>ML681982.1:29468398-29491879 GCA_007922195.1 Podocnemis expansa
GGGCAGCCCTTCCTCCCAGGGTGCTAAGCACCCTGGGAGGAAGGTCACATGTTGTTTCGGAACACTTTGTTCCGAAACAACATGTCCAAACAGGGCTGTTTCGAAACCTCTGGTTTTGGAACAGCCCTGTTTCGAAACCAAAGGAGGTTTAAGCTGTTCCGAAACAACTGCGGCCATTTCAAAACAAGCTGTTTGCTTGTTTCGAAATGGCCGTGCGTCATGTTGCCATGGCACTTCTTATTTCGAAACAACCTCTGTTGTTTCGAAATAAGAAGTGTGTGTGGACATACCCACAAACTTACTTATCACATGAGCTTTTGTGATCTCCCCGTTTGAATTTAAACAACTGCTTTGATTTGCTGTAACAGTCTGACCTGATCCCATGACTTACACTCCCCTGCATTTATTTTGCTCCTATTCTGTAAGCTCCATATCTTCAAACTCTGACAAAGTAGGATTTTCTCCCACGAAAGTTCATTCAATAAATAACTTTCTTAGTCTTTAGAAGTGCCATCAGACTCCTTGGCTGTGTTCAAACATAAATTGGTATTTTGAAATAAAATCCTTTTTTCGAAATAACTTAAATTGAAATAAGAAAATGTTAAAGCGAAATAAGGGAAACCCTGAAAGCGAAATAGCATGCCCTGTGTGTGGACATGCTATTTCGCTTCTGGAGAGGGGCAGCACGGGAGGTATGGCAACATGGCCTGCCTGGCTCTCACCTGGAGAGCCAGGCAGGGGAAAACTGCCCCCATGGCAGGGATCCCCCTGGCCTGACTCCCCTGCTGCTGTCGGGCCAGCAGGGGATGGACTGTAGGGCACCCCCTCTGCCACTGGGCTGGGGTCCCGGAGCCAGCTTGCAGGGCTTGCCCACTGCCAGCCCCGTGAGGGGGGATGAGGTCCCTGAGCCAGCTCTCCAGTTTCCCTGAGGTAGCCCCAGCAGCCCGGGCTCAGCAGCTGCTGGCTGGGCAGGAGCCAGGACACCGGCTGTTTCAAAATAAAATCCTGGTGTGGACATAGCCCTTGTTTGGTTTGCTAAATTAGAATGTACCACAGTTAGTAGTTCTGCAATTTCATATTTAAGTTCCAATAAAACTCTTTGGTGGATACTATTCAGTCCCTGGTGACTTACTACTGTTTAATTTATATCAATTTGTTCCAAAACCTCCTCTAATGACACCTCCACCAGGGACAGTTCCTGAGATTTGTCACCTAAAAAGAATGGCTCAGGTTTGAGAATCTACCTCACATCACTATGAAGACTGAGGCAAATAAATTCACTTAGTTTCTTTGCAATGGCCTTATCTTCACTGAGTACCAGTTTAGCAAAAAGTTCTTACTTGTCTATAAAACACCTGAGCATTGAAGATTCCTGCCTCAAAAATTAACAATCTAGGATTCCTATTATGAAATTGAAAGAGTGGGTCAACTGGTATAAATATTCATAACCCCATGAATCAGCCTGTGTGTTATCAACTGCAGGACTGAGGCCTAAATAGAAAGTATTGGGTTAATTCTACTCATTCAAATAAGGTAAACCAAGAGTGACCTGCTAAAGCTAATGGATTTGCACAGATTTCCAGCAAAGCAAGCAGAATTTTTACCTGTGTTTGCATATGAAACTTTAGAACTAGATCCTAAGATGCACTCAAAATATTTATAGTGATCACATTGAAACACATCTTGCATTTTGGGAGAGGTTCTCTGTTCCAGGCGTGCTTCCCATCTTAAACATACGGAATAATTCTCAAACCAGTAGAATATTTCAAAACAAATGAAAAGCTTTCGAAGTGCAGTCACCAACACTCACCAATTTCAATAGGAACTGGACACATGAAATACATCTTGGAATAAGGACCTAGTAATAAGGTAACACTACTTTCCATGCAACTTAATCACTTCAGCTAGACTCTGATCCACAAATGGATTACCATATTCCAATAATACCAAAAGGAGAATTGTTGGAGCCCCATTGCAATTTGAGTAGTTTGACCATGGTTTTGAGGCCTAACATAGCTTAAGTTGCTTGCTTGACCATTCTCTCTGGCTTCTGCATTTGACATATTCTAGATCACAATAAATAGGATCACTGACTAACCTTGTAGATGCCTCACAGTTGGCACATAAGATGAAATACATAACATGTATGCTTGATGGAAACAAGTTATCCTTGAACATCTGGGAGTATACTTTCTTGTTGCCAAGGGACATATTTTCACACTGCCCCCCGCCCACCAGCTGTTGTTTTGACAATCCCATTTATCATGGTGAGAAAAGAGTGTAATCAAGGTGAAAACTTGAGGTAGGTATGTAGCATATGTAATAATTAGTACAGTAGTGATTAGGTGAAAGGTGTGTATAGGCTGATATAAAAAGTTACCATTTAGACAAAAGGTGCCTGTGTAAGCAAGGGAAAGTACCCACGATTGTGGGCAACCTTCCTGGCTTGTATACCACCCCGCTGAAGGTGGGTAGCAACAGGGTCTGAGTCCTTGCTCCCACTTCTTTTACCCAGAGGCCCACCTGACATCAAGGGTTCCCCTCCTACTCTCCATGGCAGGGTCCCTGTAGCCCCAACAAGACTGACCCCAGAGTTCCTGGGGGCCCCTGTTCTTGCCATGGCCATTCAGGGCAGGGGCTAGGGTCTCCCCACTCTGGGATGCTGACTGCACTGGGCGCTTCCCTGGCCCACCGATCACCATATGCAATTCAAAGTATTACTATTTATTAAATGAACAGCAATCAAAGATCAAATTTAAAAAAATAAAGAGAAGAGGAGAAAGGTTAAATGTAAAACACCCAGCAAGTCCCCTTGCACAGAGGCATCACATACAGCATCTCTAGGGTGTAGAAGATGTTCTCAGTCTGTTTTACATGTTGCAGGCCCTCTGTCCAGGCCTGGCCACACTGCTATGGTCCAGGGAATCAGACACAGACTCTAGCAGAGGCCATACATCCCCAGGCTCTAGGGCCCCAGCATCAGACCCCTTTTCGCTGCTGCCCAGTTGCTCACTGCACCCAGCTCCAGACAGCTCCAGCCCTGGCTCCCAGCCCTGGTGTGTTTCAATGAGGCTCTCTGGGATGCTCCTCTGGTCCCTTTGGTTCTGCTGCTGTGAGTCTGCACGGATCAGATCAGCTCCTTGGGCTCCTTCTTTGCCTTCTTGCGCCCAGCTCCAGACGACTCCAGCCCCAGCTCTCCTCTGTTCAGCTAAGCTTGGCTCTCTGCTGGTTCAGCTGCTCTGGGTCTGTTTTGCACAAATCAGCTCAGCCCAGCTCCCTTGCCTGGTTCTCTGGCTCCCAGCTACTTAGTGCTTCCTCCTTAGCTCTGCCCCACACACGCTCTGGCTTGCCCAGGCATGTCCAGCCTGCAGTTCCAGCTCAGGGACAGGGGACTCTCCTGGCTCCCTCATTGGCCTGTCCAGCCAGTCAATCAGACCGTCCTGGAACACTGGCTTCTCCCACTGGCCCTGAGGCTATCTGTTTCAGGGTCCTGCTTCCCACATGGAGTGGCCAATCAAAAAGGTCTATGCAGTTTCAGGAAGGGGCTCTCAGTCCCCTTACACCTGGCTCCACAGGAGCTGTTGCCCATTGCATCAGAGCATCCACTGACTTCCTGGCAGGGGCCCTAAAGAAAGCTGTTCCTTTGTATAGCCTTCTGAGCAACTGTTTCACTACCCAGGCCCAGTGACTATGATGTATTGTATGTTGTCAAGTTCCAAAGGGGTAGCCATGTTAGTCTAGTTCAACAACATAAACAAGGAGTCCTATGGCACTTAAAGACTAGCAAATTTATTTATTATTCTTTAAGTGCCACAGGACTCCTGGTTTGTTTTGATATATGGTAGTTGATTTTAGGCTTTGTATTTAGTTAGTATATTTATAGAAAACCTTGTACATTAAACCTCAATGATTTGTAAACTGGGCATACACATCTCACTGATATCCACACTGATCACTAAGCATCCTGTATCAACAGAATGATCTTGATTCCCCTTCCACGTACTTCGGTTCTACCTTGTTGTAATTCTATTGATTTATGTGTAGTGGCATCTGATTTTCATTTGTGTGTGAGGCGTGCATTGAAAAACAACCCATACTAAGACTAATTCGCTTTATTCTAAAAACATCCAAAACACAAATAAATTTCATTAGCTTACAAATACTTTTGTGCAGGCTGAAAACATGAAGTACTATTAAATGAGAAAAAAGTAACCTTTAGATAAATAAGAGGTAGGTAGATGGGAATGCCTATGGAGGTGAGATATTTTACTGAATGTATTAGTCTTTGAAAATCTCTCCACTTTACCAATTAATATACTGTTTACCCTCTGGGGATCATTAGTGAAGGTTTTAAATATGACTGGACCTACTACCCATTCAGGAGATTCCACACTAGCATAATCTCAACATATCACTTTGTACGCTAAATCATCCATTCCGACATCCTAAATGAAGCCATCTGAATTAATTCTGAAGGTGTATTTTGCCAGAAACAGCATCAAACACCTTACTACAATTAAAATATTTCCATGTTCCATTTACTTTATAATTGATCAATTTGCAATTTGTGAGTACATACAAAAAAAGCTTACCTCCTGCACTTCGGAGTCTAATAATGTGTGTCTGTATGTAAAAAAAAAAAAAAAAAAAAAAAAACCCTCAACTGCTGATTCACATCCAGAGTCCACTCTCACCTCAGTAAAAAATTAGATAAGAACTGATGAGTTCTTTATCAAATATTTATTGTGTTAAAAAGTTATAAACAAACTACGAGGCTACTTCTAAACATATAAAACCCAACAGATGCCATGAGTAAGGTGTAGATTGATATGATGTAGGGAGCTGAGAGAACTAAAGTTAAATTACCTGTAATAAAAAGACACTGGAGAAAACAAAAAGGAACTTGAAGATACTTTTTAATTTAAAAAGTGTTAGTTTCCCTCTCTTTTTTACAAATCCCTATCCATCTGTTGAATAGCAAAATCTATATATATATATACAGCAGATTCGTATTTTGATAAGCAGCCCCTGTATGCTTACAGAACTGAAGGCCAGTAATCTCTCCCTATGGCTAGGATCATGACCTCTTTTCTCTATTCTTACATATCCTTTTCTTATTTATGTACATAGAGTGCAGCACATGACCATTTTGCCAAGAATTATAGACATGGCCATTAAGTAGAGAGAAAAAAAAACAATGATCGGGGCAGAGGTGGCTTTTGGGGTAAGCGAAGCAGGCGGTGGCCTAGGGCCCCGAGCTGTAAGGGGGCCCCATAGCCGCTGCCTGCTTCACTTACCTGTGCACTCGTGGGGCAGTGGGGAAGCAGAGGGCAGCAGACCACCAGGTCCAAAAGCCTTGCCGCCTGCCTGCCAGACAGGCCTCTCTTCCAGCGAGGGTGAAGCAGTGCTCCCCGCCTACTCCCACCCAGCCGTGCGTACCCAGGGGGAGGGAGTAGAGCAGTCGATGTGGTGCTCCAGCTTGCTGGGAATGGGGCCCCCTGGAGCAGCGTGCTCCGAAGAGTTCTGGCCACTTCCAGGTCCGGGGTGGCCGGGGGCAAAGCGGTCTGAACTCTTCAGAGTGGCCCACTCCAGGGGGCCCCACTCCTGGCAAACCGCAGCGCCATGCCGGCCACTCTGTTTCCTCCCCCTGGGGAGGCGCAGCCAGCTGGGAGTAGGCAGAGAGCGCTGCTCCGCCACCACTGGAGAGAGGCCAGTCTGGCTGGTACACCAGCCGGTGAAGCTTTTGGAGCTAGTGGTCCGCAGTCCCTGCTTCTCCCCCATCCCCCATGGGAGGGGAGTTAGGGTGGCAACAGGGGCCCAGAGCCCCAGTGAGGGCAGCATTGGGGGTTCGTAGGAGGCCCCATAAAGGGCCTTCACCTAGGAGCCCCAATTGCCAAAGGCCATCTCTGATTAGGGAATATTTTTTTTGTACTATGAAAACCTAATACTTTATAGATTCATCTTCTAACATGAATGGTACAAATCAGACTTTAGCCAGACATTCAAGTGACAAGCCACAAACAATATTTGAAAGGACTGAGTAGGAGAGACGAGCATCTACAGAAGTGCAAACTTTTTCATATTTCAGGATGGTGTCTGTATCTACTTGCTGGGTTCTGAATTGGGAGTGGTCATGGAGTGGAAAACATAAAAACAAATAAAATATTTGCCAATATCTCCCTGGTATTATTTGTGCTATAATGAGGTCCAGATAGACCAACTGGAAAAATAAGTGAAACTAAATAAATAATGGCCAATTGTTGTTAAAACGAGCTTCATTGATCCCAATAGAGCTTTGACCATTATATTAGCAGGGAATTTGACTCAGTTTTGAGTTTCTGGCCTTACCATTTGACTCCACTGAAGTGATTTTGATAACTTTACACCGCAGTACATTATGAGAGAAAACTGTGAGGGTGAATTTTGATTCTGTGCAGAGCAACATCACAAGGTTTATTCATTTACCACATAACCCTCATAATAAGATTTAAGTGTTGTGTAGCCTTATTCTGGCTCTGCACATGGTGAATTTCACCCCATGAGAGAAAATACTTGTTAAAATACAAATATCTCAAACACAGAAAACATGATACTATGATTTTCATTCTAAAATAAAACAAATCAATAACTAGTGCTTGACTCAATTTGCCTTGATATAATCCCTGAGGCAGTAATTACGAGGTGTATGGCAGATTACCAGTTGCCAAATCTCTACCCCATTTTAGTGAAAAACTGAATCCCATGAAAGAGTCTAAAAAAAAAAGCATGATGCTTTTCCTTGACTCACATGGAGCACAACGTCACTCACACTGGCTTGTGTTTCATCCAGTTACAGAATCACATTACTCTGTTCTTCAGTAACTGTAAATGTATTTTTGATGTAGGTTTTTTTTTTTTTTTTTGCTTTTTCCCTGTTTCAAACTACAGTTTGGCATGTTCTACTTTGATCTCCAGAAAAGAAAAGAGGAAGAACAAAACATATAATATAGGTGGAGAGGGAAAGGCCTGATTAGTCTATTATAGATGTTTGTATAGTTATCGTAGCTCAAACTCTGTTATGTTGTCCTATCAAGTTGTGTTTTTTTCAACATTTGGCAGAAAGCAAAATATAACACAACACAGAAAACTGTGCTAATGAAGCACAAAAAAATTATTAGTCAGGTTTGTACTGTGTCTCCTTTGCATCACATGAACAGCAATTTGATCTGTAAACAGCTAACTGAGAATCTCCCTTACATTGAGGACCACTCTGCTAACAGACACTAAAATGATGCAGCTCTTGCATCAGCCATCTACACAAACCACCAGTCCTGCAATATAACAGCCATAGCTGGCTTGTGTCAACAGACTCAGGCTTGGAGGCTCAGGCTACAGTCCAAGCACAAACATCTATAATGCAATTTTATAGCCTTGCAGCTTAAGCCCACGACAACTGACACAGGCCAGCCATGTTATTTTGTTGCAGTGTAAGCATACCTTAAAGAGGCATGGTGTAACTATGCTATACATTATGAGAGAAACAACCTCTCTGATGGAGTATGGACTCTCAAGGACCTGAAACTGAGGGCATAAATTAAAGTAACACTAAGGCTATTTTAACAGGCATGGTGCAAGTAATGCAGGCTCAGAGCTGTAACCAAAGCTTCAACACTCACTTCAATATATCAAATAAAATTTGACTGAGGTGAAGAATATTGCTCATTATTTCTAACAACAAGGCCAAGAGGTTCTATGATCACCCATCTCAGCACAAGTTCCAAAGGGGTAACCGTGTTAGTCTCATTCAGCAAAACAAGCCAGGAGTCCTGTGCCACTTTAAGACTAACAAATTTATTTATTGCATGAGCTTTCGTGGGAAGAAATCCCACTTCGCCAGATGCTTTGAAGATGGGGAAACTTACAGAATGGGAAGAAACTAAATGCAGGGAAGTTTAAGTCATGGGATTCCTCCCGTTCCGTAAGTTCCCCCATCTTCAAAGCATCTGACGAAGTGGGATTTTCTCCCATGAAAACTCATGTGATAAATAAATTTGTTAGTCTTAAAGTGGTACAGGACTCCTTGCTTGTTTTTCCACCTCAGCATAGTTTTCTATAGATATTACCTGAGCTGTAAAACAATTACTTTTATTGCAATAATTATCCATTCCAAAATATTTCCAATGTGCCCCAAAATTAGAAATGGTGGGGAAGTAAGTAGCATGTTTATATAGCTGTTCTTATATTTCTCTAATTGACTGTACCTAGTATAAAAAAAGACAGTCCTAAAAAAATAATTTTTGGGGTACTGAATCACAGAGTAAGCCTCTTTAAAAGTTTAGTTCTAATGCATAAAATCATTTTCACCAATGGAAAATTTTCTTTGAAAGCACAATTTTGTATTGTACAAAACAAGCCACTTCCAAATCCCCGCGACCCCTTCAGGTATTCTCTGAAGTAGTATGTGAAGGTATGCATCATGATTAATGGATTGCAATTTTAAGATTTTGATTTGAAAACAATGTATTCATGCTTCTTTATGGCTGCCTAATTGCCATGAGGCAAACATAAGGCATCCAAAGTACCCAAAAAGGTATGCAACAAGAAGAGGTGACTATAAGACTTTACCCACACTGAAGATTTATGGTTCAGTTTCTGTTCTCATTCACAATAATGTAGATCCAAAGTAACTCCACTGAATCCAACTAAGTTTATGTGGCTCTGCAACTCTGTAAAGTGAGAATAATCACTTTTTCGTTTCCATGTTAAAAGGAATTTTAATCTCTTGTACTTATGTCACTAAACAGTATTTTAATCAACTAATTCCTAGATAAAGTAATTTTACTTAAGGGTAGAAATGGTTACAGCCAATAGATTGAAATTTCATTTCCTGTTATACAGCTCAGGTAATATCTGTAGGAAACTGTGCTGAAATGATGATAAAACTGTTTTGAAATGGTTGATAACCCTCAGAAAACCCCCAGGAAACTGTGCTGAAGGATGATCATAGAACCTATTTCCATATCAGCTATATAGGAATGAGTTTCAAAAGGAGTTGGAGGCATTGGCAACCAACAGCCTTGATTTGATTGGCTATGATCATTTTTCGTCCTCAGGATGCCACTTTAGGAATGTATTATTATCCAATACTGTACCACCACCATTTACGAGCACTTATATTTAGATTTCCCACATTATTGCCCTTTAAAAAATCCCTTTGAGGGTGGCAACATCATATCTCTAAATAATTACAGCTGTTTGGAACTGAAAGGAAAAGTTGGTACATCATAATATGTTTAAATAAATATAAGAATTACAACAATTCCTTATGATTTATGCATGATGCAATTTACCCCATGTTAGGATGCTGTAAAACATTGTGCAATAAATAGGCCAAGTAATTATTATAAAACACCTAGCAGACAACCAAGCAATAATAGAGATGCACAGCTACTTGTAATATGCATTATTTACTTCTAACCCCCAGGTCCAGTCTGAATTCCTCACAGAAGACAAGACTATAACCGGGAGTATTGGGTCTACTAGGCTATGTCTATGCATAGAAGGTTAGTTCGAATTAACTAAAGTCAAACTAAATTAATTTGAACTAATAATTATTAGTTCAAATTAAGTTAATTCAAATTAAGATGGCCACACTAGAAACCCTAATTTGAACTGGCATGTCCACGAACAGGACTTGCACGTTCGAATCAGGTAGGGGGCACTATTGCATAGGGAAAAATCAAGCTGTGATTAATTCCAACTAACAGTTTGAATTAACACAGCTACATTGGGTTAATTTGAACTAATGAGTTTGAATTAACCATCCATTTGAACTTAAGGTAGGTTTTATAGATTGAAACTAGGCTTTCCTTAGTTTGAACTAATGAAAGCAAGCGTGGACATGCACTAATTTAGTTTGAATTAAGCCTCCTTAAGTCGATCTAAATTGTAAGTGTAGACATACCCCTACACATTCATTTACATGAGTTGTGTCTGGAAAAAGTGCTACTGTGAGGGAGAGATTTTAAAAAATGGGGATATTGTGAGAATATATAGTTTGACTAGAGTGCAGCTGTTATTGTCAAAACTACTCATTTAGTAGGCAGGATCTCTTCCAAAAGATGAAAGGCAAGAAACTATTTTCTAAAAAAATTAGAAGTTCTTCCCAATAAAATAATTGAATTAATGCATGATGCTTGGAGTAATAAGAGGAAAAAATAAAAAGAAAAGAACAAATCATTCTTTATATACACACAGAGCTCTCAAACAACACTATAATAAGGTTTGGGATAGAGGCTTACCTGGAGCGGTACAGCCAAAATTGAGTAAATACTTAGTCCCAGACCAGTTCTTCATATCAAGCTGCAACATCGCATGTTCGCTGTATGCCATATTTGTTACTGATCATAGGTATGTATAGTTTTTTTTTTTCAAAAATGTATTTCGGCTATTTTTCATGTCCCTCTCCCAATAAAGGCTCCTTAGTTTCTATGGGCTAGATTCTCATACCCTCACTCAAGTTAAGGGTTGGCACTCGTTATTGAGTAAAACAAACAAGGAGTCCTGGGGCACTTTTAAAGACTAACAAATTTATTTATTACTGAGTAATAATCTGATCCTATGAATCTACCATCCAGGGATCAGACATGATCATAAAACCTTAAAAAATTATTATTTGTATTGCCTTCGGGTGTAGTCATCAACCAGGCCCCACTGTACATAGAAAAAAGATACTCTCTGCCCCAAACAGCTTACAATCTAAGCATAGAACAAGAAACAAGGAGATACACAAATACAAATAAGCTATGACACACAACTTGTCATGACAGAGTAGTTTCAGCATGCCAGTTACCAGAAAACCTCACTAAAACTCTTAACTGAAACCTTAAATAAATAATCTAAAATTTTTCTGTAGAATGGAAATTCCAAATTTCAACTAGCTCTACTAGCTAAAAAGATGCCTTATTTCATTACAAACATTTCTATTGAACTCAACATCATGTAATTAAATGTTCCAACTATGTCATGAGGCAGAAAACAATTATCCTTATTTCACAAAACTTTTTCAAGGTTACACATATCAATAGCAGACCTGTGTGTATGCCCAGATCCTCATATTATCAGCATAAAATCTAAACATATAATCAACTGTGCCTCATGCACAAGAATACTGATGACACTTTCAGAACAAGTTCAGCAAACTAAGGGACATGTTGGATTGAATAATCATTGGCTATGTCTACATTGTAAAAGCTATGTTGACTTTATTAAGTTGACTTTATAAAGTCTACTTAAAGTCGACTTTAAGTAGACCTTATTAAGTTGACTTAGTGAGTACACACTACATTAAGTCGACTTCATAAAGTCGACTTTAAATGAGTGTCCTGGCTTAATTCAACTTGATAAAGTTGAATTAATGGTCCCACTCTACTAAGTCAACTTCATTAATCCGACTTAGTTAGTCCACATTGCCTTAAATTGACTTAATAAAGTTGAATTAACAGTAAAGTCGACTTTATAAGTGGACCTTATAAAGTTGACTTTACTGGACCCTAAAGTCGTCTTTATTGCCCTGCAGTGTAGACAGGGCTCTGTTTAAGTCGACTTAAGGGCCCTTAAGTCGACTTAAACACAGTGTAGACGTACCCATTGACAGGTTGTATATCTCTTTTTTATTGGCAAATCATAGAGGAGGTGAAAGTTATTCCATTAAATTCCCCATTTAATGCTCACTATAGTTTCCACCAAAACTCTATTATCTCCCTTATCAAGTGAGATGCTGTGTTAGTCATAATTATTTCCAACTCTTTGGCACTCTTATTTAAATATCTCTATGTGATTTACAAATTAAGCCCTCAGGTTTAGAAGATATTGTATTATTTACAGGCGATGTTCTCTAGGCAAGGAAAGACGTGATTTGTCCAAACTGATGTGAAAAATCTATAGCAGAATCAGTAACAGAACCAAGGAAATCCTGTTCCTCAGTGCCCTACTCTGAACATTAAATGTACTCCCTAACCTTAAAAGGCTGGACTTCTAGCATAAACTTCTTCTCTTGCCTCTTGCGGGGGGGGGGGGGCGGGGAGTGGAATCCTGCTTCATTTTTAATTAATTTTACAGGGTTAAGATCACAATTGCCTCCTGAATCAAACCCTGTGAAATTCATTTTTCATCTACACTATGGTCCCTTTACCTGGTTAAGGTGACCTGATGTACTGATTTTGTAGCAACAGCCCTGATATTTGGGGGTTTATTCTATATAGGCGCCAATTACCCCCGCCCCTCCATCTTTCACCTTCGTCATTTGCTCACCTGTGGCTCTGGCACTGTAAAGTATCCTTTAAAGTGGATGTAACTGTAATTTATTCACACTTCAAGGTCCCTTTACAGCACCACAACCATGTAAATGGGCCTCAACTGTAAATGAGAATCAGGCCTTAGTAACTTCCATAAGGTTACAAAGGATGTAAGATTAAGCAGCAACTAGCTCCTAAACATCCAGTTTGTTTGAATAAAAACATTTTCATGCTTTATGTTCCTCCCTATAAAACCAAGCAAATTGGAAACAATTATATTATCAGATTAAAATCAAATAATATATTGAACCCCACAAAGAACATTTTCTTTTGGCCTTAGATGGCACTGAGAAGAAGAAAATTAATGTAAATGCCTATCAAGCTTGCATCTGAAATAAACTGAAAACAATTACTTTGTTTATCAATTAATTTAATCCATAGCAACATACTTTATAATGGAGGTAATCATGATTAACAACAAAAAATTCTGTTCATACAATATGTGAATAAACCATCATTCACCAAATAATATGTTCTAAAGAATAAAAGCCAAGAAATGGTAGAGAAACCTTGGCAGAATAAATGCTTCTCCATTAAAATAGTGTTTCTAATGATCTGTCACTTCTCTGCTTCCCTGGGAATAATGTGAAGGAAACACAAAGAATGTAGTTAATTGATCCTGAAAAACCCATTCGGTGGGTCATCTCTCTTTCATTTCATGCTTTCATCCAGTGATCCTTCCACTCCACATGTATTTATATAGTTTGTGTTCTGCACTAATGTGTGAGTTAAGATATGTCACTTTAAAATTGTTTTACATACACAGTTTAATTTGGTGTACTCAGCTGGAGTAATGCATGTCTACAAAAGGACAGGGTTTGTTTTAATCCTTTATAATTACAATAATTGCTGCCACTTCCACTTCAACATGTTTTCCAGGTGCGTGATTTCTGTTAATATAGTCAACCTGGAAGTAAATACGTTTCAACGAACATCAGTTTAGTTAAGAGGCACTGCTTACCCACAGATCCCATTGACCTCCACTAAAGTTACTTATGACTGAATATATTCCTGAAAAATCAAGTCCTTTTTCCACATGGAGATGAACCAGTGTCACAGTACAGACTAAAACTATAGCACAGTCAAGTTGCAGAGACGAGGTGCTCTCAATTTCCTTCCTAGCTAAACTCTGCTCACCTGAACCTTCTCAAGTCCATATGTGAACTGTCTAATTGAAGGTAAAGATTGACTGGGCTCTCCCCTGTATCATCCCTTTAGGGGCTATGGTTTGTCCTTTTTTAAAAAAAGGGAGAGAGGGAGTGGCCTTACAAACCTCCTGGTGTCCCAAGATCCATTAGAAATCCTTCAACTCCTGGAACTTGTAAGGAGAAGGAGGGCATTGTGTGGTCTGTCTCCACATTCCTCATCCCACCATGACACTTTATAGGCTCAGCTCCTTCCTCTTTACAATGATTAGGACATATCTGCAGGGTGTTTTTGTTTTGTTATGTTATTTAGAATTGAATGGGTGTGGAGGCAAGAAAAAAAGGATTACATGGTTCTTAGTGTCAAAACCCAACGTGTTTGTATACGATATATAATTCATACTAGAAACAAAAATCATCCACTGGCAGAAAAATGTACAATTTGGCAGTTTCCACCTCTAATTTCTGTGGCTATATACAGTACAACAAAATTGTCACACTCCCCCGTAGCATGGGGCATGGCTCACTTGCTAGTGGATTCTCTGTACTTTATGATTTGAGGACTTTAATAACTCAGTCATAAGTTAAAGGTTTATTACAGTGGTGGGTGGGTGAGGTGGCCTGCATTGATCAGGACGTCAGACTAGATGACCATATTTGTCCCTTCTGACCTTAAGAATCTATGAGAGTGACAAATTTCATTTTTTGATTATATACTACCCCAACTCCATGGCAAATCCCTTCTAGATATCAGTGCAAAGTTTGTATTGAAATAAAAGGATCAACAATGAAATAATCAACACAGATTTTTTAAATGACATCACTAGGTTATAAAATTAACATGCCACCACCTCAGCAAAGAATGTGAGAGGAGGAGATTCAACCCCTAAAGCCATTAATTCAGAATATCTGCAAACTCAGGCAGACATATATGTTTATACCCTTTCATCTTCATCATTATTGCAGTTAGAAGCTCTATCTGACACTCTTGTCAATTTTGATTTTCATTACTTGGATTTTTAAGTAGTTCATACACCTAGAGAGGATAATTTTATAAATGTAACAAATACAGTCATACATATTTAATAACTCAACTGATACATTTTACCAGAGGCATATTTTCATAACTAAATCTCTCTTAATTAAATAATTACACTCCTATCAAGACTGAAAATATGTGTGGTCTTTTAGTTCATCCAAGTCCAATTCCTGATTGATTAGATGAATTGGGTAGGCAAGGACAAAAAACAAACAAAAAATAAAAAATAAGCTCCTTGTCTAACATGAAGCTGAGAAACTACTCAATGGGAATCTGGAGCTCAGATAAATAATTTCCATACTTCCTTTGTTCATGGACCTATCTGTTTAATAGGTCCATATGATTTAAAAATCTAGTGAACTAGAATAACCTCCACTAAATGGTTGACAGGATTGTAAGGAAAAAAGGGTCCTGAAAATGCATATCTACTACTGACAGCAAATCAAAAAAGCTTATGAGATGGTCCAGGGAAATTTTGAGCCACCATAATATTCTATGACGTAATTACTGTTAGTGGAAATAAATACTACTATCAATATGAAATAAATAAGAGGGGGTACTTTCTGATTAGTATTAATGCACAGAATAACAATAAGTAAAATATATTATATTTAAGTAGTCCAATTGACTTCATGTGCACAAGCAGTTTCACTAGCTACATAATTTAATAAATTTTAAACAGGACTACTCAGATATTAATGAGATGATTAAAGTTGGGTGCAAATGGAAATTTCCAGTCCTACAGATATTTTGATATTTGTTTTGTCCCAGATTCAGAAGAAAGTGGAAATATTGAATATTTTTATGGAACAAGAAGTTAAGAAAAAAATATCAGCATGTAGAAACATTTCGTCAGTTTGACTTAAACTGTATTTACTTATGGTGCAGAGGTGCCTCATGCTTTCATTTTTCCCTGTAGGCCAAACAGACTCTCTGGTCGGTCTACCCTTCCCATGATGCTGCCAAGTCATTTGTTTCTCAATGAACTATGCAAATCAGTTAAAGGAGAGACACCTGTACTCCAGTCAAAAAACCCAGGACACAGAAGACAATTGAGACATGTAAGTGAACAGCAACTTTTGGAACACACTATGGCACTTTAGAAAGATAGTTTGATGTAGGACCAATTCAGAATAAAATGTTTTGCTCAGGTGTATAAACTGAAATTTAGGTTCAGAACAAATTGACCCAAAATTAAATATTTCTTCCCCACTTTTTTTTTTATGAGACACAATTTTAAGGGCAAACTCAAAAATTTCCCATACAGCTCTAGAGGTGAACTATGTAATAATCAACAGTAAAAGGTTGCTTAATGGCTTCACTAGGACTACTTTAGTGTGACGTAAGCAGCGTTTAGCCCCAAAATGTTACTTATTACAATAATATTGGATAAAAGGAAGAAAAATAGTAAAAAGCTGATCCCAGAGGTGATGACTGATCAGCTCAGTACTAAAAATATTTAATTTATGAATGAATTCAAGACAACTACCAGAATTCTACTATTGCCCATATTGTTTTCACCCATCATTCATTCATTTCAGGTGATTACTTTAAAGTACTTATTTTTCCGAGTCCAGCATCAGTTTTCGTAGGAAATTGAATGGAAGCAGCAGCTGGAAGCCTTCAACTGAGCTGTTACACCTATTGTAAATTTCAGCAACACCTGTCAGCTTAGCTGGAAGGGCTTTTTTTTTTTTTTTAAATCATCAACCCAGGAGCTCCTAAAGTCCACATGCCAATTTACAGCACAATTCACCTGTAAGTCCAAATTCCTCTCTGAGTTACTTGAATGCAGCCCCATTACTCTCATTACAGCAATGATGGCTTATTCTGTATATATTTAGTCAGTTGTCTTCAGCAGAGTTGCATGGAGAAGAACAGAACAATACACAATGTAACATAAGCAGTATCTACAGTATAAATGTAGAAAAAGATGTACAACAAAGAAACTCATCCTTAAGATATCCAGAGATGTAATCAAGGGCAGAATTTGTCCCTTAGTAACAACTTCTACTTCTTTATGCACTGAAAATAAGGCCTGAACAATTGGTTTTATACAGCAAATCTCACAGGCAATGGGGACTGGGTGTTTCACACCCTGTATATGAGGCTCTGGACTGATATAAGCACAGATACAGTAGTTGGCATTTCAGATCTCTGGTCTTATTCATATCAATTATTCAGACTCAGCAGCAAGCCATCACTCTTTGCCTCATGGAACGCACATTCATTTTTGCTTTTTGTGCATCCTCTCTTTTTAAAGGGGTTTAAATGGTTTGGAAGGCCTTTTGTGAGCCCCTCATATTTGGGAGAATTTCACCCTTGTGAGTGTGTCTTACCTCATTTGCCTGAACAGAAAAGAGATCAGACTATCAAAGCCTCTGTGTTCAAATGGTAAATCACTCATTCATAGTCTTACCACGAGGGAGTTTGTTACCATAAGACATAGAGCAATAAAAATAATGTGTTATAATAAAGGAAAGAAAGACTTATTACGGTTGTAGGCTTAGGTCCCTGCGTCTGCTCTTAAAAGGTCATGTATTTTTTTTTCAATAAAAATATTCAAATGTGTGTTTTCAACAGCAAAACATTCTTAAAACTACTAAGAGGGAGTTAAGTCAAATGGTATAATCAAATTGTGTAACTTTTGAAGAAATTTTTGAATTTAGCTTTTTCTTCACTTTTTTAAAATTTACAACTTTCATTTTAATGTAAGAAACGGCTTGTCTTCAGTATCACAGCATTACATAACAAGTGAAAGGGGAAAATATGTCAGAATAGTGTTGCCTTCTGGGACTTAAATACTGCTCAAGTTTTAATTTTATTCACTGGTAACTTATGTTTCCCAGTTTTATTCAATGAGGGGCTCAAAGACCTTAAGGGCAGAAGGGACCATCATGTGATCTCCTGCAAATTGCAGGTCACAGCATTTCACCCACCCAATCCTACAGTAGATCCCTAACCTTTGCCTGAGTTACTGAAGTCCTCACATAATAATTTAAAGACTTCAAGTTACAGAGACCCCACCATTTACACTTGGAACCTCTGCCAGTGACCCCTGCTCCATGCTGCAGATGAAGGCCAAAATCCCAGAGCCTCTGCCATTCTGACCCTGGGGAATATTGCTTTTCCATCTCAAATATGGTGATCAGTGAGACTCTGAGCAAGAGGTTAGGACCCTCCACGCCACCCCCAGCCAGATACATGTGGAAGAATTCCCTGCAGCAACTCAGGCTATGTCTATACTGCCAAATTAGTCTGGACTAATGAAGCTTAGTCCAGACTAATTTGGCCCATGGCCACACTAGGCTTTGCCTAGTCCGAACTAAGCAATTTCTTAGTCCGGACTAGTAAGACCTGGTGGTTAGTTTGGACTTCCATGCTTTGAACTAAGCACAGGCAAGATTTGAAGTAATGATTAGTTTGGACTAAAGAAGTTCAAACTAGCCACACATTCTAGTTTGAACTAAAACATTAGTTTGAACTGGAACATGCAGCTCATTGGAACTAAACAGTCCGGGTTAATTAAGACTAACCTCAGATTTATTTCATTCAGACTAGCAAGTCTGAACTAAATTTGTAGATGTAGACATAGCCTCAGCGTTCTCAAAGCTAGTGCCCCATCACCAATCATTGGAGATGTTTGGTGTTAGCAATAAGAAATCAACTATGATCCATTGTAGGCCAGCTCATCCTACAATTCTTATCATAAAAATGTATCAAGATTAGTTCTGAAGCCTGTTAGGTTTTTGTGCCCTCACTCCTCCCCTTGGAAGGCAGTACCAGAACTTCATTCCTCTGGTGGTCAGAAATATTTGTGTAAGTTCTTGTATCCACACTGGTGCTTGACTTAAGTAAACTGTTCTCCCTCTCTCTCTCTCTGTGTCTCTCTCAATATAACGAAGGGATTAATGAGAGAAAGCATTCAGATCCCCCTCAGTCTTCTTTTGGTTAGGCTAAGCAAGCCTAATTTTTTAGTTTCCTCTAATAACGTAGTTTTTTTTCCAGATCAGCCTCGTAGCACTTCTCTGAAATTTGCATTCATCTTTTTAAACATGGAAGACCAGAATTGCACACAGTATTCCAGACAAGGTGCCAGCAGTGCATACTATGATGCTACTAATACTTGCCCATCTCCACTGAAAATACCTCACCTAATGCAACTGAGAGCTGCCTTAGCTCTTTCAGTCCTGCATCACATTGGCAACTCACAGTTGTCCCATGATTAACCAATATACACAGGTCTTTCTCCTCCTCTGTCAGTTCCAACTGCTACATCTTCAACATATAGCAATTTTTTTTCTTTTTTTCATGACCTAGCACTTTGCACTATTAATTAATTTCATTCCACTGTTATTAAATGATGGCATTTGTATTGTTGTTTAACGTAAGTGTTAGCTAAAAGTTGTTAAAATTTACATAATAGTATTCTAAAAATTGTGATTGAGTCAAAGCAGTTCTCATGAAAATAATCATTCAGCTCATGTTTACTCAAAATTGTAGGTCCTTACTGATATAATGCTGAAAAAATTTAATATTTTTTTTAAAATATATTAGGGAATAATGCAAAAATAGATTGTTTCACGTTAAAGCAGTGTTTTCTTAGTATTACATATAAACAAGCTATCTGCAGCTTGTTGCTTTTTATATATAAGTTTTGGTTTTGAATTTGAAACCTGGTAAGATTTTATATCCAATATCACATGTAATACTTTGGTGCTGAATCAATGTAAGTTAACACCTTACATAGTATAATACATAACAAAAAGCAATCACATTTCAGTCAAACTATGTAGGAAATCAATGTCGGGGAATTCTTTATCCCTGCAAAACTATACATATAATGTTACATGACTGAGGGGATCATTTGACAAAACTAATTTAGAAATCAGTTTCAGATAGACCTCTCAAACAATAAAAACCTCTATGTTAGTTTTGTGGCATGGGTGTTCTAGTTTTGACATAATAGTTCTACAAAATTCAGAGTACATACTGATTCACAATGGTACTAGTGTGTTATTTATTCATCTTGCTTCAACAAAGATGGATAAGAATTCTGAATAAAAATCAAAATGAATCAAGAGAGACCACATTACGATACAAGACTGCTCTTCCATAATACAATAAAAAAAGGTGTGCAATTCATTATACATCAAAGTAATTTCCAGAAACAACTGGCACATTTCAAGGCAAACACTAAACATTTATAAAGCCTCAGCACTTATTTTATGAGGTAATTTAAGAAAGAATTCTGAGCAGATATTGATTTTAAAAGAATAATCCATGATTCGTGGATCAGTCAATTTTACATGTACATTGTGGTTATGTTTATTGATAAGATATTTCACTTATTGTAACAGCAATTCCATTTTTCTTTAAAGTATAAAAAAGTTTATTAGATATGGATTTTCTCTCTTTTCTCATATTTTAGCTTAAACTTTAAAGAGTATGTTTTATACTCTCTCAAAATGTTTTTAATAAAACCTGTATTATCTAGACATCTCAAAGGACCTGCAGAGCTGAACTAAACTGCACTTCAATAAACCTTATTTTAAAGGCATATAATAATACCTATAAAATCAACACATGCCATTTGTACTTGAAGGGGACAGACATAATTCATGTACATTGTGCTTACATGGACCAGATCCTCCTCTGGACCTTTACAGGTAAAGAACAATATGCATGGAACAAAGTTTGCTAAAACTGCAGAATCATCATGGAAGAAGCATAGCATACCAAAGAACACAACTGTATCATGGCAGCTACTATCCCTGTATCATTCTGCTCCTTACACTGAGGGGCACACACTGCAGTCCAGGAGAGCCATACCCAACAATGAACTGGAGGATGAGAATAAGGATTTTTCCCAGATCCTGGGGCCCATCCACATCAACCCAGAGATCTGGCACAAGTAAGAGGCACGTTTAGGTTGCTCTAACTGATGCTAGCTCACCATAACCCCAAAGACCATTTCATGGCAAGTAATCATCAGGGAATGGAGAAACCCATTTGAAACCCCTTGAGCTGGAGGCTGCATGAATAGCGTAAGAGCTGCAAAATCAGTTCTACATCATCATCTTGTCTCTAAACTCAGTGAAATAACCCATGAGGCCAAATCAAGTCAACTTTGTACTTCTTCTTGACCAGAAGTATGTTATGAAGAGAAACCCATCATGCTATATCTAAATATGGACTTGGTTCTGTAGAGTTTTAGGGGAAATTCTGCTGTCTGCTGACCTGGTCCTCCTGTTGGCATTGAACCACTTGCCATGTGTCTCATGGTTTCAACAAATCAAAGCAAGAGCACAACTACCATCTGATCATAAGAAAAGCTGGAGATGCCTTAGTCATAGCCTGTGGAGTGTTTTTGTAGGACAAGAAGAAGTTGCCCAGATGCTTCTGAAGGTGTGAAAGTCCCTTCACAGATTTTAGAGCTTGCTTCATAGTCTGTACAAACCTTTCAGCGAGTCCATTGGTGGAAGGATGACATGGTGCTGACCTGATGTGATGTATTCCATTCACCTTCATAAAAGCTTCAAAATCCTGAGAAATGAATTGTGGTCCATTGTCACTCACCAGCTGTTCTCGAAGACGATAACGACTAAAAAAGCCATGCAGGGTCTAAATAGTGGTTTCAGTAGTAGTGGACTGCATTACAGAGACTTCTGGCCATTTTGAATGGGCACCCACAGCAATTAAAGACATATATCCTTCAAATGGGCCAGCAAAATCAAAATCGATACGTTGCCATGGCCTTTCGGGCCAATCCCATGGGTGAAGAGGTGCCAACTGAGGTGTGTTCCGGACACTCTGGCATGAGGTGCAAGCTCTAGCTGTTTCTTCGATGGCCCTGTCCAAGCCCGGCCACCAGAAATAGCTCCGTGCAATTTCTTTCATGCGCACTATGCCGCAGTGACTTGAATGGAGGTGTTCCAACAAACGTGGTCTTAATGAAGGTAGGATAATGACACGCATGCCCCACAACAAACACCCAGATTGGGTCAATAACTCTGTCTTCCTAGACATGTAGGGACAGAGGTCAGGAGAGACCTGAGAGTCAGGTAAGAATGCTCCATGCATCACAAAATCCATAACTTGTGAGACTACTGAGTCAACCCCTGTCGCTTTCTTCACTTGAGCAGCCATGACAGGTGTGTTTTCCACCTGTTCAAAGTAAAAGATTCCTTCCTGACCCTGATCTTGTGTGCCGGTAAGGGTACCCCTGAAAGACCATCAGCATTGCAATGCAAAGAGGATTGCCTATACTTGATTTCATATGTGTATCTAAAAAGTATCAATGCCCATTGTTGCATATGACTACCAGCCAAATGTGGGATGCCTTTGTGTGGCCCAAAATTGATGTCAAGGGTCAATGGTCAGTGAGAAGTGTGAACTACTTTCCCCACAGGTACTGGTGAAATTTCTGAATGCCAAAACCAATCCCCAGTGCTACATGTTCAATTTGGGCATAGTTAGTTTCTGCCTTGGTCAGGGAGTGTGAAGCAAAAGCGATAGGCCTCTCTTCACCAGAAGGCATAATATGTGACAATACAGCCCCAACTCCATAAGGGGAGGCATCACAAGCCAACTGTAGGGGCAAAGATGGGTCAAAATGTGTCAGAACCCTAGTGTTTACCAGCAAGCATTTAGCTTCGTTAAATGCAACATCACAGGCTTCAGTCCAGTTCCAGGCCTTTTTTGGCCCAAGAAGCTCACGTGGGGGTTTCAGGAACATTGCTAATTGTGGAATAAACTTCCCATACTAGTTCAATAACCCTAAAAAAGAGCAAAGTTGGCTCATGTTCTGAGGTAGTGGAGCATCCACGATAGCCTTAACCTTGGCCGGAGGCTTATGGAGAACATTAGCATCAATTATCTGTCCTAAATATTCAACTGAGGGCTGGAAAAAACTTACATTTGTCTCTGTGAACACACAGACCATACTCTTCCAGTCTTTGCAGAGTAGCTTCCAAGTTCACAAGGTGTTCCTCCTCATTTTTGCCAGTGACCAGGATGTCATCCAGATAGCACTGTACTCCTGATAAACCACTCAAAATCTGATCCATTGCCCTTTGGAACAAAGCTGGGGCTGAAGTAATACTGAAAGGTAAACGACAGTATCTGTACAACCCCTTATGTGTTACAATTGTCAACAACTCCTGAGATTCTTCTTCAACATGCATCTGTAAGTATGCTTGACTCAAATCAATCTTGCTAAATTTTTGTCCTCAAGCCAAACCTGCAAAGATGTCCTCAATGCGGGGAAGAGAATATTGTTCTGCACATAACACTGGGTTGACAGTGACCTTGAAATCTCCACAAATCCGAATGGAGCCATCCTTCTTCACTATTGGGATAATGGGTGACGTCCACTGGCTGTGAGTAACTGGCGCCAAGACTCCTTCCTTGACTAACCACTCCAAGTTTTCTTCCACCTTGGGTCTGATGGCAAATGGCACCATCCTGGCCTCTGAACATTTTGGTTGGCAATCAGGCTTTATATTTAATTTCACAGTGATTCCCTTCATGCTGCCTAAGTCTTCACCAAAAATAGCAGCGTGTTTCGTTAGTACCACTGCTAGATTAATTTCTTCTTTAGTCAATTGATGCACTTGTGACCAATCGAGTTGGATTTTCCTGATCCAAGATCTTCCCATTAGGGCTGGGTAATTCCCCTTCACCACAAATAGTGGTAGCTTTGTGGTCTGTCCATTGAGTTCTACTTTCACATCAATAGTACCCAACAGGGGAACAGTCTCCCCAGTGTGTGTTTTCAAAACACTACTGTCAGCTTAAGTGGCAGATGTCTAAAGTCCTTCTCATACACAAGGTTAGAAACTAATGAAACTGCTGTGCCAGTGTCCAGTTCCATGCGCGCAGGTTTGCCTTCTAACACAGGTGTCACCCAATGTTCCCTCTAAGAGGAGAGAGCAGCTGAGCAACTCCTGTTGGTCACTGC
>ML681982.1:29492279-29507002 GCA_007922195.1 Podocnemis expansa
CCCCCCCCAGCCCCCACAAACTTACCTTGGGGCTGGACTCGAGGCAGGCCCAGCCCTAACTCCTGGGCCAGAGAAGCTCTACGGAGCATGCCCAGATTTTCTGGGCATGCTCCGTTAGAGCTTTCCTGGGCAGGAGTTTTCAAAACTCCCTGCTCCACAGGAGCTCCCTTGAAGCAGTCTGGCTGCTGGCAGTGCGCTGCCGGCTGCCTTCCCTGCGCTGGCAGCTGCGGCGGGCTGCGCTGCAGCACGCCAGTGCAGCTTAGAGGGAACATTGGTGTCACCCAGAATTTATGTGGGCCACCTGTTATAGACAAAACATGGACAGAATCTTCATCTTCTGACTGGATATCACTATGATCACCTGTATTTTGCTCTACTGCATGCAGAATTTCCCTCTTAGTCCGCCAAACCAATGGCCCATTTTTCTCAGGTTTACCTCTTCTGTTTGGCTCATCCTTCCTTTGTTTGTAGGCACGTTCAATGTGCCCTCTCTTACCACATTGTCGACACAGTAGTTCCTTAAACCAGCACTCTAATGCAAGGTGACCCTGCTTCCCATACTGGTAACATTCCAGTCTCCCCGAGGCCCTGTGGGCAAGTTGTAGGGATACTTTACTTACGCTGACCCCGATCTGTTGCATGTCTTGGGTGACGTGTTCCATGGAGACTGCAATTTCCACAGCCTTCTGCAAGGTGAGTTCACCTTCAGTCAATAGGCATTTCTGTGTTGATTCACTGTGCAGGCCACACACCAGCCTGTCACGCAGTACTTCCTCTAACATGTTCTTGAAGTCACAGCATGCTGCCAGCTTCCACAGAGCTGCTACAAACTGTACAGCTGATTCACCTTCACCTTGGTTCCTTTGGTAGAACCTATACCTCTCTGCAATTACTAGTGGCTTCGGGGAAAAATGTGCTCCCAGAACTTCCACTAGGTCCACGTAAGGTTTCTGCTCTGTCTTCTCCGGATAAAGCAAATCACATAGCAAATTATAAGTCTTAACTCCAATGATCGTCAGAAAAACTGATACCTTCTTCTCATTAGTTATGTCGTTTGCTATTACAAAATTTTGAAATCAGGCTGTATATGTCTGCCACGAATCTAATGAATGATCAAATGCTTCAAGGGTTGTAGTAACTAAAGCCATAATGCCTTCTTGTGGTTATTGTTTGTCTCTTCATTTAACAACAGGCAGATCAGCTTTTAGAATAGCCAGCTAGCCCTTAGGCAAACAGATCAGCTTTCACAGCTACAACCCAATCCCCATGCAAGCAGTAAATTAAAGTTTTGCTTCTTAGATTGCATTCTGGTTTTCCAAAATTGCCAGGATTGTTGAGGATAGCCAACTCCATCACAAAATCCCATCCTCTGTTGCCAGATGTAGAGTTTTAGGGGAAATTATAATCCAATAATGAGAGGCAGCATATTCAGAGCTGTGTAAGGAGTCTTTATTGAAAGAGAGGTGAAAGAGAGCGGACCCAGCCCACAGATTTCCCTAGCACCTAAACAACTCTCCCATTTATCACTATGACAACCCCAATGACCCTAGGTAGTCCAAAACACCACATATTCAACTTAATTTGAAATCAGTAGAAAATTTTACATTATATTGACTTGAGTTGGATTGGGTCTATGGACTGTAAACCATTCATGGTAGTGACCATGGGCCAGATACTTGTATTGGCTTCTGTCCCTTTTACATAACAACGAAGGCACAAAGTAGCTAGACTCTGACCACAGCTGACTAGCAGAGAGCTCTTTCCCTGTTTAAAGTTCTGTCAGAAGGTTATATAAACAGCTTCAGTTGCACCAGGACTGAGCACTTGCCTCAGTAATTAGGGAATCTATTCCATACAACCTAAGAATCTTGCCCTGTAGCTGTATTTCTCTCTTGAGCTGTATGCATACTCTGATGCTAATACAAGTCAGACGACTCAACTTTGCCTGCAAAGTTTTTTTTTTCTAATTTCTTAAAAGGAATGAGAAGGAAAGACTCCAGCTTGCCTTTCAGATACTAGGTTAAGTGTGAAAGGCCACAAACTACAAATGTTGGCTTTTTATATGTAAACTCTGTACATTTCATACACAAGCCAGACAGAAATCAAACCCAGAAAGAAAGTATTTAGTCATCAGTCAGAGAATTGGATTTTCAGATACATTTCATTACATTCATCCAGTACTACTGGATCTTTAGTCTTCTGGGATTTTACTAATGATGTGTTTGTTAGAGATCAATAACTATTTCACTGTCAACCAACCAGGCTATTATCATGTGTTGAAATAAAATAAGAATTTTTTCTGTAGTATTATTTAATAATAACTGAAAAAAAAGTTTAAAAAAAAACTTTCCAGAAGAACAGAAGTCAACACTATTACAAATACCTACTCATAAATTAACATCAATGGCCTTGGTCAACCTTAGTTAAGGCTTTATTAGTTTCCCAGAGGTTAATACACAAGAAATCATGTTTCCTTTGGATAAATATTACTCTATGAAAATAGACACATGTCCTACAAAGAAATGAAATGTGCTGATGGAGCTAGTTCTTAAAAAGCATACAGTACAACACATAGCATTTTAATGAGAAGGAAAACTTACAGTGAACTCCTAGTCAGTTAAAGTAGCAAAGGTGCAGAAGTTAAGTAATCTGTTGCTGTGTGATTCCTATAAGAAGGTTCTCAAAGTATCTCAGCTTCAGTAGTCTCTAATTTTCCTACATATATTAGGAGTAATGCAGTGACTGCTAGGAACCCTAACCTGGATCTGAACATGGTTGGTTGTTTTGGTACCAGTGCGCAACATGGTATCAAGGGTATATGGAAGAAATAAAAAAGAAACTGAAGAGATTTTATTACATTACTTACATATTGTCACATAGTTATAATGCTATTTAGTTCAACACAAAGCATCATCATGCATCACATCCAATAATTTTGCTGAACTAGACTAACACGACTACTTCTTTGGAAATTTAAGACGTAAGTTATTTTGCAATGTACTGTATGTGTGTACAAGTAGATGTCCTGCAGTGTACAGCAGTGGAACCCACAATTAATAAACTATAACTATTCCCATAAGAAGGAATGGACTGTAGGAGAAATGTCCTATGTAATCACATAACCAAACCCACTTATATCTAATAGCCTCAGTGAAGTTACTATCCCCCTTACCAATATGTCAATAAAATGGTAAAAGTAGATGGAAAAATAGATCTGTACCACTTTCCACTATTTTGTACATGCAGGCTGTGAGCAGGAGTGATTAACTGGGATTGTGGATGACAGAATCCTATTCTTGAGGCTACTTCTTCAGCATCAGGTCTGCATTATCTCTCATGGATGTTGTGTTTCCTTCCTCTATGACTTTAGTTGATATAACCATTCATTCATTTGCTAACCATCGTCCTGCATGGCAGTTCGAAAATCCTGGTCAAAGGAAAGGCAGGCCGCAGAAGCTCGGACAAAGGCCAGAGGAAAAGTCCCCATATAAGAGGGGCTTTCCAAAATAGCTTGAGCTAAGCAAGCTGGTTTTGCAACATGTCCCTTAGCTGGCAGCATTGCTGTTAAACGTTTGTGCAAGATGTACCCTTGAGAGGATGAGAAGTGGGAATCTCAACAGTGAAGAAATCCCCCTCAATATAAAATTGCTAAAGGCAGCAGCTTTCTATTATATAAAGATGCAATTTGTGTGTGTGTGCGCGCGTGTGCGCATGTGTGTACGCACGGGTGCATGCATGCAACGGTTTTCATGACCTAGGTACTTAGACTTTCTAGAGACAGCAAGAATGGTTGGAAAAGAGTTGTACGTGTGGCATGAATCGAAAGTCCTTAGCTAAGGGCAAACTCGGTGGCCAGTCAGAGTCCAGGAGTGCCAATCAAGAAAGTAATAGTAACCAGTTGAAAACTCCAAATTAGGATGAAGGATGCCCCACCCCCGGGACGCCTCCGTAACCGATTCATCCATAAAACAATTCAAGTTGGCTGTCAAGGGAAGGAAGATCAGCATCGACGCAACAGGGATCGACGCACATCTGAAACTTCCTCACCCCTCCTACTCTGGCACCTGGGCTGACTTCGACTTGGCCAGTCTTGAGAAGGCCCTGCATCTAGCAGTTATTAACATGGTATGTCAGTAGTTGTGTAAGTGTTAAGAGTGTTGGGTTGTGTGTCTTACGTTGTATCTTGTGCTGCCTGGACAGATTCTTGATGTATAGGGCCTTGTTCACTTTGCACTGCTGCTATATGTATCCAGAGCTGGAAGCCTCTGTAGGTGAAGACGACCTTCTTGATTTTGGGGTAAATCTGGTAGTCTATTGTATCTTCTGTGTTGCTTTTTTAGATGGCTTGCTAATTGTAATCACTGCACTGCTGCTCAATTTTCCTTAATGTTGTGCTCATATACGCTGCTAACAAACATTACATAGAAAGTGATCAACACTACAGGAGTATCCAGCATCTCTCTCCCCTTCTCAGATCCCATGTAACACCATGCCCCAATCTCTATCAGTCCTACACTTAAAAATTTGCCATGCACTGACACGGAGGGAGTCACCTGCTGAATGCAGTTGCATTCTAAGTGTCCTTAGATCTCCCTATACACCCAACTTCAATTTGGAACAACATCAGTTTGATTTCTGCTACTGACTCTGCTTTATACTATCTTCTTAACTCACTCACAAAATTCCAATAGACTAGAGAAACATGACTTTCCAGTACAGAGGCTAATATATGATAGGTACAAATCAGTTTAAGTGTTTGTTGAAAACTGTTATTTCAACAAATGCATCCAGCGTTAAAGTAACACTCAGTAGTCTTTAGTTACTGGAATCAATATTTGTGCCTTTTCTGAAGATATTCTGTATTGGTTACATACAGACTGAAGCTAACTTGATTAAGACAGTGGTTCGCAACCTGTGGTCTGTGAAACACTGGTGGTCCACAAGGGTACTGCAAGTTGTCGGGGGGGGGGTAATGTAATCCAGTATCATCTTCAATGTTAATTATTCAAGATTTTAATTTGCTTCACGAGCATCCCTGTATAATATAACATTCTTTGAATTTAAATAGTGGCACTTTCTCATGTCGTCAACATGAACCAATGCTCTTTGCACATTTGGCAGTCAAAACATGGTCCACAAAAGCTTTCAAATGATGATGTAGTGGTCCACATAAACTAAAATGTTGGGAACCTCTGGATTAAGAGATCATATATTTTAGCTATCAGGACAGTAAGATCTTTCTTAAACTCCTTCAGGGCCATGGCAGGGAAACAATCATTTGTTTTAGTGATGTGTTGCCCTGGATATGTGACATAAGTATTGAAAAGAAGTATGAAGCGAATGGACAATTTAAATAGCAACATGTCACCAGAACCAATGATTCCAAGATGTAATCATTCAGTGGAATCTACAAAAGAACCATAATTTGACTGCAAATATCCAGCAGAGAATACATCTATTCATTCAAATGTGCTGCAGAATTGGAGGCTGTCTTGGGGAAAGAAGGAAATAAACACAGAACCTACCCAGCAGGTCCAAATTGTATTGTGCCAGGCTGGACATGAGAATCAAGGAGCTTCAATGATGATGCCTTCCATTGACTTCTGTAGAAAGCAGAGCTTTGGCAAAGGAGAGAATATAACTCATGGCCTTCACTATAATAACAATTTCTGCAATACTTTTGGTAAACTTATAATAATAAGGAACAAATATATTCTTAATATTTATGAATAATGATGATAAACATCTGTTGGTGCACAACACTAGAAAAAGAGAGGATGCACTGGGAAACATGGACTAGTGAGTGACTCAATTGCTCAGTAATTCATTATCCCTTAATTAATCTTAATGTCAGTCATGTTCAACTGTAATTCTTTACACGGCTTTGCTGGTGCCATGCTATACCTCTAAGGAACAGTTTCCAAACACAAATCTAGCAGTGCCAGTGTGCTTTATGAGATAGCTCATTCAAAAAACCCTAAAGAGAGTGAAGAGGAAGCTGCCTCATCTGGGCACCTACTTGCTGGACAGCATCAATGCATTTCCCGAAGTAAGTTAAAGCCTTGTGAGGCTCACTAGAACTGTTAAAAATGATGGTATCCTACCTAAAATGTTGGCATACCTGCAGTACACAGCTGAAATCAACTGAAGTTTTCAAAAGCTGAAACCCCTGAGTTATGAAATGGAATGGCTGTGTCCAATAGCAACAGGTCAGGATAGCAAGAAGCAAGTGGATTTTCCAATAACATGAAAAGCAAGCACTGGGGAGCAGGGGAGAAGCTAACAAAACTATCTCAGAACTAGGAAAAACATGTTACAAAACTCTGCTTATATCTCTGTATATAAATGACCCTTATGATATCCCAGTTGTACATTTTGCTTTTGCTATCCACAATAACTAAGACAAAATGAGGAAAATGTACATTTTGTGATCCACAATAGAGTCATGTTTTTTCCTCACTGCAGCTCTGTTACATTACTTGCACACAATCACTGTACACAACTATCCATTGACAAACTGGAGTTCCATGTACATGCTGCGAGCAGAATAAGGATCAGCATTTTAGACAGGAGACCTCCAGTGCAGATCTGAGAACATGACTATAGTAGGGGTGTTTTGTTTTTAAACAAAATGCTGATTAATCACAAACATATTTAGGCTCCAACATGCCTATAACAAAGTCACAAGCATACTTAGGATTGGCTTCTAATTCAGCTTGCAGGGTGTGCAAAACAAGGTGGCATTTGCAGCCACAACACCGTCTGCATTTCAATCCATTTACTTGTATGAAAGACATGAAATAGGCCATCATGTTGAAGTCACTTAAAAATTGGCTCTTTATGTATTTTAAGTTACCTATTGGTCACCTAAAATTTGACAGCATGCATACTTTAATGCAAGTAATCACAGAAATCCCAAAGGAATAACATTGATGGAAGGATCCTTCTGGAAGCATTCAGTATGACACTCTGGATTTCTTAAGATCAAAATCACCTTACACACTACAATAGGCAAAGCAGCTCATCAGCAGTCAAACTATGCATCATAGTCAGAGACAATTCCAACTGTTGGAGAACATGCCAGGAAAACATTGTTGCTACAGGAAAATTACACAGTCTGGCATTTGGGGTTGTGATTTATATCCAAGGACTGGGGGAAGGGTTATAAAATATACTGCCTAAATAACTCAGAGTCCTGGTTCTTCAAAACTTGCTTTTGATTAATCATGTAATGTTTTTTCTTCCTTAGCACCATAAGACATTCTGCACTTGATTAAAAATAAAAAAAATAAAAATAAAAATAAAAAATATCCCACACATTTCTAGGCAGCAAAACCAATAGTAGAAACACTCAGGGAGATAAAAATGTGAATACATTATTTGAAATGAATTATCTGTATATTTAAATATTATTTCTCAGCAAACAGATTGATTCAAGTTTTGATCAAGCCTAATACTGCTTCCCACATTTCATATTTGCATCCAAAACTCTGAAAACAACATTTTATATTAAGAGCTAAAATATTCTTAAAAGTTAACATATTCACATTAAGAAATCACCTACTCTGTGTAGGAGAGGGAAATTAGGGCTAAAGCAATTATCATCCATCTCCGATCTAAGGCAGGCCAGATTAATGTCTGGCTTTCCCTTCATTTATATTCCCTCCTCCCCCCCAGCAAAATATTTGAATAAGTGGGAATACTTGGCTTAATGTTGTATTTTCAATAGTGCATTATTGAGAGGAATAATGAACTCTTCCAAACTCTGCTAGAGGTATTTCTGCATGGTCAATTGGGCAAAGACAAAGACCACACACTAAACATTTCTTACACTACACATTCAGTGACTGCTACCTTCTGAAAAATTATTTGCTTGACCATATATGATGGGGAATTCCTTTTGAAAGAGTTGCTGAAAAGAAAGTTCTTTTATAATTGGCTGGATTTTAGCAAAATTTGCATGAGCTGTCTTAATGTGACTAAACAATTTAAAAAGTCCTCCTTATGCTTATCAGCACCTCAGCTGGTTCGTCTTTGCCCATGAAGAAGGATTTCAAATGAAATCAGTAAGATTACACAGTCCTAAGCAGATGACTCCGCAAGAAGAATCACTGTCATTGTTTTAAAGTGTATTTTGATTTCTTGACTGATTTTCTTCTGAGTCGAACGTTAAGATTTTGTTCAGATGTCAAGGAACAGCACATTTCCTCACCTATGCCCTTCTTAGTGTATGCAATGGAGTCTGATTTGATTTGAATCACAATCAGGAGAAACTCAGATTCTCAGACTGGAGAAATGCAACTTTCTGGAAGTAGATGGAGATTCTGATAGTAGCCTTCATGTACTTTCACTGTCTGCCTTCTTAAGAGCATAACCAGTTTTCTTTTTTAAGACTGTGGTTGTGAAACATGCTGAGCATTTGTGGTGAGCGAGTGGGAACCTTTAACCTCCTCCCATGTTTGTTGAAGAGTCTCAGTACAAGAAGTGATCACCATCTTTTAGGACTGTGTTTTGAATGAGAGGAATATGAACTTCCCAGTACCTGGGCTCTGTTCTGCTGGCTGTAGCAGAAGTGTATGGCTCTATAGGCCTGCCTTCATTGTTCCCATTTCCTTTCAGGCCTGCTCATGGCTTCAGGTATTGTTCTAACAGCGGGACCCCAAGAAGAAGGACATCACCCACTCCCTGATGCTAGTAGTTAGAAGGGACACTGAGGTAGGAACCGCTACAGTTTCCCTATGACACTCGAATTCTTACAGGGACCAGAGCTACTAGGTTTAAGTTTGCTTTGTGCCAGGAACACGAAGCAAAGTATAGGAGATGTGGAATCTCAAAACTGAATTACATTATGGTGGTAAATAATATAATTCTTTCAGAGCAGACACAATAGACCTTAACATCTCTGCTAAAGGCACATAAAAGCACAGATGTGAAAAGTTATAAATCTCTTTAAAAAATATCAATCTGTTGGTTAACTACTTCCTGGAATATTTGTGATGCCATAGCTCAAAAGGAATCATTCTAGTCTTTCATATAAATGATCCATATATTCATCATTCCCTAAATATAATGAGTCATTATGATTGATCATTCTAGCAATGTACTGATGATAGTTCAGTGGGAGATCTTTTAATCATATCTTTCTCTCCATACTGCGCTGGTGTACACTGAAGTTTGGTATAGTCTGATGAAATTCAACATACATTTTCAGCACCTAGGGCAATATCTTAGAAATGCATCCACTGAGATCATTTCATTCTCTCACCAAGTATATTACACTCAAAAATACACATTTCACTACAGGTGAAGTTAAATCAGAAAATTCTATTAAGGTTTTTCAATCTGTCCTTAGTTAGACTATCACAGTGGTAGAATACCTCAAATGCAGGAGATGTAAAAAACTAAAGCAGACCCTCACCTAGCAGAATCAGTAACAAAGAATTGGAAACTGGGAGAGAAAAAAAAGCACAGACCAATCCCAGACAGAAGTGATTCTGCAGACAGTAATACACAGGAGACTAAAAAAGAGATACTTTCTGCTACATGACAGAAGAATACAAGAAATACTTCCTCAAGTTAATAGACATGATATAAGACTTTACCTAAAAGTGATATGGATGAAAAGTGCCAACCTCTGATAGAAAGGAAAGGGACAGCAGAGAGGGCATCACTTTACGCAGCTGACTGTTACCAGATCAGGTATACAGAATACTAACAAATGGACACACAGAATTAAAACCCTATGGTATGAAGCCCTCTTCTGGGCAGATTGCAACTAGCTTGAACAAATACAGGATGGAGCTGATTATTTTGCACATATTTAGCTTTGGCATGCCAATAAAGCATTTCTCAATTTAACTGAATTATTTTTACTCAGCTCATTGTGCCGGTGTTATATAAAGTTCTGTCCTTCAAACGTACATGACCTGACTTTCAAGTTCCTTCTGTTTTATGTAGTGAGCATCACTATAAAATAAAGAGCTGTTTGAAATCCCACTTATAGCATGCAAAACTTTGAAGAATTGTGGTGTCTTTATAAACGCGAAGATTTGTGGTTTGTATGCTATTCTGAGCATTTAGTCAAGCCAAATTGGAGAACTTTTTGAATTCTGGTATCAAAATATACAATCCCCTAATCCCTGTAATCTTTTTATTTTATGTTCTTTTTTCCTATTACACCCTGATCAGTAGGACACTGATGCATATGCATAACTTTGCTATGGTGAGTTGTTGCACTCACTTCAACAGGCAGTAAAGAATGCATGTTAGCATTTGCATTATGAGACCCATACTAAATCCCAGCCCCACAGGAACTCACATAACCGCAGCAGCCTGGAGATTCACTAAAAATATTTGTTTTCATATATTATTAATTCTGTATCCTGTTTTATCAGAACAGACTACTTTAACATTGTCAAGTAACATTTGCAAAAGCATCCAAGGGTGGATCTTTCATTGGCACCTTGATATCAGTGCAGCTGTGATGCTGTAGCACTTGTGGTAAAGACACTCTAACCAAGTTCTCAGTTTTCCTTAATAAGCTCACTCTTATGAGCTTGGTTACTGTGTTGACAGGAGAAGATCTCCCAGTAAAGCAGCACTGTCTATAAGGGTAGGGAGGGAAGAGGCTAAGGTCAACATAACCATGTTGCTCAAGACTATGGAGTTTTCACACCTGTGAGTGACATAGTTATACCAAATGAAGTTTGTAGTGTAGACCTGGGTCAGCAACTTACAAACCAGAGTCTGTGCTTGTCTACGCAGGTTCTTAATGCAACGCTCATCACTGTAGGATCTGATCAGCTTCAAATAGTGTATTAAGGAACATGACTAATATCTACTACATATTTTCTCATCCTCCCCCAGAGACAGTTTTCTGGAGGAGAGTGTTTTATTTTGGATTATTATATAAGACGCACACTTAGTACTAATATATATTATGTGTTTACATTAAGTGGCTCAATGTTTTGCAGGTTGACACACACTTGGTCATGACCCTACAGGACACACCAGCCAACCTTGCCCAGACTAAATCTCGCCATCTCCTTGGCTCTTCACAACACACTTATCACTGTGTGGTGACACAGTAAAATGTCCCAACACTGTGGTTGAGAACCACTGTATGGAGAAGGCAAGGTCAAAAAAACACTCTTTATACTTTCAGTGCAAGGTAGTGAAATTGGGATTGTTCATAGATCTGCTGAGAGGTCATTCCATAGGCTTTAACTGGCCCTCAAGTCTCCTGAAAATTCAGTAGGACTGGGCTCCTTAATGCATACAACACTTATTGAAAATGAGTCTGAGTCTTGGATTTGGCGCCACTTAGAGACTTTTAAAAACTCTACCCATCACCTCACATAGAAAGTGGCAGCCTTTTAGGTCCCATGCATATCAAGAGATTGATTTTCTAAACAAGCCAAATACCAAAAATTATTCCAAATGTCCCATCCTATGCCCAATTTTTCTCTAGTCAATTTGAATAATTCATATCAGTGACTTAGTTCTGCATCTGAACCCTTCAAATAAGGCAGGTAATGAATAGCTCAGCTACGTCCAAAAGATTTAGCACCTCACTATTTGCCTTTTTTTTTTTTTTTTAAATAGTCTTGTTCCGTTTCTTACTTCAGGAAAAGTCCTGTTGACCTACATGGGAGCTTCGCCTGAGTAAAGACTTCAGGATCTGGTCCACAGCTTTTCACTTAGCTCCTGAAATGTGTGAAGGTTTCCTTAAAGAAAGCAATCAGTACCTCTTGGCATGAATGCAAAATGCTTGCCAACTAGGCATTTTGATTTCCTCTGTGCAGGAATCCCTCCACTGATCAGTGAAAGGAGTTAGAGAGAGCTACAGTTACTGGCTTACAGAACGTCAGGGCTTTTCAGAATAAATGACACTCATGTTATTAAAATCATTATGTACCGAATACAGAAAAGGTTTCAAAAGATACACAATGGCACAAAAAATCATCTTCTCCTTTATCACTGTGATATAGAAAGTAATGTGGAGGCCACAAATTTATACTGTGACAGTGTACCTACACAGGAACCAACAGAACCCCCACAGACCTTACAAACAAGGTACACCAGCTAATTAGTGAGTGATGCCCAATGAGAAACCAGAAGGACGACAACCTACGGTCTTAACACTTCTATTTAATTAGTTCTACAGGAAAATTGCTTGCAGTGTTTTTTTAATGCATATTACCTTATAGTAAACATCACAAATTTTGACTCCAGCACATGCTACTGTGAAAAGAATGTGTATTTGTGGGGGGAGGGTTGTTTGTTTTTGTCTACAGTAACTATTGATTACCCATATTGATCATATTCAATCAAAATGCAGGACCTTGGCACACTCAAATTATGGTGCAAGTGAGTTCACTCAAGTGCATTAGGCTTCTGACATGGAATACAATCTATCTACAGCATCACATTTATCAACCTGGAGTATCTTCTGGATGATTTTTGCTCGCTTTGTTGGTGCCCAAAACACTGTCCTCCAGACTTGTTCTCGTATTAAGCGGCTGCATACATTCTGCTCCTTTGGTGCTTTGTTCAGTTTCTCAACATCTGACTAACAACATGTACTTTATATTTCTTAACTCATAGTGTATTGAGAGATTCCAAAGATTTCTTCTAAAAACAATTTCGGCAATAACTTTCAACAGTTCAACCTGTTACATTCAACCACAGCCAATAGAGCAAAGCTGAGTAAATTCCAACAGTTTCATACGACAGGTGGTTTTCTTTAACATTACTGAATAATACCTTAAGGATTCATGGTGAAATAGTTTTTTTCCTATAAATATATACATTATACTTTGTGCTTTTAGAAGTTTGTATCAGTCCACAATTACATACCAGTGAGAGAATATTGTTTAAAGGAATCATAGATTTTAATTTACTTGAGACTAAATACCATTCTTTATGCAGCTAATGAAAACGTATTTAAATATTTCAACATGCTGTTTTTAATCTAATTTTCCTTTCAAGATCATACAAACATACTAATGGCACAAACATTGTTATAGAAACAAACAGGATCACTTCACCAACAATATCTTATTCTTGTGCACTATCAAGTAATGAGATACACTTAATAAAAAAGCAATTAGACCCGCTACCCAGATGGATAGACTTCCTACCATATTTTTCCCCCCAGCCTTTGTGATTTAAAACCCTAGAGGTAGTTTTCATCTCTGGTCCATTAAATAGGTATGGCATTTAAATAATTCTGTAGTTACTAATTTAAAACTATTTAAAATGTCAAAGTTTCCAGGCTTCAATCACTTTTCAAATTATTGCACTGAAAATACTCATTAACTGGAACATAAGAAGTATCATTTTTTATCTCACTACTCTTTGCTCATTGTAAGCAGAATAGTAGCTTCTAATGAACCATGAAGACAATTCACTCTGAGAAACAAAGAGGGGTTGGGGCCCAATCCTGCTACAAATGTAAGCTTTGATCAGTAAAATCAGTATCTAGTCTATGGAGCATCTCTACAAGATATTACAGACACAAGCTGGATAAGGTAATACCTTACCTCTGACAAAGTGGGTTGGAGCCCACAGGACTCCCATGCCACAGATGTTCCTTTTTTTTTTTTTTTACCTTTCATTGGACCAACTAATGTTGGTGAGAGAGGGAAACTTTGGAGCCACACAGAAAGAGTCAGAAAGTTTGTCTCACAAAACAGAAGTCAGTCTAATAAAAGATATTAACTCTCCCCACTTTGTTTCTTTAATGTTCTGGAACCAACACAGCTACACCTATATTGTATACAAGGTATTAGACCTTCAGTGCTTTCTCTGCGTGCATGCACATATGGATCTGCATATACATAATTCCATTCTTATCCAAAATTTCTTGTTGGAGATTTTAGGTTACACCACAAATGCACTAGTTACATGAAAAATTCTCCTTCTTAATACACTGTACTAGATACATTCCACTCCCAAGCACAAAAAAGATCTTCAGCTGCCTCTAAGTAAACAGGGACAACACAGACATGATGTCATGTTAAGGTATGAAGATGTCATAGCCATCAATTTGGATCAATACATTACTCACCAGAGTCAAAACCACAAATGAGTTATGCACATCACGTCACATAGGTGCAAATATGCAAAAACATACAGTATAAAGCATATTTTACAGAAAAATATTTTACATACGTGTTAGTTTTTAATACTATTATATATATAACTTTGCCGCCTGCCATAAAACCAATATCTCTTATTAACATTAATTAAAAGTGAAGGGTCGCATTAGGAGAGGAAAATTGTAATTTACCTTCAGAAACTGCTAAAATAGGTGTTTCATACAGTAACAAAAGTCTTGTTTTAACATCTGATGCATCTCAACCTACTAGCGCCAAGAATTAAAATTACACCCCCAGGAAAAATTAAAAACATATATTTAGAAAATCATCTTTTTGAAGCAGAATTGTCTCTTTGGTGTGTTTGGAAAGTGCTTAGCATATAAAGGTGCTACCAGAAAAAAATCAACAAGTTACATTTGCTAATAGGAATGGGGTAATGATTTGGGATGTGAAGAGAAGGCGACAATTCCCAACTTTCCCATAGAACAAAGCTCTCATTTTTGTGGGACACTGCACCTTTAACATATCACTGATGCTGCAATACTAGTGTCGTTTGGGGAGAAAACGTACATCTGAGAGACAGCAACATTTCTCCAGCAATGTGGTGATGGGACTTTTGTA
>ML681982.1:29507012-29628478 GCA_007922195.1 Podocnemis expansa
TTTTGTTTTCTTCTTTGTCCATTGGTGGTATTACACGCTGCCCTTTGTTTCTGAATGTTAGAAACAGTCCCTACAGATGATGGATTATTAGGAAGATTACAGATGAATTTGTCAAAAGGTACATATCATCCCTTCTTATTTTCTGTCATTATGCTACATATAAACATATATAGATGTGTTACAGAAACCATCTTAATGGAACCTTTATTACAATTACTTAAAGACATGCACTTAACTTATGAATCTTTCTCACTCTTTTCATCCAAATAGATGAATAGATACGCATATTTAAACTGAAAATGGTAAAGTATAATACTTAGAGGAAAAGTGTAATATTTGGCAACTGGTATCATAAATATTTGCACAAATTAGTGATGGCCTTGGTATGCTTAACAGACAAAGTAGTAGTAGGGGAAAAAAAATACTTCAGAAGGAATCTATGCAATAGTCCCTAACATGTGACTCAAACTGATAACATAAATTACATGTAAGCGACTGTATTCTGCTTATGTAGTTCATTTCATTCTCCAGGGTTTTTCATTTTACTTCCCACTATTCAGCAAGTATGTCTGTTTGCTCATTCCAGAGACAAATACATTTGTTATCATTTTTAAAAGCTACGACGACAGGTTGCAAACTGTTGACTATGCTCAACACAATGAATGAAGGACTTCCACGTGAATTCTGGACATTGAAAAAGGCATATGTTCTTAGATACGTTTTTTTGGTGTTGGTTTCATGAATAATATATTCCAAATGTCATGGTAATGTAAATAGGATTCAAAATAGTGCTCAGATGATCCCTGACTGAAGTCTCAAGGTGCTACTCCAATACATATAAAAAGTAATAATGGTATTAAAATATCAATCTTGGCATAATTACTTTAGGATGAAACTCTACATTTCCTTCTAAAGAGAGCCTGCAACCACCACTAACTGTTAGTAGGTTGCAAGTTCCACATTTAAATTCTAAATTTCCCTTATTTAGAAAGCAATATGCAGTTACACTTTAAACATAGCTCAACCTTCTCCAATAAAGACATAATGAGAAACTATTTTGTGAAAATGACAAAAATTGGAAAAATTTTATAACATTAATTTTTAATAAACTTACTTCTTTCCTTCTGCTAAGGAACCGGTGTCCCTGGAGATATTCCCTGTACAGTGACTTACTTCCCTGATTACATTATGCTGGGGTATCGGTTCCCTGAATGTTCCAACTTTGAAATACTCATCATCATTAAGGTACTATTCTCTAATAGCAAATGAAAGGTTCTGTATTGCAATGTTACAAGAAGTTCTAAAACAAAGACTATTTGTCTAACTTTTAGATGTTATGTTCATTGTTGTATGACAGTGAAAATTTTAGTTGAGGGGTATATGATGAAGTAAAGTAAAAACTTTTGTAAATATGGTAGACTTTAGCAGCAGTACATTTTGTCTTTTCATCTATATACAAAAAACAGATTTTAATTTTTAGAGCATTTCAAAGGAAACATAGTACCTATTAGCTTCATGACCAAATTTCAGGCAAATAGCCAGGAGCTGATTGACCAACAGTTTGATTTACAGCTGTATGATCAGGTTTAAAAAAAAAAAAAAAAGTTTGCTTGCCCTAAGAACAAAATTTTACTTCTTGATCCTTCCTTTAACACTTCCATATGACTTTTCATGGTTTTATATTTATGGGCATATAGGTCAATTCCCTTTCACATGCTTTTGAAGTTTTAACTATTTGGGAAGACGCAACTAGTTCCTAATCCTTTAAGTGAAGCATCTTGGGACATAAGTTTTAAAATGTGTGTATTCCTAGTGACAACCATTATTTACTGCGTTAAACTGTGGAGGGTTTCTTAAGATGATATACCCAGACAAAAATCATGTTTCAAGATCAAAACAATATGTTTTTTTTAGTTTCAAATAAGAGTACTTTAAAACCTTCCTACTCCAAGAAAGAATATCTCAGAATACTATGGATGGAAGAAGAACTTCAGAAAAATTCAGTCTGTTAAAAAAGGGGGGTACCCACAAACTACATGCATTCTGGGGTGCATTTTGTTAGCTATATAGTCTGACATCCTTCATGGTTCCTTTAAAACAAAAAAAAATTCCACCAAGTGAAATAAGTGCCTTTGCAGCATTGTATGTGTGTGCGCAAGAGAAAGAAAGAAAAAAAGGGAGAAATACAATCTAGTGGAGTCAAAAATCTCTCAGTTTTTATTCCTGACTCTGATACTAGTTTTCTCTGTGGATTTAAGCTAACTTCAAGCATCAGTTTCCCCCTATGTAAAATGGAGTGAATAGTATTTCCTTACTACATACTACAAAGTAATAAATGTAAATCATCTTCAGTAGGAAAAAATAAAAGTATTAACACAGCCATTCATTTATTAATATCTCAGTTTAGCTCATCTCTGAGACATGTTAGAGAAAAGACAGTAAACATGGTTAATATCTGATTTATTTTACTGTGCATAACTCTGTACTGGGAAAAGCTAGTTTGGTTCCCCCCCCCAAGCCTTTTTCTTAAATTGTAAGAGTGACCTCTAGTGCTTTACTATTTTGTTCTATTCTGCAAGTTCTATTTTGCAATGGCTTTAATATGCCTTTCTGTAAACCTCTGATTTAGTTTTGTGCATAGTGCCAAATGCTATTAACATCTGATTCACTTATGATCTCGCGAACAGGGATGCATTAATAAACAATACAATGCAGAATGATGAAGAGAATTAAAGATGAGGCTATATTGCAGCAGGGTGTCTTACAAAAGGACCTTAATATTCATTCATTTTTAGGACTACTCCATGCATTCGAGTATCAAATGAGCTATGATTACTGAACGACAGCACCAGATCATTTGGGTGCTGCAGTGTGATCATCAGGCTCATAGTAGCTTCTTTAGTTTACAAACTGTCCATATGAAAATCTTTCTATGTACATAGCACTTCTAACTTCATCATGGCTTTGATATGAGCACAGAACTGCCCTCTGCTACAGTGCTGTAAGGTTATTCCTGAACATTCCCAGTAGCACTAACATTCACATTCTTAAAATACAATCACTATTCTGCCTTGCTCATTCATATGCTGCACAGCCAGACCCTTAACAGGATTAAAAACAAAACAAAACAGGCTGTGCCTTTTAGGCTACAAATACCTCACATTTGGGCACCTATTCTGACAGATGTATGCAAAATAAAAACCCTTATGGCCATTGAAGCCCACATGCAACCAATGGCATTCAGAACAATTACTAATAGGTAAATTGCTTGGATATTAGTTTCTCATAAGTTTGCTTAGGTGAAAATGGGCAGACTTGATTAAACATTGAAACCAAAGATTCCCATGCTAAATAACATACACATCAGATCTGCCTTCTAGAGGACAGGTTATCCTACACTCTGAAATCACAATCTCTATTTTGCAATATTACCCTACCAAATAACTATGATTTACTCATTTTTAAAAAACTTTCTGCTGTTACTAGTACTGCCCTCTGCCTTAGTCACACATGAACACTGTTCTCTAAGGAATCAATGCAACATCCCAGGAAATCTTGTCCTAAACAATTTTTCCTTGTTAACCTTGCTTTGCTCATGCACTGCACACTACTGTACATCAAACATATTTGAGAACCAGCTTATTTCAGGAGATGCAACTAAAAGCCTTCCAAATTGTATAAATTGCTAAAAGCCAGACTGATGCAGCATCCAGTAGAAGTTGTCCAGTAATTTCAATGTAAGACAATTCCTTGCAAAATGCAGTACCCATAAAAAGGAAACAAAAATTAAAATGGGGATGGAATGTGCAATTCCTGGGTAAAACATTTATTTCAGGTTACACTGGAACTTGAGCTTCCTCAATATAATTCTATATACAGAATCTGTATGAAAATGTATAGGATGGATTTAGAACTTAAAAATTACATTTCTCAGCCAAGGAAACATACAGCTTAGCTATTTGCTATCATGTTTTAAGAAGTATTAAGCATTTATTTCAACAACAGTATTTATTCTAGAGCCAAATAAAATATCCCAGAAGTTTTCACAAAAGTCTGACCTGAGTTTCAAATCATTTGCAATACTTACATTTATCTCCTGCCACTACTGTGTTCCAGTTACGGACAGATAACAGAAAAAGCAGCTTGAAGAAGATTTCAGTGGCAGAATCCATGTTCACATTCATAGAGGCACCCAAAAGAACTAGAGTATTAGAAAACAGCTGCTCTGCACTTCAGTCCTGTTCTTGCTTCCTCCTCTCTCCCTGTCTCTCTGCTTTCAGTGCTTCCCAGTTGCCAGACACCTCAGTCAAATGCACTTTGCATCTGCTTACACATGCACACACACCTCCAAATCTGCTTTTTCTCCCTTAACAACAGCAATCCCTTAAGAGCAGCAGCAAGAATCTCTCCTCCAATTTCACAGAATCACTCAGGGCTAAACTGCTACATTACCCTGTACAGCTGGCTTACAGAAGCTACACATTCAGTGTGTCCCGGACACCCCTTGTGGTGACAGGTAGGAAATGTGAGTCTATGATGAAAGCCAGAAAATATGATAAAACATACTGCACATGTGCACCAGGACAGACCCTTTTGCTTGGTTTTCACAGTGCCCCATTCTTCATAATGATTTTTAAGTGTGTGGAAGGTATGCATTTGTTATTTATCCTGCTTCTCCTCCTCCTTCACACACCACACCTGAAAAGAATTTTCAGTTGCTAAAGCATTTAGAAGTACTGCATGTTGGAGAGAATACATTATGTTTCTCAAGCATTTGTGGCCAGAATTCTAAGAGTACAGATAAAATGCTTTGCACCTTTGCTTGTGAACTAAATTTTAGAACTATAATCTAGTGTTCATGAGCAAATAATGCTGCAAAAAAATTCCAATATGAATGCTACTTTAACTGCAATTAAGTAATAACTATTTAAATGAAGAACCTTCAGTAACATGTCATTTTGGTTAAGATTGTATCAGCATTTCCTGTATCCTATATCCTTTTTGAGGGTTAAAATAAATGCTTTGGTGGACTATTATGCATGCAAAATATTAATTTGGGATTGCAATGTTCTTTGTCCAAAGGCTTGTTACATTGGTATAAAAACTTCAACTGCTCTGATTTGCTGTTATTGTATGACCTGATCCTATGTTTTACACCCCCTTCCATTTATTTTCATTCCATTCTGTAAATTCACCCATCTTTGAAGCATCTGACGAAGTGGGATTTTCTCCCACGAAAGCTGATGCGAAAAATAAATCTGTTAGTCTTAAAGTGCCACACAACTCGTGTGTGTGTGTGTGTTGTTTTGTTTTGTTTTGTTTTTAAACTTCAGTTAAGATATATTTTTCAGGAGGATTTTGGTCTGTATATTTTAATATATATCCTCATAATATATCTGCAAAACAGGCTAGAATGATAGTGAAAGATAAACAGAGCAATAGATGCAAGCCAGCATACATGAGCAATGCTATCAGTTTATTAGGAGTCTTCTTGCATTAGTAGGCTATTTTGTGCTGCAGTGAGCATTAACCTCAAAGGAGGACAGGTAGAATTTCTATCACTACCATTTCCTCAGGGTTTCCATGATAAGGACTGCAGACTGCAACAGAGGCTATTAAAATGACGTCCCAAGTCACCATGTTCTCAGGTTATCTAAAGCATGTCCTGGTTCCAGCAACCACCATCTTCCTTTGGGGGTCTTCCAAGTGCCTGTGACTCCATCTACCCTTGCCACCCTCCGCCAATCTGGTGCAAAGGATGTTATGATCATTTTATCTTCTTTCTGATGGTTTGTAACCCCCTGAGGGGACTCTGTGAAGGTTTATTCTAGGATAAACCAACCTTAGCAACAAATGAATTCAGCATATTTGGCCCAAATCCTGGCATCTCTGTTCCAAGCAGAGAGCCTCAAAATACAGCTCAACCAAGAAGGTTCTGCTCCGTGAGTGGGCCAAATTGTGGAAATGCCCACATCTTTGAATTCTTCAGAGTGCCATCCCACAGAACTCAGTCCAGGTCATGACGTGGACATGCTTTTGGTGATGGAAGCAGACAAAGGAGAAGGGAGGAATCTTTGGTTTCTTATCTAAACCAACATTTTGAGTGATCAATAATTTAACTAACAGTTGGGAAAGCAGGCTGTCTTGCTTTTAAACAATCTTGCCCACTCAAGTTCTGGTTTTGCAAAACAAGACCAGGAGTGGCTCAGCTCACGGAATTATTAATGTAGCCCAGTCATCTTTTGAGAGAGATGTGGATAAAGGTTTGGCTTTATTCAGTCTAGAATGGTGAACCAGGGTAGGTCAGATTAGTTTAATCATCATCATAAAAGTTAAGGTGGGGGGGCATAAGGGAAGTTCAGATAAGAATCTGATTTAGGAGCCTCTTTGGATCAACTTCTGCTTTCATTAACGTGTCATAAAGTTGAAGTAAATCCACAAAAGATACTGATATCAGAATTTGGCCCCCTCATTTTAATCCATACTTCTTCCCATATATCTACTGACATAACTGAGTTTGGAAATGCTGTGTCCTAACCTGGCCTCTAGACTTAGCTTCTTTGTCATTTAACTCCTCAAAATAATACTGACCTTCTGACAGACAGATCATCATCAGAAAAAGGTTCTTTCAACTAAAAGCCCTGTGTTTCAGCAGCTACTTCTAAAGATCAGTATCCCATGAGAGAACCCTGAACTCTATAGTTAGAAGAAATTTTTCACATTTAGAAAATAGGGCAAACAAAGTATAAAATCTTGGCAAGGACTCCTTATAAAGTTCTTTAGAACTGGTTCTGTGGACCTTGGGATTTCAGCACAGAAAGAATAATAATTCTAATAAAGAAGTCAAGCAGTCTATAAATATTTTGTGATAAATATTTGTTCTCTAAAACACCATACAGTGCCCAAAAAGGGGTTGCAGATTTTATCTTTGTGTGCAGTACAAGGAAATAAAGATTAATCTGATCCACTCCTTTCTTATGACTGTGGAAATATCTGTTTTGTTTTTAGCAACAGAACAACATCCGGGAGTATATTTCATAAAGTGATTCAGAGATATTTGTGTAAAGGACATATCTGGCATTTCAGGTTAACCATCATGATCTTTCCTCAGATACCATATGATTCATTGTGATGAGGTTGGCGGCTAAAAACCATACAAAATAACAAAATGTGCCTCACCTTGAATACTGCGACCTTTTCTCTGCCTTCCCCTCACTGCACCCCCACACTCTCCAAGCTCTTAAAAATGCTGCTGCTCAATCATCTTCTGTTGCTCTGATTGCATCACATCTCTATTTAAATCCCCAGGAGTGGCTCACTTTTCTCCCCCACACAAAATTCATGCTGCTTAGTAAATTCTCAGCAGTACCTTGAGGACCCTGCACCCACTTTGCTGGAGTGAACCTGTTTTCCAGTCCCATCCAACAGTATATGCTCCTCATGAGCCTTTCTTCTCTCTGATCCATTTGTAGTCCTCTAACTCCCATCATCATGGACCTTTCCATGCTATTGCTTATACTTCAAATTCCCACCCTACTGTGTGTCAAACAGCCTCCTTCTCATCAGTCAAATTCTTCCTCCAAACATATTTCTATAAAGCAACACTGGTTTCCTCGAAGTATTGTATGTTTAAACGGTGTGAATTTACACACACACACACACACACACACACTATTTAGAGTAACTGTACGTTCTTTAGGATAGGGACAATATGGACTGTAGATGGTTGGGGATGGCTTGATTTTAACTTTAGTCATACATGTTTGATACTACGATCATCCATTATTTAAGTGTCCCCTGTTCTATTTTGACAGACAAACAAATGAAAATATCATTCTCCTTTAAAATAATTCTTGCCCTGCTTCTTTGGTTCTTAGAATAAAATTTTAAGTCATGCAAATCCTACTCCTAGCAATGTTAAAATTTGCATAGTACTGTTAGAGACTGCAGAAAGATTGTGAAGTTCTGTGAATGATACAACTGTAAGAAACAGTAACACACGGCTGCTTCTTCATTCTATTTTTCTTCTGTCATAAAGCAATCTTCACCAGGGGCATCGCTGGTGCCTGGCACATAGGGCCGGTGCCCCGAATCCCGGCACCAGTGCCCCGGGCCCTGGCAGGGCCCCTGCCTCTCCTTGTCTCCGGCCAGAGACCCGGGGCCCAGCCACCTGCAGTGGCGGTGGCTGCTTCCAGCCCCTTCCTATGCCAGGCGGCCCTGCGGCTGCAGCTGCCGCTCCCTGCCCTGTCCCCGGCCAGGGGTGTGGCCTGCGGTCAGGGGGCAGTGCCTGGACTGGTGCCCTGGGTCCTTCCCTGGGGCAGTGACACTCCCTATCTTCACAGAAAAGATTTTAAGTTACTGCTAATTTCCAACATACCACAGGCATTCACTATTATACTAAAACAAATAATTCAACTTGTATTTACAACATCTATCAGCTGGAGAGTCAGAATTACAAACATGAGTACTCCATGCCTATACGCTACAAAGCATTACTTTAATCCTTAACATTAATTTTCCTAGCTCCCAGAAGAATTTCTCTACTAGTCCCACGAAGATACCAGACATGCTGTGAGAATCGGCCAACTATAGTGCCTCTTACTTGTAACTAAAACAGCACAAATGCATAATTTTTCAGTCTCCAATAAACCAACATTTCATCTACCCAGGTGCAATGTTAAGGTTCTATTATGCTTTATTAAACTACAAGACAACAGAATGTAAGAGACACGGATGTTTAAATGTTTCAGTTCTTGTTAATCAAAGGAAAATGGATCCTATTCTTTGTTTTGGCCCCAGGTGTAAACCTTCATCTATTGCAACCTACTGCAGTTATGATATTAGAGATTCCTCTTGATGCTAGTACACAGTAACATGAGGCAGGCAGAGCAAACTTCAACTTTTATTACAAAGAGAGCTGTCAAGAACAAAATGTCCCTCTAAACACTGCTAGAAACCATTCAAACCTTTCCACCACCACCACCACCACCCTAGTCAAATTACACATAGGGTATGCAAGAAAACAGCCCCAACTTGTAGTATATTGTGGCACCTCATAAACTAAAATATTATCCACCCTCATAAACTGTGGAAGTTTTTAATAAATATAGTATATAGTAACAACTGCTTGTCAAAAATGAGCAGTCTTACCATTAATTTGCCCAGCAGGGGCAGAGCTGTCCACTTTGTTGGTTGATTGTAAAATAACAGGCTGCAAGTTTCTCTTTGTGCTGTATCAGTTGAGAAAGAAGAAATGAATGTACTATGTATGAACAGCAAATTTTGCTGTTTTTCTCATTATAAATTAATACTATTTCCCTAAAGAAGATAACCCAATCATTTCTCAGCTGAACTGATGGCTCTGAATTAAGCCAAACTCGTTCAGTTTGCCTACAACAGGATCAAACCTACAGGGAGTCTGCAAAAGAGACGACTCCACTGCACAGCACAGAGTGTTGCTCTCTGTGAACCGTTGGCCAGCACAGCTGCAAATTTGAAAGCCATAAGCAGCCATGTTAGGGTAATGGCAGGGCCACAGAATCTACAACTGCTCTTGAATCATTCGTTATTTCTTTCCAGCCCTGCCCCTTCAAGATGTGCTTAAACCACCACAGGGGTAATTGCAGGCAACTTTTCTGCCCTTCCTCAAACTTGAAGCATTGAGTGCACTTATCCTTTTCACTGGCTGTGGATCTCTCGAAGTAGGGTGTGCATTACAAAGACAAGAGAGTTTTGGCCTAACAGATACTTTAGCTCATCATCTCTACCGAAGGGAGTCCCCATAAGTGCTGTGGAACCCTGGTCCCCTCTGATGTCTGGTAGCGTTCTGGATGCAGCAAACACTCATACATAAGCACATTAGACACTCCAAGTTCTAGCCCTCGTTAGACTCCATAAACGCATTTTCAGCAATGGGGGATTATTGTACTATAGCTGCCTGAACCCAGAAGTGCAAATTACTAAATACAAGTACTAAACACTTCCTAACCCAGGAGCAGTCCTGTACAGGAATGCAGAAGTAATAGTCTCATTTTAACCCTTTGCACTTTTCTCCTGTGGCAGTTACAGCTGGTACCAGACGAGAGCAGAACAGTTTGTTTTCATTTCTCGTCTTCCCTCCATTGCCAGTCCCTGGCCTGTCACCTCCAGCCTCCCTCATCCTCTTTCCAAACAGCAGCTGGACCGCTTGTCAGTTTAGTCTATTTTGATCTTAGGATCCTATTTCTTTCCCCCTTTTATTTCCCCAAGTATTCAGAGTTACGGAGCCCTTGACTATCTGAATAGTGAACAGATTAACATTATCCTGTCTCTCCAATTCAGTAAGAATGGAAAGATGATCCCTGATAATGAGAGAGAAGGCTAAATATAAAGGTAACTATATACTGAATTGCAAATACTCCATTCTTTTTGGTTGCCATGTAAGTAGTGGCATACTGATGACTCCCTGCTTGAAGAAAGCACATTCGGTTAGTGTTGATGAAACTTAGTCATCTAGAGGCCTACAAGTGCCAGAACAAGATACTGAGCCAGCAGGCCAGTTAAGAAAGCATACTTGCTTCCTCTAAAACAGTGATTTTCAGACCTGGGATTGGGACCCAGTACTGAATCATAGAACTTCAGGAAGTGGGTCGCAGCACCCTCTGCTGCCACCACCAAAAAAGACTGGAATGCACTGTGCAAAGGTATAATTGTTGGATCGCAGGCATGAATGATTTTTTTTCAACTGGGTCCTGAGGAAAAAAGTTTGAAAACCATTGCTCTAAAAGACAGTGTCAGTAAGACAGCGCTCATAAGTGCTAATGCAGACCTGCAAAGCCATGTTATATGTAGGGCTTAAAGTGCTGCAACTGACTTTGGTTTTGCTTATGAATTTAAAGGAGCACACAAACAATTCTTGAGTTTGTTCATTGTTTACTGTTAAAGACTGCTGTTAATCTCATGGCACAGGCCATTCTTCTTCAGCCCACATGCCATATTCCGGGTGTGTAAATGCCTGTGGGTTACTTATCTATTTATTTTAAGAAGCTGTGTCCATGTTTTTGATGAGGAAGGGTGGAGAGGTGGTGCATAAGTAATTTTCTCTCAATATTCTAGACAGGAGTTTGCGCATACTACTATTAAGCTCTTACATAAACCTTTTCATCCAAAGTCTCAGAGCACTTTAGAAGTAAAAGTATTACTCCCATTTTACAGATAGGGAAACTAGGGCACAACGGTGAAGGTAGTTGTCCAAGGAAAACAATCACATCATTGACACAATCAGGAAAAGAATACATCTTCTGAGTCCTAACTCAGTGCCCTCTCTGCTGGATCATGGTGAGTGAAAACTGACTTGTTATTTAATTATTTACTATGAATATTTATAAACTTATCAGTGAAGCCCAATAGTGTTTTGAAGCTATCGATGTCAAAGGATGACCTACTCTAACTCACTTAACCAAAGAGCAAGCTGAGAGAAAAAAAACAGAAGCCTGAGCAGACTCAGACTGAGCCAAGCACTCATGTAGTTAATAAAAACTGTACTGTTTCTCAGCTGAAAACCTGAGCCCTAAATGCTTCCTAAACAATGAACTGATGCTCCAGTGCCAAGGGATTCTGGAGCACTACCTCACATCAGAACAATAGGTCAGGCTGAGAGGAATGAGTGTTTTGAGCCTAAAGAAGTGGGAAGGCACTTACTTGAAAATTAATCTTTTCAAAGAAGAGTGAGAAAGGAAAATATGGGTTTTTCTACATTTCCGAGGTGCAGATTTTCTGAAATGTGAGCCTCAGTTTCTCTAGGTAGTAAGAGTGTAATTGAAAGACTCTTTTGGCTTGACTACATTCAAGCATAATCATACCTAACAGTCACCTCAAAACATTTAATTTAAAAGGCCTTCTGTACATTACAAGCCTGCTTTTTTCTAGATGCTCACCTCTTTTTGTCATTCTGAATCCCCAGTACACAACAGTAATTTTGTCATGTGCCATGAAAATTATAGGAATAAAATGACTAGTGGGCAGATCCAAAATTACTTGCTAATACTGTAGAACTGTCATCTTTAGTCAGGAAACTATCGCAAAAATATGAAACCTGATTTTATTTCTTTACATGGAAAGCAAAAGCTCTCCTGTATGCAGAGATACTAGCAAAGCAATTAAATAAAATCCAGTAGGTTATCCATTCATAGGTCATTTGAAAGTATTGGCAAGAACAATAGTTTAATTCCATGTAATTGCTTCATACTCAAGATCCGACATGTTAGTGGAGGACAGACGAGTGCCCTCTCATTAGAAGACATTCCATACACCTTAAGTTCGATTTCCAGGATTTTAAGATGCAAAAACCAGGCAATATGGCTTCCCTATTTTAATTTGATTAAAATTGTTCTTTTCCCAGCAGAATTTTTAATTGTATTGGGATACAAATGTGGTGTGTTGTTGAAGCAATGTGCAAGAGAGAATGCAGAAGATGACAGACAACTTGTGCAAGTTGAACAGTCACAAACAGAAGACTCCATTCTTTGAAAAATCCAATTATGCATACACTGTTGATGCTTAGTTTATTCAGCATTTAGCCAATGTTTCATTCACCTGGACAGCGTTTTACAGAGCAGGGTCAATCTTTACATACTGTCAGTAAATTTTTGTTGAAGATCTCTCAATGTGTTAGGCACAAACATATTTCCCTAAAGGGACAGATTTTTGTTCAATGTCTTTTTCTTGAGCAATTTTTCATTGGGGAGGGGGAGATAATACAGAGAAAATCCTGTTACTTGTTTTCTGTTTACAATGCTCACATCCATCTGATGCATTGCCACAGGGCACGCAACAATACAGTGCCTAGCTCAACATACAAGTCTGTTTTTTTAATTTAACAATCTATATATTACACATGACAAGCATAGCTCTTAATACCTACACCTTCTGTTTTGGGAGTTATTAATTTCATTTCTGGGTGATTAAGCAAATGTTCAGGTTTATGTAGTTTTCCAAAACATTATTTTGTAAATTTCCATAGCTTTCTCTTTATTTATTCTTTACTGACAAATGTATATTACACACATCACTCATTACAGTGTATGCTTACTGTATATACTTAAAGTAATGAGTAGCCTCTTGATGATGTTCCCTAATACACTATAAGAAAATACTGCTGCAAAAAAAAGATTTTGTTAAAGCACACTGAGGAACCTTTGGTATACACCAGCAGGTTCTGCATGGGCCGATTAATGTATAACATGGCCATATGGTTCAGAAATTACATCCTACTTCTCTGTGTAGAGAAGCCAAAAGATATAGTAAAGGATTCTGTAGTTTATGGAATAAATACTGACTTATGGGGGGGAATCAAGAGCAGGAGTGATGAGGGCCAGGAACAAACCTTGCGCCCGGGTCCTGTGGGCACTGCCACCCTAGTCCTGACCCTGCCTGGAGCCCTGGGCACGGCCCAGATCAGGCTCCTGCTGCAAGCACCCCAGCCCCGGACCTTGGGCTGGGGAAGACAGGCTCCGCTGTGGGCAGCCTGGCCCTGGACCCTCAGCCAGGGGACACAGCTGCTGCCACAGGAGAAGACAGCAGCCACTGTGCGTGGCCCAGCGGTGGACCTGAGGCACTGGCACTGGGATGTGGGGCTCAAACCCCAAAAGCCCAGCACCAGCGATGCCACTGATCAAGAGTATTTTACTGGTATTTATCAATTAAAATCATAAGCCCTATAGTACCTCAGTGCCATAGAGCAGAACTAGTTGCATGTTATAGGGATCCCTTGAAGGGATACAGTAGAGTGTCTTTGCATAAGTCTGTGGGCTGGTTTTTCTTTTCTCCATGGTTCTGCAGCACAGGTACTATATGGAGAAGACAAATGTAGAATATTGGCAATGGCAGCATGATTCAGAAGCCACATGAGTGAACTGAGCTGAAGCATTTCTGAGTCAATAGTGAGAAACAAACTGTCATGTTCTTGTGGAAGCTCTCTCATTCAGAATGCAAACTGGCCAGCTGATAATACTTGTAGTATTTTCTTTTATGAAAAACAAAAGGAGGAATCCTTGTTGGCTACTGCAGTTATTCTGGATGTAATCCACTAACTGGGTTTCAGACACACTTATTTAGGCTGCTGTTTGTGTTCCACATTCTATAACACACCCAGTCTCTCTCTCTTTTCAGAATAGAAGATTCATAGTAATTTGATCTCAAGTGTAGCCTCATGAAATACAACATGTCATGTGTTTCAGATGCCAGTAGGTAAACTAGATGTCAGTTGAACTAGGGGTACTTAACAGCTTTTTCCAGCTTTTACTCTTTTCTTTTTCTCCCACCAACCTATTGCTGATTTAGTTTTTAGAAGATCACTGTCCTTTTGTTCTCATGTACTCAACCAGATGTGATCTTTGTCATCTGCTCTGTGGCAGCCTATGAGAATTTGATATTCCATCCACTGAATGAGGCAAAGTTGAATCAAGCTATTCAGATACCCAAATGTGGCAGGGAAGAAGGTAAGAAGAAGCCATTCAGACTTCTACTCTAAATCTCTAAATTGGTTGCAGCCCCTGCATACAAATAACCCTTTGCAATTTGCATAAAGCATTATTAATTTCTGATTAAAAACTTACACACTCCTAAAAGCAGGAGATGAAGTGTAACTGAAGAGACAAGATCAGCATGTTCACTAAGCTTACCACATTGTTATGGTCAGAGATATCTCTCAAAAGCGTAGCAGAGGCAAGGAATTCATATGCTCAGGTATGTCTACACTGACAGTTGCAAATTCTCCACTGTCAGATTGATTTTTCCAGAGTGACTGAGTGGTCAATCAAGCCACACAGTCCTTCCAGAAGTCAGTCTAATACCAGTTTCCCCCCAAATGGCATAGTGCTATGTTGAGGATGCATTTCCCCATCAGCAAAGACAGAGCACTAAAGGGAAGTTATGAAGTTAAGCAAGTTATTTTGCATAGCTTATGTAACTCCTGTCGACTGCCAGTGAATCTTGACAACAGTGGAGAATGGGCCTCAGACACGTAACCAGGATTCTCTTCAGATCCCAACATTCAATACATCCCTCCCCACAGAACAGATAATACAAAAAGTATGTGGAAAACACGGTGTATTATTCTTTTCCAGTTCCACAGTTATGTAGATGACGACGATTTGGCACTAAATTCACCTTGAAAGACCAGTTCATGCACCTGCTGATCTCAGCTGTAATATTGGTGCATAGAGGAGTAAGCAAGTTAGGGAAGCTTTTGACTCTATGGAGCAGAGAATCATAAGTAAATGACAGAAAGATGTTGACTTAGTCATTAGAAACTCAGCAAAAGATAATGGGGCAGATTCTGTGCTGGACTTCTTGAGATGGAGAGTGCAGGGAGAGAAAAGTGAAGGTGGCGCTATGCCTAGATTTGGGGCACTAGAATGACCTCAAGGGTGCTGTATTTTTTTTTTTTTTTATGGAACCACCCTCCTTACAGCTGCCTAGGGGGTTCATGTTAGCACAGAAGCTCAGTATTATTGATGGGCACTCTACTTCAGTATTCCCAAGACCTTCAAGAAAGGTTAAGAAGGCACAACACAGGGCCATTTACATCAGCCCTACACAGCTCCTCTACCTGGAGATTCTCCCCATCCCTTGGAATTATCCAGCCAAGTCTACACGATAAACTTGCATCTGTGTAACTACATCTACACCAGAGAGACACAGTGATACTGATCTAAACACCCACTGCAGTCAACACTATGCCAACAGGAGGGCTTCTCCCATCAAAATAGCTACTGATTCACTGAAAAAAACCTATGTTCTGTAAGTTCCCCTTCTTCAAAGCGTCTGACGAAGTGGGATTTTCTCCATGAAAGCTCATGCAATACATAAATCTATAAGTCTTTAAGTGCCACAAGACTCCTTGCTTTTTTTGTTTTACTACACTAACACGGCTGCCCCTTTGGAACAGTGGAACTGCTAAAACTTTTTAAGTGTATGCCTGCCCTAAATGTGACCAAAGTGGCATACAGAAGCCAGAGCTGGGGGGGGGGGTTAATATTTTCTCCAGGAACCAATAAATGGAGAATGCTAGAAACTGTAGAGGGAAATGGGATTTTTCAAATATATAATAAACATATTTTTAAAAGATGATAGACAGCAGTTTCTTTAAATAACATAGTTATCTCTTTGGTTTTTATTAATGTACCAGCATATTATCCAGGCTACATAGATCAGACAAGTTTATATTGTATGTGCCAATCTCAATATTTTTGCATATTTTACTGTCTTATTTATTTTGCTTTCTTAATCTATAATACTATGGAAGAATCAAATTAGTCATTCAGCTAGCTTTTTTATTTTGAAATGCAACTTCATTCTGCACTATCTGCATGCAAATTGTAATAGGTTTTTTATTTCTTATTTAATCTACGTGGGTGATAGGGATAATTAAAAGATGGGACTTCATATTGAGATGCAGTAATGAACACAATGCATTGTAACTCCAACTGAGTTACTGAAACTATTTTTTTCCCCCTGTGCATCCCCTAAAAGTGATCTGCTGAATACTGATTTCTCCTGGCATGCTATAATTTCACAAACTGGCCTCCTTTTCATGCCCACAATATTTTGACACATAAATAATTTCTTTAGTTTATTATGAAAATCAGATTTTAAAAGAGACAGATTCTATACTCCATTATGTTGAAGTCAATGGAAGTTATACCATAGAAACAAACTGGGGCCTTCACATCCAAAGATTTGTATGTACAAGACATACTTTTTCAAAATCTAGGACAATTTACCCTGAAATGAGTGCCTAAAATGAGATTCTTAATCCATATAGAGGCACTTAAAATTAGTGGCCTAATTTCCAAAAGGGCTGACCTTCCTGTTACTCAGGTTGACTTCAGTGGGAAATGTTGGGTGCTCAGCACCTTTTCAACATCAGATCACTTATTTAAATTCTTAACTATTGGTTCAGGAACCTAATCTTAGAAGAGTTTGTTTTAACGTTGGCCCTAAAATGCTGTTTCTTCAAATGTTAAGGAACCATAAGCCTTTTAGTCAGGAGAGGAAGAACAGGGTTAGAGCTCTAGTTTGGGTCTCATTAGATGCAACGTATGTTTACACTACATAACAAAAGGAAAGAATGCTACAGCAAGGCTCTGAGCCTGGGTTACTTGATTCTGACTTGAGCTCTGGGGCTAAAATTAGCATTTTAGATCAGTGGTTCCACCCTTTTCTCTGCCATGGCATACCTTGATACCATTAGTTATTTTGAGATGCATCACCATATAGTCTCCAAATGAACTCATGAATATCCATGAATCCAGAACTCTGAGCAGTTTTTCAAACAACCCCATGGCAGACCTGCTCAATCCTGAGGGCACATCTGTGCTTTCTGCCACACCAACTGCTCCAGCCTGAGCAGGAATGTTCACATTACTCTTTTTAGCCCCATGACTCCAAGTCAGTTGACCTGGGCCTTGAGACTCATTGCCATTGATAATTAAGTTTCAAAATATCCTTAAGTTTAATTCTCTGCTCTGCCTTAAACTTCCAGTGTAATCTTGACAAGTAATTAGTTTGTTAGGGCCTCATTTCTCCCATCTTTAAAATGGGAATAACTGTACTTCCAAGTGCCTTAGAGTTGTTATGAAAATTATAAGGTGCTTAGATAATGGGGTAATTGGGAACCTAATTGACTAAGATATATCTACTGAGGATATTGTTGAGTCAAAATACTTGATATATCTTGTAGTAACCCTTGGGGAGGAGGGGGTTAACATTCTGGTCAGTGAGTCCCAGGACAGCCAATAGGAACAAAGCACAGGTTTTTGAATTGGAACAGCAGCCTGGCCTGTGCCTGTTTGGATGCAGCAGAGCTCCTGGAAGGATCAGGAGGAGGCCAGAAGGGCCTGAGGAAGAATCCAGCAACATCCTTGCCAAAGATAAGTTAAGTTTGTTACTGACCAGGCGTGGGTAGATCAGGGAATGTGTACTTAGACGCAGTCAGGGTATTTTCTTTGTTTTTGGCTTGTTTCTTGGATTTCTCTGTGCTGAGCACATGTAACTCCCGCCCCCCCCCACTACCCTGTAACTACCTAAGTTAATTCCCAGAGAAGCAACTCTCTGTGTTTATTATCTGTTCTTTTTAATTAAAGAGTTTACCTTTTAAGTAAGTTCTGGTTCTATGTCCTGGAAGAGCAAGAGGTTTGTGTGCACGTGCCTTAGACTGCACAGCCAGCTACTAGAGGGAACCCTGTTCCAGTTCCAGCTCATTTGCAGCTGGGGTCCAGTCACTTTCCTGAGAGAGGAATAAACAGGAGTGCAAGTACCTCACAGGGAGGAATTCCCAAGTGCGCCTTCCTGAGTCTCAAGAGGTTTTTTTGCATTTGGGTGGTGGCAGCGATACCACTCCAAGGCCAGGAATTGGAGGCCTTGGAGACTTTTAAGAGCAGGCTTTAAGGCCAGTGGCTTTTAAGGCCTGTTGCAGGCCCCCACTTTCTGCACTCAGAGTGCCAGAGTGGGGAAAAAGCTTTGACATATCTTGTGACAAAATTTCTCCAGTTCTGATGAATGACTTCTTTTGCAGATTATTTACTAATATTTAGATCAATTATTAATAGAATTGGCTGCTTGGAAAAATAGAGAATTGGATCAAGAAATGACCCCATAGTTACAGGCCAGTCTATGTTAATACATTTTCTCTCCGTTTGACCTCTGAAATTGTGCATCTTAAAAAGCCCCGTGCTGTTGTCTATGATTGATTTTAAAACCTATTCATACTTCACTTCTCTCATTTACTTAATCTTTGTATTATTTTGTCTTTGTAACAAACAGGAATGGATATTTTGATCTAGTCTTTGTCGCATTTAAATTTAATCTTTTTGTTACTCTATTTCAGTATTAACTAGCTTTTTGCCTTTTTTCACTGCATAAGATTGACTGAACCCAACTCTATAAAGCAGACTCTTTACTTCTCAATGACAATTGTTTTGCAATATTTTATATGAAGGAAGCTACAACAAAATAAACAATTTTGTAATTATATTGTTACCATCGCATCAACATTCATCACCACCGCCATAGAATGACAAATAAGAAACTTAAGCACATGAGATACCATGGTGATACACACATTATAAATATCAGGGAAAGGTAAATAGAGTAATACAAAATATAAAAATGGAATCTGATGGCACTTTTAAAGACTAACAAATTCATTTCTTTTATGAACTTTTGTGCCAGAAAATCTCACTTTGTCAGATGCTTGAAAATGGGGAACTTACAGAATGGGAACAAAATAAATGTGGGAGAGAGTAAATCATGGAATCAGGTCATACTGTTACAGCAAATCAAAGCAGTTGTTTGGATTCAAAAAGTAGAACACAACAATTGGCAGGGAGTTGTGGGTGGAGGGAGAAAGGAAAAAGTACCTGTTGTGATGGGAAAAGAACCCATAGTCTCTGTTCAGCCTTGAGTGCACCTTGTCAATCTGCATATGAATTCCACTTCTGCAGTTTCTCTTCAAAGCTTTGATTTATTATTCATTTGCCTGAGTATGGCTATTAACAGATCAGTAATGGAGTGATCAGGAAGACTGAAATGTTCCCCTATTGGTCTTTGAATGTTATTTCTGATGTCAGATTTGTGTCCATTTATTCTTTTTGTGCAGAGACTATCCTGTTTGTCTAATAAGGCAGGGGCGGAGGGGAGCACATTTCTGGTACATGATGGCATAGATCACATTGGTTGGTGAGCAGGTAAATGAACCCTTGATGGAGTAGCTGACTTGATTAGTTCCTGTATGGTGTCTTTTGTCCATATAAGTGGACAAAGTTGGCAACCTGCTTTACCTCAGGGGTATGTGCCAGCTTTAATGTCTCATTGTCAGATCTGGGGGGATGTCTATAAGAGAGGAGAGGTCTGCTGCCCAAGGGCTAAGAGAATGAGGGATCATCTTGTAGAAGAGGCTGTAGGTCCTTGAAAACATGCTGTAGAGATTTGACTTAGGGGTTGTATGTGATGACCAGTGGCATTCTATTATTTTCTTTCTTGAGTTTCTCCTGAAATATTGTATTGTGCAGTCAACTCTCTTAAAGTTGAGAAAAAACACACAAATGGCTCCATTATATAATTAACATATATGTACGGACACATTAAATATATATAACTTTTTAAAAGACAATTCACTGTATGTTTGTGCCCTGATTGTGCCTTTATTCCCCTAATATTCTTGCAAACTGGTGTATAGCCTGCAGTGATCATGGAACCATAATTTTCAATGACATACCAGACATATTTGTTTCACAAATGGACATATTCACCTTAGTACTCTATTTGAAGAGTTATATTTATGACAAAAACAATCCAAAGTCATCTGGCTTCAAATTGGCTTCAGTGGATTTTGGATTAGGTTTCCAAGGAGGAACTTTCACTTAATATGCAATCCCTGTCTAAGCAAAACTGACCACACGACCCAAATTTCATCTCCAGTCCATAAATTAAGAAATTATGTTTAATTGTCTTGAACAAATAAGGAAAAGAATTAAAATTATTCAAAAACAATGTGTGAATAGTAAAATAAATAAAATTATTCAAAGCTTGAATTATATTCATAGCTCTATGCTTGTCACAGTTATAGATTAAAGCCAATTCTGTAAAAAATTAGAATAATTTAAACAATATCACAGCAAATTTTCCTAGAGGTAAACTTTCAGTGGTTCTAATTCTGATTAAAAAGATGCCATTTTTGAAATACACAGTGGCTGACAGCAGAGATTAAACATGTTTTAAAATGACATTTACATTCTATTGTAAAACAGAGAGGTTTAAGTTTTTGTGGAAAAAGAAATGCTCATGAATGAGTAAAGTTCTGTAGCAATCTGGCTGTAATATCACTGAGAGCCTACTGAAAGGTAGAATTAGCCTGATTGGACCAATTTTTTTTTATTTACATCCATTATACAAGTTTTACTGGAATTTGTTCTATGCAGCATGTGCTTCATATATTAAAATAAAATTATGATTTATTACTTTGCAATAAAACATGTAAGCAAATATTGCATGGGGTTCATATGAACACCATGAAAGGAAAGGAAAAGCAAAGGACATAAAATTCCAGGAATGGTCTATAAACCACATTGGTACTGGCAGTGCAGCTCCAGGGCGACTATTAATATTGTATTTTTTTCTAACTCATCCATCACTATAACATCTGGGAAATCTTTTTCATACATTTTTATGTTCCACAAATATCCAAGAAAAGTATACAGTTCCATTTTTCTCTTCTCCCCACTTACAACCTTTTACTTTAGGGACCATACTCCAAATGGTAACAAGGCAATTCACCTAATTTGAGAGGAAAAGGAAAACATGAAGACGATGAAGAAAAGTTTTCTACAGTGCTGGAAATGAGAGATGGCTGGGGTGCAGTCTCATCTCTGGTGGAAACAAGTTCCAGAGCATTGGACCCTTCAATTGTTTGTCCCCAGCTCCATGTGCTGAGTACTACGCTACATCAGCGAAGGTTTCCCCTCTGTCTCAGCTACTGCACCGAAGAACAGAGAAAGGGGTCAACTCTGAGGTAATTTACCAACAACCAGTCTATCTATTGTTCCAAAAGTCATCAGCATTGATATGATGGACTTTACCAACTCTTCATATAAAGGAGAGATTGCCCATTAGTGCCATCAATCTGATGCTTTGAGGGCACAAGAACAAACAGAAGGGGTTCTGAGATACTTGATGAAATCAAATACCATTGGACTCAATGTGCAACCATCAGTTTCAATGATCTGCCCATTGAAGGAGGAGATTTAAGACTGAGATGGACACATGCAGAACGATGCCAAAAGTCCCCTTCTGAAAACAGAGTGAAGAGGATAAAGCTGATGAGCTAAAGGTTTAATTCACGGTGAACTCAACTAACAAGCAAATCACTATCAATCTATCTAGGAAAGGAGAAGTATAAATAGATAATATGGATGTGTGCATTTATTTTTGATACATTTCTGCATATTAAGTTTGGGCCCTTGTGCACTAAGGCAAGTAGGTAATTATAGCCCACCTTCTTTTTGCCAGTAGCCCATACATGTATTTATATAATCAAAGAAAAGTGTGACACATACTTTTAAAATAAATGGGTTTAGCCAAGATTTGAAAGCCAGATTTCTGGCACAGAAGAATCTTTTTTTTTCCCATATAGAGTAGGGGCAGGAGATTTTTTTTTTTTAAATAAATGTTTTTGTTATACAGCATAAGAACTGTTGATACTGCCAAACTTGATATGATTTATTCCAGTGAAATCTGTACAGGTTGAATATTTAAAAGACATGCAGCAAAATTGTATACAAGAGAAGAAAGCATGGACTTTTGTAACTATATTGATTGAATAGAAGACTATTAAAGGTGGGGATGGTAGTGTTCCATTCCCAAAATTTCAAAACACACTGTTTTGCTCTTTGATTTTGATTTTTATTTTTTCATTTTCTCTTTTTGGCTGAAACCATTTATGCAATATTAACCCAAATTCAGAACATGTTTCAACTGACCTAAAACTGCATTTTTCAGAGAATAAATGCTTTGCCCTAAAATCGCTGCCAGTTCTTCTTTTGGGGTGTGTGTGTGTGTGTGTGTGTGTGTGTGTGTGTGTGTGTGTGATTTACCACTATCAGCATTTTAACAAAAAAGATCTTGAAGATAGAAAAAGATACATTTTTCCAATAAAGATGTTTGCTATTATCTACCTACAAAGGGCAGCACCATGTGTCTAATGTATCTGAAGAGCATATTCACAAGAGTGACATTACTGCACCAGAAATTCTGCAGTGATGAAGGTCAAGAGAAGTGGTCAGACTAAAAAAACACTGGAATACAGAATAAATAAGCTTCTAATTTTTTTCTGAGCAAACAAACAGAGACAAGCAACCCCACTGAGGTCATCTGTTCACTTTTCTTTTATTATGAAAAATTGGCTTCAGTTCTCACATAAACATATCTCCTTTGTGAAATTTCCATTTTTTCTTGCTTTGAGTTCTGCAACAATGCATTTCTTTCCCCACTGTATTTAATTTCTGGCTGAGTAAAATAGAAGTTCAAGGAAGATGATAACAGCAACCAAGCAGTTCAGTTTTTGTTCCAGAAGTGAGCAAATGTTTGCATGGCTTCTTACACTTTCTGAACTGTCTTCCTCATATTCATTCAAATCTCCACAGCACTCTGTATAAGTGTGCTCATGTGTTCCACTTACAGAACTTAAATTATTCTCTGACAATTTTTTCAGGAAACAACCATTTTTAGGACCTCAGTAGAGCACTCCTACTTGTACATAATAGGTGTAGTCTAAGCATTTATAAGATTGAGCTCTAAAGGCAGGATGTTTCAAACACATTCAGCATTGACTTTACCATTGACTTCAGAGTTAAATTCCTACATCATATTTGTCATCCCAATCTATGTGTGTGGGTTGAGAAAAATGTTGTCTAAATTAACTTTTAGCAGTTTTGGTACTTTATGTACCTACCACCTTACAGTTGTGATGATAAAATTAAGTCATGATGTAAGTGACATCATGTAGTACAGCATAAATTAGAAATGATAAAACAGCTTTTTCATATCAATTTTATATAGTACAGATGTCTGATCAGAACTCACTGCAATATAAAATTGTTTGAAAAGAAAAGAAAAGAAAAGAAAAGAAAAGAAAAGAAAAAGAAAAGAAAAGCTCAACTGCAACAGTCTTCATCATCAAAATAACAGAAGCCATAGAAAGCTGCCTTTTTTTTTGTTCTTTATCATTGCAGACATGCATCAGCAGGGACACCAGAGAGTATAACCATATGGCACATAGATATATAGATTGAATCCTGCAATCAGTCAGATATGTTTTTTAAACAAAGGAAGGAAAGACTTGGTCCAAAATAATCAAATATCCAGAAATAACACAACTGTTCACTAAATACATACCACATAAATTGATTGTGGTTCCTTAAATCTCCAAAGCACTTTACAAACATCTAATTTGCAACCTCAGCTTTTAAATCACAGTCACTGCCCACATTCCCTGTCCATCTATGTGCTATTGTAAGATACTCCATAGAGAAATTATTTTTAACAGATTCACATTTTATATTATATAGTAATTTTCACAGATTACAAAATTTCTTTTAAGAGTGAAGGAGGAATGGAGAGTGCAACAGGCCTTCTGCTAATGTTCTCAGTTCTGACATTTTCCTTCTTTTGATAAACTGCTCTTTAGTGATAGTAGGCACAGCAGCAGAAGAGGGGGAGAGAGAGTACAAGGTGCATTAGCTAGACTTTTTGATAGAGTGGCTCTTCAGTTTTCTTTTCTTATTTTTCCCCAGACTATTGGGGACATCTATACACCCAGCAGCAGCAAGCCTAAGCTGGGTCAACAGATTTAGGATTGTACTACAGCACTAAAAATAGCTCTGCAGACAGAATTTTTAAGTTATGGATGGGGATCTCTCTCCAGGCCTCAGAGCCCAAGATCAAGACCTGCAACGGTGTTTACATAGTTGTTTTTAATACAGCAGCACCAGTCCAAGTCTGTTGATCCAGGCTCAGAGTCTCACTGCCACCGCTATGTAGATGTACACTTATGAGCTAAAGATGCAAGGAGTCCTGTAGCAGTTAAAGACTAACAGATTTATTTACCGCATGAGCTTTCGTGGGAGAAAAATCCCACTTTGTAAGACACTTTGTTCCCATGTCTTACACTCCCTTGCATTTATTTTCCTCGCGTTCTCTAAGTTCCCCCACCTTCAAAACATCTGACGAAGTGGGATTTTCTCCCACGAAAGCTCATGCAATAAAGAAATCTGTTAGTCTAACTGCCACAGGACTCCTCCTTTTGGTGAACTAGACTAACATGGCTGCCCCTTTGGAACTTACAAGCTATTGCTCTATGGCCATGGCTTGAGACACAAGGGGCTGCAGAGATAGAAAGCATAGAAGAGAAAGTGTTGAAAACTGCCTTATTAACAGCTGGCATACATCAATAGTTTGTAAGCCTTTGAGAAGACAGATTCCTGAATCATCCTCAGATGCAACGTCAGAAACCACAAATCAGTGGTGTAATAAGGAACACAGTTCATAAACTGTGGGATGTCATATAAAACATCTTTCCTTCTCCGTCCTGTGAGAGGTGGATTTTTCTACCCCTCTTTGTGTTTTCTTTTGCTGTGGCCAAACTTCAGCTTGTCTTATGGAATGTGGCCTGTTAGGCCTCTACAATTAGATGGTGTTATCTCTTGACAGCAGGGAGTAATGGCCTTCAAGAAGAGTTATTGTCAGTATCCAAGCTGAGTGGGACCAGACCTAAAGAAAGTGATAAAATAAACTATACATTACAGCCGTAAAACTTGAGTTACAGCTGCAAAACTTATGAGTTCCTCTGCTGACCAGACCAGTGTCAGTAAGTTTCTATGACAACAAGTGATATGCTAATTTTCAGGGGTCCGAGGCATAAAGCCGGGATTCTGGCTTAGGCACGTTGGAGAAGCGATAGGCCAGCAGCCTGTCGTGTTGCCAGGGGATCTGGCCACCCCCTAGGCATCTCCCCACTCTTCACAAGGAAGAGTGTTAAACCCCTTGACTGATCACCAAGGGAGTCTGCAGTTTTTTTCTTTGGCAGATCTTTTTTTTTTTTCTTTTGCTTTTTGAATTCTTTTACTAAGTTTTCAATTTTCACCTGTTCACCCTGGAGTGGAGGGCCAGAGTCCACATCCGAAGGGGGTGGCAGGGGGTGTTCAACCACTGCAGCTGGTCGCGGTGGGCTCTGATTTCTAAGGCCACAGATAGGAGCCCAGAGGCTGTCCTGTGAAGTGCTTGGTCGAGCCACTTTAACACCGGTCCAGCCAAGTGCATGGAGCTTGCAGTTGGTAGACGCCAGACCGGTGGGCTACTGGGTTGACGGCAACAGATAGGAGCCCGAAGGCTGTCCTGTTGGTCCGCAGCCAGAGCCGTCTTAACACCGGGCTGTTCTATCACATTTTGCTATCTTTGTCTTAAAGAAACAGGTCTGCTGTCTGTCACTCCGGAGATAACATCCAGATGTGGTAAATATACTCTGGTCAAATTTGGAATTTAAATTGGGAAATGCTTTTTGGGGATGTGTATGTGTATTATTACTGCTCTGAACCTATTAACCTCACAGATCAGAATCAAGCTGGTGTTTCACAATCAAATTGGGAAACAGCAGTGTGAAAGAGTGTGATGAAAGAATAAATCCACTTGTGTTCCCCGCCAGGTACCCCAGCTGACCCTTGTAACTCCTAGCCGCAGACAGCCCATGGCTAGCCTCACTGGGCAGTGATCCATGGTGTCTGGAGAGCCAGGGGGAGAAGCAAGGTGTTCATGCTGTCCTGGGCTGTGTCTGATGTTTTAGTGTGATGTTTCAGTGTGTATGTGGTAAATAGCAAAGCTCTTTTTACCTACAGATTGTGTGTTCTCTCTCTGTCTCTTATAAACCCCACTCTGTTAAATTATAATCAATCAGGATTGGAACTGGGGGGTTTAATTCAGGGTTAGGCACAAGAATGGAGATAAATGTTATAGTAATATTTGTGCTCTATTTTCTGTTTATTGGGCAATTAATTTGTACTCAGAAGATCTTTAAATGCCTTAAAGAAATAGAGTTCTAAAACCGCAGTTTGTATGAGATTTGTTAAGTGTAATTTAATAGGAATTGCAAGTTTTAATTTTTTTAACAGGAATATTAGTAATTGAATAATATTAACCTCTTATTTAACTTTTTTTCTCTTTTCCTTTCTGTAAATGTATTTATCTCAATAAAAGTCACATAGAAAGTAGTTAACCCAAAAAATTGTGGTTTGGTCTCTTGCCTCTCAATTGGGACTCCTTCTTGCAGTGTGGGGATCGTGACCCCTACACCCACTCCCCCACAACACGTCCTTCTCTTTATCTTCTAATTTTGCCAAAAGTGCCTTCTCTGTCCCTTTCTACTCATTCTCTTTTTTCATGGCATGTCTCCTCAGTACCCAAGCATTGCTCAGAGAAATCCCACAGTTACATATGTACACTGCTTCCAATCTGTGAAAAACAGGGAATTGAACAGAATGCTGGTTGGACCCTGAAACTTTTGAGCAAGCAACAAGAATTTAAAGTGGGCTGGGTTACAGGAGATTATGACTGCAAACAAACAAAAAGAAAGCCCTGTGAGGTAATGTAATGTGAGGGAGATTCCCAAACTTGAATCAGTCTTTTTAGACACCAAATCTGAGAAACTGTCCCAGAATGAGGTGTCATTTCAGCAGGTTTTGGAACAAATTGATAAATTAAAATAATAAGTCAGCAGGACCAGATGGTATTCACCCAAGAGTTCTGAAGGAACTCAAATGTGAAATTGAAAAAACTACCTACTGTGGTAGGTAACCTATCATTTAAATCAGCCTCTGTAATCAGATGACTGGAGGAGAGCTAATTTGATACCATGGGGGTTTTTTTGTTTATTTTTTTAAGGGAAAATCTGACAATTACAGGCCAGTAAGTCTAAATTCAGTACCAGGCAAACTGCTTGAAACTATTGTAAAGATCAGAATTATAAGACACATAGATAAACATGATTTGTTGTGGAAGAATCAACATGGTTTTTGACAAGGGGGAAATCATGCCTCACTAATCTGTTAGAATTCTCTAAGGGGGTTAAGCAAGCACGTGGACAAGGGCAATTCAGTGGATATAACATACTTAGATTTTCAGAAAGTCCTTTGAGAAGATCCCTTACCAAAGGTTCCTAAGTGAAGTCAGCTGTCATAGGTTAAGAGGGAAGGTCCTCTTCTGGACTAGTGCCTGGTTAAAAAGTAGAAAACAGAGTAGGAATAAATGGTCAGTTTTCAGAATGGAGAGAAATAAATGTGTGTTCTTGGGGGGGGCGGGCAGGGTCTATGCTAGGACCAGTACAGTTCTACATATTCACAAATGACCTGAAAAAAATAGTAAACAGTGAGCCAGCAAAATCTGCAGATGATGCAAAACCACTCCAGATAAATAAATCCAAAGTAGAACGTGAACAGTTACAAAGGTGTCTCACAAAACTGTGCGACTGGGCCATAAACCAGCATGACTTGGGAACAAAACAGTACATAAAATTCAATGATGATAAATGCAAAGTAATGCCCCTTGGAAAACAATCCCAACTGTATATATAAAATATATAAAATGATAAATTAGCTGTTACTACTCAAAAAGATCTTTGTCATTATGGATAGTTCTCTGAAAACATCCCAACAATGTACAGTGGCTGTCCAAAAAGCTAACAGAAGATTGGGAATCATAAGGAAATAGATGGCATAAATAATAGCACAGATCAGATAGACAGAAAATATCATATTGCCTTAACAAGACCGCCGTGGCACCTAAGGGTATTTCTATACTTAAAATTTAATTCAAATTAAATTAATGCATAGCTACACTGGCTGTCATTAATTTGAACTAAGGAATTCCTTAGTTCAAATTAATGAAAGCTTACTTTGAAGTTATAAAACCTTGCTTAACTTTGAAGTAAGGATTAATTCGAATTTATTAGTTCGAATTAACCCCATGTAGTCGTGTTAATTCAAACTAACAATTAGTTTGAATTAACACTTTTTGACGTTCTTCCTCCCAGGGTGCCTTCCTCTTTCTATATATTGGGTGGGGCCATCTTGAAACATTTCCCATGGTTCCCATCTCCTAATTCGAACTGGCAAGTCCTGCCCATGGATTTGCTAGTTTGAAATGGTTCTCCTAGTGGGGCCATGTTAGTTCAAATTAATTAATTTGAATTAATTTTTAGTTCAAATCAATTAGCTTCAATTAAGTTAATTTGAACTAACCTAAGTGTAGACAGTGTCTTAAAATCTAATAAATTTCAAATTCATTAGTGAAAATTTGTTACTCTAAGGTGCCACAGGACTCTCATTTTTGCTGTATACACACTAATGTGACTACCCCCTGAAACAATATTAGGGGTCTGAAACAGCTTCCATATGAGAAGCAATCAATAAAACTGGAATATTTCAGCTTGGAAAAGAGATGTCTAAGGCAAGATGTTATAGAGGCCTATAAGATCATGGATGGTATGAAGAAAATACATAAGGAAGTGTTATTTATTCCATCTCATAACACAAGAAGTAGGGGGTCATCAAACAAAATTAATAAGCAACAGGCTGAAAAACAAAAAAAAAGCATTTCTTTGTATGAAACAGTCAATCTGTGTAACTCTTTCTAGAGGGTTTTATGAAGGCACAGATTGCAACAGTGTTAAAGAACTGTACAGTTTATGGAGGACAGGTCCAGGGGGAAGGGATACAAAACTGTGCTCTGATGTGTTCCTAGCCTCTGTTTGCCAGAATCTGGGAATGATTGGCCAGGGAGGGAATTCATGTTCTGTTTAGTCTCTCTGAAGCACCTGCCACTGGCCACTGCCAGAAGACAGGATACTGGGAGAGAGAGACAATGGGCCAGTATGGTCACTCTTCTGCATCCTAAATGCATTTTTAAAAACCCATCCAAGCTAGAGTCACTGAGCAATTTTTCAATAAAACATTGTTTCCCCCAGATAATGCCAAATTTCAAAACCAAGAGTTTTTGTAGAAAGATGTCTTTTTCAATATACCTTTCCAGAAGGATGTTGAAGGACAGGAGCGCCTTGGGGAGAAAAACAGCATAGTCATTATCTGGTGATTATGGCACTCACCTAGCTTCACTTTGAATCAGGCAGAGCAGGGACTGAGTCTTGCATTTCTCACATTCAAGGTGAATGCCCTAATCATTGGTTTATTGGCTCTACTGGATAAGCATCTTATTTTTTTTTCCCCAGAAATATTCAAAAGGTCTTGGTTTTATTGCACATCAGAACAAAACTAAAATTTTGAAATCTCAACATTTTTCATTAAATGGAATTTTTTTTTTTCCAATCCAGCTGTAGTTCAGATCCTATGAATCTGTCACATATTAATGAAAATCCATCTGGGAGTATTCACAAACCTACCAACCTTTTGCAACTGCTTAAATCCCTGGGTGTAGTACAGACAATGCACTTACATTTTGTGGTTTTGTGACAGTGTGGAACATGGTTGGAAAAATTTCCAAAAATTAGGTTATTTATAAAATACAAGAATATTAAGAGGTATTACAAAACATGTGGCACCATGGCATTTTTGTGTAGTAATTTATGAATGTTCAGGCTCAGAACAGAAAAGCTCATCAAAGTTATTTATAGAGGAAGGGGTCCATTGAGCAACCAGGAGAGTGGGGGGGGGGGGTACCATATTAGCTCATATCCCCAGAGGAATTCTGCCAGTGTAGCTGACAAGCTGGCAGAACTGCCTCAATGGTAGGATGCAGAATATACTTGTGCATGTTCTTTTCAGAAGAAAAATACTTGTTCCCTCTAGTAATGTGTGAAGTTTACCACTGGCACAGAAAAAGCCATGGTCCCTACTGAGTCCTTTTAAGGTGTCTCTAGCTGGTAGTGTTGTTAGGGTTCCATCTACCCTTGTACTCAGGAAGTACTAAGACCATAATCATGGCTTCCCATTGTACAAATGAAGAGGTTTATTGTGTGCACTCCCTTATCCTCACATAGTTATACAAGGCCAACCATGATCCATCCTGAAACTACCTTTAAAAAAATAACCATGACCATTTGGAGTTTGTGGGGTAAAGATGTGAATGTTTGTAATCTCTCAAGCAGATTTGACCATTTACCAAATTTATTATTCCTCTTCTGAAAATGGAAAATACAGAAAGTGGTGTGTTATAATGCAAATCATTCTTAACTTTACAGACCAAACCCAAAATACCCAGTCAGAAAAATGGTAGAGTCGCTCTTGCCAGAAGTGAACAGATCACTCTCTAAGCACTTACCAGTAACTATGGACCTTGTTACTGACTTATCATGTGGTGCTGTATTTTTGTGTGTGTGTAGACAAAAGGGAACTTACAAAACCACGAAACTTCTGCTCATAATCAACCGGAAAGTCACAGCCTTAACAGATAACTTGTGGGCAGATGGAAGCCTGCCATAAAAGGTCACGCAGGTTTCACTATGTGGGACGCCGGGTCTTGTGCTTGACCTAGTGACATCAAGCCCCTCAAAACACACCTCCACTCCTTAAGTTCCCTGCCTAGCCCCGCCAAACTTGAAAATCTGAGCCTGCGCAGATAAGCAATCTCATATAACCATGCGGATATTATACATGAGCCAATAAAGCTTTACCAATGTATTTGTACCCATAGATGGAATAAGGAAGTATAGACGCTGAAAAGTATAAATGTTGCAAGCTTTTGCAAACCCGGGTCTTTTGCCTACCACGAGGTGGGAAGACCCATTTGTGATCACAAACGCAATAAAGGGAATACCTTTTCACTCTTGGTGTGGTTATTGACTCTGACGGCTCCAAGCCAACCCTGGTACCTGAATTCTGGTAGCATGTGTGAGCTAAATAGATACTTTACTAAGAGCTGTGGTCTTGAAAATCAATAATAATTAGGTTTTTGCTGATTGGCGTGGCATTATTTATTGATATTTAGGGAAAAAATCATTAAGATATATAAACAATGATTGTATGTCTGGATCAGTATGTTTGGTTTCTAAGTAAAAACAAAAAACCACCTATGAGAAAGTAATTTTCTGTCTTTTTAACAAAGCAGTGAAGATTCTTAGCATGTCTTGGGTAACTATAATGGATAAAAAAAATTGCTAATTTAAACGGCTTGCCTGTTATAAAAAAAAAACTGTGTAGTTTGTAACTAAGCACCACTTCCTCATTATATTGCTTTAATGTTCCTCATTATATTGCTCTAATGTTCTTCATTACACTACTCTCATGCTTAAAGTAAATAATAATATAAGCCTTGTGGAATAACGACTTCACCTTAATGCTTAATGTAAGACTGAAAGCAAATTACTCTCCTTTTATAAGCAAAAGTGGTTTAAAAGCTCCTTCTGCCAGTTTGTACAATGTCGATTTCTACCATGCATCTCATGGGGAAAAATAAATATCAGGTCTTACAGATCAAAATTTCAACAAGGCCAGAAAGGTTTGGAAATAAGCAGTTAGATATTTAAGTAGCAATTTGTACATATGTACATGTTTAACTGGTTTCTGCATATTCCTGCAGTTACTCAAGGCATTTTGCACATGCAAATACAGGACTAAAGATTTTGAAAATGCAGATCAAAGATTTTGTTCTGTGACAATATCTCATACTGTATACATTCAAAGTTGAGCAATGTGTTCTTGTGGATAAGGGTAGCTTTGTGTTGCTCCATCAGCAGAAAGCTAAAGCCATGAGGAGTCATCTCACAATAACCAGGACAGGGAGAATGACTATTGTCACTAAATCCAAACATTCTTAACCTATACCCCTTGAGCAACTACATGAGCCATCAACATTACAGCAACCTTCAAGATCCAAAAGGGGAGCTGTGTTAGTCTAGTTCAGTAAAACAAACAAACGAGGGGTCTTGTGGCACTTAAAGACTAACAAATATATTTATTGAATGAGGTTTCATGGGAGAAAATCCTTCAAGTTATTCTAAATTGTTCCAGAAGACATAAACACATCAACTTCACAATCAGAGAAGCACAAAGATGCCTTTATATTCCCCTCTTATCAAATATAGCTGAGGATTTGGCTCATCAAGTTTTGAATTCTAGCTACATCCCAAAAGTGAAGTGCAATATATTTTTGAAATGCCAAATATTGTATTTATTTTAGATACGTGCAGATTCAAAAATGCCACGCATCCCCCCCAACCAATCAATATTTGATATAGATCTGAAAATTATAATAAAATACAAGCACAAAAATGACTCCTGCTAGGTATAGCTGTGCATGAGCAAAAATGATCAAATAGATATGTTTTGTTGTAGCTCTGCCAAATGCAAATGATAGCATTTCCACATTTTGCTTGCATATTATCTATATCTGTCAAAAAATCCTGAATATGAGAAGTATCAAAAAGTCATTTGCATCTGAAAATGCATCCTTCTTTAAGGAAATTATCATTAGAACCTTTTTACTTTGTTTGGAGATTTTATTTTAAAATATATATATTATATATATATATTAAAATGTATGTATAGGTGGGAGAGAGAGAGTTAATCTGTAACAAAAAAACCCCCAAAGAATCCAAATAAAATAAAAAAGCTTTAATTTTAATTTAGTGATAATTTTTTTTTTTTTTTTTTTTTAGCAAGGATTGATTTCAGATACAAATGGCTTTTTGGTATTTTTCCTAGTCAGACCATGTTTTGGATAAATAAGTCTTGATGTTTGAAAAATCAAAACTTTTTTAAAAATATCTCCTATTAGAAATTCAGCAAAAACTGAGCAATGAAAAGCTAGTTTTCACATATTTAAAGACAAACTATGCACAGCTCAGAAAAGGAGAGGAAAGATCCAGTTAGGATCTTGTTATTTTGTTTTAAAAAAAATGTTTTCTTCAAATTTTAACTTTATGCACACAGTGTTAAATCCTGGCCCAATCCAGCTTCTGCCCACCGGGGGGGGGGGGCGGGCAGAGGAACTGGCAGCTGGATTCTGCAGCAGCTGGCAAAGAGGGGCTAGGAGCTTGATCTTGCTCCCACCCCCTTTCCACTGGTGGTGGGAGCTTGGAGCTGGCTTCTACCAGGAGTCATAAGTGACCTCGGACCAAATTGAGCACCCTGTCACTTGTCACTGGGCCAGGAGGCTCGGCAGCCTGGTCAACTTCACTCCTGTGAAACTGAGCAGGCTGCCGAGTCCTTTGACCAAGAATGAAATTGACCAGCCTGCTGAGCCTCCTGGCCTGGTGACAAGTGACTGGGCACCCAATTCAGCCCCGAGTCACTTGTGACTGCTGGCAGGAGCCAGCTCCAAGCTCCCACCACCAGGGAAAAGGTAGCAGGAACAAGATCAAGCTCCTAGCCCCTCTTGGCTGGCACTTCACAGTGGAGAGGGGCTGGGAGTATGATGGCACCCCCCAGGTGGTGGAGCCACAGAGGGACTAGGAGCCCAACCTGGCTCCAAGTCCCTCTCTGCAGCCAGGGGTGCAGGGAAGCCGTCATGTCTCCTGGCCACTTGCAAGCCGCGAGGCATGAGGGAGATGGCTTGGAGTCTTAAGTCGACTTAATACTTTCTAAAATATAGAGGGAGTTTTTTAAGTTGACTTAAAGGGCTTTAAGTCGACTTAAGACCCCTAGTGTAGGTATAGCCACTGTGACCCAGAGAGTACCAAAGGGAGAAGGCATCATCATGCAAAAAATTTGGCATGACTGATTGGCAGCCCTGGCTTTTTATAAAGATAAATATGGTCAATGAGTATCTTACCCTAACTATATGCCTGTAGTGCCCATTAACAATCATTATTAAATGGGTATATCAAGAAGAAACACGCCCCTAGACTCAAGATGAAAAATTTAATTCTCCTGATCACCTGAAGCCACACAAATAATTTGCTTAACTTGCTCAAGGGAGATAATATTGGATGCTATAAGAAAATAGGAAACAAATTAATCCTTCTATATTGTTCCTTGCTTTACCAGACCATACTTTAATTTAAAATCAATTCACAGTCTGTTGAAATAAGTAGTGTTCAATTAAATGGGAACAATTAGACAAATGGTGCTTTAAACTCCAGATGTGCCAAGCTCTCCACTGGTAATTCTATTTAAAGATTCATTAGGATGAAAGGCTAAGAATTTTGAACAACAGTTATTGTTGAGTGAGTTAAATTTGTACATTCAAGATCATAACAAGGTAAATTGTCACAGCTGTGCACAGTGTTGTGCACAGCTCATATTTTCATTACCAAGATTTGTTAATGTAACATTCTTCACAAAATCCTCCATCATCTTCATCCTTATCTCTGACCTCTACCTTTTACTTGCAGCTGGGAAACTGACTAAGAAGGATATCATATATAGCAAGGACTCCTGTGGCAATTAAAGACTAACAGATTTATTTATCTCATGAGCTTTTGTGGGAGAAAAGCCCACTCTGTCACTTCTCCCATCAAAGCTCATGCGATAAATAAATGTTAGTCTTTAAGTGTCACAGGACTCCTTGCTTCTTTTGCTGAACTAGGCTAACACAGCTACCCCTTTGGAACTTGAAATATATAGGTGGCTGATGCTTGAGATAGTATGATGCAGGTACTTACACTACTGCATTTACAATGTATGATCACAAATGGTAAAAATGTAAATGATAATTAATAGAAATCATATTTATTTAACATTTGTCATCCTGAGAGAAAGAAGTGCTTTAAAACTTTATAAATTATATCTTATATCCTGGAGCCCACCACACAGCCCAAGTATCTGGGCTATGTTCTGGGGATTTGAAGCAGCAAAGCTGCTCCATGGACCTGCAGCCATGCCCATATTTTCCAAGACTTTTGTCCTCACATTTGAACATTGCCGAACCTATGTAACAGCCAATCCACCAAACTCATCACTCTGGGTTGTTCCTGACTTGCATTCTAATCCCAGTCCACAGTACAATTCAGGGAGCAACATTAAATTATTTATATATCATCTGAAGCCTCTTTACTGGAGCAACAAAATCTGCTTCCCCAAACTGAGCAAAATCAGAACATTTCTGCTCATCTTCCAAGCTTCATCAAATACAACCAGCTGACTGTAGTGCGAAAAATAGCATATTAATATATTGTCATAGAACTATAAAAGACCATAAGTTATTCCATTTACACCAGGTGTGGATTTGGCTAAAAATGGTTTTAGACATCTTGATATATTGAAAAGGTCTCTCAAGGCATCCAGGTTTTATCACTTTATGCAAAATGCAAAAAAATACACTGCTAGAATATCCAATCAACACAACAAGAGAGAAAACTGTGCAGGTTATAGATGTTATTAATATCTACTGCTTTTTATTGCATACGCACAACTCCTTTCAGCCAGATTCAGACTTGGTATAAGTCTGTATAGGTGAAAAATATCTGTTCCACCTAGTGGCAGAGCTAGAAGCATGATCACCACACAGTTAGAAAGCAGAAATTCTCAGTTTTCAAATGGGACACTCAGTACTTGCCCTCTCACTTCTGAAGTTCCTATGATATTGGCTTAAAATATGACATTATGCAGAATAGTTATTCAAGTAATTTTAAAGTTTTCTAAAACTTACTCATTGTAACAAAGGAAAACTGGCTGTATACACAGAGATATATGAATAAGGTAGCAACAAGAGATTTAAATCCCTTTCTTAAAATGTGAAATATATAGAATACATGATAGCATGCTGTGCAGTGATATGAAGGTCTTATTGGTACTCATTTAGAATGACCTACATAAATCATTGTGGGTATGTCTATGCTTACACTTTAAATCAAAGTAATTATGATTATTTCAGTTTAAAGTAGTGCATGTCTATACTAGCTTTCCTTATTTCAAAATGAGGAGCTCCCTCATTTCAAAATAAGGAATGGTCATTTTGAAATAATAAAATCTTGCTTTATATCAAAATGATGTTAAATAGAAATTATTATTTTAAAATAACACAGTGTAATCATGTTATTTCAATTTAACTGATATTTTGATTTAACAATTTTGCCATTCTCCGTCTCAGGGTCCTCTTTCTATATATTGGGTGGGGGCATGGCCCTTCATGGGGGCCATCTTGCCATACCTCCCATGGTGCCCCTCTCCTAAATCAAAGTAGCAAGTCCTGTCCATGGGCATGCTATTTCAATTTTGGTTTCTACTAGGGACATGTTAAATCGATTCAATTTATTGATTTTTACTTCAATTCACTTAGATCAATTTCAATTAAATCAATTTAACAATTTAAGTGTAGCCATAGCCTCTTAGTTTTCACAATCATAAGTTATGTTATCATCCCAAGTTCATGCCTATACAACATGGATACCATCCTATACTCCCAAGTTCTCCATATTTTGATATCATATATATTTATGTAACCCTCTCCCTTTTCTCCCTGGGTTACTTGGGAGCAGGCAACATTCACATGTGCACAGGCACCTAAGTTTGATGACAAAGAGATCCTGAGCTTCCCAGTGATGATGTTGGGAATGTGGGAATCCTCTATCCACTCTTCTGCTGCAGTCCCTTTACTTTACAGGAAATTAAGCTTGGCGGTGCCTCCACCTGGCTGGGTTTGGTACACACTCAGTGGCATGCCTTGGGAGCCTCCAGAACTAAATCCATGTGGCTAAGAATAACCTGTGGGATGGGTCTAATCCAAACTTACTAATTATATATATAATACATTCATAGTGCTTAATTGCATGTAACAAACCTTTACTTAACACAGAAACTTATAACAGGATGGAATTGAATATTACTACTAATTTAAATACAGAAGTAAATAAATAAATCAGTGAGCAGACACAGAATACAGTTTACAGGAACTTATCTAACTGGCATGTTCACGGCCCTTTTTCCAACTCAGAGGGCACACTTCCCAGAGTTCAGAACCCCAACCACTTGCTTGCGTGGGCACACTTCGAGGGTTAATGAAGGAGACAAGGCAACAGGCTGATGCTCCAGTATATCCGCTCAGAACCACACTGCAGATCCACAGTGAGACCAACCAATGGTTTGTAGTCCTGGCCCTGGTTCAAGGGGACTGCCAAGCTGCCTCCCCTCAGGCCCAGTAAGTCTCTCAGCAGACTCCCTTGCTTTACAAGCCCTGCTCCAAATTGGAGGTGGGAGACAGACACTCACACCCTCACTGCAGATCTATCTCAGCCAGCTCTAGGCTCAGACCCTGCTTTGGGATTGAGTAAGTCACCAATCTCTGAAGCTTCCTGCTTGAGTGAGTCGCCAGCAGTCTCAGGAACTCCAGGAGCAGCTACAGGAGCCCCAGAAGCACTCACAGCAGCTTCCAGATTCAGACACGTCGCTCTCTCTCTCTCCCCCTCGAGACCCCTTTGTCTCCCTCTGCTTCTTGGAGGGCAGCCAGGGTCCCTCTCTCTCTTCCAAGGGATCATGGGAGTTGTAGTCCCTCAGTGGAAACTTACAGCACAAAGGAACTGCTTAAATGTTAACCTCCTACTTGATTTCAGAGGCCCCTAAAGTACAGGATGCCTACATTTAATAAACAATATCTTTTGTTTAGAAAGATCAAGGTCGATCAAGGATGCAATCCACCAAGTACAAATACTAAAGAGCAAGGAGATGCCAATTTCTAGATCAGTGGTTCCCAACCAGTGTGCCTGGGCAACACCCAAAGTGTGCCAAGAGCATCCCCTAGAGCTGGAGTCAAAGTTCCCTCCCTGCTCAGCCTAGGCACATGGGCTGTGAAGGTCTGGGAAAAGGCAAGGGTGAAAGTAAGGGGGGAAGGCACCAGAACATGCTTCCAGGGCCCCCTATTTTTAGGGAGGCAGCATTCCAGCCCCCCTAAAAATAGAGGAAGGCACCAGAATGAAGAGTTCCAGGGCCCCCCTAAAAGTAGCAGATCCCTTTTGAAATTGACAAGATGCAAGGCACTAAATAGAGCCATTTGAAGTGGAAATCCATCAACTTACAGAAACAACTCGCTCAGACTCAGACATCATCTTCCTTTCTAAATGCAAACAACTGGACATTATACCTAATGGACTGAAGGTAAAAAAATCCTTTACAATCGACATATTACACAGACTACAGTGAGAGATTATGCCATACTCTCTCACAGAAACTCAGAAACCATCTGATCAGCATCCTGTACAGCAAACAGAGCAAAATTAAAAATGAACTCTCAAAACTAGATTCCTTCTTAGAAAACCTACCTACAACGCATTCTTCTAAATGGCTGGACTTCACAACGAAGAGAAAATCCATCTACGACATGCACTTTGCTTTCCTACAAAAGGAAAAAAGATACCAAACTATATAAACTTCTATACACCACTACAGGAAGCAAGAGTGACACCTATAACCCAGCCAGCAACATTGTTAATCTCTCAAGCTACACACTTACTCCAGCAGAGGAATCTGTTCTGTCTTGGGGACTTTCCTTCTGCCCCACAACTGCCACACATAAGATAAAATTCTGCGGTGACCTAGAGGCCTACTTTCATCATCTAAGACTCAAAGAATATTTCCATAACACCACAGATCAAGGCACTGAGACACACATGCCATCTTCCAAACTCTACAAGAAGAAATATTCTTCATGGACTCCTCCGGAAGGCCGAAATGAGAGACTTGACTTCTATATTTATTGTTTCTGCCACTGTGCCAAGGCTGAAATCATGGACACCATGACATGGTTACATCATAACCTCAGCCCTGCAGAACGCAATGTCATCCACAGCCTCAGAAACAACTCTGACATTATCATTAAGGAGGCTGACAAAGGAGGTGCAGTTGTCATCATGAATAAATTGGATTATGACCAGGAGGCTTATAAACAGCTTTTCAACACAACATTCTACAGACCACTTTCCTCTGACCCCACTGAGAAATACCAAAAGGAATTACAACGCCTACTCAAGAAACTCCCTAAGACAGCACAAGAACATATAGAGACAGAAACACCACCAGAACCACAGCCAGGGATGTTCTATCCACTACCTAAAATCCATAAAAAAGGAAACCCTGGAAGCCCGATCATCTCAGGCATTGGCAGTCTTACTGCCGGCCTATCTGCCTATGTGGACTCCCTCCTCAGACCCTATCTTATCAACATCCCCAGCTATCTTCAAAACACCACAGATTTCCTGAGGAAAACACAGTCCATTGGAGAACTTCCTGAAAACATCATTCTAGACACTATGGATGTAGAAGCTCTTTACACCAGAATCCCACACAAGGATGGATTACAAGCTATTAGAAGAACCATCCCAGATGATGACACAGAGCAGCTCGTGACTGAACTTTGCGACTTTGTACTCACCCACATCCACTTCAGATTTGAGGATCATTTATATCTCCAAATCAATGGCACTGCTATGGGCACCCACATGGCCCCACAATAAGCCAACATCTTTATGGGCAACTTAGAACAACGTTTCCTCAAGTCTCATCCCAAAACACCTCTTCTTTACCTGTGCTACATTGATGACATCTTTATCATCTGGATACATGGGCAGGGATGCTCGAAAATTTTCACAGAGATTTCAATAATTTCCACGACACCATCAAACTGAGCCTGGAACACTCCAAGCAGGAGATCCACTTTCTTGACACTACAGTACAAATCAGGGATAGACGCATCACCACCACCCTGTACCGAAAACCTACTGATCGGTATAGTTACCTACATCCTTCAAGCTTCCATCCTAAACACGCCACATGATCCATTGTCTGCAGCCAAGCCGTAAGATATAACCACATCTGCTCTGATCCCTCAGACAGAGACAGACATCTTGAGGATCTCTATCAAGCATTCTTGAAACTACAGTACCCACCTGGGGAAGTAAGAAAACAAATTGACAGAGCTAGACGGGTTCCCCGAAGTCATCTACTACAGGAGAGACCCAAGAAAGAATGCAACAGAACACCACTAGTCACCACATACAACCCCCAAGTCAGACCTCTGCAACAGATCATTAAGGACCTACAGCCTATTCTAAAAGATGATCCCTCTCTCTCTCAAGCATTAGGAGACAGACCCCTCCTTGCTTATAGGCAGCCCCCTAATCTTAAACAGATTCTCACCAGCAGCTACAGATCTAACAACAGAAACATTGAAGCAGGCACACACCCCTGCAACAAACCACACTGCCAAGTCTGCCCACATATCTGCACAACAGATACCATCATAGGTCCTAATCAAGCCTGCTACTCCATCAAAGGCTCATTTACCTGCTCATCTACTAATGTGGTCTATGCCATCATGTGCCAGAAATGCCCCAACACCTTATATATTGGACAAACAAGAAGATTGCTGCATAAGAGGCTGAATGAGCACAGAGCTGATATCAGAAATCAAAGAACAAAGAAACCACTTACTGAGCACTTCCATCTTCCTAATCACTCAATGACTGATTTGTTAACGACTGTCGTTAGAGATGTAGCTGGGACATCAAGACTTCAAAGAGAAACAGCTGAACTCGAATTAATATGCAAGCTAAATTCTGTGAAAGCAGGACTTAATCGAGACTATGGTTCTTTTCCCATTACAAAAGGTAATTTGACTTCAGGCTTCCCACGGTTTGAACCTGAAAACTGCTCTGATTTGCTGTTACGGTATGACCTGATCCTATGTTTTACACTCCCTTGCATTTAGTTTCATTCCTTTCTATAAATTCACCCATCTTTGAAGCATCTGAGGAAGTGGGATCTTCTCCCACAAAAGCTCATGCAAAAAATAAATCTGTTAGTCTTAAAGTGCCACACAACTCCTTGTTGTTTTTTTTACTGGACTAAACTAACACAGCTATCCCTTTTGAAATCCACTTTAAACCCTGCTCCCCCTTGATCCTGCCAGCAGAGAGGGGTGGGAGACCTGGAGTGTGTGAATCTCCCCCTTCAGGGCAGAGCAGCTTGTGTCAGCCAGCCTGCAAACAGCCCAGGTAAGGGCTTTGAGGTGCTGCTGGGGGTTGTGTGGGGCTGGTGTGTGTGAATAACTGAGGTGGGTGGGAGTGGATGTGTAGCAGAGTGTGTGTAGCTGGGGTATGGGGTGGCTGTAGCTGGGGGCTGGAGGCCTGGTTCTGGCCCCTGCAAGGATGAAAGGATCCATCACAGGCAGCAGGGGGAGGGGAGGACAGGACCCACTTGTGTGGGAGGGAGCAGCAGTGGGGTGAGGATTTGCCCTGGGTGGCAGGGAGCCACTGTGGAGAAGGGGGAAGTGGGTGCTGCGCCATGCTCCGCTGCTCTACCTTCCCACTCCCCAGGTTCCCCCTGCTCTCCCCCCCAGAAAGCCACTCTTGTTCTCCCTTCCTCTCTCGCCACCCTTGTGCTGTTCCCCACATGGCTGTCCTTGTCCTCTTTTGCCACCCCTGGCCTGCTCTGCCCACCATTCTCACTCATGCCACTGCACACAACTCCTGACCTCCTGTGTTTTGCCACCTCTGCTCTGCTACCCCTACTACCCCACATAGCAGCATTTCTGAAAGACTGTGCCATGTTTCACGAATATTCATAAGTAGTTTAAGTTAATTTGAATATTCATGAGTTTAATGGTGATTTGCCTTGAAAAATTTGAAGGTATCAAGGTGTGCCATGGCAGAGAAAAGGCTGGGAACCACTGATCTAGATCACCATTTGAAAGCCATGGATTTCTCCTTTTCTGTTGGTACAAGAGTTTCCAATCCAAGTCTTAACAAATAATAAAATTCCAAATTTTAAATTTGCAACATTATAATCTGTAGCAAAGTTATGTTATGGGAACATTAATGGTTTCTAAAATGTATTTATTGCTCATATTTATACTCTTCCACTGAAGACTGCACAACTGGGTTCATTATAGTGAAGTAATCTGGATTTACATGTGGAGAAATGCAATCAGTACAATACAAATACAAGAAATACAATACAGTCAGAACTGTGTGGAAAACAGTATTCCATTTGGTGATGAATTTTGTTATTTCAGACTTTGGTTTTATTTCAATTTGGTTGAATACCAAAAATTTCAACATTTTTAGTGAAAGGGATCCATAGCTGCTCTACCAGCAGGGCTGTCCAAAGCCAGAGTCCCTGGAAGTCCTGGAGATCTCAAAATCTTACACTCCACATGTTGGGAAGCTCTAGAACCACACACCTGAAAGTGCAGGCTTTCCAGAAACCTTAGAAGCAAGCAGCTGAGGAGCCAGGTGGGCAAATGGTCAGGTTTTGAAACTGTTACAGAAACCCTATCTAAATTTAAACCATCTCAGCAAAGATTTCAATTTCAATGAACGCACAAAGTATGCTGAAAAATGTTTCATGGAAGTTTTCACAATATCCTCTAACAAAAATAGTGCAAACAACATTTAACAGCAAAACCACACTAGATACTATATTTAGACTTTTCTAAAATAGATTTTTGTCAAAAAATGTGGCATATAGACAACAAATGCTACTGTCTGACCAACTTTCACTTAAGATTACTTGAAAAAAAATTAGTGAGGATTCATACTCCATCATTCATGAATGAGCCTCCATGTTTATCATGACACTGATTTATAGGGGAAAAAAACAAACAAGGAGTCTTGTGGCACTTTTAAAGACTAACAAATTTATTTATTGCATGAGCTTTCATGGGGGGAAAATGCCACTTCAGACACTTGAAGAATGATGAAGTGGGATTTTCTCCCATGAAAACTCATGTGATAAATAAATTTTAGTCTTTAAAAGTGCCAAAAGACTCCTTGTTTGTGTTGCTGAACTAGACTGACACTGCTACCCATTTGGCATTATCTACATCTGCGAAATTAGTTTGAACTAGTCAGTCAGAACTGAGAAGTTCAAGGTTAGTTCAAACTAACCTCACGCTTCTAAGTTTGAACTAACTTCATGTTCTAGTTCAAACTAATGCTTAGTTTGAACTAGACCATGTGGTCAGTTCAAACTAACCAGTTTAGTTCAAACTAAGCATTAGCCAAGGTCTTGGCCAGACTTAGATCAAACTAATGTTCAAACTAAGGCGGTTAGTCCGGACTAAGTGCCAGTACTAACTGGTTCAAACTAAGATGTTTCTTAATTCAAACTAGGGAAAACCTAGTGTGGCCATGGGCTAAAGTAGTCCAGATTAAGACTCCTTACTCTGGATTATTTTCCCAGTGTAGACATAGCCTTTGGAACTTGATTTATAGGCTTTTCATAAGACAATAGAGACTTTTCATCCTAACTTTCTCATTAATGAGAAAGAGTCTTCAATAAACTTTTATACACTAGGCTCTTTTTCTGGTATTTAGTTATCTTTACATTCTTTAAAATTACTAATCACACTTAACACACTACTTAATACTTTCCAAAAGAAAAATAAATATTAGTAAGCATGGCTTCTAATCTTCAACTTTAACAAATGATTACTGCAACCATTCTAAGCTCATGCTAATAGTTTTATTGAATATCATACTATTGAAACAGCACATGAAACAGACAACAATAATGTAAGCTTCTCTAAATTTAGCAATGTTTCAGACACTGGTTTTAAGATGCTAGTTTGGTTTCTCTATCCAGTCAATGCAGATCACTTTGATAAGAATAGAAATAGTGGTGCTTCTTATAGAAGAAGAATGTACATTTTGAACTCCTCTACAGTCCAAACTGCGATGAAACCAACATCTTGTTTCACATAGGTCACTGATTTCCATTCCCTACCAAAACCTAGAGCTGAAAGGTTGTACGTCTTATCACCAGCCTCCAGCCTTTCTGTGGTATCCAGACTAAACATTATTCATGTACTTAGGAGTTACACTAAGATGATTTTAATGATATTAGGAAAGTTGGTACTTGCATAAAAGTAGATAAGACAATTTAGTATTTATGAACTGCCTAGTAAGTATTTTATTTCATATGATATTTCAGTTACTTCTCTATTTGTTAATAGTGGGTGTTTGTTTATTTGACTTTATAAGGACAAAGCACTCATCCACAGGCTGTTCAGCGTGTGATATCAAATACATTCATTAAAATACTATACAGTAAAATAGACTGTGTGGATAATTTCAGGGAGATGACAATATTTGCTAGTAAACCAGAAGGAAGAGCAAAAATCCTCCTCCAAGCACTAAGGAAAACAAATGAGCATTGCTGTGAATACAGAAAGTTAAAGTGGGTAGCATATTCCATAACAACATCCTACCATCACTTCTTTTAGGTTTAATTTTAACTTGAGTCATGCTGCTAGGCTGTAAGGTCTCTCAGGTAACCAGGCTCCAATCTACAAAGAGCTTCATTCATTAAAACCTATCATTTGAACTTAACCAAGAAACTAGTCAAAAGGTGGGGCTAGTGAGTCTGCCAATCCAAATTAATCTGCCAATTCCCATGTCCTTCAGATGCTAATACAGTCCTGAGGCTTTAGAAATGGTTTCAAAGTATCATCAGAGGCACCATTCGGTTGCTACACTGCAGACTGTGCAGAGATCCTTTGCATGCCACATAACTAGGGACCAGAGTCATCCATATGCAGAGAACAGAATTTGGCCTTTAGTTAATATTAAATAAGACAGTAATACATATTTTAATTAGAATACATAGATTAAAACTAATTCATTTGCCATCCCCTTGACAAATCTGCTATATTGTCATATTGTTTTGTCTTACTAATCAAACATTTGTTCAACCAAAATAACCCCCCTCCTTTGCCCCCCCCCCCCCCCCCAGAAGGTCTAACTCTTGGAAATCCAGTTAATTTGGACATTCATGTCTCTTCTCCATCTCCACATTTAACTTCCACTAGCATCAATAGAATAGATACATCTTACATAAATATTGAGGAGAAAATAAGGCACTTCTTACTGTATCTTATTGTACTTCTAATCCAAACCACCCTTCTTTTTCATCCTTGAACTCTGCACAGCCCCCAAAATAAGAAAATGTTGGGTCTTGCATGATTGCACAAAATAAGATACAACCATTATGGGTTCTGTTTCAGGTAATCAGCCAGGGGTGGGGTGGGGGGTATCAGAATAGTTACAACCCCTTAGAAAGCTTACACGTCTTTGGATAGAGGAAGGTGGAGTTTTGGTTTTTGTAAACAAGAAATGTCTCAAATAATAATTTAACTCAGACAAACCCTCTATTTATTCCACTGAAGATAAAGTACTTTAAAACATTGAAAATTCATTAATTTCTTAGGGATAATGTATTGGAATGCATAAGTACTCTTTTGAAATAATTAAACATTTGACAATTGTTTAATAAGCAGATTTAATTTAATTACAACACTCTTGGTTAATTTAGATTCTGTTCATAGTTTTCTGGAATAAGTAATATTTAATTAAATAGGAACAATTAGACAAATGGAGTTCAAATCTAAAGAAGTGCCAAACTACCAGACAGTAATTTGACTATATTTCTCTGACCTTGGAGGTAACATTCTTTATTGCCTTCAGGGTATTTCAGTTTCCAGGTCATTTACATCTACCGTTACCAAAGAATAAGCCCTTTACAATTACAAGGCATTGCTAAATTACATATTGTGGAAACACTCCTTTCACAAAGGAAAATGTTTACTTTACTAGTTCACAAATATCAAAAAAATAGTAGTAATGTTAATTAAGGGACAAATCTTATTCCTCCATATAGTCTATACTATTGTAAAGCTGTTCACCAGTTAATTCAGTGGAGGTATGCAAAAGTTCTGAATCCTTACATCTAGGCTACACCATGCTCATTTCTGCAGCGCCAAGACTTCAGTAGCTTTTGGTGGTTTTTAGAAATTGGCAGGCAATCCAGAATGTCAGAATGTCACCAGCCGCTACTTTGCTAGTTACATGTAGCTCACTTCTGCACCAGAGAGAGAGACAGATCCCAGTATAGCCTCTGTGCATTCAGAACACTCAGTTTTGTTGTGTTCAAGGCCTTCCATGGCCTTTCCTTAGGCCATATCTACACTGCAGTGCAAATTCAGTGCATTTTAAATTGACTTTCACATGCCAAAATCTGAAAGTCATGGGAATGTGATCACACCACACTTCTTGCTCTGGCTTCTTGCATCTCAACTGTTTGCTATTAGTTTGACATTTAAAGCAGTGCATCATGGGTGGCCATCCCACAGAAGAATTAGATGCCGAGGTTTATGGGAAGGATGTCATCCTCTCATGATGCAATGTGTTCTCTACCCATCCCCCTCCCCTCCTTTCTTTTCTCAACAAACCAGGAAGCACCTTTTTCTCTGTTGCATGCTCTTTAAATGCCCATGCATCCATTACAAAAATTTCCAGGCATGTACCCCCTTACACAAATAAGAAAAGAGAGGGTCCATTGTGCTCCCCTTTTGCACCCCTGAGTGTACTGTGGGAGTAGGTTGGCAAAATGGATTATAGGAGGCTGTAGGCAAATTAAGGCTGCAGAAGAGGTAACAAAAAGTGGTCACACTATGTTTTCTAAAGAAAATTTACCTATAACCTCCTATAATCCATTTTGTCTTGGTTGGCTGGGAGAATGAATATCCCACTCCCATGCACTCTATTCTCCTCATCCTCCTGCTCTTCCTCCTTGTCCATGGAGTCATTATCATTCATCCCGGACTGTGATTCCTCCAAGGTATCAATGCTTTGGGGTGGCAGAGTGGTGGAGTCACCTCCGAGAATCACATGCAGCTCCTCATAAAAGCAGAACATCCACAGTAAGGAACCAGAACAACTATTCATCTCCCTAGTCTACTGATATACCTGTGGAAGGTCTTTGCTTTTAATACAGTACTTCTGTGTTTCCCTGTTGTGGCCCTTCTCAACCATGCCATGTGACATCTTCTCATAGATATCATGATTTCTTTTGTTGCCTTGGATCTGATCGAGCACAGACTTCTCACCCCACAGCTTGATGAGACCCATGCTCTCAAGAAGACTCCACACTGGGGTACAGTTGGTGTAAGCAGTCACCATTGCTGTTCAGCTACTAAGCTGTCCATGCTGACCAAGCAGTAAATGGGAATTAAATATTTCCCAAGGCTATAAGAAGCAAAGAAATTATGTGCTGTTTACATGGCTATGGTACAGCAAACCATGAAAGTCCAGAGTCGCAAAAACAGAACTATGGAATAGCTTGTGGAGGCCAATTACATCAATTTACATTGCATTTTGCCTACATTGATGGAAATTTGAACTCTGGGATTTGACCTTAGTGCTATACCACCTGCAGGTGTGGCGTTATTAGGTCAGATTTCAGCACAATTTATTTCAACTTTACTGGCATGCCAGTGGGGAGACACGCTTTAAGGGGTCAACATAAGCACTATTATGCCAACCTTCATTGTCAGTGGAGATCAGGCCTTAGGCCAAAGAATTTGGCCTGAAGGAGCAAATTATTTGCTTGCATCAGTTGTCAACATTTCTTTAATTTTGCATTACATAATTTCTGAAATGCAACAGCTGCATAAAAAGTAGTGCAAATACTGATTAATATACTACATTGTAAACAAGATAAGTGGGTCAGATATAGCATAGTTAAACAAAAGAATACTGACTGCTTGTCTTGGGATTGCCAGGCTCTTTAAGGGGAGTCTGGCCCCAGACTATCCAAGACAAGCTAGTTTTAAGGGTAATGAGCACCTTTAGGTAGTTAAGTAAAGTAAATAATAAGCTCGTAGACCTGATAAAAGGCCACCACGGCTTAGTGGCGGGGGAGGGGAGGGGGAGCTCACACAGAAAGAAGCTCCCTTAAGGGAGAAAAGCTCTCAGAGACACATAGGCCTCAAAGATGAAAGCTGACCTGGAATGCAAGAGGAGAGATGTGTTTGAAAGTACATTTCAATTTAATAAAGTAGAACCCCAGTCAAGGAATTTTTTCATACACCCCTTTTAACTGTGTGCTGTTCCATTTTATTTTGCAAGGAAGTGATAGCACTTTTGTAGCATGGTTTGTCATTAGATCTCAAAATGCTGGATAAGCATCATTAAAGAGCAATAGCACAGAACTTGCAGACCAGGTAGGGTAAAATAACATTAAGCTGCCTAAGCACCCTCATGATTCTTGGCCACTCCAGGTGCTGGAGAAGATCTTAGTACAAGTTGGATGGTCCTGAGGACCTGTCTAAGTTGTGGCAACCTTCCTTAACTATCCTATGAGCCTCAGAAATACCTGGAATCTACAAACGCTGAAGCCCTCCATGACATGCCTCTCCAATGTTTAAATACCCCCAGATTAGGATTTGTATGACGGACTTCAAGGGACAACCATGTGACACAATGCTTGTCTCAAGAGAAATCTTCCGCAGTTACAACAGGGACTGAAAGAGTTCCATTTTCCACTCCAGACCTTTCACCTGGCATAAACTGACTGCTAAAGGCATAGGGATCTCAACTCCCAGATCAGCGCCCTATCTATAAGACCACATTGTTTTAAATCTAATAGCACAGAGCCTTTATTCTGAGTCCCAGAGCTGCAGTGGTGCAAGACAGAGAAATGCAGCTGTTTGGTTTTTTTTCTGCACTGCTTTCCCGACTCCATCTCTGCAAAGGGAATAGTAGCAGAAGCTCTGCACAGATGCATCTTAAACTAGGTGTACAAGCTCTGTCTTTTTTCCCCACTAAATCTATCATCTCGTCTTTCTGTGCCAAACAGCCAGTTCCAATTATAACATTCCTCCTCTCTCTGAGCCTCCTATTTAGCCCAAGTTTTAAGCTGGCAGCTCAAAATTTCCAGTGAAACTGGTTCAGCTGTTTCCTATCTCATCTATGGTAGCTAACCACATGAAAAAAATTGTGAAGTAGCAAAAGCTGGGAATTTATTTTTCTCTTGGAATCAATGACTTCTGTGAAAGCTGTGACAAAAATCTAAGCTTGGTTATTATTATTGCAAATCTATTCTCCCCTTGTCAGAACTCTTATTTGTCTTAACAAAAGGTATATTGGAGAAGAAAATAAAGTCCATGTAGGTAAGCTAAACCAATCCCTGAAAGACAATGGTACTATATCGGTGATATTCAACAGGAGGGATTGATTCTGCAGAGGAAAATCACAAAAGGCACATCCGGGGGGAAATAAAGCATTGTAATAACATTTTTTTATCTAAATCAAAGAAATCTTCCTGCCCCCACTCCCCACCTAACCTAACCCTATAAAGTCAAGAACTCTGTCAGTCTCAAAACAAATAAATACATTATATTGATGTATTTATGCTTTTAAAAATAATTTTATGGTAAATTTAAGGGGGTTGCATACATGTTTATTGTAAATGGGGGTTCACCACTCTCAAAAGGTTAAGACACCTTTGGCCAGACCACACATCTTAGCTGTAGTCCAGAGCAAGCCACGGTACATAGCCATACTATACCAAGGAAAGATGGGGAGCATTCTAAATACCATGGTGAAAAGGGAGAGACTTCCTGCTCCTTGTGCTGCAGCTGAGCAGAGAAAGGGGATCATAGGCTAAACTCCTTATTGCACCATTATGAGTCACCTTATGTTTTTGAGAAAGAAAGGAGGAAGTCGTCCATAAACACAAACAGAGCCATTGCAGTTCTAGGCAACACAAGTGCAATCCCCTGCTAAAAGCAAGACCACTCTCACTAAATCATCCAAGCCAGGGTATTGTCTAACTGAACCTTAAATATCTCCAAAGACAGAGATTCCGCCACCTTGCTAGGCAACCCATTCCAATACTTCACCACTCTCCTAGTGAGAAATCTTTTCCTAACATCCTGCCTTCACCTCCCCAGCTGTAACTTGAAACCATTGCTACTTGTTCTGTCCTCTGTTACTTCTGAGAACAGCCTAGCTCCCTCCTCTCTGGAAACCCCTTCAAGTAGTTGAAAATTACTATCAAATCCCCCCTCAGTCCTCTCTTCTGCAGGCTAAATAAGCCTAGTTCATTCAGTCTTTCCACAGAAGTCATGGGCCCCAGCCTCCTAATCATTTTTGCTGCCCTCTGCTGGACTCTAATTTGTACATATCCTTTTTGTAGTGGGGAACCCAAAACAGGACACAGTATTCCAGATGTGGCCTCACCAGTGCCGAAAAGAGGAGAATAATCACATCCCTCGATCTGCTTGCAGCATTCCTACTGATGCAGCCCAATATGCCATTAGTCTTTTTTGGCTACAAGAGCACACTGTTGACTAATATGAAGCTTCCCATCTACCATAACCCCAAAGTCCTTTTCTACAGTACTGCTGCTTAGCCAATTGGTCCCCAGCCTGTAGCAGTGCATGGGGTTTTTCCATTCTAAGTGCAGGACTTTGTACTTGTCTTTGTTGAACCTCATAAAATTTCTTTTGGCCCCTTTCTTCAATTTGTCTAAGTCTCCCTGCATCCTGTCCCTGCCCTCCAGCATGTCCACAATTCACCCCAGCTTGATGTCATCCACAAATTTACTGAGCATGCAATCTATCCCAACATCAAGATTGTTAAAGATGTTGAATAGAATGGGCCCCAGGACTGACCCTTGGGGCACTCCAGAGGTTAAATACTTATATAACTTTTGGTGTAAAGGTTAGATACTGAGGACTGTAAGGCCAGAAATTTTAAGTAATGACTATATTCATCTAAGGCCATGACAGTAGTTAATAGTACACCAAAAATGAAAGATTTTGTTTTTTGTTTTTATCTTCGTAATCAGGGCAAACACTTAAATGAAGTAGAGCATATGGGAAATAAACCTAGCAGATGAACTTGTTATCTCACAAGTTAATAGATTCTCCACATGAAGCAATGACAGAAAACAGTGTTGGTACAGCTAGTATCCAGAGAGGATCATGAGATTATAGCACAAAGTCTGTAGTGTAAACAAATTAATAATTGTCCTTTTTGCAATTTTATCAGAGAAATTACGTACAGGAACATTTATGCTACACATGAAAGGAAAAATTATCTTTAATTTTTGAAGATAATGGCAAAGATAAAATTATGACGCTTCACTGTTCTGCATGTTTATTCTGATTTTTGGTATGCTTTGTAATTGATTATCTCTGTTCCATCCTTCTCCAGTAGATTAGTGAAAATAAAGATCAAGTTGAAGCTGCAAACAGTTGCAAAACAGCAATAAATTTACATTAAGCTAACACAATATGTTTATTGTTTCCTTAGGCAATTTTTTTTTTTTTTTTTTTTTTTTTTTTTAAAAAAAAAAGGCTAGATTGCAACTTATTCTATGGAGATACCAGCTTATCTTTCATAATGGGGAACCAGCATAATGGACCAGAGATGCCATGTTCCAGAAAACCAACAGGAAGAGGGACAAGAGAGGTCACATCTCCTCTTCTGCTTACACCAGCAAAAACCCTCTCTGGGTACTTTTGCACAGCAAGCAGCAGTTCATGGCAGTGACACTCAGAAACTGGGTCTACACACTCAGGCTTGAACTAGGTTGCTAAAAATAGCCATCAATATTTCTGAGCTCAGGCTCTGGAGCTGAAGGGAGCTCAAACCTGAGCCTAAAATGCATACTCAGCTCTTTTTAGCACTGCAGTGTGGGCCCTCCAAGAGTGGAATTTTCTCCCTCAAAAGCTCATGTGATAACTAAATTTGTTAGTCTTCAAAAGTGCCACAGGACTCCTCCTTTACTGTGAAGTCCTAGAACCGAGAATTGCTGCTGCATGCTAGGTAGCTGTACCCTTTATGCTAATAAATACCTCCAGGGACTTTCAGCAGGACAGATCATCTCCACACATATCCTTCTCTCCATCACTGTGCTATTAGGAATGGGAACTGGAGAAAGAGGATCAAGGTTTCAGGAATGACCTAATACCTGGCACACAGTAGCGTAGGGAGCTCCACCACTACTGAGCAAATGCAGGCCTTTTCGTGTATATCCCTGGCTTCTCCAAATGGTCACTAACCACACTGCTAAGTTTCCCATTTCTACTGCAAGCCTTGTGATCACTCATGTTTCTTCATTAGCACTGCAGCTGTAGAAATTGGGTCATTTGCTGAGAATTTCAGCTTCCATTGTAAAAAAGTAATTTTCTAGCCATTGTGAGTGCAGAGGAAAGCTTGAAAATGTGAATCCCAGATATTCCAACACTAGAAGGCAAATAAAAAGAAGGACATTTTGTACAAAAGGAAAAGATTTTTTTTTTAATTTAAGGAAACCTTATGAATTTGGGGGAGTGACTTGTGATTTTTGAAACCTTAGTCTAGCAATATTTCAATAAAGATCTCTCATACAACACTGCCTGTCTACATCAATATAATTTGTAAATGAAACAAATTAAACGGGCTGCATTTCTAAGGATAGCCACTACAAATCATATAAAAACATTATACACCTAGAATACCTAATACTGCTACAAAAGGTATAATAATTGAATGGAGGTATTTTAAATTGTTTGTATGCACATTTTTTAGATGAAAATATGTTTGTTTACAATTTCAGCAAATATTTTCTCCATATAGAGGACATGCTTCTCCACAAAGAAAGGGCATACTAAGGGAAATCATAATAAGTATTTAAGAATACACATGGATCTTTTAGGTATTCATGTAGGTCACTTATCCCTTGTATTTGATTATAATGCTATGAAACTTAATGTGAAAGTATCATAAAAAATTCAGGTCAGAAGGTTTAATGCATTAATTTACCAAACACCAGAGATGAAGGCTGAAGAGATATCAGCAACATCTTGCCTTTACAAACTATTAGGATTGTCAGAGAATCTACCATATTTATATGGTGAATTATAGTTTCAAGTGAACGGTTATACATGACCTGTAATCATGGATACTTTGCCTCTCACATGACTTAAGTACCCCAAGTCCTGCCATACAATGTTTTCATTTTTTGCAGGTCAGCTAGCAAACCATATATAGATGTGAACACAATGGCAAAATGAGGACAGACATATACATAGGATAAAGCAGCAGGTTGCAACTTTTATTAAACATTAATGTAAGACAGGGGTGCTACCCACCAATCAATCATACTTTCCTATATTAGGCATTTAATTGGTTCCTGGTGGGGGGAGAGGGGCTATAATCATAACACAGGGTATGCTTTCCTCAGCTCTCTCTGAGTCTTGCAAGGAGGCAGAGAATGCAGGAGTGTGAAGACTTCAGCCCACAAAGGCACAAGATCTTTCCCATCACATAAGCCCAAAGTTCATCAGACTCCCAGACTTTTTAACTCTGGGAACTGTTCATTTTACTGTCTTAACCACAGTGGAGACTGGCTGCAAATTGCAATAAGCAACTCCGCCCCAGTGCCTCAGTTAAGTACTAAGCACATTTGAACTCAACCCACTGTGATTTGTGTTAGGAGTACTTTTCAAAATCTTGAAAAATTTCCTTTTAGTTCAATCACTTGAGCTTTCCATTTAGCTCCAAGCAAAGCATACTTCCAAATGTATCCCACATCACACCTGATACAGTCATTCCTGTCTTTCTATATTTTTAGTTCTATTTGGTATTTTAACCAATATAATCTTTAATTACAATGAATACTACTTGATCATTTAAAACCCTCACGTAACTCCAAAGAACAAATCTGGAGCATGGTGCTTGCCATTACTGAAAAAGATGGAGTAGTCAAAAAGATGTTTCTGCCCCACTGTAAACGTCAGAATATTTGTAAGCCTATTGTTTCATTCCCTGTGTTGTGAGAAAAGCTGTTATCAATTTCCTTCCCTTTATCTCCACAGAAACCTCCTACACCAGCATTGCTGTAGGACCAGGGAAAGACTGAAGTGAATAGAAGTATTTCACATAATAAACTATTATTTTCTGACAAGTATGGAGGAGAATATTTAAGGAGATGAAAGACTCTGGATTCGAAATTGGCTATACCAAATTATAGGATAAGGGAAAAACCACAAATTCAGATCTGGATGCTGTATTGGTTTAAAAATGTCAACACACATACCCACACCCTCTTGAAGAGGCCTTTGATAAAGTTGATTGGCCATACCTACAGGCAATCCTGAGAAAATTAGGATTTAGACCTAAATTTCTGACTTGCATTATTATTATTTACAGATCAGGCCTAGCATCTGTTCTGGGGGGTGGGGAGTGGGGAATGGTGTTATCTTGTCTGCTTTTCAGTTAAATCAAGGAACACAACAGGGGTGCTCTCAATTGCCTTTATATTTTTTATAGCCATTAAACTGCTAGCAGCATATCAGACAGACAGACAGACAGCCTCCACTGAAGGAAATTCTTTCCAGAAAGGGGGGGGGGGGGCCACAAGATTAGTCTATATGGATATGACATTCTGAATCGCACTCAGAAATCCCTCTTCTTTGATTCCACTGCTATCGTCAGTAAACTACTTCAGGATATCAAGAATTCTGATGAACTGAAACTAGTCTCAAGTAATGGATATTTATCATAGACCAAATCCATCTCAAATACAATCATTCTCCTGTAATTCATGCAAAGATATATCCTACTTAGGCATCAGGACATACTCTGATTTATCAAAGATAGTATTTGCAAACTTGGATATCAAATTCAAAGAAGTGATAAAAGGCTCTGAGAAATGGCATTCACTACTAGTATCTTTACAGGGACAGGTAGAAGCTATAAAAATGACTGTAGGATCAAGATTATATGTCTCTTTAAACTTAATTCCATCTAATTTTTCTGCTTTTACTTTCACAAGAATAAATAGAATGGTACAATTCTTACAGAATATGAAGACACCATAGGTATCCTATAAGATAGTTAAGCAATCATGGCTCAGTACAAAAAGGTGGTAATACCTGATTCATATTTCATGTGGCTCTTCACCTACAACTTTTATTTAGATGGTTCTGTCCCACCAACTCTTCCCCAAGACCCAGTGTGGTTTGAAACTGAAGAAATATAGTTAACTTCCTTGACACTCACTCTCTCTGCACTTCCATTTTTAAAACGGTTGCCCCTACCTTTAAGGAAAACCAGTATTTGCTGCCTCAGAGTATTCTTCAGAAAATCAAGCCTACTGTCACTCCTAATCTTGTCAACTCTCCTCCTGTGCCAATCCAGAATAGCCTCATTTCAGTTTGCTTATACTGTGACTCAACCCCCGCCTCCATCTAATCAAGAACATATTAACCATGGAAGATACTACCAAATGGACAACTAGAGCCTTTACATACCTGTGTGATAAATTCCAGCTACTGGTAGAGCAAGGTCTTTTGCAGAATAAGCTTTAACTCAAAACATATAAAGGAACTGTGGAATTATTGGCAGGAAACAAATAACATTCCACTTGAAGTATGTCTTGAAGAACACGTTAGCCAAAAATATTTTGTGGTTAATATACAAAAAATTGTTAGTCTTAAAGTGCCACACAACTCCCTGTTGTTTTTTTTACTGGACTAGACTAACACGGCTATCTCTTTTGAAATTCATTTTTTCTACTTACTATCCCTTGAAAGAAAAATGGGACAAGGAGATAAACATCTCCATTTCCTCAGAGAGGTGGAATAATATCTGGCACAATATATGCAGAACAGCCAGTTCTCTTTTTTTCTTTTTGGGTTTCTTTTGGAACAAAGTTTTTAACAGATACTATTGGACTCCTGAGCAAATACATAAAGCTGGATTCACCCCATATAGTAAATGTCAGCGGTGTGATAGCTCCAATGCAATCCAGTCTTATAGTGTTTCAGTGTGAAATTATGTCCACATTTTGGAAAGAAATGTGTGGTACTCTAGGGTACTGTAAGGTTTCCCCCTACATCCAGCCTCTATGTTTTGAACATTGTCCTGCCCTGTTCACATAATGCCAGAAAATGAATTGCTGCTGCACCTGTAGTGGCCAGAAGAGACATTTTTAGAAGAATGGAAATCTACTATTCCCCTCACCTATTTTTGATTGACTAACTGAACTAACCAACATCACTCTCCTAGAAAAACTGACTCTAATCAACAAAGGCACAAGATTCAGGAATAAAGATAGCTGGTCTTTCAAAAGAGCATTACAGAACTGCCTGTGGGGAGATGGGGGTTCTGGTGCCTTTTGGAGGGGTTAGGGGCAGTTGTTAGGGAATTATTTCTTTTGTAATTCGTAGCAGTATTTATGATTGCTTCCTACTGTGGTATTGTTAATTCCATACTCCTGCCATTGTATTTGAAAATGTCTATATGGGGATACATTAACACTTCTGGGGAAAAAAATATGCATCCATCCATCCAAAGCTTTTACTGGTCTTGTTGAATGTGAGACAATTTTGAATTGAAAGGGTAAATCATCGACCTGTTGGAAATAAGTATGTGAATCCTATTAACAAAATAAATTATGTGCATAATATTCTTCCAAACAAAACAGTCTTGTTTGTGGTAAAAGTGTTCATGCCAGTGCAGACTCTCTTATTTGGATTTGTCACAAAATGAAAGATAGACATGCAGGTGAAAAGCTAGCCTTTATTTCCCAAGGGAACCTACCATCCTGTAGGACCTCTAAACTTTCTTGTTTAGTCTTTTTACTTTGGGGAAAGTAGACTGTTCGATTAGTGTTCAAAAGGACTGGCATTTATAGCATGATCTAAACCAGACCTTAAAAATGACTTTTTAAATTGCCTGTGGGCTTGAGGAGAATCAAATAATTCACAGTTTCCAGACTTTTACTATAGAAATGATTGCTGGCATTGATATTCTGTTAAGTCATACTTGCTTGATGTCAGTATAGATATGACATTTTAGGTTTATAGTTTGATTTCTCTCATTCATTTATCATAGACAGGTATTGGCATATAGCTTATTCTACATTAATAGAACCTGGATTTGAACTTCAGCCTGATAAAGACATGAAACATTATATTATTGAGCTTGCTGCATGAGGATAACAAACACTATTTTGTTATAGAAGTGGAAAAAATGCCCATTCTTTTAATTATTTATCTAGTTTTTAACAACATTAATGAACTCAACCAATAATTTTTGATGTTCTATATTGACAAATTCAGCTGCAGTTCTTAAAATGTAGCAATGAGTGCAACTGGATAAAGGACAACATCTGAAATAGGGGTCCTATGACTTCACTCAGTGCAACCCCCATTCCTTCACATCCATGTCTTGCTGGTTATTCCTATTCTCATACTTAACTACTTACACAGTAGAAATCTCTTACCTATAGATTTCTACTCTCATCCTGTCATTTTACCTTAGCTTTTCCCCCAAATACCAAAACAAGTCAGTTGCTATGATCATCTGCGTTCAGACCACAGTAGGGTAAAAAATGCAGGTGCCAGGACCCACCAGCAAGTCAGTTGATTCCTTAAACTTGTATTCAAAAGTTTGACAGGAGGCAAGGAGCACAGATATGGCCAAAATAGAGGCAAATGGGATTAGGGAATGCTAAGCAATAGTCACAGATGCTTCAGTAACAGACTGGATGACACTGAGACAGTGCTTTTTAAAGACTAAGTCAAAGCTTTAAAAAGAATTATGTAAGTTTTGTTTAAGGTGGTGGTTTTCAAACGTAGGGTTGGGGCACAGTACTGGGTCACAGACCTTCAGGCACTGGGCTGCAGCACTCCATAGCTACCGCCACCAAAAGACTAGAATGTATTGCTCAATGATGTAATTGTTGGGTTGCAGGCATACATGATTTTTTTCAACTGGGTCCTGAGGAAAAAAGTTTGAAAACCACTGGTTTAAGAAATAGGTGTGAGGTGCTCATCCTCATTATCATCCATGATCATTTCCAAGAGATTTGCACAATGATGTTTCAGTTATGAAAGGTGAGGTTCACATTTCTTATAGAAGATCATTTTATGTAGAAAAATACCAGTTTAAAAAACTAGAAATTATCTATACTTTGTTAAAAATTAACCAAGATATCAGCATACACACTATTAATTATCTATACCTTTTAAACTCTGTCTCAAAAAAAGAGCCATTGCATATATTAACCAGTTTGGCATAGTTCTAGACAATTTCATGATTTCGAGAAATTGCAATTGTCATGTCCATACTGGTGACAGCAAATGCTTGGAGGCTTCAGAGGAATGGTCTCCCTATAACATCATTCAACTTACATTTGAATGATCACTGTATAATGAGTCTCTCAAGTTTGTGTATACAGACAACATATGCCTTGGCACTAATTCACACTCTTGACATACGTGTGTTCTAAATGTAGATATTGCAGCTATGGCTGATTATTAGTATCAGGTAGCACCTGACATCAAGTGGAAGTAAGACTGTTAAATGTCTTCCACTGACATCATACGTAAATGAGCAGAGAATTGAATATAGGTCTTAGTGGTCAGCAAATAAAACTCCAGCTCTATCTAGGTGTCATGTTGGAAAGAACTCTAACAGATGTCCATCTTACAAAGATTAGAGTCAAAACACATAACTGGCATGGAAAACTGGCCAGAATGACATGAGGTACTAATACCTGAAGTTGTGCACTTCAGCCGTGACTCTATTAAATAGTGGCAGAATATGAAGCTCCAGCATGGGCTCACTGAGCTCACAGAAATTGATATGCAATTAAATTCTATCACGTGTATTATTTCACGCATACTTAGCTGCACTCATGGGCTATGTCTACATCTGCTTTATTAGTTTGGACTTGCTAGTCCAAACGAAAAAGGCCTGAGGTTAGTCCAAACTAGCATTGGGCTAGTTCACACTACCTGCAGTGTTTTAGTTCTAACTAACCACATGATCTAGTTCGAACTAACTTTTTAGTTCAAACTAGTAAGCAGAGCTAGTTCAAACTAATGGTTTAGTTCAAACTTTTTTTTAGTTAGAACTAGCCATTAGTCCTGGTCTACATTGCGCTAGTTCAAACATAAAGTTCGAACTAAGAGCTTAGTCCAGACTAACCAGTCAAAGCTATTAGTTTGGACTAAGCTTTGGCTAGTCCGAACTAAGAAATTTTTTCATTTGGACTAGTCAAAGGCTAGTGTAGACCTGGACCAAATTAGTCTGAACTAAGTTTGCTTAGTCCAGGCTAATTGGCTAGCGTAGATATATCCATTTACAGCAGCTCCAATTCTCTGCAATATTGCTTCATCCAGTGTTTGAAAGTGTAGCAAACCTCATTATGAAACTCCATGGCATGTCACTGTCACAGGTTGCACAGCCGTGCACTCTGGGTTATGATCTATATTATTTTCCTATTGTGATTTTATGATCAGGCCTGGCTTGAGCCATAAGCCAATAAGGTCATGGCTTGGAGTGGCCCAGCTCAGGGGCAGTGCAGCACTGCGCCGGGAATGGGATGAGATGGCTCATGGGGCAGACCCTGCTGCCTTGTCCTGCCTCTGGGCTGGCACTCCCCGCCCCCAGAGTTGTACAGCCAGCACAGAGGTGGGGCAAGGGAGCAGGGTCCGCCCCATGCGACAGCCGAGTCTGCCTGCAGGCCAGCTGGCTCCCTGCCCTAGGGTTGGGGTAAGCCAGCCCAGAGTGAAGGCTGGGTTCTGCCCTCCTGGGGGAGGGGTGCAAAAGAAATAGCGAGGTTGGGGTGCCAGAGCCCTTTGAGCCAGCTGTGTGTATGATTTGCCGCCAGTTACACCATGCAGTGTTTCTTTCTGGATGCTCATAACCTATTCTACATGATTACTATGATCATATGTTTCCTGCAGCATCATGCATGTGCACAGACATGCAGCATGTTTAGCCTGGCTCAAGGAGCTGGGAGACAGAAGTCTCTCTCAGCAGCAGTGAGCAAGCAACTACCTGAAAGAAGACAAAGATGTGCTAATGGAAGTGGCTGAGAAGAGACAAAGGGATCACCTCAGCCCAGAAAAGGAGGGGTCGAGCAGGGAGAAAAATAAAGTGAGACCCTAAAAATAGTTTGGGGCTTTTGGCCTGGGAGTCTCCACCTGGAAACAACTTCAAGCAAGATCTGGACCCTAACTGGCCCCAGGCAGGGAATGGATGTGCAAACATCTAACATCTGAACACATTAAGCATAAACTTGTTTGACCTATGAGATTAGTTTAAGGAGAAATATTAGGTTAGCATACATATTTTACCTTTTATTTCCTTGTGGTCACTCCTGACTCATTTATATTGTGATTCTGCCATGATTGGCCATATTCTCACTTAGAATTATAACCTGATCAATAAACTAGTAGTAGTTTTATTTAAAGCTTTGTGACCTTTAGAGGGTGTGAGTGAAGAAGGCTGGGCACAATCCATTTCTTTGTTAAATGGAAGGATTAGAGCAGTGAATCCCAATCTTTTCAAGGTTGGGGACCCCTTCTTAAGACGAAAAATATCTTGCAGCCCCGGGCCACAGGGGGGAAATGGTGGTGGCACCACTGTGTGGCGGTGCCACAGCAGGAAGAATCTGGCCTGTGCCACTCTGGTGGTGCTGCCAGGACCCGCCAGCGAGCGGATCTGCCATGGCCCCCAGCCAGCCCCTGCAGGGGAGCACAGCTGAGCCACTGCCAGTATTGGCAAGTGGTGGCACCGCCCCCTGCAGCAAGATCCAGCCCTGGCATGGAGCATTGGTGCCACAGACAGGTTACGGCCCCAGTGAGGAGCAGCTCCATGGACCCTTTGGAACACATCCAAGGATCCCCAGGGGTCTGTGGATCCCAGGTTGTAAACCACTGGACTAGTGTGTGTGGTGGATGGGAGTGGGTCCCAATCTTTGTAGACAGCAGCTCCTAGCATGGTAACTGGGGCCGGGGGGGTGCTTGCTGGGGTACCGTCCCTCGAGTAGCCAGAGGGACTACACCCACTGTTTGGGACTGATTGCATGCAGGAGGCTGGAGTGGATTGACTGAGCAGTGAATGGTCACTTGGCAAAGTGGGGCAAATCAGAGTTCAGGAGTGGAAACTGGGGGGGTCACAGCGGCACATCTGCTGTTAAAGACTTGTTTAATCCACCCTAATTGTCTGCCTTCCTGGTGCCCATTGTGGAAATTCTTACTGAGTGCCAAATTTATCATAGACAGAGGGTGCCTGGCAGGCTTCAGGAACTACAGAGAAAGTAAATCAACTTGTTTTGGATTCCACTGAACATCTACCCAGGTTTGATTTACTGGGAAGGCAATGGAGCCTTCTGAATTGATTTTGTACCAGACATGGAATTTGTGCTGCTGTGGAATTTTGGTGGCATTTTTGAGACAGTCCGCAGACCTTGGCACATGTTGTTGAGGATTGCAAAACTTCATGTCCTCATGATTTAAACAGTGATGATAAAAATACTGAGGGTAGAGCTTTCCTTGGCTGGATTGCATATACAACATAATTTAATCTGTGCTTGTTGAGAAGGTAGGATTCATGATCTTCTTCTGCAGTTATTGTTTTGGTCAGTTGATATATCTATGTTCTCCTGATGCCTTGATGTGCTGACACATCATAGCCTAATGGAAGCTGAACATCATCTTAGTCTTACCTCCACTGCAGTCTGATTTTGTCTTTCCCAGGAGTGGAGCCAATAAATGGCTGGGGGGTGACTAGCCCACTGAATGCCCTTTGTTGTATGTGCAGTACCTTTTCAAGTCAATAGATTTAGTAGAAATTGGTATCATACCTCCACCACTGCTCAAAGCCTGGCTCTAGTTCAGCAGGGAGAGCTACCAGAGAGATCTGAAGAAGCATGCTTCTGGACTTTTCTCAGCTAGTTCCATGCAGAGGAATCTGCATCAGAAATGCAGACACCATCTTACCAATGGCGATGTTACTACTTTGTTAGACAGTGACTAGTAATAAACCATATCAGCAGGGCTGTTCGTAATGCTGCCAATGAGATATTCTACACTGTTTACAGTGTGTGAACACATGGCTGTTTTAAAATTTAATCTGTTACAGAGAATTAATTTTTGTGCACTTAATTTGCTAGTGGACTTCATTAGTGAGTGTGCTGTTTGTCTTGAAGAGAAGGAACATATTTCATGTACAGTAGAATTTACTTTCTTCCTAAGTTTTACAACATAAAGATTATGCCAGTATGAACAACCACTGTGACATTGGCTTTAATTTTGCACAAAAAAATTGAGAGCAATCAAAGACTGTAGAACTAAGTCAATATGTTTACAAAGAAAGAATCAATAAAACTGTATAAAAACAGTCAAAGCAGAAAATATTTATTATTATTACAGTGGTTGAGTTTGAGATTTCTCACACTTACACCAAACTCAGTAAAGCAAACAGTGAATATTGTACATGTTCCAGCTTTGAAGAGCAGTCAGGCAGAATAAACTCTGAGGTATTTAGCTGAAAGGGCATATCCAGTGAGCTACAAAGAATTTATGAGACCTTCTTTTGGCAGTATGTTTGCACTCAAAGCCACAAATATTTGCAATATGCTGAAGTCAAACTTAGGGATGTGTAGCAGCACACTACTAATAGGAAATAGTGATTCTGTAAGGTGCAGACACCCTTCACATTTCAAGATGGTTAGAGGACATAGTTGCTCCATAAGTCACAGACATAGGGCCAGATTCCCCATACCTACACACAAACCAAGCCAGGCTTGACACAGGCTGTGCTTTTCATAATTCTTCCAAGAGTGTGAGTTCAGTGAAATCCTCCTATTCATCCCTAAAAACATGGAGGCCTCATCTGTCACTACTTGTTCATGATGCAGCAAGTGAAAACTTGAGCATACTTATGGTAGCAAAACACATTGTCCCTGTCTTACTTAACACAAAAATATAGCATAACAACATAAGAATGGTCAGACTTGGTCAGACCAATGGTCCATCTTCCCCAGTACCCTTTCTTCTGACAGTGGACAGTGCCAGATGTTTCAGAGGGAACACAGAACAGGGCAGTCATCAAGCGATTGGTGCCCTGTGGTTCAGTTCCAGCTTCCGGCAGCCATAGGATTATGGACACCCAGAACACGGAGCTGAGTTTCTGACCATCTTGGCTTATAGTCACTGATTGCACTATCCTCTATGAACCAATCTAATTTTTTTAAGTCAGTTATATTTTTGGCCTTCACAAGATCCCTGAGCAACAGGTTCCACGGGTAAACTTTCCAGTGTATGAAGCAGTGTTGCCTTCTGTTTTAAACCTCCTGCTTATTAATTCACTGTGTGACTCCTGGTTCTTCTCTTAAGTAAAGTGGTAAATAACATTTCTCTATTCACTTTCTCCAGGCCATTTATTTATGAACCTATATCAAATCCCCCCCCCTTAGTTATCTCTTTTCTAAGCTGAAGAATCCCAGAATTTAAAATCCCCTTTACAGCATTTTCTGTCTTGTTACTGTAGGCACCCTGTACTTTAAGAGCCTTTGAATTTAATTAGGAGGCTAACATTTAAGCAGATCCTGTGTGCTGCAGGTTCTGCCACTGAGTGATTACAACTCCCACGATCTCTTTGAAAAAGGGAGAGAGGAGCAGGAAAAATATTTATCATCACAGTGGATGAGTTTGCCTGCCCCTCCAGGAGGATTGGGTGGCCTCCATTTTGGGAACTGAGCACACAGCCCTTTTTGGAAGCTGCTGGTGACTGCTCCTGGGGGTCCCGAGACTGCTGGAAGTTTACTAGAGCAGGGAGTTTTGGGGTTTGGTGGCCTTACTGAACCCAAAGCCTAGAGTCTGAGCCTAGAACTGGCTGAGCTGAACCTGCCGTGAATAGTGTGAGTGTCTGCCCTCCCTTTCCCATTTCAGAGCCAGGCTTGTAAAGGAAGGACTCTGCACAGAGACTGACTGGGCCTGAGAAGAGGCAGAGTGGTTGTCCCTTTGAACCAGGGCCAGGACTACTGACATTTGGCTGGGCCCACTCCAGATCTTCAGCATGGTACTGAACAGACACACTGAATCAGCAGAGTGCTGCCTTGTCTCCTTCATCAAACCTTCAAGCATGCCCATGCAAGCAAGGGGTCAGGGTTCTGAGCTCTGAGGAAGTGTGCACTCTGGAGGTGGGATGAAAGGGCAGTGTAAAGGCCAGTTAGATAGTTCAATTATTTACTATATTCTGTTTGTTAATCGATTTATTCAACTACCCATGTGATACTTAATTTCAGCCTGTAATGCCCAGTTTCCTTAATTTGAGTAGATTTGTTAACACTAATTTAAGTAATTGGGTGTATTGAATGCATAACTGATATTTTGAATTAAGCCTATGACACAGATTATTTTTGTTAGGATGGGTTTAGTCCTGGAGGTTCCCAAGGCACACCGCTGAGCTTGTACAGGATCCAGCCAGGTGGAGGCACTGCCAAGTGTAAAGTTCTGTAAGAACAAAGAGACTGCAGCAGAGGAGTGGGTAGAGGATCCCCACTCTTCCAATATTACCAATGGGATACTCAGGATCTCCTTGTGATCAAATATAGGCACCTGTGCACACAAGTGTTGCCTGCTCCCAAGTAACCCATGGAGAAAAGGACAGAGGTCATTCATTAGTCTTTAAGTGCATTCATTAGTCTTTTAGTGGTATAGGACTCCTTGGCTATGTCTAACTTAAGCAGTTAAATTGATTTAACTGAAATCAATTTAATAAAATTACTATAAAATCATTGAATTGATTTCAGTTAAATCAATTTAATGTGTCTCCACTAGAAACTGAGATCAAACTAGCATGTCCATGGACAGGACTTGATAGTTTGATTTAGGAGAGGGGCACTATGGGAGGTATGACAAGATGGACCCCTAGAAAGGCCATGCCTCCACCCAATACGCAGAAAAGCAACAGCACCCTGGGAAAGAGAAGGGCAAAAGTGTTAAATCAAAATAAGAGTTAAAGCAAAATAACACGCCCACACAGCATTATTTCCAAATATCAGTTTTGACTTAACCATCATTTCAATATAATATGAGGTTTTATTATATTGACATGACTTTCCTTACTGCGAGATAAGGGAGCTCCTTGTCTGAGATAAGGCAACATAGCATGGACCTGCAATCTTTTAAATCAAAATAATCTGCATTATTTTGATTTAAAGACTGTGTGTGGACATACCCTTTGTTTGCTTATATATATTGGCTCACTCTTGTCCACATACTGTAACATGCTCAAAGGAATCTAATACATTGGTGAAGCATGATTTCTCTTTACAAAAGCTGTTTTGACTCCTCCCCAACATAGTGTTCATTTCTGTGTCTGATACTTCTGTTCTTTTTTATGGTTTCAACCTATTTTCAGTTATCTGGTACAGAGGCTGATTTAAACAACAGGTTACATACTATAGCTAGTACCTTTGCAATTTCATATTTGAATTTCTTCAGTGCTCTTAAATAAATACCAGTTAGCTCTGGTGATTTATTACTGATAAATTTACCAATGTATTCCCATATCTCTTCTTTTGAAACCTCAGCCTAGGATAGTTCCTCAGGACTGTCCCTAAAAGGAACGAGTCAGGTGTGGTAATCTCCCTCATTCCCCTCAATAGTGGTAGTCTCCCTCATTGCCTCTTCCAATGCAAAGAATTCATCTAGCTTCTTTATAATGAATGGTCTTGCCTTTCTTGAATTCCTCATTAGCACCTTCTGCCTGATTCTTTGGCAGGCTTCCTTCTTTTGATGTACTCATATGATGTATTCGCAGTTTCAGTTTTCGTGCATCTTCCTAGCCACTCTTCAAAACCTGTTTTGGCCTGCCTTACTCTGTATTTAGCTTGATTTACTAGAATTTATGCTACTTTCTATTCTTCTCAGTATGCTTTGATTTCCAATTTTTAAAGGATTCCTTTTTCCCTTTAGCAGCCTTTTTTACTCTGCTGTTTTGCCATTGTACCTTTATTATTATTATTAACAACAACATGGATTTTTTTTTAGTGCAGCACAAAAAGGCAAGAAGAGATCTATGGAGCTGGGTTCTAGGGGTAAGAGAAGCTATACACCTCAGATGATGTGCCTCACACCAACACTTGTGGCTCTTTTGCCATTAAAGAAAAGCTCATGGAGTCCCCTAGGGTGCCTCACATTTCTCTACCAGAGTGGGATATAGAGCTCCGAACTTCTGCCCTGTGGCAGGCTGGTGGAGCTAGAGTATTTTGCCCAGTCAGACATCGGAGTGAGGCTCAGTACATTTAGCTACCCCTAGAGTCGTCAGGCAAATTACTGAGAAATTATTTTCATATCAAAACTTTTAAAGGGGAATGTTATATTCACTTAAAAATTGTAAAACAATATTGTTAGAGACATTATTAATAGACTCCAAAGATTATTTATATGAGCTTTTAATGTGGGGGGAAAAAAAACCACACACACACACACACACACAGGCTTGACTCAAATGTGATCCAGCCACTAATTTTGCCATCTCTACAAGTAAACCAGTGGCATCACTGGCATAGGCCCCAAATGTGCTGGTGAGTGCTCCAAACCATGCCTGGGAGCTGGGGTCAGTGGGGCCATTTTTAATTTCCCACCCTATGATGTTCCCAGGCATGTGGCCCTGCGTGGGAAATGTAAACAGCTGGGTCTCAGTGTCTGGCAACTCCCCCGGTACAGCAAGTGTAAGGGCTGGGCTGGGCTGTGGGATGGAAATGAAAGGGACTCACTGCCAGGCTGTGCAGGGAGGTGGAGACAAGGAAAGGGGCTCAGAGCTGGAATGTGCAGGAGGGTGGGAAGCAAGGAAAGGGGTTTGGGGTCAGTAGAGGAAGGTGCTCATGGCTGAGTGCATTGGCCAGGGGAAGAGCTTGGGTGCCAAGACCTGGGGGACAGCGGAAGGTAAGTGCATCCAGGTCATTGGACTGGGGGTGAGTTCACACAGCTGGGGAAAAGAGGGAGCAGGGAAAAGATAGGAGCCTGTCCCTCAAATCTCTTTTCTGGTGAGCAGTACCCCTGATAAGCACCAGTTTTTGCAGTGAAAGCATTAAAATCTTAGCCATTTAGAAGATAGACCTTTTTGTACATTTGCCTTGGGAATGAATTCATCATCTGGCACCTCCAGCATGAATCTGGGAGATGAGCTGCAGTTTTTTATATCATCTAGCATTAGCCGCAGCAAATATTAATCAACATAAGTAGTTTTGATGGTTCCTTTTCTATGACACTTCAATGTTCTTTTATCCACTTGTTCTTTTTCTTCTTGTAAGTGTGATCAAAATAAACAGGAGAACTTTTCCTCAAAAAAAAAATAAAATAAAATAAAAAGACAATATAAAGAAATTCCTAAACAAAGTAGATGATATACTGCCCAGTTCATGAAATGAAGACTGCTGTGCAGAATGCAGTGCCTCAGTTATGGGATGAGATTTCCCACCTGCCACACATACAGCAGTGCTCCTATGAGCTGCATTATTTATTTATACGTTTGCTTGCAAATCTCACATTGTTTAGGGCGATTTGGCTGAGATGCTGTCTCTCCCCAATGTAATGGCAGATGTGATAAGCAAGAGCGTATGATCAGACAGCTTCCTCCTGGTGTGAACAGGAGAGGCAGTAAAGCAAGAGATAGTAAAGCATATTTAAAAGATTGTTGTTTGCCCATCTCTGATATGTGCCAATTTGCATACTATACCTTCACTTTATCTTTGGGGCTCAATTAACTTGCCCCTGCCTTTTAAGGAAGTATAGTGTTCCCACCCTGCTCTAAATAAAAGCATAATAATTTGGAGAGATTGGTGAAATGGTCTGAGGTAAACAGAATGCAATTCAATAAAGACAAGTGCAAAGTACTCCCATTAGAACAGTCCATTGCACATATAGAAAATGGGCAATGATAGCCTAGGACAGAGTACTGCAGAAAGCAATCAGGGTGTCATAGTGGACCACAAACTAAATATGAGTCAACAGTGTAACTCTTTTGGGGGGAAAAATAAAAAAAAGCAGACGCCATTCTGGAATGTTTAAATGAGAGTATTGTAAGAAAGACACAAGAAGTAATTCTGCCACTCTCCTTGGCCTTGATTAGGCCTCAACTGGCTTATTGTGTCCAGTTTTGGGTGCCTCATTTCAGGGAAGATGTGGACAAACTGGGGAAAGTCCAGAGAAGAGCAACACAAATGATTAGAGACCTGGAACACTTGACTTATAAGGCAAGATTGAAATAGCTGGGTTTGTTTAGTCTGGGTAAGAGGAGACTGAGGCGGAACATGATAACAGTTTTCAAGTACGTAAAAGGTTGTCACAAGGAGGAAGGAGAAAAAATGTTCTCTTTAGTCACCAATGATAGGACAAGAAGCAATGGGCTTATATGACAGGAAGGAAGGCTTAGGTTGGACATTAGGGAAAAAAAGCCCTAACTGTCAGGGTGATTAACCACTGGAATAAGTTGCCCAGGGAGGGCACCATCATTTGAAGTTTTTAAGAGCAGATTAGACAAGCACTTGTCAGGGATGGTTTAAAAGGGTATTTGGTCCTGCCATGAGTGCAGGGGATTGGACTTGTGACCTCTCATATCCCTTCTAGTTTCTGTGATTCTGAATCTACAATAAATCCACACTTAGTCATCTTTTGGTTTTGGAATAGCATAATAAAGCAATCAAAAAACTTCAGCCAAAACCCAAGGCTCTCTATTTCTGGGGCTTTCCCTTCAAACCCTCTATCCCAGACTCTAGTTCCATCTGTCACTGAGAGAAGTTACAGCAACTGGGAATATCTTATTTGAAGCAACTTGAATCCACCTGCTACAATGACTCAGCAGAAGTTGTTGCACTTTTAAACATGGCTCAAAAATTTCAACAAGGTAACTGAACAGTGAAACTCTGTATTCTATATAATGTCTTTGTATCTATCCCTTTTCTACAGAGACGGAAACAAAAAAAGAGTTGTATTTTGCCCTCATATACATACAGATTTCCAAATCTACTGGAACACCTATATGATATCAGGTATTGTTGATATTGTTTCAGATTTTTTCTCAATGCTCAAAAGCATTATTGGTATTTTTATAATTAAATGCAGAATTCTAATGCTAAACTAGTCACTTCAAGAGTCCATGGGAACAGCATCCCATCTTTCACTGTTCCGAATCCCCACTGTTTGAAGTAATCTGTGCATATGTGGTAGTTTCAGAAATGGCATTTTGGTGCCAGAAAAATGCTGATTCGTTGGCACTGAAATGTTATTTACCAAACCATCACCCCCACAAAGGCATTAGGTAATGTTCTTTCTTTATCTCCTGTTACTTTTCAAAAGCACTACTATTCAAGAGGCACTATAAAACAAAATGCAGTATAAGTGCAACTGCAAGGTTACTACTCAGGATTATAAAAATGGAATATTGTTAATTTTAGGAAAGAAAAAAGCCATTACAACATATTCAGAGCAAAACAGCCACAAAGCCAATGGATAAATTTGAATCAAATGACTATTTCTTGAATCAGCTATTCACCTAGGCTCCATTAAGAGTGTTTATTTCTACTGCATTATTTACTTTCCAGCAGACAAAACCACTTTTGACAGAAAGTGAACTTAGAAAGAAATGGAGTAATTTGCAACATCTTGAGAGATATGATGTGGCTATTACATTAAATTTTAAGTAAATTGTGAAGCAGAGTTTGTGCAAAATGTTTTTATACCTTACCATATTAGAAGCTATAAGTCCTCTTCTAATTTTAAAATTTGTATTTCAAGTTGATATTAAAAATTCTGGGACTTATTCTCTGGATAGGAAGTGATTGTTTTGGTCATAGCAACATATTAGCAAAAGGTTCTGTCAGGAAAAAGTCAGTGGAAGAAAATCTCTTTGCTTTTCCAAACATTTTGTTGTAAAAAGGAGCACGGACTGGATGTGATTGTTTTGCTTTTTTAAAATAATCTGTTCTCTAACTGGCTGTTATTGTGACAGTCCAAAAAAGTGAAGTACATTTTACTGTAGAAGTCCTTGTCTCAGACTTTCATGAACTGGAAAAGGGCTGATCTCACAATTAAAGAAACATAACATCCAAGGTGATTCAGATGTGACATTCCAAATATTTTCTATTCCTATAGGGCATTTTTTAACCTTAATGTCAGTGTTCTTCATCATACATTGGCAAGGTCATCATGGTGACTTATTTTGAAAACTGTTTCAGTTTTCATGTCATTCGGTGAATTCTTTTGATCTAAATGAGAGGATTTTTCTCTTTGATGGATATTAGACCAAAACAATCAAATCATTGCTGGTTTTAAAATAGGACTGACTGACTTTCAAAGAGATCATCAGTTAATGTACTGGTTGCCAGTTGTACAAGATATTAAGTAGTCCGAGGAAGAAACACTTTTTCTTTTTAAAAGCAAGTACTTTGGTCACCAATGTTCAACTTGTTTTGTTAACATGATGAAAATTGAAGATTATGCTACTATTCCCTGAGACATTAGACAATTCCATTATCTGGAAGCTGAAATATTTATTTTATACGCACCAAACACACATGCTAATCTATCTGTCATTTGCTCTGACAATAATACAATTTCTTGTTAATAACAGGGTAAAGAAGAACAGTTATTAGTCAAGCAGAGAATTCCCTTAGCATTTGTCTAAGTAAAAAACATCTGGTATCATCCAAGCTCTCTTTTATATGTTCCATAATTTACAGTAATAATGCATTTCTAATGCACTTGCCATATTCTCCAACATGTCAAAAATATATTGTACATAATACTATTATAAGTTTCCATGCTACATTTTTATATTATATTAATGTCATTCCAAGATGCAATTCAAATAAACGTTATATTTCTATGTTTTCAATATGTTCTTATATTTGCATCAAATAGACATGACCAGGCAGCTGGAATTCACTATATATGGAATGACTAGAGAAATCCGTTTGAACTAAAATATTCCTTATAAATGCTATTTTGATGTCATCAGTAGTCTCTAGCATTAACTTGCAGTTTAAAAATAAAAGTGTCCTCCCAAGTTCATTCAATTCTTCCATTTTTTAAAGAGAATTTGAGGCCTTCTTCAAATTCTAGGCATTTGCACCAATATTTAAGACAAAAAAATCCCAATCCACATGATACCCAAAAATCTCTAATTTGAAATGCATTTCAGCAAAATAATCTAGGCTCACATGTAAATGAATAAGTCACTGAAATTCGCAAGCCAGATCATATGAGACAGAGAATACAGTTCCATACCACCAGCACAGTAAAGGCATTATGGTCCGAACTTCTACATTAATGATCCTGGCAGCATCCTGCCTGTTTAGGATAGAAGAGAGGATAAGATATAATTGTACTGCTGCATATGAGATAAAGAGCCTCCATTGTATAGAAAAGTCAATCAATCACTATCTTTTATGACTATTCAGATAGAAAGGAAGAAAACAACTTAGAGTGATATTAGTTATTTCTTCTAGGGACTTCAAGGATGTCACCAAAATTTCATAATCAAAGTTATTCGAGACAACCTGCACCTACATTAAGTGTTCTGGAAATCTGAATTTTTTCTGTGAAATACCCACCCTTAAAGGTTTCATTTACAAACTGAACCACAGACATTTCCAGGGGAGTCTAAAGTTATAAGAAATCCTGACTCACATCTATATTGCAATATCTAAACACGACATAGAATCTATTATTATCAGAAGTATGTGAAGTCAGAGAAGTCAGTGCCCTTTCACATGAAGCTTCCATACTTTACATCTTTCACAGTATTAGGAAACAGCTAAACCCTTAAGTTTCAATTGACTAGACCATGGATAAACATCCTGAAAATGGTTTCTCTAGTTAAATGAAGGCCTAATCATATTATTGCTAAACTGTAAGCAAACATCCCCTAAAACTCCATGTTTGGAAAAGACTATATTGACAAAAGGCTATGGCGTTCCCCATACTTTTCCAGTTAAACAACAAAATAAAGGTTATACATATACAAAACTAAGGATGGCACATAAATGATATACTATAGTATCAGAGGATAGGTGATTGCTAATGGTAAAAATGAAGGGCAAATTTTATCAGTTAAAGGTTTTTGATAATGTACACTGAATGGTAAAAAAGTTGAATTGTTTTGATGTATTCTTCATGATTTATAACAACATAGGTTAGGTAATAAGAAACAAATTATGAAAATTTGGGTACATATGTAACTGGATGCACATTTATGACACATAATGTAAGAGAACAAAATGATGTATTAAAAAAAAATCAAGTGCCCAAGGGCACAGGTAGAGAAAACTAAGAGCATCATAAAATGGAGATCCTCCTGGAACCAAATTCAGAACTTGGGTCCTAACATGTTCTGTCTTATCTCTCATAACTATGTAATTAAAGTGTAAGTGACAATGATTCCATCTGAAAATATATAAATAAAGGCAAAATATTGATTAAAACTTACTAGTGGAGAGACTAAGATTTCCCCCACAGAAAGCTGATATACTTTTCACAAAAGTGATTAATCAAGTGGTTTGATGGAAAAATTTTGACAAGATCTAGTCCTCCATAAATCAGGTGTCCTTGGTGCTATTGGAGTGAAAATAATAAAGAGTAATAATAAGTGGCTTGTCTTTTATTTGCACAATGCAACTTTGATCTCAAAAGGGCCTCTGGATTCCACTGTAATACAAACAATTATATGTATATCTTCAAATTTATAACAGCTCTGTGAAAGAATGCAGGACTGAAGATTTCAAACTAGTGCCTCTCTGCACCAGGCATCTTGACACACACCCTCCTGCTTTATCTTACCAGCACAAACTGCTTCTATCCTGCTCCTATCATCTTATTATGCCAGAACTGTACCCTTCCTGACCATGGTCCCCTTTAAGGAATAATGTTAGTCTGCACCAATAAGAAAAAGTTAGATCTTGTTACTACTGTTTTATGTATATGCAAATTTGTTAATATTACTGAAAGTTAGAAAAAGATTTGTAAGGCATCACAGGGGTGGGGACTAGCATCTGCTCTCATTGTGAGCTCTTACATCATTGTTCTGCAATAATCTAATTTAGCTTTGATAGTGCACTCAAGTATTTTTTTTCCAGAGTTTTCTTTGTCAACTGTCTCATAAAATAAATCTTACAGGACAACACATGAAGACCACCCACAATATCCATAACAACCCAAGCTCGCTCACACCTCAAGGGGAAAAAAAAAAAGGCATTTGAAGGTTAAAAAAAAAAAAAAAAGATAAAATTCATTTTAACAAATCAAGTGCAAGGGGAGTTTGAATGTCTTTAGTTTTAGTATTTGGGTGTGCAAATGAGTAGGGGAAAATGGTACACAAAGCCTACTGGGATCACTGGAAAGCTTCTCCTAAATTTCTGTGGGCTGTAGAGCTGTCCATGGTTCACAAAGTTAGGCATGTTAAATAGAGACTGGAAGAGATTGCCACCCCTTAATGTCTGAGCAAGCCCAACTTCTCAGCTCCCAAAACCTCCACCCTTAGACACAGACCAGGAGGCAACAGTTCATAGATGTTTTCAAAAAAGTAAGGTAAAACCCCGCCATTTTTCTCTCTCTCACTGCCATTTCATTACGTCTTTTCTTTCTCTCTTCAACGTTTCTCTACTCCCCCACAAAGCCATTACAAGCAAGAATACATATGAATATGTGGATAACAGAAAAGTGGTTCCCTTAGCAACAGAAGCAATGTGAAAACTCCTCTTAGTTGAGATTTAGTTATTTCAGATTCAAATGTTTGGAAAATGCATGTTAATTAATACACAGTCTAGCAAATTTTACTATGAAATGATGTGTCAAACTTTTGAAAATAACTGTGACAACATTTGCCAAACTTCAGTTTTGTGTTCCTAATTCTGAAGCTCTGTGGAAGGTTCTCTGCTCAAGATACTTCTGCTCACAGATAAACTCAGAATATGAATGTGTTGAGTGGAACTCTCAGGATCATTCAACCAGACTTTTTACTTGAAACTTAGAGCTAAGTTCAAAATTTGAACTACCACGATGTAGCCATGCTAGTTCAAACTTACTTAAGTTCAAACTAAATAAGTTTGAACTAAGCGGTTAGTTTGAACTAACCACGTTTTTTAGTTTGAATTAACTTTTAGTTCGAACTAACTGTGCTTTTTTAATTCAAACTAAAAAGTTAGCTTGAACTAAAAAACTGCAGTTAGTTTGAACTAACTGGGTACTGCTTAGTTCGGACTAAGCAAGTCTGAACTAAGCTTACTAATGTAGACATAGCCCCAGGTACTATTAATGCTGTTTAAATGAGTTAGCCCTGCTTCAGAGAGAACAGCAGTCAATGGAAGGCAGTGGAGATTTCAGTTACCTATTGCAAAACAGAAATTCATTTAAGCTGCCTTGCGGATGTATAGATATCCCAACTTTGAACACTTTTTGATTTTTTCTAATATATAATATTTGATTTTTCCTATTCAGTCTGAATGTGTTTTACACTGATATTTGGCAAGGTGATAGAGATTTAATTTTACTTCTTTTGTTTTCCCCTCTGGAGGTTATATTTTTTCAATGCCTGTCATCATATAGCCTGGAGCTCCTAGCATCTCTCATGGTTAGATCAAGGGGAGCTGAGAAATATACATGACTTTGAGCATATTGAGCTTATGTAAAACCTGCCCTTAAAAAGGGATGTAAATGTATCAAGGAACTATTTTCATGACCTATTCTTGAAGCCATAAAGGAAAGCTTAATTGCATGATCAAAGACTGTAATATAATTGGTAAAACTTGGCTTACGTTTGATACTGAATTAAAGTCCCATGAAACTTTGCAGTTACCACCAGCAGGATGTTTGTGCTTGCAAGCATGATGTCAAATGGGACAAAAGAAATACAGTAAGTCTCCCCATTTTCAAAATGTCTGACAAAATGGGATTTTCTCCAAAAGCACAAGCCAAAATAAATTTGTTAGTCTTTAAGTGCCACAGAACTCCTTATTTTTGTTTGTTTGCTTTTAGGCAAATTATAGTTGGTTTTGTTAGTTGAACCACAAGTTCTAAAATTATAGTCAACACAATGAAAAGAGGTTTACAATGTGTCTACCTCTGTATTTAGCTAGGTTCAGAGGGTAAAGTAAGAACAAAATGGAATATGTAACTGCAGCATGGCTCTTTTTCAGACTAGCAATGTGCATGCTTTCCTGCTCATGATGAACTTATAAGACTAATTGACTGAGCTGAGCTATCCAGAGCCCCAAAGTCTAATAATTATAAATTATGAACCCTAACATACTGTGACGTGCTTATGTAACTTATCTTAGTTGCACCCATTTACAATTTTTCCTCCAAAAGCATTAAGAGTTCGAAAATTATCATTCCTTAGGCAGCAACTCTATCTTCAGCTACATCACCTATATCAGCTCAGATAACCAGAAATTAAGCAAATTTAATTTCAGTCAGTACTTACTGGCTATGGAAAATAATGAAAAAAATACTTGGGGTCTGTTAGAAACACTGCTAGTGATATTTCACTATTTTGCTAGTGTGCCATAATCTTGACCTGAAAGGAAAAAGAAAGCTCCATCTCTCTGCTCAGACAATCCTATGTCGTCTTCTGCAACTGCCAACAGAGGTACCGAACTGGAGACAAGAGGGGCATTTTTTAAGTGAAATTGGACTGAGACTCCAACTGAACACAATAGCTGATGGCAACAATTGTCATTCACCAATTATGTGGACTGAATTTGAATCCATATGCTAATGATGAAGGTTCTCGTATTACTACCAGTACTCAGAGTGAGTCAGTGACCCATTGAACCCCATTCCCTCAGCCCTCCCCCCAACATGGAAGTATGCTAAATACTCAAAAAGAGTAACATGAAATGTGTGTTTAAAAATTGTTATGCTCTTAGATAGTCAAAATATAGTTATTCCAATTTATTTAAGCCTGATATATGGGGAGAAGCAATAGATGTGCTATGTCTTGGTCTTAGTAAGGCTTTTGATACTATCTCATATGGCCTTCTCTTAAACTTGTGAAATACAAAGTAGGTGGATCTAACATAAGATGGATGCATAACGGTTATAGCCTATAAAACTAGCCTGCATGCTAGCACATATATTTGTCCTTATATATTTAATATATACGTTTCAGTGAGTATTTGCTTTTTGACAACAAAATCACAAATTCTTACACAAATTGTAGTGTCGGAATGCAGGAGCCTGCTCACATCATCCTGTATGACAGCTAAGCATACGTATATTTGGACCTTTAACCTAGATAATAATACAACTTATGCAGCTATGACTATCACTTTAGAAACTCAGCTGACATCAAAGTAGAGGAGCTGCCAAGTTCATGGCAAAACAAACTTCACAAACTACACCATAAAAATCCACCAAAAGGACAAAACATAACAATAGGTGTGAAGATCATACTGTCTGGAACCATCCCGAAGGGAGGCAGATATATCATTAATATATTATTAATACACACAAACCTGCCAGTCTATAGGGAAGGCTGAGAACATGTGAGTGAAGATGCCTCCATATTGTTCAGGGTATAAGAAGGGAAAATAGCGTGGCCAGAGTCTGTTCTCCAACTATTACTTTCTTCAAGCTTCTTTGGTTTGTTAGGATCTTTTGTATTAAGATACTTAAGTATAATTGGTAGTTTTAGTCTTATTCAGCCTTACAGCTCTTAGCTCTAGCACTGCTTACACCCCTTGTCTCCAGATTTGAAGGACACCAGGGAAGGGTGTGAATATATTAAAGTATACAGTATAAACTATAGCATATGTACCTTAAAATAAGACTCATTCTAATTATTATCTATTTTGTTACTCATTTGCCTTTAATTATTCATTTGTCTATCATTTTATGTTATCTTAATAAAGTTTATAACAATATACATTTTTGGCCATCATTGTGATTATTCTTGATGTGCACTCTGGGGGTCCTTGTGAAAACCTCTTCTGTAGCCTGATTCAGGGACTAGAACCTCATTATCTTCTAATCAGATCCATTGGTGAGTTTATAATCCCATCCAAATTACCAACAATCAGAAATCAGGAAACTCCATTTGGAAAACCATTCTCTGAGAGTAGTTATCAGTGGTTCACAGTCAAGGTGGAAGGCTATGTCAAGTGGCTTCTCATGGACATCAGTATCTAAATCAACAATTTTGATAATGACAGTACAAACAAAAATTTGCAGACAATATCTAGCTGGCAGGTGTTTTGAAAACAAATTAAAATTCAAAATTATCTGGATAAACTGGAAAAATGATTTAAACAAACAGGATGAAATTCAATGTAGACAAATACAAAGTACTCCACTTAGGAAGGAAAAATCAGTCGCACACAGTTACAAAATGGAAAATGACTCCCTAGGAAACAGTACTGGAGGAAAGGACCAGGGGTCATATTGGAGCATAAGTTAACAATGAATTATTGCTGTAATACTGTTGCAAAAAAAAAAAACAAAAAAAAACAAAAAACAAAAAACCCACCAAGCATCATTCAAGGATGTATTAGCAGGGGCGTTGTAAGCAAGACACAAAGTAGTAATTCTTCCATTCTACTCTACACTAAGTAGGTATCAACTGGAGTATTGTGTCCAGTTCTGGGCACCACATTTCAGGAAATATGTTGATAAATTGGAGAATGCTCAGAGAAGAGCAACAAAATCCTTAAAGGTTTAGAAAACATGATGTGTGAGGGAAGATTGAAAAAACTGGATTTGTTTAGCCTGGAAAAGAGAAGACTGAAGGAGGACATAAAAGATTTCAAGTACATAAAAGGTTCTTAAAAAGAAAAAGGGAGAAAATTTATTCTCCTTAACCTCAAAGGATAGGACAAGAAATAATGGACTTAAAATTACATCAAAGACAATTTAAGTAGACATTAGGAAAACATCTTAATTGTCAGGGTAATTAATCACTGGAATAAATTGCCTGGGGCGGTTTTGGAATCTCTTTCATTGGAGATTTTTAAAAGCATGTTAAACAAACACCTGTCTGGGATGATGCTTGGTCCTGTCATCGGTGCAGGGGAATGGACTAGATGAACTTGTGAGGAGTCTTCCAGTTCTATGAGCCTAACACACATTTGTGTGTGTGTGTGACAATTTAGATGCCTACCTAACCATATGCCCCCATGGATAGGTAGGATAAATGTGCACAAAAATGTAAAGTGCTAAGAGGCTTCTCCTACAAAATTATTCCATGCTTTCTCTCATCCATAATAGTTTTTATTTTATTTATGAAGACTCCATGTTTACTTTTTCTGTCCTTTGTGAGTGGATGAAATTCATTCCTTGTGGTATAGTTTATTTACAAGATCAGTGTTTACCTTTGTTTCCACTCAATTTGAGTCCCGGTAAGATGTCAAGACAAGGGCAAAAGGGGGTCATAGTGAATAAAGCTAGTACATATTCGAGGGCAAAATCTGATACTCTTATTTATGTTGAGCAATAATATTATTATGCTTCTAGCCTCATCGACTTCAGCAGAACTACTTGAGAGGAAAAAATACTATTCAGAAATAGTAAAAGTATCAAAATCTAAACTCTATGATAAATAGAGTCTACACAAACTGGGAGGATTGCTAAAGGTAAACAAGACACTTTGTATTTCTCTGGAATCACTTATCTCTGACCCCACATAAGAGAGGACATTCAGAAATTGTTCTACAATAGCTATAACTATTTATGCAATTTGGTCAAAATGGCATGTTACACAAAATCGCCAAAATGTCACATTTAAAAAAGATTTTTCATGTCTCTATTATTAGAGCTTGTAAGATCACCTGGAAACCAGCTGACCTTAGAGATTCCAGCCTTGGAAATTAGGTCTCCTTGGAAGGCCTGGGGTTCCTAGCCCAATGGTAGTATGCTTGTTGGGGCTACCCCACAGCCCCTGATCCAGCATATTTTCTTGAAGAAACACTGCATGTCACTATTTACAAAATGGAAACTTTTCAGACTTTCTGGCCTGTGGGATTTTTTTTTTTTAAATGTGTTTGGTCCAGATCAGAATGAAGCCAAATTTGAAATATCAGAATTTCCCATGAACTGAAGATCCCAAGTTTTGGCCAATTCTTATTTCTACAAATTCCATACCACTTAATTGGTTTCCCTGCTGACTTCATTGCTATTTTTTCCAGGTACTCTAACAAACTATTGCACTTACATTATACACAATTCTTTTTACACCAAATCACATGTAACCATCTAACACATTATTCACTGTTAAAGAATAAGCCAGGGAGACTTTTTTATTGTTTTAAATAGCGTTATCAGTTTTAGTGATGATTGCAATGAGACTGTGAAATCTCAAAAATTAAATGATGGAATTAATGTTCCATCTTTTTTTAATTAGGTGATTCTGATAAAAGATGAAAAGGCATATATTGTCTTCTCAAACAGATATATCATGCCATTTGTATTATATACCATGATTGTTTATGGAAGGAAGACATAGGGCCTGGCTGCCAAAGGAAGGGTGTTCTATTTGTTTATAGTACAATATAATTTATTAATGTCTTACATTGATCATATAAAAGCACAGGCCACTTCACAACTGATTGCATGTAGTCAATGCACACAACTATGAAAATATAAGTAAACAGCATTGTCTAACAGTAATTATATTTAGCACTTATATAGCACTTCACAAATGTTAATAAATCCATCCTTACAATACCTCTTGCAGATAGGCAAGAATCATTTCATGTTACTCAAGGAGAATTGAGAGATAATTAAATAACTTGCCTAATTTACATGAATTAGCAAGAGATGGTATAAAAACTCAGGAATTCCTGCCTTTCTAGCCCTGCTTATCTTGATACAGTAAAACAGAGGTGCATTTATAGAAGTGTTAAACCAATACCAGCACATGCTGCATGGCTAGCAATCCCCTCCGTGACTGCATAATAGATTGGCTAAGCATGAGACTACTACTCCTATCAGTCGGCCCCCTCTCTACTGCACTTCACTTTCCCTTGATAAGGTAAGGGGATCAGGGGCCTGAATGAGAAAGTGGCCAGTGTCTGCTGGAAAGGAGCAGTCACACTGCAAACCAGCTGCAGAAAACTTGATGCAGAAAGGAACCCCTCGGCACTCCCACACCCCATAGAGCAATATGGAACAGACAGTGACTGTCAAATAATACAGCAGGATGCAGGTCTGTGTTGGAATAGCAGCAGTTAGTGAGTCCATGCAGAAAAGTGCAAATGAGACATGCACCCTTAAATAATCTTGAAACAGAAACCTGTACGCTCCTATTTGATTGACTAGAAGAGGACGTCCCAGGTACTAGGCTTTGAGTTGGATTACCCCAGAGGCCCAAACAGGATCTGCTGTTGCTCACTTCAAATGGTAACATGTATGCTTCTGTACCAAGTTTGAAAATTGATACCTTTTCTGCCAGCCCTCGGAAAATATACTCTCAGTTAGCCATTTCAGCTAATCATTACTGAGACCTACCAAGACTAGTGCCTGTAAAACCTAGCTGCTAAAGCGCCTACAGTTCTTGCCTCCAGGTCATGCTATATGTGTCGTGATATTTTTACTTTTGGAATTTCATGTACACCAGCACTGAGCAGACCCAGTAATTACAATAATTAGTTTCCTTCAGAACCAAGCTACATTTTGAGTGGTGGGTAATCCTATGTACCTGGAGCCATATTAGACAATCTGAGTTATATTTAAGAAAAATGAGTCTTAACTTTTGTCCAGTTGCCTTTTCTTACTCTAAATTTGTTACAACAGAGTTCTGTCTTTTCTATACCCTGCAAAAACACTATACAATCATTAAGATTTAGAAAGGAGGTGTCACCACTGGAAAAATAGAAAGATCAAAGAATAGGATTTAATTGTTTTGTTAGACATGAAGATTTAGTTTCATACTTCAAGTCAAGAAGAATTAATACGGATTCTGAGATGGTATCTGACAAAATTTAAGGAGGCATTTACTTGTGGGACATATCTGTGCTGATTGCGGCTGATTAAAACTAGTAGAGTGTGATTTACTCTGTTATTGACAAAGAGAATTGATAGCTGCTTTTCAAAAGACAAGCTGCCAACCACACAAAAAACTGGTGATTAGGCTCTTGCTTAAGAAACCATTTCTGGACATTAACAGCTTTGTTAATTATCATCCTGAGGTAGATCTCCACATTTTACAGCATGTCAGAGCACACTATAGAACTTTCAGTGCATAGTGCTAGGGACGACATGACTACTAGAGTGCAGAAAATTAGCATGCTATAGATTCGCACCCTGGCTTGCCACTCACTAAATTTCCACGTAGGCATGCTTTTATATTCAGACTTGTATGTTACCTCAGTCTACAGTGTTAGTAGTAGCTCTACACAGCCAAAGTTGCATCAGTTTTTTTCCCCCACTTCAATATAAGCGAGTCTTCACTGATAACACCTGATGGACAAGTGTGTTAAACATATTAAAGTAATCTGCTCCCTGGTTTCTTCTGGCCATCAGGAAACAGGAAATTTAAACAGGACCTCAGCTGAGATAAGAAATGTAATATAAAGGAAATAAAGAAATAAAACATGTCAGCTAACATTTTGAGTACCCTTTTTATCTTTTATCAGGAAGTACAATACTGTATTTCTATCCTTGTAGTGCAGTGGAAGTCAGTGGCATCATAAGGTCTATTTCCATGATTCTAAGGTGGCACCCTCAAGCAATAAATAAGCACTATTGACTTCTCTTGGCTCTTCATTTAGATTCAGGACACCCTATGGTAGGCAAGTGAGCATGTTTTTGTTTCTATAACAAAGAGAAAGAGAAAGCGGGAGTCTCAAGGTTTGATCTGGGCACTACGCAATTAGCTTCTTTTCTTTCTCCTGTACGATGGTTCAGAAAAACTTAAGGAAAGAGAGTCTGAAATAGTAACAAGATCCTAGATTAGATTTTTATCTGATTGTCATCATTATCTCCTGAATAAAGATGATTTGTTAATGCTACAAACTGAAGGTGGGTTTGTGTAATAATATCCATCTTGCTATATTAATAGGAAATCTATATATCCATCTGTAATAAATAACTGTCATGGGGGTTATTTCAGATGACAAAAGTTGCAAAGGATTTTTTGTAGAACAGAGGGAATGGAGCCCACCAAAAATTTCAGAAAAAAGGAGAGAAGTTTTTAATTGGGTTATGAAATAACAAAGAATATTTTCCTGATTTAATGTTTTTGGACCAAACCTCAGACAATATTAAGAACCATAATGAGTACAGCCAATGTGCTCAGATTATTTTATAAGTGTCATTTATTCAGTCATTTCCCCCCTCCATGTGGCAGTCTCTAATTGTTCCCTGCATTTTTTGGTACTGCATTTGGTTCAGTCTAATTTTATACCTCTTGTGCAATAAAACGTCAGTAACTGTCCTTGATGGATCTACAGTGTACTAGATCACTAACCAATAACAGATTCTAATAATGTCAATTCTTTCAGATCCATCTCTTTCAGTAATCTTACTTAAACTCACTCCTAAATACAGTATTTCAGCTGCCTTTTCACTGAAGGAGGAGACTCAGAAGGCACTGCAACTCAGGTTGCTCTGAAGCAACACCAGACACCATCCCCGACTTTTGTCCCCAGCCTTGCTGCCTCCCCACCTCCCTCCTGTTGCCTCTACATGTCCCCCAACTCAGACACTGCCTCACCAGCCCCCCCCCCAGCTCCCCTTGTCAGGGCCACACCTCAAATGCTTCCCCAACCCCTTTGTTCCTACCCGAGTTTCCACACCTAGCAAGCTGGCATACTTGAGACTGCCTATGGTTATTTCTTTCTCCTTTTCTCTCCATCTCACTGGGGTTTAATAGTAAAAGAGTTATGAAGATTTATTTCCTATTGTTTTATCTCACAGAAAAGAATCATTAATATAAAATCTTCCTTTGATTTGCAGCTGTAGCTATATTTATATTAGCATTGTTTTATTAAAGGGGACTTGCTCATGGACTTGCGTATCGAGGTTCTCTTGGCAACAGGTAATAAGTTGTAATGTTTGGGCCCTCTCAGGTGGTGAGGAGCTCCAAGTTTCATGTGATTTGGCTGCCCACTCCAAGTGTCAAATGAATATTTCTGGACTTTTTAAACAGATTAGTTTTGAATGCATTATAATGATGTGCATTTTTCTCTCCTCTGTCTTTTCTGTTTTTTCTCTTTCACTCATTTAATTCCTTTTTCTGTCTACCTCCTATTATCCTCTCATGCTGGGCATTTCTTCCTGCTCCTTTAGAATATGTGCTGGGAAGTGACATCCTACTCCTGAATAATATGACTTTTTTTGCATAGATATGCAGGTACTGTATTGTATTCTACTCAGGAAAATTTGCAATTTCTCATTTATTCACAAAGTGACTTCATATTTTAGCCAGTATATCTTAAGAATTATGGCTCCAATAATTAAATGTGTGCCCTGGAACATAAAAGGTTTTAATAATCCTGTTGAAAAGGAAAAAATAGATACTTAAAGCCTAAAAAAAGGAAAATGTTTACATTGCTGTACTCCAGAAGAGACATGTAACAGAAGTTCAAGCTTTTAAAGGGAATAGAGATGAGATAGGTCTCTCAGTATCTAGTTGCTGTCATTCTAAAGCCAGGGTTTTTTCTATACTAATATCTAAAAAGTTAAATGTCAATATTCTGAGTGCAAGGATTCAAGGATGGGAACAGATTTATGGCCCTCACATTGAAATTCTACAATCATTCTTGCCAATCTTCATGGGCCAAATTAGAGAGATCAAGGTCCCCGTCCCCATAAGTTACATAGGCCATTATACTTCTATTATAGCTAGACACTTGTATGAAATGCTAGACCTAGTTCTTGATAAATCTTCATATCCGTATAAAAACTAATTCTAGTCAGGAAATGTGTGTGTGTCAGATTTAGGCTTACCAGACATGTGAAGACTGAGTAATCCCATGCCTAGAAACTATCACTTTTCCCTGACACTCGTTCAACATATTCAAGATATGACTACCGTATATACTTGAGTATAAGCTGATCCAGACACAAGCTGACCCCCCAATTCTGAGCCCAAAAAAGAAGCTAAAATTGGTGACCCAGGTCCCCTTTTGGCCTTGGCCCCTAACCCCCCACCCACTGCTGCTGGCTTCCTCTGGAGTTTCTGACAGCTTCCCTACCCCAAAATTTCTGCTGCTGCTTTTCCCTTGCCCCCTCGCTGTCCATTCCTCACCCCTGTTGCCCCCTGCTCTGCCTTTTCCTCACTGCTGTCACCCCTGCTCACTTCTCAGTTTCCTGCTGCTGCCCCCTGCTCTGCCTTTCCTCCCTGCTCCCATCTGCTCTACCCTTTCCTCACTGCTGTCACCTCTGCTGCCCCCTCTGCTGCCCCCTGCTAACTTCTCATTTACCTCACTGTTGCCCCCTTGCTCCCACCTGCTCTGCCCTTTCCTTACTTCCGTCACCCCTGTGGCCCCCAGCTCTGCCCCTTCCTCACTGCTGCCCCCTGCTCTGCCCCTTTCTCACTGCTGCTCTCTGCTCCTCCTACTGCCCCCTCCTCACCACCACCCCCTACTCCACCCTTCTCTCACTTCTGCCTGCTGCTGCCCCCCGCTCTGCCTCTTCCCTCACTGCTGCCCCCTGCTCCTCCTGCTGCCCCCCTGCTCTGCCCTTTCCTCACTGCTGCCCCCCTTCTCTGCCCCTTCCCCACTGCTGCCCCCCCGGCTCTACACTGCTGCCCCCCTACTCCCTTCTCCATTCCCTGCTGTTGCTCCCCTGTTCCCCAACACCCTTTCCACCCCTTTCCCCATCACCCTCCAACCCCTGCTGCTGCTCTTCCCAGCCTGCCACCCCCTCCAAATCTCCAGTCCCTGTCACTGCTTCCCTGGGCTCCCCAAAAACCCTTTGTCATCCTGCTGCTTTCCCCAGACTCCCTGACCCGCCCCAATGCCCGAGCCCTGCCACCCCTTCCCTGGTCTCCCTGAACCCCCCCCCAAACCTTCCCAGCCATCCCATCACTTTTCCCAATTCACTGACCCCCTCCCCAACCTCCGGTCCCTGCTGCCACTTCCCTGGCCTCCTTGAATCCCCCCCCCAATGTCCAGGCTGACCCCCGCCAGGGCCCCCTTACTTGGCCGCAACAGACACTGGGAACCCTTCCTTATTCCAGCCCCAACCCCTGCTGACTGCTCAAGATGGCCACCCTGCCGCATGGTCAGGGAAACTGCTGGCTGGGGCTGTCTACCGTATTCTCTTGAGTATAAGCCGAGAGTCTGTTTTGAAGCCAATTTTCAGGCACAAAATTCTCGGCTTATACGTGATGATATACGGTATATCTTACTCACAAGACTTGATCAATTCTGTCACTGATTGTGTCATTGGTACTGTCATTATATCTGACCATGCTCCTCTATGTATAAATAGTAGGTCCAGGGTATCCACGCTCAGCTAAAATGTGGAGACCTTGTGCTGTTTTCTACATCATGTTAATTGTAGCCAGCAAGAGTTCTATATATACTTTTAAAGACCCCCTGTGGCTTCTTCAGCTTGCATATTTCAGAAATCTTTTAAAGCCTTCATAAGAGGACATATCTCTACTACCACATTTAAAAGGAAATTAAAATAACAGAGTTAGGAGGAGTCAGCAATATTTGGATCTGGTAACCAGTTTATTGCTCAGATTAAATTTATATAGTCTAACCCAACATCCAGAGTACTTACCAACAGTATTACTTCTGCTCATTTCCATTAGAGGGGTATGAAGCAGGGGCTCTCCTTTTTTCTCTTCTGTTTGGTTTAGCTCTTGAACTTTTAGCAATTGTCATGCTAGCAAATCAAACTATTCAAAGTATCAGGGTGATTGAAACAGAGCACAAAATGATGATCAATGAAGATTGTACCTAAGTCCAGGGCTACCATTCCTTACTTTCTAAGCCCTTGATGGAGTAACTGGCTTGATTAGGTCCTATGATGGTGTCTTTTGTGCAGATATGTAGGCAAAGTTAGCAATGTGCTGTGTTGGGATAGGTGCCTGCTTTAATATTTCTGTTGTTACGTCTGCAGTTGCTGGTGAGTAACTGTTTAAGGATGGAGGGCTCTCTATAAGCGAGGAGAGGTCTGCCACCTTAGGCCTGAGAGAGTGAAGGATCATCTTATGGAATAAGCTGTAGGCCCTTCCTGATGTGTTGTAGAGGTGTGCTTGGGGGTTATAGGTGATGACCAATGGTGTTCTGTTTTCTTTCTTGCGCTTCTTCTGTAGTAGACAGCTTCTGAGTACCTGTCTGCCTCTGTCAATCTGTTTCTTCACTTCCTCATGTAAGAAGGCTTGATAGATAGGGCCAGATTAGCCAGCTTTGAGGCCCTCTGTCCTGGATGACCTGCTCCCAGGGATGGGATTGGCTGAACCACATGCCAGCTGACCCTGTCCCCTGAGTGAAATCAACAGACACCAGCCCAACCTACCCTGGGGGCAGACCAGCCAGCCCACGGGCTGGAAAGAGCCCAGAGCCCAGCCTCCTTTAGGTTGGAGCTCAGGGCCCCAACCCCTATATTGCCTGCATTAATCCAGCCTTGTTGATAGAGACCCTGAAGGTGTCTGTCAGAGGGATGTATCAAGGGCTCATTCACCTGCTCGACCATCAATGTGATTTATGTCATCATATATCAGAAGTGCCCCCCAGCATTATACACTGGAGAACAGGACAGTCTCTGGGCAGACGAATAAATGGACACAAATCTGACATCAGAAATAACATTTAAAAACCAACAGGGGAACACTTCAATCTTTCTGATCACTCCTTCAATCATCTTTTAATTGTAACGCTTATGCAAATGGATAACAAATCAAAGCTTCAAAGAGAAACTGCAGAATTGGAATTCATAGGTAGATTTGACACTGTCAACTTAGAGTTAAATAGAAACTGATTTCCTCCCTGTTACAAGAGGTAATTTTGCTTTCCTTTTTTCCTTCATCTCTCTCCTATATGCTGTTGCCCACTGTTTGAATCTTAACTGCTTTGATTTGCTCTCACAGTCTGACCTGATCCTATGACTTACACTTAACTACATTTATTTTCCTCCCATTCCGATGTACTTCTCCATTTTCAAGAATCTGTCAAAGTAAAATTTTCTTCCACAAAAGCTCATGCAATAAATAAGTTTGTTAGTCTTTAAAAGTGCCACTAGACTCCTTGTTTGTCTTTTCAAATATACTGACCCTTATATATGCTATCGGTAATGAGCCTCATAAATGCTGACCAGTGCTGAAAACAACTCCTGTTGTGCTAAATTAGCACATATGTTTTGGGAGTACCTGTATTAAGACTTCCTGGTATTAAGTGAGTCAAAGCCCAAATTTGGTTTTGGGTGTTAAATTGGAACCCACTCCTTAAATTTCATTCTTGGATACAGCTTTGATACTTAGAGATTATGTGGCAACAAGGTGGCATGGTTACTAAAAAATTTCATCTTACAAAAATGAAAAAGTCCATCTCCTCCAACTATTAATGCCTGGCTCAGTGATAGGGCCAACCCTGCAGTTTACTATGTACTGGCATTACACAGAAAAGGAATGTCCAAAAACTTTAAAGCTATTCGTACTGACTTTTAGAGCTTGAATTTGCAGTTGTTTGCTTTAACTCCCTCTTCCCCAAAACAGTGACTTCCTTTAAGAAAAGGAGTTCCCCTACACAAACCACCAGAACAATTAAATATTACTACATTTCAGGGTGCAATCCAGACTGGTGAGTGGCTGTGTCACCCTTGCCCTGCAACCTGAGGTGTACTACAATGCCTTGTTGCTGGAGCTCCTACCTGGACCACTCACAATCAGCTTGCCAGCATTTAGGTCATGCCCTGAGTGTCTATGGATACTTGCAGCCCTGGCTCAGCAACTCTAATCCCAAATTGTCAGCGAACACCTGCCAGACTCTGGCTCCTAGAGTGGCCCCAATACATTTCCAAATACCCCTCCTCCCATGCTTCAGAAATGTGTGTTCTCTATTGTCCAGCCCTTTCCTAGACAGTTCAAATGCTTTAGGTCTTTTGTCCCTGTAATATATTCAAAAATTCATCATCATAGATGGAATTACTCCACACAGTTCACTGAAATGAATTAGTTTTGATTAAAGAACAAAAAAAGTTTGACTATAAAGAGATATATTTTGAGTACAAGTAATAAGGCACTGAATCAGCAATGATTACAAGATAAAATGCTTCGTATTACTAAACTCAAACAAGACATGGTTCAAGATCAAATGCTCATCACAGGTTTTGAGTAACAATGCTGGATCGAGTTCCAAGTCAAAATCCGTTCCCAAGATCCAATGGCTATTTCTTTTGTCTTTTCAAGTGAAAACAGAGAGATGGGTAAAGAATGATAACCTAGGGTATTTTTGTCCTTAACTTTTATAATTCACTCATCCTTTGAAAAGCATTTTCCTGCTTGTGACCCCTAGTTAAAATTCTTCCAGCTGGGAGGAAGGAGGCATGGTGTTTGGTTAGGAAGATGTGTTAAACTATTTCTTTTTCTCTTATGTGGATGTTGAAATAGGTTTTTTTTTTTTTTGGCCTTCTTTCTTTTCCCTTTCACTATCAGAGGACTCTGTTTATACCTTATATGCAAATTAAGGTAAACACATCTTTTTGATTACGACAGGCTTTCTTGACCAGTTCTATTTAATTGAGACTCCATGACTTTGAATATGCCTTCATCATCCTACAGAAAAGATTTCATAATTGTATACACAATGTTGTTACATTTCATCATATTAATATTGATGAGTTATTAGTTTTAAAATGGCATCTCAAGACATTTTTTGTACAGTGATTACAATAATGTGCACGAAATGAATACCGGGGTGAAGTCCATCACCAGATCAAGTCCATCACCCACTTGGCAGCAGAGTGGTGAACTATGTCACCGCTGTTACCATAGACTTAAGCAGGCACATGCTATTACAAAGGGCTTAAGTCCACTTAGATGACCACATTGCATTAAGTCGACTTAATAAAGTCAACTTAATTCCTAAGTCAACTTAAAGAGTAAGAGTTATTAAGTCAACTTAAGGAAGCCCTTAAGTCGACTTAATGAACTCCAAACGTGGCCGAGGCTTTGCTTAAGTCGACTTCAGGCCATAGTGTAGACATACTATAAGATGTTCTGCTTTCTTACCTTTCCCCAACCAAAGAGAAAACTTCCTCATCTAATTTCATTGAACTCACACTACAAAAAGCATCATGTAAGTGTTAATGGTGATCAGAACTACCACTGGAGATAATACCAAGGACACATTAATTAATTAAATTCTGTCTTAGGCCACATGGAAACTACAGGATTTTCATGATTGACACCCATGTCTATACCTGATCTTCATTCTCTGACAAGACATTAGGAATATGAAAAGAGTTCCACTCTCCTTATCTAAGAGCTATCTTCAAGTGGAAAACAAACTTCATCACCATTATGAAATCATGGCTAGCAAAGCTATTCTGCACAGTGAACAAGTTATTCTGTCAAAGATTCAGAATCAAAACATCAAATGCAGGCACTAAGTGCTGCACAGAGAAAACTCATCCTTCTTTGCTAGCATGAGCAGCCAAATTTAGCCAGTGAAGTAGAAAACTATAAGCTAGACCAAATTGTTAGCCACCACAGACAGTTTGACTTCATCACACTCTCTGAGGATAAAGTAGTATTGAGACATACTTAACACATTACCTCCCCAAAACATTGCATGACTCTTTTCAATGGTAAAAGGAAATGACAAAAGCATACTCCAAAAACTGACAAGAAGTAAGAGAGTAATATCCCTTATATATTATATTCTATAATATCCCTTCTATAGTTAAGGATAAAGCACAAGGAAGAAAGTATATAAGGCTGCTTCGCCATCTCCATTTTGTCTTCATCTCCTGCTTCATTTCCCTGGACTATATTTCTAACAAGGAAGCTTTAAACAAGTGGCTCCCAAGCTGTTTGGGTAATTTCCAAAGATTTTGCAAACTGTTAATTTATTCCAGGTAGAGCCCTGCAAATCCGCAGATATCTGCAGATATCCGCATCTGCAGATATCCGCATCTGCAGATACAACATGGATATCCATGGACCATTTCTTGTGGATGCAGATCGGATACGGATCCACTTATTTGTATCTGTGCAGGGTTCTAATTCCAGTTTTGCCTCAAATCTAACACAAGAACTTTGCAATGATTATAAAAAAAAAAAAAAAAAAAAAATTCCTCTCTCACCCCCTATGGGTGGTATGTGTCTTCCTCAACCTCGGGTCCTCTACCAGAGGCCTGGGAGCTTGAGGGTTCTGCGCAGTATCTTAGCTGTTCCTAGCACTGCACTCTTCTGGACAGAGAGCTCTGATGTTGTTCCTGGGATCTGTTGGAGCCACTCTCCCAGCTTAGGAGTCACAGCCCCAAGGGCTCCTACCACCACTGGGACCACTTTGGCCTTTACTTTCCACATCCACTCTAGTTCCTCTTTCAGGCCCTGGTACTTCTCCAGCTTCTCATACTCTTTCTTCCTGATGTTGCTGTCACTTGGCACTGCTACATCTATGACCACCACTGTCTTCTGGTCCTTGTCTATTACCACGATGTCTGGTTGATTGGCCAGTACCTGCCTATCCATTTGGATCTGGAAGTCCCGCAGAATCTTAGCCCTGTTATTCTCCACGGCCTTCTGTGGAATCTCCCATCTGGTCTTGGGAGGGTCTAGCCCATACACTGTGCAGATGTTCCTGTACACAATGCCAGCTACTTGGTTGTGCCATTCAGTGTATGCTGTTCCTGCCTGCATCTTACATCCTGCCACTATGTGTTGGACTGTCTCTGAGGCCTCTCTGCACAGTCTGCACCTTGGGTCCTGCCTAGTGTGGTAGACCCCTGCTTCAGTGGATCTGGCGCTCAGTGCCTGTTCTTGTGCTGCTATGATCAGTGCCTCAGTGCTGTCTTTTAGTCCAGGCCTTTCCAGCCACTGGTAGGATTTCCCAATGTCAGCCACCTCAGCTATCTGTCGGTGGTGCATCCCATGCAGGGTCTTGTCTTGCCATGGTACTTCTTCTGCTTGATCTTCCTCCCATGTCTGCTGCTGCCTCATGCATTCTCTCAGCAGCTCATCTTTGGGTGCCATCTTACTGATGTACTCCTGGATGCTCTGGGTTTCGTCCAGGACAGTGGCTTTGACACTCATCAAACCCTGCCCGCCTTCTTTCCGGCTAGTGTACAATCTCTAGGTGTTGGATTTGGGGTGGAAACCTCCGTAATTGTGAGGAGCTTCCAGGTCTTCACATCAGCAGCCTCCATTTCCTCCTTTGGCCAGCTTACTACACCGGCTGGGTATCTGATGACTGGCAGGGCGTACCTGTTGGTGGCATGGATCTTGTTCTTCCCATTGAGCTGGCTCTTCAGGACCTGTCTTATCCTTTGGTGGTACTTGGATGTTGCTGTCTTCCTTGCCTCCTCATCGTGGTTCCCATGTGACTGTGGGATGCCAAGGTACTTGTAGCTGGTCTGTATGTCTGCTATGTGGCCTGCTGGTAGTTCCACCCCATCAGTCTTGACTACCTTCCCTCTCTTTACTACCATCCGGCCACACTTCTCCAGTCCAAATGACATCCCAATATCCTCACCGTAGATCCGTGTCAGGTGGATTAGCGAGTCGATGTCTCGTTCATTCTTAGCATACAGCTTGATGTCATCCATGTAAAGGAGGTGGCTAATGGTAGTTCCACTCGAACTTGTATCCATATCCAGTCCTTGTGATTATCTGGCTGAGGGGGTTCAAGCCAATGCAGAACAGCAGGGGGGACAGCGCATCACCTTGGTATATGCCGTACTTGATGGCCACTTGTACAAGCTGTCTTGAGTTGACTTCCAGTGTTGTCTTCCACAGTCCCATTGAGTTCTTGAGGAAGGTCCTTAGTGTCCTGCTGACTTTGTATAGTGCCAGACATTCACAGATCCATGTGTGCGGCATTGAGTCGTAGGCTTTCCTGTAGTCAATTCAGGCTGTGCTCAGATTCGTCTCTCTAGACCTTGAGTCTTGGGCGACTGCTCTATCTATGAGCAACTGGTGTTTTGAGCCTCTGGTGTTGTTCCCAATGCCCTTATGAGCTGTGCTCGTGTACTGGCCCATGTGGTCCTGTAGCTTGGCAGCTATGATGCCTGATAGGACTTTCCATGTTGTGGGGAGGCAGGTTATTGGCCGGTAGTTGGATGGTGCTGTTCCCTTGTGGGGGTCTTTCATGATCAGCACTGTCCTTCCTTGTGTTAGCCAGGCTGGGTGGGAGCCTGCTGCTAGCAGCTGGTTCATCTGTGCTGCTAGGCATTCATGCACTGCTGTTAAGTTTCTTTAGCCAGTAGGTGTGGATCATGTCCGGTCCAGGTGCTGTCCAGCTCTTCATGTTCTTGACCCGCGGTTGGATGTCTGCTACTGTGATGGTGACTGGTTCCTGTTCTGGGAGATTGCTGTGGTCTGTTCTCAGGTCCTGCAGCCACTTTGCACTGGTGTTATGAGTCTTCTCTTTCTCCCATATGGTCTTCCAGTACTGTTCAGTTTCTGCTGTTGGTGGCTCTGCTGTTATTGTGTTGTTGCACTGCAGTTGGGAGTACACCTTGGATGGTTCTTTGAAGAACAGGGCATTTATCTTTTTGGCCTCTGCTTTCTCTAGTGTATCTCCTTAGCCTGGTAGCCAGTGTTGTGAGCCTTTGTTTAGCAGCCTCTAGGGCTTCAGATGGAGTCAGGCCCTTGTATTTTTTCAGTAGCCGAGTCTTATCCTTAATCTCTACACCCTTCTGTAGTTCCACCAGCTGACCAACTTCTCTCTGAGTTCCCTTGATCTTATCCTCCAACCGCATTTTCCGGGCGGCAGGGGGCATCATGTACTGCTGTTCTTCTTGATCATGTAGCCGAGCATCTCCAGGGTTACAGAGGCTGTAGCGTACACCAGTTCATTGCTTTGAGTTATGGTGGTAGTAGGAATTGTCATTAGGGCTCTATTGGCATCTTCTAGCATATAATCTGATGGTACTTCTCCAACGAGCCTTGGTAATCGGTCTCGAGTGCAGACTGTAGCTAGTTTATCCATGATCTTGTGCCTCATATCTGCTGCTGTGCTCTGTGATGGAGGGGGTGGCAGTGAAGTTACAGCTTCAGGTGTTGGCTGGACATCTGTTCAGTTGTTCTTCCGGGTCTTCTTCTTGAGTCTGGGGTGTAATGTGGAGTTTGTATCTCACGTTGTGAGGGCAGCTTCCTCTTTACTATGTTGAAGCGTTGGGTAACTAGCTGTTTCTCAGTTAGTGTGGATGTAGGTCTTTTGTCCATCCATAGTTCCCTCATACATTTCATACATCCCCTCTCATTAGGTCTACTGTTGTAGTAGCATTCCATCAATTCCAGGTTCTCTTGTCTTGTCCATGTATGGTTTGTTCCAGTAGCCCACTTAACACCAGATTGTCCTGGTTCCCCAGCCTCTGGCCCGGACCTTGTTAATCCAGGCGATGTCCAAGCCGGCATGACTCTCCTAGTTCATGTCACTCATCTTCGAGGTAGGCAAGTGAGGCATTAGGGGGTCTTTTGCCCAAGGACTGCTACTGGAAAGGTAGATAGGTGTCCACCAGGATTTGAACCCCAGTCTCCCACATCAAAGAGCATCGCTCTTAACCACTATGCTATCCAGTCATCTACATAAATTTGATTCTTTGATCATTTTTATTCTTTTCCTTCTTGTTCCCTATGAATAAACCTTTAGATAATAGATTCTAGAGAATTGGCAGACATGATTATTGAGCAAGATCTGAGTTATATATTGGGCTCACTATGTGGCTGATCTCTTGGGACTGGAAGAACCCTTTGTTCAATTAATTTGATTTTAAATTCTCTCTCACTAACTCCCATATCTGGCTGATAAAACAAAAGCTGGGATATTAAGGAGACTACTTTTCTAACTTCTTGTTAATCAGGCTGGTGAGACAGAAGTTTGCTTTTATTGCTAGCTTGCTATAGCTTGTCAAAGAGTAACCACCAGTCTGAAGTGAGTCTGCCCATTTCACAGCAGTTTCTCATGAAACTTGTATCCTCAGATCTGACCACTAAGGCATGGTGAAAATACCCAACAATCAGAAAAGAAGTGGAATCATACTACAGAGCAATTCTAGCTTTTAATAATATAGACATTAACATGCCTTACTGTACTATCTCTTCAATAAACCTGATGCTTAGGTTAGGGGGTTTTGTTTGTTTTATTTTGTTTTTAATTTCAAAAGTTAAAAATATCCACTGGAACAAGATTTCTATCTAAATTATCAAAAGAAAAAATCTTACATGAACACAATGAGAAAGGTCTCAAGAATTCATCCTTCATTGGGGCTTTTGTCCATTTAAAGTGTCAAAAATCTGAACTTAAAATTAACTCCAAAAATGAAGCTAACACTCCATTAGTAGTAGTACAACAACAACAACAAAAAAAGCAACACTTCCTTATTCCATTTTGTACAACTACTTTTTCCCTTCTAAATGTGGATCAACTAGCCTAAGTGGTCTGAAGTCATTGAATATTCCTCCCTATTTCACTAACAACTCTCGCTTTTGGTCTATAAATAGATTTTTAAGAACATATCAGCTCTCTTAGGAACTGCCCCTGCTCCTGTCAAGCCCTTAAGGATCATGCTGGCTGTCCTAGACATATTGAAAAAGGAGAGTATTGCTGCAGTGAAAGCCATTTTCTGAACAGCAGCCCCAATTCTCCCGCCTTATGGGCTAGTGGAGACAGGTCTCTTCGGAAGTGACAAAGGACAAATTCAGTCAGAGAGGAAGGTGCTGATGTCAGAGGTAAGAACTGTCTTATTCAAACAGAAAATCATAGGAGTAGAGGTAAATGAACAACAGAATAGTTTGACCATAAAGTATGGTGCCAGATTCTGTCACTCTTCTTCTTTTGAGAAGTTCCATTAACTCCTTAAGAAATCACTTTCATCTCAATGGAAATGCATGACAAGATCAAATGTCAGAAGAGCTATGACAGCCCAGCCCCCTAGTTTAGACCAGGGGTTAAAGTGGGCTGGAATTGCCCTGAACGCCATTCTGGGACCCACTATTTTTACGGGTTCAGCATTCTGGGTCCCCTAAAAATAGGAAATGGTGCTGGAATGCTGAGTTCTGGGGCCTGCCATTTTAAACATAATGGGCCCTGGAACACAACATTCTGGTTCCACTTTCTATTTTTAGGTTCCTGAATGATGGGCCCCTAAAAATAGCAGGCCCCATAATGGCATTCTGCTGTGAATTCTGTCAGGAAAGGGGAGAGAAGGGGGGAAAACCATAGATATATACTCATGTATAAGTGAGATTTTTGTGCCTGAAAAGTTGTTTTAAAACAGGTATTCGACTTATACATGGGTCACTATGGTAGACAGCCCCAGCCTATGAGTTTTCACTGGGCATGCTCCAGGCTGGAGCCCCAGTGAGGCTGAGGCAGCCATCTTGGGCAGTTGGCCTGGGCTGGGGTTAGAGTTAGGAGCGGACCCCAGCATCTAGAGTGACCTGGTAAGGGGACCTGGGGGAGGGGTTGGCTTGGGGGGGTTGGGAAAGTGTCTGGGAAGCCAGGAAAAGCAGTGGCAGGGGTTGGAGGGTAATGGGGAAAGGGTGTTGAGGAACAGCAGCAGGGAGTGGAGAAGGCAGCAGTGAGCAGAGGAACAGCAGGGGGAGTGGATAGAGCGGGGAGCAGACAGAGCAGGGGAACAGCAGGGGAAGTGGATGGTAGGGAAGAGGGGAAAAGCAGCAGCAGGGGTTTGGGGGAAGACAGCAGCACTGGGTGGAAGGCTAGGGGCTGCGGCCAGAAGGGGACCTTAGCTTATACATGGTCACCCACTTTTGCCTCTTTTTGGGGTTCAGAATTGGGGTGGGTGGCTTATGCACAGTTTTGCTTATACATGAGCATATGCGTGCAGCTGCCCTTGAGTACTGGGGTGGCCCAGTTTGCACTGGGGGGTGGGTAATGTGGGTGTATTTTGGTGACAGGGGAATGGATATTGGGGAAGTAGCTGGGGTGGGAGGCTGGTGTTTGGGTGACAGGAGCTGGGGGGCAGAAGGGGGCCCACCAGTGTGGGAAGGTTCCAGGGCCAGCCAAATTGTACTTTAACCCCTGGTGTAGACTCAGCGTATGCCAAGAGAATTTTTTCCTCAGGTGTAGAAATACCAAGCAGTTGTGTGGCACTTTAAGACTACTGCTTGTTGTTTTTTTTACTGGACTAGATTAACATGGCTATCCCTTTTGAAATTGTAGAAATACCACCTCCGCAAATTATATTAGCTTTTCTGTCAGACATCTGTCTATCAGCATAGCTGAGTTTACACTAGTGTTTTTTTTTGGTGGGGGAGGGGGGAGCACAGCACATCTATACCAGTTGGGAGCATACTTGATTTTGTTTTCCACACCACTGACTGACATGGCTATGCTGCTGTAAGCTTATGTGTAGACAAAGCATAAGATTCTAAATATAAATAAGTATGGCAGATCTGAACCATAGTGTCATAGCTAGTCTTTTATGAGAAATTTTGTCTTTGAAAAAAATCCAGAGAAATTTTGTCCTTTGCATTTTTCTGTGAGTGTTGCTTTATTCTTTTGAGTGATGATTTTCCTTTTCTCCTACACCTCAATTTCCTCCTCTTACTTTTTAAAATATATCAAACGGTCACTGAAATACTATTATGGAAGCATATTTTTTGTTACATTACCATTGCATGTTGACTTTGTTTATCAGTTCTAAGGCTTATCTTCACTTCAGCGTTAGCTTAAACTATAATTCAAGTTTTATCCCTAACCTCACTCCCATCTACACACAAGTGTCTAGCTTGAGTTAGGAGGTACTTTATACCACTAGCCGGGAGTAGAGAGCTGGGGTGTAGGAGCTTGAATGCTGCTGAAGCTTGAGCTAATAATGCAGTGGAAACACAACTCGACATAGAAAAACTCATCAATTGCTAATCTAACCACTATCTCACCTGAGAGTTTTTACAGTGTGGGTACTCTTTTTTGAGGCAGGCTAGCTCAATTAGAACAACGCTCCAGTGTATTACTGTATATACTTCAGTATAAGCTGATCCGGGCATAAGCTGACCCCCCAATTCTGAGCCCCTGGAGTTCAACAGTTTCCCTAACCCCCAAATCTCTGCTGCTGCTTTTTCACTACCCCCTGCTCTCTCTGATCCTCATTCCTCGCCCCCTGCTCTGCCCATTCCACACTCCTGCCCCCCGCTCCTCCTGCTTCTCCCCTTGCTCTGCCCTTTCCTCACTGCTGCCCCCGTGCTCGCTTCTCAGTTTCCTGATGTTACTCTCCTGTTCCCCAACACTCTTTCCAACCCTTTCCCCATCACCCTCGACCTCTGCTGCCACTCTTCCTGGCCTCCCAGGCACCCCCATCCCCCAAATCCCCAGGTCCTGTTGCTGCTTCCTTGTGCTCCCCAAAATCCCCGGGCCCTCCTGCTGCTTTCCCCAGACTCCCCAACCCCCCTCCAAACAGCTGGGGCCTGCCACCCCTTCCCTGGCCTCTCTGAACTTTCCCCCAAACCCTCCCATTACTTTCCCCATAATCCCCAACCCCTGGTCTCTGCTATTGCTTCCCTGGCCTTCTTAAATCCCCCCAATGTCCACTCTGAACCCCTCCCCCCAGGTGGGGGAGGTCAACACCAAAAGAAAATGCAGGGAGGTAGATATAATAGAATTGAAAATCAAAATGGGAAAGTAGGGCAATCAGCCGGGTATCTTAGGTGCCTATACACAAATGCAAGGAGCCTGGGAAACAAGCAGGAGGAATTGGTAGTACTGGCGCAGACAAAGAACTATGACATGATTGGGATAACAGAGACGTGGTGGGATAGTTTGCATGACTGGAGCTCTGCAATAGATGGGTATAAACTGTTCAGGAAAGACAGGCAGGGAAGTAAAGGGGGAGGAGTAGCACTATATGTAAAGGAGCTCTATGACTGCTCAGAGCTCCATTATGAAAGTGGAAACAAGCCAGTTGAAACTCTGTGGGTTAAGTTTAGAGGGGAGAGCAACAAGGGGGATGTTGTGGTAGGTGTCTGCTATAGACCACCAGATCAGAAGGAGGAGGTGGATGAGGCATTCTATGGACAACTGACAGAAGTTTCTAGAGCACAGGCCCTGGTTCTCATGGGGGACATCAGTTACCCTGACATCTGCTGGAAGGCCAATACAGCAGTGCACAGGCAATCCAGGAAGTTTCTGGAGAGTGTTGAGGACAACTTCCTGGTACAAATGCTGGAGCAACCAACTAGGGGCCTTGCACCTCTCAATCTGCTGCTCACAAATAGAGAAGAATTTATCAGGGAAGTAGAAGTGAATGGCAACCTGGGTAGCAGTGACCACGAAATGATTGAGTTCAAGTTGATGATTAAAGGAAAGAAGCAAAACGCAGACCCTGGACTTCAGAAAAGCAGATTTTGTCTCCCTCAGGGAACTGATGGGCAGGATCCCTTGGGAGGCTGATCTGAAGGGGAAAGGTGTCCAAGAGAGTTGGGTGCATTTTAAAGAAACCCAGCTAAGGGCACAGAAAGATACAATTCTGATAAGGAGAAAGCACAGCAAATGTGGAAGGCACCCACTGTGGCTTAACAGAACTCTGCACTGAGCTGAAGCATAAAAAGGACGCTTACAGGAAGTGGAAGCTAGGACAGATGACTAAGGAGGCATATAAAGACATTGCTCAGGACTGCAGGAATAAAATCAGAAAGGCCAAAAGGACAAATGGAGTTGCAACTAGCAAAGGATGTGAAGGATAACAGGAAGGGGTTCTACAAGTATATCAACAACAAGAAGAGGATCAGGGATGGTGTAGGTCCCTTACTGAATGGGGCAGGCATGCTCGTGATGAAGGATGAGGAAAAGGCTGAAGTGCTCAATGCTTTTTTTGCTTCAGTTTTCACAAGCAGGGTCAGCTCCCAGCCCACTACACTAGGTATGGTAGACTGGGGAGAAGAAGAGAGGCCCTTGGTGACAGAAGGTCAGGTTAGGGACTGCTTAAAGAAACTAGATGTGCACAAGTCCATGGGGCCGGATGAACTGCATCCAAGGGTGCTGAGGGAGCTGGCTGATGAGATAGCAGTACCGTTGGCCATTATCTTTGAAAACTCATGGCAAACAGGGGAGGTGCCAGAGGACTGGAAAAAAGCAAATGTAGTGCCTATTTTCAAGAAAGGCAAAAAGGAGGATCCAGGGAATTACAGACCTGTCAGCCTCACCTCAATCCCTGGAAAAATCATGGAGCAGCTTCTCAAAGAATTCATCCTGAAACACTTGGAGGAAAAGAGAGTGATCAGGAACAGTCAGCATGGATTCACCAAGGGTAAATCATGCCTGACCAACCTCATCGCCTTCTATGATGAGATGACTGGATTTGTGGATGCGGGAAGAGCCGTTGATGTGATATACCTTGACTTTAGCAAGGCTTTTGATACAGTTTCCCACAGCATTCTCATTGGCAAATTAAGGAAGTATGGGTTAGATGCGTGGACTGTAAGGTGGATAGAAAACTGGCTAGATCAACAGTTTCAGCGTGTAGGAATCAATGGCTCCATGTCAAGTTGGCAAGCAGAAACGAGTGGTGTGCCCCAGGGGTCGGTTCTGGGGCCAGTTCTGTTCAATGTTTTCATTAATGATCTGGATGATGGGATAGATTGCACACTTAGTAAGTTTGTGGATGATACCAAACTGGGGGGAACGGTACACACCCTGGAGGGCAGGGACAGGATTCAGGGAGACCTAGACAAATTGGAGCAGTGGGCCAAGAGAAATCTCATGAGGTTCAACAAGGACAAGTGTAAAATCCTGCACTTGGGATGAAAAAACCCCATGTACTGCTACAGGCTGGGGAGTGATCAGCTAAATAGCAGCACTGGAGGAAAGGACCTGGGAGTCATGGTGGATGGGAAGCTGGATATGAGTCAGCAGTGTGTGCTTGCTGCCAGAAAGGCCAATGGCATACTGGGCTGCATCAGAAGAAGTGTTGCCAGCAGATCGAGGGATGTGATCATTCCCCTCTATTCTGCACTAGTGAGGCCACATCTGGAATACTGTGTCCAGTTTTGGGCTCCCCACTACAAAAAGGACATGGACAAATTAGAGAGAGTCCAGAGGAGGACAACAAAAATGATCAAAGGGCTGGAGCACAAGCCCTATGAAGAAAGAGTGAAGGAACTAGGCTTATTTAGTCTGCAGAAGAGAAGATTGAGGGGGGGGATTTGATAGCTACCTTCAACTACTTGAAGGGTTGCTCCAAGGAGGATGGAGCTCGACTGTTCTTGGTAGTAACAGAGGGCAGAACGAGAAGCAATGGTTTCAAGTTACAGCTGGGGCAGTCCAGGCTGGATATTAGGAGAAACTTCCTTACTAGGCGAGTGGTAAAGCATTGGAATAAACTGCCTAGGGAGGTAGTGGAATCTCCATCTCTGGAGGTGTTCAAGGCCCAGCTGGACAAAACCCTGACTGGGATGATCTAATGGGAGTGGTCCTGCTTTTTTTTGGCAGGGGGTTGGACTAGATGATCTCGTGGGGTCCCTTCCAACCCTATGATTCTATGACTCCATTACTTGGCCACTCCAGACACGGTCCTTTCCTTGCTCCAGGCCCCACCCCAGGCTGACTGCCCAAGACGGCCACCCAGCAACAATGGGGCTCCAGGCGGCCGCATGGTCAGGGAAACTGCTAGGCTGGGGCTGTCTATCATATTATCTTATGTATAAGCCGAGTGCCTGTTTTGAAGCCAATTTTCAGGCACAAAAATCTCAGCTTATACGCAGTTATATATGGTAACTCAAGTTAATTGCTGCAAGGCAGATAAACGCTAAGGCAGAGGTTCCTAATCTTTTTGAGTAAGAGGACCCCTTTTTAATAACAAAAGTTAAGTGGACCCCGAAATGATAATAGTTATCAGGGACTGACTGCAGGCAGCGGTGCTACAGAAGGACAGTGGAGGACCTGCCCCCCGCCTCCTCCTAAGGTGTGGAGATATATCCAAGGTGAGGCTGCTCACAGCAGGCAAATATTCATTCAGAACAGAGGTGTCAAACTCACTCAATGTGGGGCGCCAGATGGAAAAGCAGGATACCTGTCATGGGGCATGTGGCCACATGGGCTCCCCAACACTTTCTCCCTCCATATTCAGAGCAGCTTTGGCTCCCCTTCCCAATCATGCAGGCTCTCCCACACCTTCCTTTTTCCCTGCCCTGTGCCCCCTCTTCCTTCCCCTTTCCCCTGCCTCCTGGTGGCAGATAAAAATCAGTCTCAGTTACAGGCAGGCTGGGCTCCTGCCCCCTCCCCCCCCCAGCCTGCTCACTGTCAGTCATTCAGAATGCTAGTCTTTGATTGGTTTGTTCCCACATAGGCCACAGCCACTTTTTCCTTTTTTATTTGTGATTTGTGCTATGTGTCATCAATCAAATTAGCATGCTGACTGACTGACAGTGAAGCTTTGAAATTGGGGGCAGTGTGGTGGCTCTCCAGAGCTGGGCTAGTTTGCTGTGACTGAGACTCTGATTGGTTGGCAGACGACAGCAGCTGAGCCAGGATTGGCTGGAGTGCTTTCTTTGTTCCCTTGTGCTGTGATTCAGATCATGTGACTGAAAACCTTTGCCCTGCTGCAGTGGGAGCTTGTCTTTGCAATTTGCTGCCGCAGACAGCTTTCAGGGACAGCCCAGGCAGAAACTCCGTAGGCTGGATCAGCACCCTTGGCAGGCTGTGTCTGCCCTTCCAGGCCATAAGTTTGACACCCCTGATTTAAAGCCCTTTCCAACATGGATCGCTGGCCAGCAGCAGTTGGTGCCAGATTGGGCCTGGGTTGCATGCAGCTGGCCAGCAGTGGCTGGGGCTGGATGTATTCACAGACCCCTTGCAATAACACTGCAGACAGCCAGGGGTCCCCAGACCACAGATTGGGAACCACTGCCCTAATGGAAATAGATCATTCTTCTATCCTGTCCCCCTCACTATTATAGTTAATGCAAAGGCAGTGCCAGATTTAGGCACAAGCCAAGTAAGCCATGGCTTAGGGACTCACATTATAAGGAGCTTCTAAATGTGTTGGAGATAATGAAAAATATGTTTGATTCAGTTTTTTTTTTTTTTTTTGGTTGCATCTCTCTTTATGTATATATGCCAATATAACAGTTAATCATTTATTTATTTTCATTACCCTTTCTGTTAAGATGCAATACTATTTTTCCTCTTTATTTTTAGGTATAGGGCCCCTGAATCTTGATGTCACTTAGGGCCTCAGCATCTGACCCCTCTGCAAATGCTAGTAACACATGTAGCTTGAGCACTCATCCCAAGTCTGTAATTGCTAAAATTAACATCCAACAACTCCCATAAAACAGAATGGGACAGAAGATCTCATAATTGTCCACTTAATCTGTTGTCAACTGGAGTTCTAATGAGTCACTTTTGTAAGTATCTGATTAAGAATGTTTCATTCATTCTTTTACAGGCAGGAGAAAACACATTTTTACTTTTTTGTTATTTTCCATGCTAAGTAAAATCTTCTTCTGGCTAAAAATGAATTATTGAGTGCTCCATTGCTTCATAACATGTTTACAGTTCTCTAGAGTCTGCCCCTCTTTATATTAAGAGTGTTGTCTCTATTGCACTTGGGGTGAGAAAACTCACTTTACAAATTTACTTTCCCAATATTTCAATATAAAATGGCAAAGAAGGCCATGTGGACTGTGGGAAGGCAGACACCATCAATTTTACTTATGCGTCACTTCTAGGAGCCAAGAATGAGCTAAGTGCAGTATCCATGTGGCTGGTTATTGTGTGTTTTGTTTGTACTACAGGCATTTCTGATATGCTGGTATTGAACTGATGTGACCTGACCATTACTGGGTTTCCACTTGGCCTCCTTCAAGACAACTGCACATCAAACACCTGATGTGTGTCCAGGAACAAAATTAGTGCTGATGCCTAAGCCAAACTAGAATGGTTCAACAATATCAAAATAGGAAATGACATATCATGGGGATTTTATCTGAATACACGTGATATTAAGACTGTGGATTCAGCAAGGTACTTAAGAAGGAACCCAGCTAAGAAAGTTAATCATTCCATTCAGGATGTCAGGAGCATAGGGCCCAGAAGGTGTCAGTCCCCCCTCCCCCCCCCCCCCGAGCTTCAAGCTCAGCCCTCACTAATTTTTGCAAGCTGGAGTAAGTGCAGGCACAGAGACTCTGCCTGCCTGCTACACTTCAGCTGCCACCTAGCCCTGGAACATGAAGCTGAGCAGTCACATAGGCAGCAGCAGAGAGGGAACTTTAAATCCCTCTCTCCCTGCAAGCTAGTGACTCGCTCTCCCCAGGACAGCAACAAGTAAGCACTGCTACATGCGTCTCTCTCTCTCTCTCTCTCCAGTGGGCAGGGGGCGGAGAATGGCCCATCTGGGCCCGGGGTCAGACCAGCAGGGGGGAAGGCGGGCAATCAGGCCTGGTTGTGGGACCAGGTGGGGATCAGCTCCTCCCAGGGACAGGCTGGTGGGCGCTGTGGGCAGCAGTGCCCAAGGGGCTGCGAATGACTCCTCTACCTCCCCCAAGCCCAGGCGGTGGAGCGTGGGGCACTACAGGAGGTTGTCTCCAACCCCCAAGCCAAGAAAGTGGAGCCTGGTGGGGGTGGATTGGGTCTGGGTCACCTGAAGCTGTCTGGCACCAGCAGAGGCCAGATTGCGGTCCCCGGCAGCCGCTGGGGCCAGATCGGGACTGGGTTGTCAGCTGGAGAGAGCTAATCCAGCTTCTGGATCAGGGCCCCTTCGCAGATGGCGGGGCTCTGGCCCTTTTTTCAGGACACGAACACCCCCCCGATTCCATTTAAATCAGTGGGACCAGTCACACACCTAAAGTTAAACAAACAAGGAGTCCTGTGGCACTTTTAAACACTAATAAATTTATTTATCGCATGAGCTTTCATGGAAGAAAATCCCACTTCATCAGATGCTTTGAAAATGGGGAATTTGGGAGGAAAATAAAGGCAGGGAAGTTTAAGACATAGGATCAGGTCAGACTGTGAGAGCAAATCAAAGCAACTGTTAGGATTCAAACACTGGGAAACAGCATATAGAGGAAGGTGAGGTCAAATCATCTATTGTAACAAGAAAAACAAAACAAAATCTGTAGTCCACTGTTCCCTCTAAGCTGTGTGTGCGCGCGCATGCACACAGGTCATGAAACCTGCACACACAACAAAATAAAGTGCTCACAAAAAAATTCAATAGTGCTAATATTGGTGCTCACAAAGAAATATTTTTGCGCACACAAAGAAATTGTTTGCACACACAGTCTACGAGTAGTTAGAGGAAACATTGCTGTAGTCCCTATTTAGACTAAGGCCATGGTTAGTCTTTTAAAAGTGCCACAGGACTCCTTGTTTGTTTTGCTCAACTAGACTGACCTGGCTACGCCTTTGGAATATACCTGAAATTAGCACATGATTAAGTACTTTCTTATAACAGGGTCGAGGAACTCAATCATCAGTGTATTCCACATTCCGGATACATTCTAAGTCTGTCATGCATACCATCATCTTAGTTTTATCTGAAAATGATGTTATTAATATTCACCACTCTATTCTGGTGGCTTCATTAGTTTTGAACAATGGCAAAGGACTAACGTAAGTAGTTAGAAGAATTCATTTATCCTTAATTTAGAGGACCTGTGTAGGTGTACGTGAGAGTATAGCCTTCTCTCACACAACATGTCTGAGCTTATTTCTTTCTGTCTTTGATTGACTCCAGTACAGAATGCAGCCTACTCAGCATTGCCTTTTCTGCTGTAGATAGCTGCTATCATCTTATTCTCTTCAATCTCAAGCCAGTCTGACACAGAGGACCATTTGAACCTCCTGGGTCCCCTGCATAGTTTTACTAGCATCTGTTCTCCCCTTTTTCCATCATTGTTCTTTCTTGCTTATCAAGCTATTCCACAGTTTGTGGAGGCTTCTTATGTGTGATAATTATCATTATCACCTACCTGGGTTCTCCTTTACCTTCTGCTTGTTTGCTATTTATCCTTTTCCTCATCCATTATCTGTATGTTTAAACATGATCATCATCAATGCTGCCTTGAGCAAGAAAGCATGACTGTGTGCCAATGGAGGAGAATGCACTTCCCTTGCCTATGACCACCATCACATACACCTAGAGAAAGTCACAGGAAATTGTACTTCTCTCAAGTACAGTCTATCCAGTGGCTCTGCATCACTCTCATGGAGTGATCTACCAGGCCTATATATTCTAATACTCAATATATTTTATTTCTTTCAGACAAACATAAGATTCAGGAATGCAGAGAAATGTACACAATTTTTTAAAAAACAAATATGTTTGGATTAATTGAATTTTGGCTGAAAATCATTCAGGCAAGTTTCTCTTTTGTCAGAATCAGTTTGCTTCTCCTCTTTGGTTGTGACATAAGCACAATGAATTACTGATACTGGTGCTAACTGCATAGAGCATGTTAGATGAATTTTTTATTACTCCCATGGCATAAGTGTTTGTTTTTATTTTATGTGGGCAGATATGAGCAGGACTTAGGTTGGTGAAATCAATCTACCTTGACTGTATTTACTTCTGAAATACATTGCTTTTTTTTTTTTTTTTCCTAATAAAGAGAGTCTACAAGTATTATCAAGTTAGAAATACTGAAAAAAAAAACAGTACAAAAAGACGACACTGTGCCACAAGATAAAGCCATTGCTAATTTAGTGAGGAATTATTTTTGGATTTGAAGAGGGAATCTCTTTCTGCCTGTTTCAGATTAGTGTAAAACACTCGTTTCTTCTTTAAATTGCTGACAGCAGTACAATGCATATATGCTCACTTACACAAATACACCCTACTGTATCAAAATATAAAACCCAAGAGAATCTCATCTAACTATATTTCAGATCCAATAAAAATGGCATAACAAATGACACAACCTTTCTGACAAAATATCATCTTTAGTTATCATTGAACTCTTTTTTTTTTTTTTTGGTGGGGAGAAGAGAGGAGATTACTTGGAAGATATGCTTTTCTGCTGACCAGGACTTTATGCGCAGAGTTGGCAGAGAATACAAACATTCTGTTTATCCTTTCATATAAGACTTTTTAATAGGGTCTCACAATTTTATGAACCTTATGTTGACAGCTTTATGTTGAGTCATGCAGTCTTTGTTGTCTTTTATGTTCCGTTTGAGACTAAATTTCTTGTTTGTAATGATCAGAAATAAACTCTTTAAAAAAATCATTAAAAATCTGCACAAACAACCTTAACAGCTAGTCTCCTTTGTTTCACACTTTTTCCCCAATAGTTTCCTGGCAGAACAATTCCATATTACCCAGACAAGGGTAACATAGAAGTGTTCTGCCAGGAAACAAGTATATTATTTTTCAAAAAGATATAAAGTTAATTTAGCCCTCTTTGTTAATTAACAAGTTATTCTGTAATCCAAACATATGCTTAGATTACCTGAACTAATTTGCAAATTTTCAAAGAGAAAAGACAAAATTAGAGAATAATATACATTAAAGTTATTCTAATATTGTTAATACAGTGACTCTGTGAAGCTGAAGTATTACATCCAGGCCTGTTTTATGATCTGAGACTATATTTAATGGCTGCCCCATATACTAAACCTCCTTAAATGATTTTAGTTATTCCGGGCTAAACCAGGTCATTGAATTCCAAATAGATCAAGCTATTTGAAATCTGTACTGTTGTAACCCATCAAGTTACTCTCCTGTTTTATTGAAAATATAAGGAGGTGGTAACCCTCAATGTTGATTTTGTTCACTTGATTTCTTCTGTAATTTGGTAATACACTGATACTGCACCAGCATCTCCTTAACTGACTGAATGCCTGGAAAAGAGAGAGTCTCAGCCTCCTAATTATGCTGCATAAAATTTATTTTGACATAAAGAGAAAATACTAAAGAAAATATAAATGAGTAGACCTCTCAAAAGTCTCTACAAAATGAACTGGTGGTTTTAGTCCAGCTCCAAGTGGGACACGTACATGCATGATATAAAGATTCACCTTCATACTTTGCATTAATTGGTAATTTCAGAAGAATGGCAAAGGAACAAATAGGTGTTAAGACTCATCCCTACAGAACAGGCTTGCAGTACATTTCATAATAGCTCAGGGAAGTCTGTGCTACTGCAGCATATGCTGTATATAGAACAAAGGAAAGACACTATACCAGTTCTGTTTTAGTCCTCAGATTTCTTAGCCCAGCTGAGATCAGTTGAATTTTGTGCTTTTCCCCAGATTTGCTGTGTGACTTTGGGAAGTTACATAGATCCAGATTCACAGAGCTACTTCAGCACTACAAAACTGAGAATTGCAGAGCTTAACTTTTTGTTGGTGTACCTACCTCCCACAGAATCCACAATTCCAAGTTAGGTGCTCAGTATAATTCATGGAAAGAATTAGGTGCCTAAGTATGGTTTTACAAAAGCCAACAAAGTGTCCAAATGTCAAAGAAAGGTATGGCCTAATCCCTGCCCCACAAACAGCATTAGGTGCCTTAGTCCCAGAGAACGCCTTCTGTCTCTCTGGGGCATTCTTAGCTGTGAATTCACTCCTGAAGACAGACACCTAAGACCTGGTTACAAAAAATGCCATGGAAGAGGTTGCAGCTTACTCTATAATTTTTAGCTCAGAGGTTGGAGGTCAATCCAGAGCTCAATTCACCCTCTGTCTCGTATGGAGAGGGAATTTTGGGTTTTCTACCTCTACAGTGATTTCCTAACTATTGAGATATAGAACCTGTCTTTCTGGCCTGATGCATATTTAATTATTTACACACAGTGGAACAGTTTCAACAGAAGATACAAAATTGACACATCAGAATGATCTAGTTTAAGATGAAACTCTAACGTCTAACTCTTAATGTAATAAAAAATTTCCAGAAAAAAATTAATAATCCAAATAATCTACAGAAATCAAGTTTCAGCTAGGTGCACAGAACAAATAAGTGAAAACAAAAGCAAAAACAAACACTCCCTACTCTAAAGAGCTTACAGTCTGAAAGCTATGGAGAAAATAAAATCTATGGGAAATCCAAGAGAAGGAACCTTTCAATAGATTTTGTTCTGCTGAATTTTGTATTTTGTTATTCTAACTTAACTCACCTCATCTCTAATATGGATTTGGATGTAAAGACTGTATTTAATACAGGTTGGTGTTTGCATGATCTGTAGAACAAAAGAGGACTCATTAGGAAAGATTTGAAAAAAAGAAGTGATTAGAGACTTACTACCTGAGAACTGAACGCTATTCCATGAGTAGGAGCAGAAAGGAAGGTAGAATGGATGCCAGAGAGGGAACAGAAATTAATGGGCTATTGAACTGTCACTGGAGTGAAGAGGGATTTAATGAAATATAGTAACCAACTTGAAAGGCGAGGCAGAGTTCTGCAGGGCCTTAAAGGTATAGAAAAAACAGCAAGAGTTCCGTGGCACCTTAAAGACTAACAGAATATTTCGGGCATAAGTTTTTGTGGGCTCCAACCTACTTCATCAAATGCATGAAGTGGAAACCATAGTTGAAATGTATGTATACACATGCCAGGATGGAGGAGGAGGGCAAGTGTAGCAAAGTCATTTTGGAGTGCAGATGGGGCTTATTGATATCAGTTGATTAAAGGGAGAGAATGTGTGAACAGGGACAATTACATTTCATAATGTGCTAACCATTCCAAGTCCCTATTCAGACCCAATCTGATTAGCTTTAGGTGCCACAGGACTACACAGACTAATAAAGCTACCCCTCTGGAAATCTTAACAGCATAGAGAAATTTAAACTTGATAAATGAAATTCCACAGGTAATTTAAAAGAGTCTGATTAATATTATAGATCCTGGCTCCGCCTAAGGCTGCTCTGCAATACTCAGGTGGAAAAGATGCTTTGTGTGTTTTGGGCAGAGTAGAGATAAGCTATATGAGTGTCAGAAGTCTGGATATGTCAGACAGTATGAAGTGTAGAACTAGAGAGAATGAGACACTGAGAAGGTGAATTAAAGAGTCATGAGCATAGATGGTCACCCAGGTATCAGGTGAAGCACAGAGTTCTCAGGTACTCTCACAAAAAGCAAGAAAAGAAACACTGAAGAAAATGCTCTAAGAACAGTCAGAGTTGTGGAAAAAAAAAATCAGTGGATAATTTGACGTGTTGCATATATACTTAGAATGGCATGTAAAATGTGTGGCCACTTCCAAAATCAGGGTCAGAAAAATTCTAGCTGAGCTGCCATAATCCTCCCCTGCCCCAACTAAAAAAAAAAAAGATTCCTTTCACTTCTGGGGCTATGCCTACACTGGCAAGTTAGTCCAGACTAAAAGTTTAGTCCAGACTAATTTAGCTCATGGCCATACTAGGCTTTCCCTAGTTTGAACTGAGAAATGCTTAGTTTGAACTTGTTAGTACTAGTGGTTAGTCCGGATTTAAGTGCTTAGTTTGAACTTTAATTAGAACTAGGCATGATGTGGCCACGGGCTAACACTTAGTTTGAATTTAAGAAGTTCAAACTAAGCCAGTCAGTTCAAACTAACTGTGTGTTCTACTTCAAGCTATGCAGTGTTCAAATGAGAACGTGATCTTAGTTTGAATTTATAAGTGGGATTAGTTTGAACTAACCTCAAACTTCTTAGTTTGAACTAACAAGTTTGAACTTCCTGTGGCTAATGTAGACATAGCCTGTGAAACTCACCTATTACATATTACCAAGATTCATGAAAGACCAGAGAAGTTGTACCTCATCATGCTCAGAAGTATAGCAGCCAATCCTTTAACACTAATTACACAAGGAAGCTTTTCAGCAGTCTTATAGCTCCTTTTGTGTATGACCAATACCTTTTTGACATGCACAGATTTCAGAATACAAGGTTATATTTTAGTGGTAATCCATGAATACAGATATATCAGAAATATTTTAAATCCATCTCTTTTCAATGAAAAGTTTACTTCAAATTTAGACATGCTATTATTTTTTCAGATGATGTTCAGACCTTCTATTATTTCTAAGGACAGTCAATAGGTGAATTTAGTTTTTACAGTTACCCCAGTCTATGAATAAACCCTTCCTGTAAACATTTATTGTTTCAGAACTAAGCAGATCACAGAACCACTAATCTAAGAGCACCTACTTTTCAATGAAACAACTTGAAAAATTTTGGATCGATCATACACTAGTGTACCTTACATTTCAAAAGTGAAACTTTGAAAGTAAAATCATCAATTATCTGAAGTTGCTACAATGGTTACACTAAATATTTAAAGAAAGAAATAATTGCAAGTATTTCATGGACTTGGTCAGAGAGCAAATCATGAGATTTATTTCATTTCATTTCTGAACCCTTGCATTCTATTGGAACAGGTTGTAATTTAGATGGGCATCAAGTTTTGTGTGGCTGCTTTTGCATTTCCAGCCCTAAAAATATTCACTGAGATGCCCTTAACTTTCATAATGTTACCAAACATCCTTGCTTGTTATGTTGAGGTAAGAAAAATACAGTATTTGAATTGGAATTAAAATGGCAAGACTTAATACAAGTGATTTGCAGTTCTATATAAAATGAGGGAAATGCCATCATGATACATCTAAAATTGTCATGCGCAGCTTGGAAAGCAATGAAAATAACCTGAAATACGTTGCATAACTTAGTCAAAATATTTTTCAAACTTCAGAACTATTGTGTATCAGTTAGTAAACCTATGAGCTACAATATTTTATCTCATAATTGTTTAAATTGTTTTTCAAAAACAATCTAAAATAAATTTTAATCTTTAAAAGTGCCACAGAAATCATTGTTTGTTTTGCTGAACTACACTAACAGCTACCCCTCTGCTGTCAACAATTGTCAATAATCTAAAATGTACTGAATAAAGAACTTTACAGAGAAAGAGGATCAGTACTGAATCCACTAGAAAGCAATAGTTCTCAGATGCTGCCATTAAAACACTGAAATATGAAGAAATGTGTTGAAACACAAAGAGAGAAACAAAACATGACTTGTATCAACTAAATTAAATCATAGATTTGACCTATGCTGAAATGTATGTAATTTGGATGGAGAAGGCTCTCTGGCATCTAAACATACATCTTAAAACAAAACTTACTATAAATAAATACAAAAATACACTACACATTGCTTACATATATCCTGTAATATTTTGGTATTAACATTATAAGATGTAGAAGTTGACACACTTATGACACCATAATGCACTCTAGTTCCTGTCTCTGGCAGTAGCTAGCACTTGATGCTTCAGAAACAGATAATCCAAATTAGAAACCAAGCAATTTACTGGGGAAAAAGTTATTTTCCTTTGATTCTAGTCATGCAGGAGAGGGAGCACAAGCTAATTAATGACCCCATTTTCCAAAGGTTTGTAGGCATTTCTAAAGTTGAAATACAGCATCTATATACACGCAAAATTATTTACAAGTAACATTACAGACAGCATGACTACCATGCGTTCCTCTAGTTTCTAATTCTGAATGATGCCTTTTGGGTCAAGATTATTTAGAATGCAGATCAAGAGATGTCTGCAGTATGAACTATTTTGTGCTCAAGACATAGCCCTGGAACAGTGTTTCCCAACTAGTGTGCCATAGCACACAGGCGTGCCACAGAATTTTTATGAAAAAAACTACTCAGAGTGGATTGGCTGGCTTTGCTAATGAATATTCATGAGTTCATTTGGAAGCTAGATAGTGGTGTGCCTCAAAATAATTAAAGGTATCAAGGTGTGCCACAACAGATAAAAAGTTGGGAACGACTGCACTAGAACTGAGGATCTGGATGGCTTTGTCATTGACTTCTTAGCTTTAGGACAGATGTAAGTCACCTGAGTTTTGTAGAGGGGCCAAAATTTAGCCCTTAACTGCATATATTCTCATGCCCTAAAAGCAGAAGTTCCCAACCTTTTTGGCTCGCAAGCCATTGATATTTTTACAATGCCAAAGGGCCACCAGTCTCTGTCAGCAGGCCCCATCCACTGCAGCCAGGTGAAAGGTGTTCAGTGAGGAATCAGTTTCCTATTCCCTGGCTACAGCAGTGAAACTGGACATGTCCTGTAGCCCTGGGCACTCTGCCTGAGTCCCTAGGCTGTAGCTCCCTTCTGCTACCAAGGGGATGAAAGATCAGTGCTCCCGTCCCACTGACTCCAGCAGGGACCTCAGCACCTAGGGATATTTGCTCTTCACTGGAGCTGAGGGAGAGAGTGCTGATCTCTCATCCCTTAGCTGCACCAAGGAGCCTGCACCAGGGTCTTTTAGCCTTGAGGAAACACACTCCTCCTGGGTCCTTAGGCAGTGGCTCCCTTCCACAGCCAGCAGGAGGGAGGCGCTGGTCAATTTAGACCTCCAGGCCACAGGTTGGGAACCAATGCAGTAAAGATTTCATAATCTATGTAGGAAAGGAGAAACAACCACAAGAGAAAACACATAAGACATCAGGACAGGTGGAGATTATTAATGAGAGGAGGAGGAACTTCTTGAAGAGCAAGGTTTCAAGAAGGGAGCAGAACCAGCCCTGTGATGTTGCTGGAAAGATGCTCTTAAGGGCAAGTGGGTGAAGATGGAAAGGGCAAAACCAAACCTCAATCGCACTATATTATATTTTTCTTAGGCAATAGGCTGTTATAGCTTCAGTGAGCGACTGACACCTTCTCCATTTCTTACTTAAAGTAAGACTTAGGATGTGGCAGTTTTGGAGTCTTATGATTTTATTTTGCTGAACAGTTGTAAAACAGATAGGAAGAAATTTTAGCTACTGTGTATGTAAGGCTAATGCTCCTATTTTAATAAAAAGGCACTTAGAAACACTTGTGTGAAATTCTTTAAGCACATATTACATAGTAATACCCAAAGTTATTTAAGAAATCTGTGTCTATGGGGATAAACATTTCTCTCCTATCTAGGTGACTATCCATATAACATATGTTTTGGAATTTTACTTTGTCCCTGGCAAACCTGAATCTCTCCTCAACTACTATTATGACAATGTTGAGAGGTTTGACAGACAACAGCAGTCCATTCCTGCTTCAATTAACAACAGATGGGTGAACATGAATTTGAGATTCAAATATTACTTAGCTGGCTGAATACCACCAACATTCATGCTGTTTATCAAATTAACTGTTCTGTTTGCCAGGCACCTGTTAGTAAATGATAAACCTTTTTTGTCCTCTTCTTTTGATATTAGTTTTATTTACATATTAATTATTTTCCCAAAATCTTTATGGTATCAGCAAAGAGTATGTTTGAATCATAGGGGCAATATTGGTCTATAACCTGTGATTGACCTATATTCAGAAATTTCATAGAAATAAGTATTAGACTATAACCTAATGGTGCCTCCAAGTCTGTGGTAAAACAGATGTCCAAGAGAGGGTCCCTCTTCAGATTACCAAATTTTTCTACAGCAGTATATTTAGGATTGCTCAGCTGATAGTTATTGCAGATGCTTTTGGCAATGATGAAGTGGGAAGTGATTAAAAGATGTTCAGAGGAACTGCCAGTCAGCTGACTGCTAAGAATAGTGACCATGTTAGAATTCCCATTTTGCTTATCATTCATGTAACAAAAATACTGTAAAGGAAATGTCATGAGCAATGATGTAAATAAAAATGTCAAACACAGGGGAAATTGATTATTGTAAATTATTATTCCATTCACCAAAGGGATTTTATTCATTTATTTATTTGCCTCTCACACCCTAACGGATCATCTCACCACCCAGAAAGACAGAGGGCTTGAAACCTAGGCTGGAGACTGCAAAGCAGCCAGTATCTTACCATACACAAAGTGTAAAGGCATGGAGGAGAGCTCTTCACCTTATACCAAGGAAGAAAATGTATCTATTACTACTGTATAGTGCTGTATTAATCTCTAACTAATAATTAATTGTTAAATTAAATAATTCCAATTGAGCCTGCTATCTGACATCTCAAATCATTCATCTAAACATGCAACACTACAATTTATCCCCCAGTTCTGCGGCCTTAGAGTTTTAAACTAAGTTCATGGTGTCAGCATGGGATGAATTTTTTATCCTTTTTAACAAGAGTAGCATCCTCAAACCTTTTTATACTGATAAGCCATGAAGATTACCACCACACCTTCCTGCTTTTGAAATATCATTCTTGGCCAAATTAGGTAACAGGAGCTAAAACTCAGGTTGGTGAAATCATTTTATAAAAGGCAAAACTTGCCTGAGAGATGGTGACTGTACTATCTGGATCCTGCAAATACTTAAGGAAATGAGACTGTTCTCTTATTGAATTCAATGGAGCTATTCATAACTACCAGGATAAGCACTTGTAGGATCAGAGTCTAAATTTAGAGTGGATATTTTTAAAATAAGATTTGAATTTGTTTAACCTTTAATTCTGAGAAGCTGTTTTTAAAACTATATATGTGCATACAACCTGTTTTAGGATGGGGTTAAAGTTAAGAGCAATATCAGTAATTTAGAGTGGAAAAAATGGGGATGTTGCAAGTCTCCTAAAAATAGGCAACATACAGTTTGGAAACCCAGAGTTAAGGTTAAACATTGGATTTCTTTTATCAGTTAGGGTTATGGAAATGCCTAGTTAAAACATTAATATTAGCATTTGTGTTAGCAGGTTAGGTTAAAGAGATTCTTAAAGAAAGAATTTATTCTCCATTTTTATTTCTTCCCGGTGGTACCATTGAAGCATAGAGCTAAGTTTGTCTAGGTCCCTTAACTGGGCATTTCTGTACCTTAACATACTTAGTGAGGTTTTCAAGTTTATCCTCAATTTAGAATTTCTTGGTTTAAAAGGCTTGTTTGGGGGGTAAGTAAGTTCCAGTAATGTGTTTGAGCAGTAACAGTAGAAAAAACTAGACATCAGGTGTACCTACTTTTCATCAAAAAGAGAAAGTTATCTTTGATGGTACTTGAAACGTGTGATGCATAAGCATCACCTAGAAAGTTGAGAAAACGTCAGAGAGGTAATATCATTTATTGAATCAACATTTGTTGGGGAGAGAAATAAGCTTGAGAACTTACACAAAGCTCTTATTCCCAAAGCTGAAAAGCTCTGTGCGAGTTTCTCTCTCTCTCTCTCCAACAGAAGTTGATTCAATAAATATTATTGCCTCACCCACCTTGCATCTCTAATATCCTGAGACTGAAAAGGCTCCTACACTGCACACATACCTAAAAAAAAGCTATTCCTTTTCATCCCTTTCCCTGCCTCCATATCACTTTAACATATTAATGATTACCTTTACTCCAGGTCTTTGTTTAGTGTTAAAAGAAAACACTCATCTTTGCTGCATGCTTGACTACAGTTACTATATTCCATATGTATTTAACAGTCAGCTGGCATTGACCTGTTGCACCAGCTGTCCCCACTGTTGTTCTTTGGTGTTTTCATTCATCTTTGCCAGTTTCATCATTGTTGAGTCTTGTTTTGCACATTAGTCACACCAGACAATGCACCACCTTGAAGGATCCACCCTGTATGTCAGCCACCTAATTAGGAGGCTCAATTTCTAAGGCAATAGCTTGCCATATCTGAGGGAACTTTTCCTAAAGACATCATCATAAATCATTATTCAGAGTGATGTGAATGAATTGATCTCTGCAGAGGATTTATTTAGTTTTGACAAAGACCTTTAGCTATACTAACCCATCCTTTTTTATAGCAGCTCAGTTAAGATCTCCAGTATTTTCCCTATTTACACCTAGGGCTGATATAATTTTGTTGCTTGTTTCTGAACTTTTCATGGAGTGCTTTGTCACAGGCAGGGCTGCAACAAGTGGGAGGGGGCAAAGATCCATCTTTTTGGCCCCTACCAGCGCTGGATATTTGGCCTGGCCAACCCTCTGTCATAATTTGCCAGGCCAGAGTTGAGTGCTTTTGTGACCTTGTATGACTGCTTAGCTCCCCTTTACAATTTTTCTGGTGCTGAGCAGCACCCAGCACCACCAGTCCCTGAAGAGAAGCAGAGCTAGGGAGGAATGCAGAAGGTTTGCATCCAGTCTGTTATTGTTTCCTAGAGAAGTAAAAGGAAGTGCTCAGACTCCAAGACTAACGGGGTATGAAACTCTTTAGTCCTACACCCTCCCTGGGAAAAAGCTCATAATAAAGACGGGGAAAGATCCTGGGCCGTGGTCTTGGGAAGCATGTGTGAAACTGAGTGCAGGACTGGGAGCACAGGGCTTGGAGAAGAGTCACCATGAAAGCACTCAGGTCTGAATATGGCAGAGGGCTCCACAACCATCCTAGTTAAGTATGGGAGAGGGGTAAAGGAGGAGACAATTCAGAGATGGGTGTGGGGTGCATGATGAGAGCTCTGGCCTCTTCCACAGGAAAATTTTGGTTGTGCCACTTGTCATGGGCCTTTGTGTGGGCCTGACTCACGCCTCATGTTATCTTATACCTGGTCAAGAAGCAAAAGGAACAGTATCAGGAAAAGCCTTGTGTTCCACCATTCTAATGAAATATATGTTATGTCCAGGGAAAACCAATGAAACTTCCATCTTATCCTCTATAGCTGTGTAAATTCTGACTTTAAACTGATTGCTTTGTCTCCATTTATTTGTTTTATCATCATGACTGTTGACTTTCTTTACGTATTTATTTTCACATCATTTCCAAATCCATTACTGCCTCCATGCAACTGAAGAATCTGTTTATACCATCTATTTAAATATTTAGAAGGTTAAGAATTGTGTATGCTAATTTACAATACTTTAGAGTATTAAGAGAGCAATAGTACATATTTTAATGTCTTTTGGTATACATAGTACACAAAAAGTCAAAAATTCTCTCTCAGGCCACATTACAAATAGTTTTCACAAAGAGACCTCTTAGAACATTCAAACCCTTCCCAATTTAAGGAAAAATTCAGTAATTGACTGTTAGTACTTTAACTGAAATGTATTTCAATAATCAAACCTAATTCGCAAATTCCCCTATTTACACATAGGTTGGCTACATTATTGGATTTCATCTACATGTGTAGATATTAATATTAATACTTACAACCTGTTAACTAAATATTAAAATAACCTATAAAGAAGTAATGCCATAATTATGTTCATGCACAAGCTCAGTTTAACGACAAGGCACATGAAAAGAACTACAAAAAAGCATAGAGCATGAATATCCACTAACTTGTGGGGCAATAAAATATGCAGCTATTTCACATCAATCATGTAAAAGCAAAGAAGGTATGTCAATAGTGTACTGTAAACCCCCTGTGGAAGTCACACTTGAGGACTCAAGTGTTTGCAAGTCCATCATACATTAAACTGGTGACTTACAATTGCTGGACTCTGTTCTCACAAGTGTGGAATGCATCCATAATTCACTATGCAGACCTTTTGATTCAGCTCTGCAACATGACTGTCATCCACCCTGGAAAAAAAAGAGAGTTTGGAATTAAATACGAGTAGAAGTCTGGTGCAGACCTTATCGCCACTCTCTCCAGTTGGGTCCTAGGACCTAGGTCTCAAGTGCTTGCTAACCTACACAGACATATTTACATGTAAAAGATAGTGGAGGTTGATCTTAAACCCGAGTCTGAGTCCAAGTCAGTAATGTACTGTAAAGATACCCAGAGATGTATGTCCCAAATAACAGTCCACACCTTAACTAGAACTAGCTAATTGCACATAAAACCGCCTGGTTTGTATATGCAGCCATGGTAAGTATGCATACAAATGTACATTCATAATAGTGTGCACTTTTTATGAGCAGATTTGTAGATTCCACTACTGTTATACTGGCCCAGAATACAAATTAATGTATATATTTTAAAAGCTACACATCAGGAAATGAATTTATTTTCTTATCTCCAAGATTTTTGTTTGTCATTTAATGGTATTTTATTTTCTGATGCATGTTTAAGATTTTTTGGGGGGCTTTATATTGTAGTCCTTGCCATAATTTTATTTCATCTGCATCTCTCTCAATATTTTACATGATATATATCAGTTTAAACAAAAATTGTATCATTTCCACATATTTCAGTAATGAGAGTCAAATGTACAGCAGTCCATAACCTGAAATGCAGTCCAAAATCAAATACACTGCACACATGCATGTGTTCCAGTTTGGCACTCAGCTAAATAAGTTTAGGAAATAAGTTCTAGTGAGATGATTGTTACACATATAAAATTAAAAATCAAATTTAAAAGATGCACATATAATTGATCACATCGCAGTAGGAGTTCATTAGACCATCATGCTCCAAGAACCTTTAAGATCTTGCATGACTGGACCTTATTTGAACACCTGACTCAGATTTTCCTGGTCTCTAAGTATTGTATTTTCATAGAAATATTATAGTCCAAAAATAGAAATAGTATTAAGATGGAAACTATGGAAAAAGGAAAAGCAATAAGATCTAGTGAGAAAATGAATAAGAATATCTGAATGGATCTATTAGAGATTAGTGAGGTTATGCAAATTACTTGGGAGAATCGCAAATAAGAAATAAGCGGTTACAAAAGGAATCACTAGAAAATTATCACAAAATTATCAGCAAGTTTCTAGGTATCACAGTAGATATGGGTGTACAAGAGGAAATAGTGGTATTTTGGAACAATTCAGGAAATCTTAACTGTGAGCAAAGGATTGTGTAAAAGGCAGCATGAGACATTTGATGGAGAACTTAATATCCAGCACAAGGAGTGGGTTCACTTGTAATACTTCCCCGAGGTCAAAAGGACTGCTTGAGGAATAAGGTTCTACACAGCTGGAAGCCAGGGTAAAAGTCTGACCCTTCATAGGTTTGTTTCATTGGCTGGGGAAGCAGACAGCATGCACTCTCTTTTATTCCTAACCTGCATATTGTTTATTTGCATTTAATGTCAAGAGAAAATCTAGAAGAATATTTATAAGTGAAATTAGTATAGGGAAACAGGCACGCAAAGAGCAAAAGTGATTATTTAAACTCTTTTGTAGCTTGGTATGTATCACATAAGTGATCAGATCTTAAGAAATGAATTAAAAAAAAAAATCACACCAAGAATCAGGTAACATTTCAGCCCAATAATCCTGCATCAAAATTTGAATGTTTCTGCATTGTGACCAGTTGACAAAATAATGAAGCAAAGCAAGCTTACTTTTGTCATTCTTGAGAAAGTATTTAGAAATAGTTCTTGCTTTACTTATTTTAAAAAATTACAAAAGTATGCAGAAATATTATTAAAGTACAGAAGAGACTAAGGAGTGAGGAACTGAAAGTCATGTGATCTATTTTCTAATTATTCTGGAATTTTAGTTTGAACTGCATACTGGTTATTAAGAAAGATTAATTAAAGCAAGAATTCCAAAAGTATATCAAAATATCTTTTTCTGGATATTTATTGCAGTGCTTTATTGTTGTTTCTCTGATTTGTACTCTATTATGTGACTCTCTTCTAACAATCCTGACATAGTATTTGGTGATAGGTAGAGTAATTAAATCAGGCAATATTAACACATATTTTGGATAGCTAGTTGAGTGAAATGTGCTGAGAAGGTTTATATGCACCACCAGAAAGCCTCAAGTATTTCAATACTTCCTCACCCCTACTCAGCGATTTCATAAGTAGGGCTCTCTTATGTTGAGTATCTTGTTATTACAGTGACAGGCAAGAATTAACAAAAATTCAAAAATCAGAAACTGCCAATTTGATGAAACTGAATTTTTTTCATATTAAAGAACCTATTTCAACTTTAAGAAATTTGTTGCAAAATTGTCAAAACAAAAATGAAAATTCTTGTTTTGTTGTGTGAAATGACTTTTTAAAAATGAAAATTTAAGGTACAATAAAAATAAAATAAATCTGATCAAAGTCAAAATTCAGTATTTTGATTACCATATATACTCGGGTATAAGCTGATCCAGACACAAGCCAACCCCCTAATTCTGAGCCCAAAAAAGAAGCTAAAATTGGTGACCCAGGTATAAGCCGAGGTCCCCTTTTGGCCTTGACCCCTAACCCTCCACCCACTGCTGCTGGCTTCCTCTGGAGTTTCTGACAGCTTCCCTACCCCAAAATCTCTGCTGCTGTTGCTTTTCCCTTGCCCCCCTGCTGTCCATTCCTCACTCCTGCCCTCCTGCTCTGCCCTTTCCTCACTGCTACCCCCCTGCTCACTTCTCAGTTTCCTGCTGCTACCCCATGCTGCCCTTTCTTCACTGTTGCCCCCCTGCTCCCACCTGCTCTGCCCGTTCCTCACTGCTGTCACCCCTGCTGCCCCCCCGCTCACTTCTCATTTACCTCACTGTTGCCCCTTGCTCCACCCTTTCCTCAATGTTGTCACCTTGCTCCCACCTGCTCTGCCCTTTCCACAATTCCGTCATCCCTGCTGCCCCCTGCTCTGCCCCTTTCTCACGGCTGCTCTCTGCTCCTCCTACTGCCCCCTCCTCACTGCCACCCCCTATTCCACCCTTCCCTCACTGCTACCTGCTGCTGCCCCCCCGCTCTGCCTCTTCCCTCACTGCTGCCCCCCCTGCTCCTCTTCCTGCCCCCTGGCTTTTCACTGCTGCCCCCCTACTCCCTTCTCAGTGCCCTGTTGTTGCTCCCCTGTTCCACAACACCCTTTCCACCCCCTTCCCTGTCACCCACCAACCCCTGCTGCCGCTCTTCCTAGCCTGCCAGCCCCCCCCCCAAATCCCCAGTCCCTGTCGCTGTTTCCCTGGGCTCCCCAAAAACCCTGGATTCTCCTGCCCCTTTCCCCAGACTCCCTGATCCCCTCCCAGCCGTCACATCACTTTCCCCAACTCCCCGACCCCCTCCCTGACCTCCGATCCCTGCTGCCACTTCCCTGGCCTCCCTGAATCCCCCCCCACCAATGTCCAGGCCAACCCCTGCCAGGGCCTCCTTACTTGGCCACAACAGACGCCAGGCACCCTTCCTTACTCCAGCTCCAGCCCCCACCAACTGCCCAATATGGCCGCCCAGCAACACTGGGGCTGCAGCCTGCCACATGGTCACGGAAACTGCTGGCTGGGGCCATCTACCATATTCTCTCACGTATAAGCCGAGAGCCTGTTTTGAAGCCAATTTTCAGGCACAAAATTCTCTGCTTCTACACAACGATATGCAGTAAGCTAATTTTTTTTAAAAATTTTGTTTGTGAATATTTAAGGTTTCTAATTTTTACCCCAATTTTGGACAAAAACATTTTGATCTGCACAGGACAGGAAGAGGACTTTCTACTCAGTTCTAGTTTTGATTACTGTGAGTATTTTTGACTGTGTAATTGTCTTTTTTCTCCTGGCCATCTTGCAGCTGCCACTAGAACTTCTACTAAAGCTGTTTTATCATTCCCAATGCCTAAATTCGTGTGTGTGTGTGTGTGTGTGTGTGTGTGTGTGTGTGTGTGTGTGTG
>ML681982.1:29628488-29708764 GCA_007922195.1 Podocnemis expansa
GTGTGTGTGTGTGTGTGTGTGTGTGTGTGTGTGTGTGTGTGTGTGTGAGAATTACAATGTACCCTCCATTTCCTCTCAATTTCTCAACTGTGAAGATAAACAATTTTAGTCTTGGATCACTTATTTTTATTCATTGCTGACAATAGTGAACAAAAATGGTATTTGCTTTATTTTAAAAGATTTTTTTTCTTAAAATCACCAGGAGATGTAGAAAAAGTTGTGCTCCCTTCCTCCCCCTGTACTGGCATTTAAAAATCAGACTTTCAAGCTGTACAGTGATGTGGTTTAAAAGGCAGGATTTTGAATTATTTACCAACTCACTCACTCTCTCTTTTAAACTTTCCCTAGCTCCTTCACCTTCAGCACATAGAGATTTGGAGATTGCATTCCAAACCTAATGCTTACTGTTGAACTGTAAGACCTGCATTTATACATCTTACTAGACCTTTTAGTGCAGAAAATAAATTTCAAACATTCTACCAGCTGCATTACTTGCATATGTATCACAATCCATTTTTAAAATGTATATATAAAAAGGGTATCCATTTGAATACGATCAACAGCAAATATGTTTATCATAGCAAGTAAATTGTTTGGATCACCTATAAAAACCTTGTTATATATTATAGAGTAGATTTACATGAAAATATTCAGTGTGTCAGTACATTACAAAAATAACATTCAAAACTGGTTTTGTAAAATAATATACAAGTATATCAAACAGATTTTAAGCACATAGTTAATTTAAAATGAAATGCATTTCATTTTAGTAACATCTTTCTAATAACCTATATAGTATAGTGCCATTGAGACCTCTGTTCATCCATGTGAATAAACCTCGGAAAGATCTGTATTTGTTTCTGTGAATCTTAGAGAGAGACTGACTTGATGGCTAAAGAATCAAATCACTTTGTTTTGATTGAAGACCACAGGAAGCCAAAATATATTGGGTATAGACAGCCATATTTAATGACACAATAAAGGCAATATAAACAAGGAGTCCTGTGGCACTTTTAAAGACTAACAAATTTATTTATCACATAAGCTTTCATGGGAGAAAATCCCACTTCAGTTGCTTTGAAGATGGGGAACTTACAGACTGGGAGGGAAACGAATGCAAAGAAGTGTAAGTCAGATCAGGTCACACTGTTACAGCAAATCAATGCAGTAGTTTAGTTTCAAACACTGGGGAACAGCATATAGAGGAAGGTGAGGTCAAATCACCTGTTTTAATGAGAAAAATCCATTGTCTTCATTAGGCTTGAAACAACACTATCAAATTTGGTAATTAATTTTATTTTGCTGAACTAGTCTGATATGGCTATCCCTTTGAAAATGGAAGAGATAATACCTCTGAAAATTACTGCCTACAAATGTGGAATCGGGATCTGGCTAATCTCACAGTGGAGAGGAGGAAACTCCCAAGGCTCATGCTGGAAACCTCAAAAGATTTTAGGTGGGGCCCTTCAATCAAAAAGCCTGAAATCTCTTAAGAAGCTGAGCCTTGCAGGAAAAGGGAGGGAAAAGGTCTGTGCAGAAACAGCTGCAAGGGGCAACAGGGAAAAGTGGGTGTCTACCTAGAGCTGGCCGAGAAGGGCCAAGGTTTAGGTAAGGCAATATACATTTAGGCTTTTGTTTTATTAACCCACATTTCTCTGCTTGCATTATTCCTTGGGATAAATAAATTGTACTCTGTTTTGAACAAGTTGTTTTCTGTCACTGTGCTTACCATTAGAGGATCATAGCTCCCAGAAGGGATTCCAAATATATTTGGACCTGCTGGAAATAAATACTGTGGGCAACTGGAGTGGAATAATCTGGTGATTATGGCTAAAACAGGGTGGATAATGGAGTTCCACTCAGAGAAGGACAGGCGCAGGCCTCAAACTTCAAAGAAGAGTCCTCTTTTACACTGTCAGTCAGATAAGAGGTGAAACTCACCCTTGAACTTTAACAAACCAATGTTATATGAAACAATGACCAGTGGTTATAAGATGAATTCTGATGGTCTCTAAAGCAAACAATCATTCTCCTAGGCAACACGTAACAACAGGTACTGAAAATCCAACTCCACAAAGATACTGACAGGCACTCCAGTCATCTGACGTACCTAATACTTAAAAATGCAGGCTGGGCATGTAATAGCTGAGGAAACCAAGTAATGTATAACACTCAAAAGTGTCATAGTTTTGAATAGTTTTCTGATAAAAATATCTGAAGATATCTGGGGGCTATGTGATGCTCCTCAAACATCTTCTGGCAACAACCCACATCTTTCTCAGTCTCTATGTTCTTCTTTTAGTCCCTGACTGTCTTCTTACACTTAAACTCTTCTACTCCCAACACTAAAAGGTAATGGTAACATCCTAAACTCTGGTCATCCATGCCTTCCAGAACAGCCAATGTTTTAACTTATCAAATGGTGAGATTGTGCCCAACATTCCTTCTCATTTCTAGATTCCAGGAGTTTTCTGATTGATGCCAAGGCCCTCCACCTGTTAGTCACTCAGAATTTCACTTGTGATTTTCTAAATGCCCTGGATGATAATTTGTCTTGCAAAGCGCAAGCCTTATGAGACAAACTATGAGACTAAAAGAGTTTTCTGTCCTCAAGGATCACAAAGACATCTATTTTGAGTTCCATGTTTGCATGTTTACAATTTTAAGTTCTGAATTGAGTTTTCATTGCACCCCATTAGGAAAGCAAACACAGATTGCAGAATTTCCTTATTTTAGTATGATTCAGATGGGAAAAAAAAGGCTAAACTTTCTGGTCAGCTGACTTAGTTTTGGTAACTAGTACAGTACTGAAGATGATGATAGTTTGGTCATACCCAGGGGAAGAAAATACCACAAACTCAAAAGGCAACTTATTTTTATAAATTTTCCTAACTGAATTTTAAATATGCATGTTATTTTAGTGGTCCACTCCAAAATCCATCGGCAAAACACACACACCCCCCCCAACATATGCTTCAGTGTTTGCTCATATAATTTCAATACAAGTGAAAGATTGTGTGTTCATGTACCTATTAAAATAAAATGTTTCCTAATATGTTACTAGTACACACTGTAGTAAATTAACCAGTTCTGAGGATAAATGAAACAAAACCTTAGAACTAGTGGGCAAATGTGCAGCTCTTATAATTTCTCATACCCCACTGAACTATTTTTAAGAACAAAATTATTTCCAAATTAAATAAAAAGTCAATCTTTTGTAACAGTTTTCTTCCCAAGATTGTGAAGTATTGTTTGCAGGAGTGAAAATGAGATGATCTGAGCAAAATTTCACTTATTTTGCCAGCTGGAAAGTACCTCAGTGGCATAAAACAACAAGTGTGTTACCTGAAAACTCTCTCAGTAATGACTGTTTGGTTAATATAAAGAATAAAGAGACAGCGTAACAACAAGAGATGATAAAATACATTGGTTGCAGGGTAAAGGAAAAGAACAGAAAATGCAAGGAATCAAATGAGCAGCAACAAAGTAGGGGGGACAGAGCAGGACAGAAAAAGGACAGGAAGAGTTGCAGAATGTATATGGTAAGCCACTGAATGAGAAGATACAAATAGGACACATGTAATAACTTGTACTGAGTGACGATACCAAGAAAATTCAACTACACCTATTGAATCCAGGGGTGGGCAAGCACAAGCCTGCCCACACCTGAAGGTTCCTCCCCCCAGGCCTAAAATAATTACAGGGCATAACAAAGGAAAGATGAGGTCAGGAATGAGGGTCGTAATTTCAGAAGCAAGGATTCACAAGGGGATACTGAGCCAAGAACATTGGATTGCACCCAGTATTCCTCAGAAGTGTTTAGTGAGCCAGCAGACATGGCCCAGAGAAATTCTGCCTGGATACATGAACATAGGAAGGATTGAAAATTGACCCTCAGAGTATCTCCCCAGATAGCATCCTCCTCCTCGTAGAATAGGCAGTCACCTTGGCCAACACCAGGAGGAAGATTAAGAGGGTCTTGGAACTTTGTGATGCCATGAATGGGGCATAGTAAATGAGGCACTGGGAAAAGTGTAGGGAGAGCTAAGGAAAAGGTTCTGGAGGAACCAGAAGAGGGGCTGTGACATGGGCCACTTGAGAAAGATGTGTGCCAGGGTCTCCCGGAAGCTGCCTAAAACACAAGCATCACGGAGGAGGATGAAGTACATGCCTGTACTCATGGCTCCATGAGGGAGCCACCAGCTAATATTCCCAGTGACCATGGAACCAAGGTGGACTACACATTGGCCCAATAGGGTTTCTCACCCTCCATAGGTGCTGAAAAGTCTTCCACTTCTTGTCAGGGCAGGACGCATGGGTGAGGAAATGTAATCTGTGAAGCATGAGTGCATATAGCTGATGTCTAGGCATGGTTGTGAATGGAAGCAGCTGAAAATCATGCAGCCCGCTTGTGTTGTTGAGAGGAGGAAGTAACAGGAGCTCATGAAGCAGGAAGGCTGAGGATTAGATTGGAGCCAGTTGAAGTTTTCAGCCCAAACCTTTTGTGAATTAAGACAAAAATTCAACAAAAGTACTTTAAAAAATGTAATGTTATAATGAACACAGACTTTCGTGTAAAATTTCACTGAAGATAGTGTTGCAGAGAATGGGCTGAAGACAAGACTTCAGAGTACACATCTCTTCCTTCCAGAGTGGGTGCTTAACAATCTAATCCAGAGAAAAATCACTACATTTTTTGGGTTGAATGAAAACATTTCATTCAATGCAAACACCTAGAATCCAATTCTGCAGGTCCTCTGGGGCTCAAGAAGCCATGGAAAAAATAGGGGGCACTCAGCACTCACCAAGACCAGCTGCCTGAATCCTACTGTTTAGGAGAAGGCATTCCAAATCGCTAGTCGGCATAGTCAAGTCTCTGCACACATCACCTTCCACTGTGCCCCGCCCCATCAGTACCCCTTGAAGGAAATCTGTGCAACTGCTTTTGAGAGAAATGCAGCTTATAATAGAGAGGAGAATACATTTATGTTCATCAAATGGATCACCTCCTATAACAAAGGTAGGGACTTGATACTTTGGCTATGTCTACACTAGAAAATTAGTTCAAATTAAGGAGCTTTACTTCAAACTAACGTGCTCCCTATCTACAGTAGGCTTTGCCTAATTCAAACTAGAATATTTTTTTTTAATTTGAACGGCAAGTTTGAACTAACTGCTTAATTCCAATTTATTTTGAACTTTAGTAGTCATGCTAGTTTGAACTAAGTAAGTTTGAATTAAGCACTTTTTTTTCTTTACTTTGATCTAAAACGTTAGTTTGAACTAAAAATAAATGTGGTTAGTTCAAACTAACTTTGAACTGCTTAGTTTGGACTAAGCAAGTCCAAGCTAAGCTTTTAGATATAGACATAGTCCATGGGAAAATTCAGAAGAGCCCACAAGCTATGTCTTTGAGATACACAGAGAAGAAAGCTCTGTGAGAAAATAAAATATATTTTCTATATGAACTTTATCAAAACTAAAAAGGTACTTAATCTCTCTTAACTTTTACCAAATATCAGGTTAGATATGTTATGAATGAAGTTTCTTTTGCTTTAACCTGATCTTCTCTCTCCCTTCTTAACAAGTTTTCCACTTAATTTCATCATGATACTGAGTGAAATTCCCCAAAAGACTAAAACTGTACTGAAGAGATGAATAAGATCTTAATCTCTAAGAGGAAATGGCAATGAAGAAGGCTTTCTGGAGGTTATAACCTGCCTGAGATTTTTGGAGGGACAATTAAAGAGCACCCCCCCTTCCATAATTAGTGCCATTTCCAGGCTGTTGTCAAATAAGAAATGTTTAAGGACAAATTTATGAGAACAGAGGTGAAGGGTGTGAAAATGAATGAGAAAATCAGAAAATTTATGAAACAAAACTTGAATTGTTTGTACATAGAATAATTGAGTTTTCCACAAAAGACACCAGGCAGTCTCTGAAATATTAGGTCCTCTTTCTACATACAGCTCTGTAAACATGAAGGAATTGTGATGAAATGGCAGATAAAGAGAGTTGTTGATATTACGCCTTCTCTCTCACTATAAAGTTAGTCCCAGTATGTTCTATCTATGCTAAATAAAACATTTCATGATGTTTCCTACAGGATACATTTTTCAAGAGGTTAATAGAACTATAGTAGATTGGGGTGGAAGGGACCTCAGGAGGTCACCTAGCCCAATCCTGTTTGCAAAGAAGGACCAAACCCAACTAAATCATCCCAGCCAGGTATTTGTCAACCTGTGTCTTAAAGCTCTAAGGATAGGGAGGTGGCAGAATCTCCAGTTAACCCATTCCAGTACTTCCTTCCCTCCAAATGAAGTTTTTCTTATTTTCCAAACTAGATTTCCCCATAGCAACTTGAGATGACTGTTTCTTGTTCTGTCATCTCCACTACTGAAAACAGCCTAGCTCCACTTTTTTGGAACATCCCCTTCAGGTAATTAAAGGTTGCTATCAAATCCCCCTTGCCTCCCCTCTTTGCAGACTAAATAAACCCAGTTTCTTTAGTATCTTCTCATAAAGCATGTGACCCACCCCTTTAACAATTTCCATTGCTCTGTGCTGGACTCTCACATTTTGTCCACATCCTTCCTGTGGGGTGGGGCATGCACACAATACTACAAATGGGGCCTCACCAGTGCACAATAGAGGGGAATAATCGCTTCCCTCAATTTGCCAGCAATGCTTGTACTAATGCAGCCCAATATATTATTGATAAGTTCCAAAGGGGCAGCGTGTCAGTCTAGTTCAGTAAAACAACTGAGGAGTCCCGTGGCACTTAAAGATTAACAAATGTATTTATTGCATGAGCTTTTGTGGGAGAAAATCCCACTTCATACGTTTTGAAAAAGCAAAAGCAAAGCATCTGATGAAATGGGATCTTCTCCTATGAAAGCTCATGAAATAAATTTGTTAGTCTTTAGGTGCCACAGAAATCTTTGTTTATTGTTGGTAAAGTTATACTTGTTTCATGTGTCAAAGAGATTGGTTTAGAAACCTAAAACACATATACAGTATTCAGCTAAATATGATTTTGAAAAATTTAAGGATAACTGCATTCAAATGTGAAAGGCTAAATAGGGGCAAAGGCTGTTGAAACACTCAATTCAAATTTCCAGCATTGGGAAAATAAGTTATCTGAGCTTCTCCCGAAAGCAGCTGACTTAGTTAAATGATTTCAGATGAATCAGTTAAAGTCAGAAAGGATCAGCAAGAGGTTATATGGCTTTGGTAGAAGCTCAGTAACTGTGGTTTAGTTTCACAAATCTAAACCCACTCCTGATTTATATTTTAGACTAGGGGTTCTCAACCCCTTCAGGGTCACAACATGACTGGGAGGTTTCTCAGCCATGCATGGTATACAGAGGTTCCTCTGCACCACATTCAGCAGAGGGCAAACAAACTGGCTGCCACTACTGAATGAAAATTACCCACAAAGGCAATTTCAGCTGGAGAAGGCTTCAGAGGTAGCTCCCTCCTACCACAAAAAAGTGGCCACCTTGGGCACTTTCAGTGGCAGCGCATCAAACAACATCCTTGCTGCTGCAGCTCTCCATTTTAGTGGCAGCTTTTAAAGGACAAACAGCTGGCAGCCACAGGTCTCTGTGGTAGAGATGGAGAGTGGGGTGGGGTTTAAGGGACAAGCTGCTAGCCAGCAACAAACTCAGCAGCTGTTCTGGGACACAGCTGTTGAGAACTGCCGTTTTAGACTTGTGGTGGAAAGGTTCAGTGAAAGGCTCTGAATTTTCTGAGAAAAGGATGAGAAGGGGCACAAAGCTTCTGAAAACACAGCATACCTAGCAGTGCAAATCAAGGAAGAGGGTCAGATCATGTGTGTGAACTAATTGCAAGCAGAGCCAAATTGCCAAAACAAGAGTTAGACTTTGGGCATGCTAATTCAAGTATCATCATTTTGCTACTCCACAGACAGACACCATAAGGACAAGAACTGGGAGTGAATAAAGGATCTTTGCAGAAAGTTGAAAGGAGGCCACTGAGTGCTTGGAGATGACATTCTTTTCACATTCATGGCAAACACAAAGTAACCCACAGAGGGAGGTCATTCAGTTCCTTTTTTTCAAAGGAAAAATATTTTTCAAAGAAAACTTTATTTCTCATGCCTCCCACTGACACGAAGAGCAATACCAACCCCATCTCAGTAAATTTAAAACAGAGTTCTGAACAATGTGAATATCTTTCAAACTTCAGAAGAGCAAATAGAGAGTGTGGGACTTAATCCCAGTCAAAAAGAAGCAATTATGCAATATGGAATTTGAAGTGTCTCCAGCCAGGTTCCATCAGACAGCAGCCAACTACAGTGCCAAGAATTCAATATGTTTTTAGCGTTTGTGGCTAAATACAACAAATATCATAGTGTACCAGATGAACTCAATCCCTGAACTCAGGGCTGCAAGAACTTTAACAATCCCCCCACTCCCTGCACCCAGAACACATCATTGACCAAGACAGAGGAGCAACTGACCCATATTCTGTGTTACCAGTGAACAGACTGCAAGCGAGGATAGGAGCAGATGGTAGTTTCCTTCATCCTACCAACATAGTTCCTGCCATAACATCTATCACTTGCTAGCTCTTAAGCGGCTCATAGCAGACAAAGGTTTAATTTGGAGAGAACCAAAATAAGCTCTGAGATAAACTGGCTATTTTGCATAAATTCTGGCCTGAGTTGTAAGAAAAACTTGCTCTATACTTCCTGCATTTCCTTAGAATTAGAAAAGAAGCAAAATTAAAAATCAACATTGCTAAAGATAAAATACTATAAATTTTTCTCAATTCAGGATTATACAATCATCAAACCACTGTCACATTGCTTAACTAATGTGTTTACAGTTACCCAGACCAACCAATTATTACTGCCAACAACCAAATCATCCGGATAACACAACAAATAATCAATTCTTGTGAAATCTAACTCAGGAACCTAAAGAGGCATCTATCCATTTAGTTCTATACATCAATTAAAGGACCTCATCCACAGCAGGGAAATCAGTATCAGTTAAATATTTTAGGCCTAGAATTAAAATTAGTTTTTCCTCTCAGTCTTAAGTAAATTGATGCAACCTCCAGAAGTTCCTGCATCTATTGAGGCTATCCTGTTCCAGTCTGAATTCAGAAACAATGTGGCTATGTCTAAACTAGTCACTTAGTCCAGACTAAGCAAGATTAGTCTAGACTAATTTAATCTGTGTCTACATTAGGTTTTGCCTAGTTTGAACTCAGAAATTTCTTAGTTTGAACTAACCAAAGCTTAGTCCAAAACTAATACATCTGAGTGGTTAGTCTGGATTAAGTGCTTAGTTCAAACTTTACATTCAAACTAGCATGATGTCAACATGGACTAATGGCTTAGTTTGAAATAAGCCATTAGTTCAAACTAGCTGCATTTACTAGTTTGAACTAAAAATCCATGGTTAGTTCAAACTAACCTTGGGTTAGTTTGAACTAGCTGGGAATTGCTTACTTCAGACTAAGGAAGTCCAAACTAAGCTTCGCAATGCAGAAAGAGCCCGTGAGTCAGCAGCTCTCTCTTTATCTATAGCTGACAGTTGAGTCCTTGACACTTGTCAACAAAACTTGGGAAACACCAAAATGGATTTTTGAAGGTAGGACTTCCTTAGTGTTTTAGGTTTAAAAAATTATTCCTGGGGCCTCCCTCAAATAGGCATTTTTACTTAAAGTCTCACACATATGTTAGCATTCAGATTCAAAAATTCACATTTGCGCATTAAAATAGAGAAGGATGAACATCTCCCAGGTAAAATAAAAGCCAAAAATAGAGAAAAAGAAGGAAGATGCATGAATAAAAAGGCTTTAACTCTTCAACTTTCATGGTCTTGGGATTCATGTGTCAGAGACAGGACTGCAGCCTACAGAACAAAGTAACTGTGTAGCTGGTTGATGCCTTTCACTAGTATGGTCTTTCAGGCACTTAGCCTATGTCTGCACTAGAGGGCTCAGATAAAGTCAACTTAACAAAATGTGGCTGCCTAAGTTGACTTTATTAAATGGATTTAAGCCAGCGTAGGCACTTAAGTAAGTTAACTTTAAGCAGGTCCCCAGGCCTTTACTAAATCAACTTAAGTAGTTAGCATGGCTTAAGTCCAATTAATAAAGTCAACTTAGGTGACCAAGTTTTGTTAAATCAACTTAAAGTCAATTTAATGCTTAAAGTTGACTTAAGCAAGTGCTTAACTCTACTTGATAAATGTCAAAAGTGGCCATGGAGTTGCTTAAATCAACTTAATCCAGGTTAAGTCAACTTAAACCTCAAGTGTAGACATGCCCTTAAAGTTGGTCAGGCTGACATCACTGATAGACTTGCCCAACACTTTGTACAGAGAAGTTTTGTAAAACAGGGGTACTGGTCTCCCTTAGTATTGTGGTAACCCAAAAAACCACACCATAATCTGCACTCATCTTAACCTTTGTGCTTATGGTTTAGCTTGCTCCACTTTAGGGCACCTCCCAAGAGGTCTTCTGAGTAAATCAGGTACACCACACAACTCAGATCTCAGCAGTCCAGTTCTCATAAAGGAAAGCAAGTTTGACATATGGTTAGTTTAGAAAGTCCCCTCTGAACTTGCAGTTTTTGCAACTATTATTGTGATTGTATGCAATGGGAAAAATCAAACAAACAAAAAACTAGACAAGGGTTTGAGCTTCCCTTTTCAGGGTTCCAGCCAGAGGGCACCAGATAACAGATACAATAAGTAGAATAGGGGTCAGCAACCCCCCCCACCCATGCCAAAAATGGCATGTGGCACCACTCAGGCCCCCCTGTTGGCCACACTTCCCCACTGGGAAGCACTAGGAAGCTGCAGTGCACAGCTCCTGGCCCCTGCTGGCCCTGCCCCCTGCTGGGCAGGCATTGTGGGGAGCTAGGCCAGTTGGCCAGCTTGGCAGGACAGTACGGGGCCTCCAGAACTGCGTGGCCCAGGGCAATTGCCCCTCTCATTCGCCCTCAGAGACAGCCCTGAGAGGGTGCCAGGCGGCCCTGGTGCCAACCCCTGGAGACCACATGCTGCTTCGAGGGGCGGGTGCACCCTGGCTGCAAACCCGAGGCCTGGCCCTGCCCCCAGCACCCACTGAAGGTGAGGTGGGCAGAGCTGGCGGGGGGATCGGCAAAGGTTACTGACCCATGAAGTAGAAGACCTTGATATGTTCATTAACATAACTATAGCCAAACAAATGGTCATTGACATTTGTCCACACTCATACATCCTCTCCATGTTTCTTAAAATGCATGTCATCTCATGTTAGGTGTCACATCATCCTTCTGGCAAGAAATTATGGAATTAGCCCTTATGGTTTAATTGTGTCAAAGAACCTGGTTTATATCAACTAACTTTTCACCTAGAAGAAGATGGCCCTTCTACATCTTATCCATTTATATTCTATTGACTATAAAGAAAATTGTATTTTGCTTAATTTTCCCCAAAACTTTTGCATCCACACAATCAGAATTAATCATAATCCAATAGTGAAATGACCTGACAAACTGATGGTATCTGCACTTAATCTAGGCATGGATTCTTCAGAGGATTTCAGTATTCCATGCAACTGCACTTGAACATTTCATTGGTATCATTAGCTACAGCTCACTTTCCATTTCCTAATCACTTTGTAGCATATGCTGTTGAATAATTCACTCTGCAGGTCCTGAAGATATTTTAACATATAGAAGCTGGAGTTTTGTCTGTTTGTGTTATCCTGATTTATAGGACCAAACAATTCTGACCATCAGATACGTTGACAAATTTAATTGCAACAATATGTTGTCTATGCTTTTATAATCATGGAAGAAACTCATGTACAAGATTGTGAGAAACAGACTGACATCCTTTTCTTAGTGCATATAATTTCATCATCATTTTCCAAAATGGTAAGTCCTACTTTTTTCATTACTATGGAACGGAAGTACCATAAGGGAGTGAGGAAGGCACGCATAGTACAGTCTAGAAGGACTAGTGAAAATGGTGTTGGTGACTTTAGTAGGACAATTGTCTACGTATCTAATCTTATACGTACACTTGGAACTGTAACTGATCTTGAGGCCTGTGCTACTTGGAACTGTAACTGATCTTGAGGCCCCATGCATTTTGGTATTTAATTCTGAAGCAGCTGTGATCATGAAGGAGGAGAGAGAGAGAGAGAGAGAGTGTGTACACACACACACACACACACACACACACACACACTCCCTGCCAAACTTCTGATCCATTTGGCAAGTATCTATTCCCATCCCATTAGCATCACACCCAGATCATGCAAACACAAAAGAGTGGAAAGCAAGACCTTTTTATAGGGCACAGACAAGCCTTTTGCTAGCAGCATCTCCTCTTCCTCTCAACCCCTCCCCTTTTCTTTTATTTAAAAGAACTAGGGATTTAAGGGGGGAAAGAAAGGGAAAATGCCAAATTAATTTCAGCAGCAGTGAATTGGTTTGGGTCATATTTACTCCCCTCTAGCAGGAAGTGAGTTCTAGTGCCTTTCATTGGCATGCATTCACTACAAAATGATGAATTAAAGGAGTACCAACATGATCTTACTGTCTTTTCTTATTCACAGGGTATTTACACAAAGAGGATATGTCACAATATTTATTAGGTGTGTCATGGTAATAGAAATTGCGGCCTGATCCAAGTTGTAGTCATGTACCACATGCCATCATTCATCTCAGCCATCTGCTGTTATTATTGTGCATCAGTAGGACATAGTGCCATTATTGAATGGCTCCACTGAAACACTGACTTTGTGTCTGTCATGGATTATGACAAAGTCTGAACTGTGGAATTTGCTGCCTCAGTGACTTTTTGAAAAATCACTAACAGTTGGGAAGTTCCAAAGGGGCAACCATGTTGGTCTAGTTGAGTAAGCAAACAAGGAGTCCTGAGGCAGTTAAAGACTAAAATTTATTTATTGCATGATCTGTGTTTGTAATGAGCAGGGGAACCACATGGTGAATTGCCTGATGCAAAGGTTGTGGATCTTAACACATCTATACAGATGCATGTGTACTTCTGGGGAAGAGCTGGTGGTCGCAGTACATGTAGCACCAATGACACAGGGGAGAACAGAAGAGGTCTGGAGACAAAATTTAATCTGTTAGATGAGAGACTGAAGTTCAGGAACCACATGGTAGCATGCTTTGAAATTCTTCCAGGTCAAACATCTGATGAAGTGGGGTTATCACATACATAACCTCATGATAAATTTGTTAGTCTTTAAAAATGCCACAGGACTCCTTGTTTGACATGCAGGGCAAGTTGGACAGGCAGAACTGCAGGGTCTCAAGTGAATGGATGAAATAATGTGTAGGGAGGAGACATATATATTTATTAAAAGCCTTTTGGGAAAGGAAGGATAGGGCTCCACCTAAACCAAAATCGAACCAGATTGCTGCCATGTAAAATTAAGATCATACAGCCTTTTTTAAACTAAATGCTGAGGGGAAGCCAGCAAGTGCGGAAGAGCACATAATTTGGTCAGATGCTTCCCTTTGGTGAGGATCTATTACTGGAGATCCTCTATATTTGAATATGGATGAGGGGCTTGAAGAGGATAAAATATGAATAGGAGCTGATGAGAAGGTCAAATGAAAAAAAGAGTCCCATTCAATTACATCACAATGGCAGACAGCTAAAATTGAGAATTTTTTTAAGGGCTCATATATAAATGCTATACGACTAAACACTAGGCTGGGTGAACTTGAGTGCCTTGTATTAAATAAGGCTATTGATAGTGTTGTATTGTTATTGTGTTGTGAATCAGGCATGTGTGCCGGTCAAGTTCTCTTCTGGTTGCCATCTCAACTTCTTTAGGTAACTGAATCAGCAGACCTTGTTAGCACTTCTCATGAAGAGTTGTATGCTCTGTTTAATAGTGAAAGTAATCATCCAGGTTTATAGTCAATGAAATACTGTGCTAGCACCCCATAGGAGCTGCTGGTAAACTAGGTTTTGTATGCTTATTTCGAGGGACTGATTCAGGTAATGGCAGGACTTTGTTATTTATTTCTTAGCCTGGATAAAGATGTCCCTCCTGGGATCCTCTTCTTATACCCTGATACAAACAAGCGTCACCTTGCATCTCTCAAGTCTGGTATTGTCCTACACCTTCCTCCAAATCAAGCACAGCATCTTCATCCATCCTCCTGTCTCTATTATTTTAAGAGCAGGATGTTCTGTACTGTTTTTCACGATTACATTCATGCACTACTGCCACCTGGGGAGAGACTGTATTATATTGCTGTTCCAGGAGTACTTGGACTATCTCCCAGGATTATGTTTCTGTAGTTACTATATATCAGGGGAATCGTGGAATGCTAGAATTTTAACAGTAGGAATTTCTGCTCCTGCATCTTAAAAACACTAAAATGTTAAGAATGCTGTTTTTCTGCCAAGTTCCTATATCAGTGAACTTGTAAGCAGACAAGCAGGCAGGGGCATCACTGGCACCAGGCTTATGAGGCTTGAGCCCTGAGCCCTGGTGCTAGAGCCTGGATCTGCCACAGCAGCTGCAGTAAGTCCCGGTGCCCAAGCACCAGATCTTTTCCTGGGCCAGGGGCATTGCTGCAAGCACATGCAGTTCCCTAAAGCCTGACTATGGTCCAGGCCTCAGATCTTGCTGCAAGCCCAATATTACTTTCTCTTACCATTTCAATGGGTACAAAAACTTGGTGAAATGAGGATAATCAATGGAACAGTATACCAAGGTACAAAATATATCAGAAGGACAGAATAAGTTATACTGATAGGGGAGTAGCATTATATGTGAAAGAAAGCATAGAGTCAAATGAAATAATCTGAAATGAACTAAACTATGCCATAGAATCTATATGGATAATAATTCCATGCGTTAATAGTAAGAATATAGCTGCAAGGAATACACCACAGTCCTGGTCAGGCGGTTGATAGTGACAAATCTTCTGGAATATTAGTCAGTCTATAAAAATAAAAAGTTTAATAGCAATGATTTCAACTAGGGATTTCAACTATCCCTATATTGACTGGGTACATGTTATTTCAGGATGAGATGCAGAGATAAAGGTTCTTGATACCTTAAATGACTGCTTCTTGGAGCAGCAAGTCCTGGAACCCACAAGAGGAGAGGAAGTTCTTGATTTAGTCTTAAGTTAGGTCCTAAATATAGCTGAACTACTTGGTAATAGTGACCATAACGTAACACAGAACAACCCTATGGGTAGTGGGACATGAGACACTAAGCAGCCAACAAGAGTAGTATTTACTTTCAGAAAAGGGAGTTGTATAAAAATGAAGATGTTAGACATTAAAATGAAAATCACAAACATTTCCATGAAACTTTCAAAGATACCATGATAGAGGCTCAATTTAAAATGTACTCCTCATATTAAAAAAAATGTAAGAGGACCAAAGAAGTGCGACTCTAGCCCAACAAAGTAAAAAACAGTTTGAGGCAAACATCCTTTCAAAAGTCAGAGTTCAATCATATTGAGAAAAATAGAAAGCACAAAGTCTGGCAAGGGAAGGGTAAAATTATCATTAAGAAGGATCAAAAAAATTGTAAGTACATCAGAAGCAGGAAACCTGCTAACCAACCAGTGGGGCCAATGGATGACCAAAATACTAAAGGAACACACAAGGAACCAAGTTATTGCAGAGAACCTAAGTGAATTATCTGCATTGGTCTTCACCACGGAATATGTGAGGGAGATTTTTAAACCTGAGCCATTCCTTTTAGGTGACAAATCTTAGGAACTATCCCAGATTGAAGTATTATTACAGGTGGTTTGGGGATAAATGAAATATACGTAAATCACCAGGATCAGATGGTAACCACCAAAGAGTTCTGAAGGAACTCAAATGTGAAATGTAGAACACTAAATGTAATATGGTTCCAAAGGGGCAGCCACGTTAGTCTAGTTCAGTAAAAAAGAAAAAAAGAGTCCTGCAGCACTTAAAGACTAACAAATTTATTGCATGTGCTTTTGTGGGAGAAAATCCAACTTTTTCAGATGCTTCAAAGTCTGACAAAGTGGGATTATCAGACACAGATGAATATGATTTTTTGGGGAAGAGTCAAAATGATCTTTGAAAAAGGAAATGATGTCTCAGCAATCTGCTGGAATTCTTTGGGGGGGGGGGGGTCAACCAGCACATGGACCAGGGTGATCCAGTGGACACAACGTAGTTGGATTTTCAGAAAACCTTTCACCAATTCCCTCAACAAAGACTCTTAAGCAAAGTAAGTGCTCATGGGATAAGGGGGAAGGTCTGTTCCTGGATCAGTGACTGGTTAAAAGAAAGGAAACTACCGTCAGTTTTCAGAATTGAGAGAGGTAAATGGTGGTGTTCCCCTAAGGGTTTGAACTGGAACCAATATAGTTTAACATATTCAAAAATTAAACTGAGGTGACAGGATGTTCAGATGCAACAAAATTATTCAAGATATTTAAGTTTAAAGAAGAGTACAAAGAGTTACGAAAGAATCTCACGGAACTGAGTGACTGGGCAACAAAAAGGTATATGAAATTGAATGTTGATAAATGCAAACTATTTGGAAAACATCCCAACTATACTTATAGAATGCTGGGGTATAAAATATCTGTTACCACCAAAGAAACAGATCTTGGAGTCACTGTGGATAGTTCTTTGAAAACATCCACTCAACATGCAGCAGCAGTCAAGAAAACTAACAGAATTGGGGATTCATTAAGGGACAGATAAGACAAAAAATGGTATCTCCTCTTTATAAATCCATGATATGTCAATATCTTGAACAACATGTACTTATCTGGTTGCCCTTTTGCAAAAAGTATGTACTGGAATTGCAAAAGGTACAGAAGCAGCCAGCTAAAATGATTAGGGTTAGGCTTACTGACCTGTAGTTACCAGATTCACCTCCAGAGCCTTTTTTAGGATGGCTTTTTTGGCCTCACACTATCTATCATCCAGTCATTTGATACAGATGTCTATTTAAAATGATAGGTTACATACACATTTAATGTTCTACAACTTCACATGAACGGGGGTATGTAAAACCTTCCTTATGAGGAGAGAAGACTAGGATTTTTCACCTCAGAAAAGAGATGACCAAAGGGAGATATGATAGTGGTCTATAAAATCATGATTGGTGTGGAGAAAGTAAATAAGGAAATATTATTTATTCTCTCATAAACACTAAAATTAAGGTTCACCAAATTAATACACTGCAGAATTAAAATGAACAAAAAAGCATTTCTTCACCCAACACATCCTTGCCTAAGGATGATGTTAAGGTCAAGGTTGTACCAGGGCTCAAAAAAGAACTAGTTATGTTCATGAAGTTTAGATCCCTGAATGGCTCCTAGATGTTTGCCAGAGGCTGGAGATGGCAGGCGGAATTGATTATTTGATTATCTGTTCTATCAATTCCTTCTGAAACACCTGGCATTGTCTACAGTCAGAAGACAGGTTGTGGGCCAGATGGTCTAACACAGTACAGCCATTCTTATATTCTAAGAACATTTGTGAAATGGAGGATCCATCTGGCTTTTTAAAGGACTAGATAATTTCTATAAACTTATCTTAAGTGCAACTTATTTTTTAATCTGACATGAATCTTGACTTTCAGTGTATTATGAAAATTCTATATTTTGAAAAGGCCCACAGAATAAGATTCCTGGTAACTGCTATACTGTCTCTTGGAGTGTCTCTGTTTTTAAAAGTATTTTACACTTTTCTTTTGGACTGAGTAGACATATGATTAAATACATTTAGAGTTTTAATAATGTGACTAGTATGAGTACAAAGTTTTCAATGAGAACATCTTAGAAACAAATCCATTTTTTTGTGAGTGGGAGAGGGAGGGAAGAGTGTTTGGGGAGAATATTGCAGTAAAAGTTGGATAAAGATGTCACTTTAGAAAATACAAAATTCCTACTGGAGACTATACTAATTTAACACTTTAAAGGACCCAAGACTGATTCTTCTGTGTACAATGCTGAACTGCTCAGACGCTCTTGGTTGGGATATTACCGAACACGTATGCCTGAAAGAGTTAAGGCTGATGGTGAGTGGCCATCCTCTGGAAAGAATCATTCCTACCCACACTGAAGTTACTCAGGCAAGCATTAATCTTCCAGTAGGGTTTTCTAATGAAAAAAATAAAGGAATTATTTTTTCATATTAGATATCTAACATTAGCATAGTAATTCTATCATTTTAAAATAAAAGTTATTGCATTAAAGTACAAAGATAGCAATTTATTTTCAGATACAAGTGTTTTGTTGTTGTTTTAAGCTTCTGACTCATTCCATAAATTCCATTTAATCGGGCTTGTGTCTCTGGAGAGGCAATAAAGGGTCTCACCTTCCCACTCATTCTTCACAGCGTTCCTAAATATGCAGCTATTATAGCCTCAATATATACAGAGTAACAAATTATTCAGTCATCTCTATTCTCTCTCTCTTTATTTTGGCTCCTAACCTAACTATTGAAAGCTAACAATAATGAAACACTGAGTACTACTAACAACAATCTGGCAAGGTTTACAAAAGTGCCACTACAGCAACATTTTTAATTAGAAATGAAACAAAACAAGCATAGTACAAATAATTGAAGTCAGAACAAAACCAACAACTGAGTATTTGGAAGCCAGATTTGTCACTGATTTTTAATTTTGAGATTGATTACAGCACATCACAACATTATTGCAGAAATATCTTTCAACTCTCGATTGTTGGCATGGTCCTAGTTGTGGGCTAGACTGGGCTTAACCTTAACATGACCAGAAAGGCAGAGGAGTAAGGACTATCATCTTGCATAGCCACTAGGATCCATAGCCTGGATCTTAGTTATGCAGTGTACCAGTACAGTCCACCATATGCTACTCTAGCTGCATATTGATAGGCAGCATGGTGAGTGAACATATTCATGAGTTTGTGCCACAGCATACTGTGGCCAGTAGAACTACATGCACCAGGAAAACATTGGGTCAGACCAATGGTTCATCCAGCCAATCATCTCTTTTAAAAGTGGCCAAACCAGATGCTTCAGAAAGAATAAACAGAACAGGACAATGATCAAGTAATTCACTTTTGTGATCCACGGTCCACTTCTAGGAGTCAGAATTTTAGAGACACCAGGAGCATAAGGTGTCATCTCTTACCATCTTGACTAACAGCTATCCTCCAAAAACTTGCATCATTGTTTCAAATCCCATTATGCTTTTGTCCTTCACTTTATCCTCTGGCAATGAGTTCTGTGGGTTGACTGTGCATTGTGTGAAGAACCACTTCATTATGCTTGTTTTAAACCTGCTGCCTGTTAATTTCTTTGGGTGACCTGCGCTTTTTATATCATATAAAGAGGTAAATAACTTCCTTACTCACTTCCTGCATACCATTCATGATTTTAATCTCTCATATTCTCCATTTAGTTCTTTTTTCTTAAGCTTAATAGTCCCAATCTCTCATATCTTTGCCAACTCTGCCTGCACATCAACTCTAGTGATATCATCAAAGGCCCCAACCACAACAGCCACATCATCGGGGGGTCATTCACCTGCACATCTACTAATGTGGTATATGTCATCATGTGCCAGAAGCACCCGTCTGCCACATATATTGGCCACACTGGACTGTCCTTATGCAAAAGGATAAATGAACACAAATCAGACATCAAAAAATGGCAATATCCATAAGCCAGTAGGAGAACACTTCAATCTCCCTGGGCGCTCAGTAGCAGACTTGAAAGTTGCCAAAGGGTCTGTGTGTGTGGTGTGGTTTTTTTTGTTTTGTTTTGTTTTGTTTTTTTAAGAAAGAAAAAACTTCAAAGGGAGACTTCAGCATGAAACTGCAGAGCTGGAGCTGATTTGCAAACTTGACAATCAGAGCAGGTCTGAATAGGGACTTGGAATGATTAGCAGATTACAAAAAGTAATTGTCCCTGTTCACAGATTCTCTCCCTCCAATCAACTGATTTGAATGGGCCCCATCTGCCCCAATTGAATTGACTTTGCTAACAATTTCCATCCTCTATCCTGGCATTTGTATTTATACCTATCAACTGTAGTTTTCACTTTATGCAGCTGATGAAGTGGGTTGGAGCCCACAAAAGCTTATGTCTGAAGAAATCTGTTAGTATTTAAGGTGCCACAAGATTCTCATTTTTCCTCATATGCAAGCTGTTTCATCTCCCAAGTATTTTGTTGCTCATCTGTGGTTTTTTTTTTTCCATTCAAATTTAATTTTTCTGAAATGGGGCTCACAAGCACCACACACGGTATTCAAGATATGGGTGTAGCTTGGGATTTATCTTATTATTTTTCCCTTTCCCAATGGTTCCTAAAATTGTCAGCTTTTCTAGCCACTAATGCACATTAAAGCATGTGTGTCAGAACTATCCATGATGACTCCACAGCTCTGAGTTTTAACAGCTAATTGAGAACCCAGCATTTTGCATATATAGTTGGGATTATGTTTTACAATGTGCATTACTTTGCATTTATCAACATTGAGTTTCAGATGACATTATGTTGCCAAATTACCTAGCTTTGAGAGATCATTTTTGTAATTCTTCAGTCACCTTTAGATTTACCTATCTGAAATAATTTATATCATTGAGAATTTTGCATCTTCACTGTTCACGCCATTTTCCTGATAATTTATGAATGTTGAACACCACATGTGTCACTACAAAACCTTGGGGGACCACATTATTTACTTCTTCCCATTATTAAAATGGGCCATTTATTCCTACCCTTTGTTTACTAGCATTTAACTAGTTACTGATCCAGGAGAGGACTTTCCCTCGTATCCCTTGACTGCTTACTTTGGTTAATAACCTTTGGTGAGGGACCTTGCCAAAGGCTTTCTGTAAGTCCAAGCACCTATAATTTGCATCACCCTTGTCCCCAAACATGTTGATACCCTCAAAAAAATTCTAAGATTGGTGAAGCATAACTTCCCTTTACAAAAGCCATGTCGACTCTTCTCTCATCTATAGTGGTTATCTAGGAGTCTGATATTTCTGTTCTTTACTATAGTTTGAAGCAATTTGCCTAGTACTGAAATTAGGCTCACTAGCCTATAATTGCCATCACTTCTGGTGTCATTTTTAGAAACTGGCATCACATTAACTATCCCTTAGTCCAGTTGTTCCCAGTATTTTCTCTGCCATGACACACGTTGCTACTTTTAACTAACTTGATGCACACCATATAGTTTCTAAATGAATGCATGAATATTCATGAGCCAATACAAAACTGAGTAGTTTTTTTTAAAAAATTTGTGGAACACCTGCTCAGGCCTGATGGAACACCTGTGTGCATGGCACACTCGTCGGAAACACTGCTCTGGTCATCTGATGCACATGCTAATTGAAAGTATAGATTACACACCCTAGTTAGCAGTTCTGCAATTTCACTTTTGAGTTCCTTCAAACTCTTGTGTGAATTTCATCTGGTCCCGATAAGTTATTACTGTTTAATTTATCAACGTGTTTGAAAACCTCATTTTCTGACACCTTAGTCTGGGACAGCTCCTCAGATTTGTCACCTGAAAAGAATAACTCAGGTGTGAGAATCTTCATCTCATCCTCTTCAGTTAAGAGCAATGTAAAAAATTCATTTAGATTCTCCAGAATGACCTTAGCTTCCCAGAGTGCTGGTTTAACAACTCTATGGTCCAGTGGCACCATTGATTTAAACTTATTTTTAAAATGTTAAGTGATAGAGATTGCACCACAAACCTTGATAAGTTGCTCTAAAGGTTAATAACCTTGACGGCTGAACATGTATACCTTATTTCCAATATGAATTTATCTAGGTTCAACTTTCAGTCTTGCATTGTGTTATAACTTTCTTTTCTCAGTTTCAAATGTTTTTGTTAGCCACATAGGTACTTATATAGATTGTAACAGAAACAGCGCTGGCCTTTATGGCGCCCCTGCAGTGCAGCAGATGCCAGCACAGATGAATGATGTCACAGGGGAGCGCAATGGTGCGGTCCCCATTTTGGTACCCCTCAAGTATCAGCACCCCCCTGCAATGCTTACCAGGCTTACCGGGTTGTGCCAGCCCTGGATTCTAATCAAGTGATCCCTCAATCTTCTTTTTTAAATGACATAAATGGGGCTCCTTTAGTTTATTGCTCTGAGATATGTTTTCTAAGTCTTTAATAATTTTTGGTCATTTTCTGAGCCCCTTCAAATTTATCTTTATTGAATTATGAACACCAGAATGAGACAAACTGTTTCCGCAGGGGGATCTCACCAGTGCCAAATACATAGCTGTAGTTCAAAATCTCTACTTCTCCTTGAGATCCCCCTATTTTTGCCTGAGTTCTTTTGATATTCATATTCAGTTGATTATCCACCACAATCTTTCTACTCTTTTTTAGAGTCACCAATTTTATATGTTAAATGATTGTGAGATTAGGCAGATAGTTAAATTCTTAAAAAAACCACCCCCCCCAAAAAACTTTTAAATCATTCCTGAACTATCATCAGTGATGGACTCTGATTGCTACTCCTATGCTCTGCCAGCACAGGATGGTCCTGTTATGAGACTACTTTAGTGTGCACTGGCTATATTTTAGTATGTGGCAGCAGTGAGTTCCCAGCGCTTCCCAGCACTGCAATTCACAGCCCTCTGTTTTGCACTATGGCACCTTGCAGACATGCCCATGGAGACAGATTTATAACTATTCATTGTTTATTGAAAACTGTTCTATCATCTGGAACAATCACCAGATTATAAAACACGTTTTTGCTATAGTAGAGTTCCTAGGAACAGGAAAAAATCAGCACTTACACACCATGCTGCTGAAGCCAACAACTCCCAGATCTAGAAACGCAGTTGCTAAACATCTGGCATAAGTGCCTAATTATATAGGAAATGATTACAGAATCCTTGAAACAAACCTCCAGCCTTTACTATTAAAATGCAATGTTAAGCAATTTCATTACCTATAATTGCCTTGTTTAGAAGAGAACATACAATTCCAGGGAGGATAATTCATACAAAAGTTCAGGCATAATGTGTTCCTTCTATGATTTTTTTTTTTTTTTAAAGTTTTGAGTGAAATGAAAAAACAAAATACTACACATAGGACTAGGAAATAATGTCAAAGTGTTAATAATGAAAATTGCAATAATGTAATATTAATATTACTGCAAAGTATAGAAGAAAGCAATTATAACAAAGATGACATGAGGAAAAACCATTTGTCTGACAAATATGTAGATTTTTTTTTTAAGTTGAATTTTGAAAATCACTCATACTACAGGCCCAGCTCTAAATTTTTTTTGAAGGTTTTTAAGGTATCTTGTACACTCTTCACTTTTTGTAAACACAAATTTCTGTAACAGACGCATAGCAATTTTATAAAGAACAATAGAATGTTTCAGGTACCTTTATTTCTAGGTATCTAATAAGACAGTTGTAGCAGAGTCATATAAACTCGAAAAGCTACAGTAAATCTATTTCCCAGGATCATCAAGCTTGTGAGCATGCTGGAAAAGTCAAACAACATTTTGAAGACTGAACAGTCATTGGTCAATATACAGAAAAAAAAAATCTCAGTTTTTCTTGCATAAATTTTTTGTTGTATTTCTTTCCACATAGCAAAGAAAGGATAGATGAACAAAGTGAGGCCATCATTAGTTTTGAGTAAGTTCAGTTAAAGATCTACGGTGGGATCAAGGAAAATTTTTCAAAACTGGGTATGTTATTTAGGAGCCTATGTTTCATTTTCAAAAGTGACTTGAGTGTTTTGAAAATTGACCCAAAGACATTTTGGTGCCTAAAGATGCAGATATGTAGTAGGAAAGATGCAAATGGACATCTAGTAGGATTATTGGAAATGCTTACCAGTAAGTAGGTTTATTGGCCATTTAAATCAAGTGCTTTATGCATTTTGAAAAACCCAGTGGGCACCTATCTACATTTTTGGGCACCCAATATCTTTGACAGATCTGTTCTTTAGGAGCTTATCACTCACAGTTAAGTGCCTAAGTGAATTTTGAAAATGGAACTTGGAACACTTGAAATTTTACTCAAATGCATTGAGGTTCTCCCATCATTACTACAGTGGTTCCAATAGAGAGTCACATTTGCAGTAGTTGATTAAGACGTGTCACCTATCTACCCAGGCTTTCTGCTTCTGTAGGGCACCAAAATTAGATACTTCAACGGATGGTAAAACGCCACAAGCTTTTAAAGAAATCCTAATGCCTGAAAACTACCAGTTTATTCTTGTACTCAAAGAAAACACAAATACAACCTTCAGTAGACATATTGCAAGATGTAGATGTTTACTGCAGGTTTTCTTTTTTTCCTCCCTCACAATATGCAGTGTGTTAATGTTTCCCTGATGGTTGATGCAAGGCATTAAATTACAATGATCTTTACTCATCTAGTTAGAATAGTTAACAGTCAGAATATTATCCAGCCCATTTAAAAGTGCAGCTACATTATTTGACTAAACAAATAATGAAAACATAAGAATGGCTCTACTGACAAAATATCTTGCTTTCCAGTGGCATCCAGTGCCAGATGCTTCATAGGGAATGATCAAAATAGGACAATTGTTAAATAATCTACTTCCTGGTCACCCAGTCTCAACTTCTGACCATCATAAATTTAGGGGGACACAGAGTACAGGGTTCCATCCATGATTCTCCTGTCTGATAGCCATTGATGAACATATCCTCAAGTAGGGAAATTTTTTTATGCCAGTGAATTCCATGAGCAAAATACAGACTGTGGAGTCTGGTATTTTTTGTTTACTGTTCTCTAAGTTTATGGAGTAATGCTTTATTTTTGTATTGCAGAACAAATTAAAGAGAAGAGAATGATCAATTTTCATTAGACTTTTCATCGTTTAATACCTCAGTGAATCCTCCCTCATAACTTTTATTTCTTTAGTTAAAGAAAATCTCTCACTGAATGAGACTCTTATCATACTGCAAAACAAGTGTGTTATTCTTCTCTGGACCCTCAATATATCCTTGCTACATCTCCATTTAAACCAAGGCCACCAAAACCAGACACAGTACTAAAAAAGGCAAGCATATCGTTATCTAATATCCATTTAATAGTATCTTTATTTCATCCTATCCTGTTTTTAATACATCCATTTATTCTATTTAAAGTTTTAATTTGTTGCGACACTCTATGGGTACATCTTCAGTAACCAAGCTGGAATAACTCCAAAGTCACAGGGGATCTTGAAAATTAGAAACCAATCAGCATATAAGAAATTTGGACTATTTTTGCATTTACATCATCATACTTTGATTCATGATACATTTATGCTAATATGTTGCCAGTCCCTCAATATATTCTTTCACTTACACCAGTTCATCCAAATCCTTCATGTTTTTTGGTTAAAAAAACAGCATAGGGGTATTAGCAAATTTGACTAGTTTTTCCATTCAGGGTCTGATCAGGCACCCAAAGAAGTCAACTGAAAGACTCCCATTCAGGATGCCTCAGATCTAGCCATTACTCTTTCGAACTATCCAGAGCCATATATTCTGATTTTGTCAGTTTATGGTCCACTTACCTTTCTCAGCTGGGCAAGTTATTTCAAGAAGGTTAGGATTGGTATTGATGTTTGTTGTGTTTCAATTTATTTCATAATTAAGAAAGTGGTCTACTAATGATACTTTACCATTCTACTATACTAAAATAGGGCAAGGATAGTTTGGTTTTTTGTTTGTTTTTTTTAAGCAAAAACTTCAAAATGGATAGTAAAGAGCATATTTGTTGTCACAGATGTGACAAACTAAATTTAAAATTCTAACACGGTCTGATGAAGTGAGATTTTCTGCCACAAAAGCTCATGCAATACATACATTTGTTAGTCTAAATACAGGGGTTAAAGTATAATTTGGCAGGTCCTGAAACCCTCCTAATCAGGTGGGCCCTCCTCCCGAACCCCAGCTTCTGCCCTCAAAACACCAGCCCCCCACACCCACCTACCTCCCACCCCAGCTCCTGCCACCCAAACACCAGCACCCACCCATCTACCCTGCGCCCCAGCTACTGCCCTCAATATCTATTCCCCTGTCCCCAAAAGCCATCCCTAGCCCTCAATACCACCCCCAAAATCCACACCCTGCCTCCAATACCCACCCCCAGCTCAGGCCCCCCAATACCTCCCCAGTGTGAGCCAGACTACCCCAGTACTTGCCAGCAGCTGTGCACTGGGCAGGACACAATGCAGTCTGCACATGTGCAGGGGAACAGGGCATGACCAGTCTGCTCTCCCCCTGCCTGCTGGAATGCTGCTGAATGCCATTCTGGGGCTTACTATGTTTCAGGGCCTAGTGTTCAGGCCCGTAAAAATGGATCAGATCCCCCCCCCCCCCCTTCAGTTAGACAGCACAAGAAGTGCTGTGGCTGTAGACCTGCCTTACATAAAAAAATGGAGCTGGAACACTGAGTTCTGGGGCCCAGTATTTTTAAATGGTGGGCCTCAGAATGCAGCATTCTGGCTCCATTTTCTATTTTTAAGGGGGTCCAGAATGCTGAGCCCCTAAAATGGCATTCTACCACTTTAACCCCTGTCTAAATGCTACAGGACTCCTTGTTTGTTTTATTAAATGAATTGATAATCTAACTTACATTTGTGTTGGACCTTCCATTTTGTTCTGTCAAAGAGTTTGCACCAATCTAAACAAGTCAATAATGATTTACTTTGCTGATAATCCTTTAATATTAATTTAAGTGTAACAATCACCTTGTGTTTCTGCATGAAAATCTTTTGAAAAATCTTGCTTGAACTGCCACATGAAGAAAGTGAAGTGTGTTGGAATCTGTCAACCACAACTTTCACAAAAAAGTGTTTAGCATCTACAAAATAAGTGATGGGTGTCTAATATGTTTGTTCAATCTTAATATCATGAGAAATTATATCAAATCACACAATTATAGGAATAATCATTTACATTTAGACTGCCAAGCACGATGAGATTAGAAAAGATAAAAGTTCCAAATTTGTTATTTATAATACAACTAAGTTAAATTAGATATTGGACAACTGGCAAAGAAGGCTGCTAAAGGCATTAGCAACTGAATTCCTCTCTTTCTCCGCTTCTCTAGTTTTTCCTATATCTCGTTTCAGTGAAAAAGAAATAAAAAAAGGACATTACAGAATTGTCAAATGAACTAGTGACTGCAATTTTAAGACAACATGCTTGAGTATGCAGTATGCCTTCACTGAACTTTAAAGTACCCCAAAGAGTAGATAAGAACAAAATGTTGATATATTTCCTCCATTTGAACACTTCATATGAAAGACCAACAAAACAATCAGATCCATTTGGCTCATTGAGATCTGCAATATAAACCCCAGGAATAAAGTTCACAGCCAGGCTTACTGCACAGCCAGTATAACGGAATATAGATCATTAACCACTCATGGGCTTCTAGGCTGTATAATCACATGTACCATGTTCTAATCAACAATGGGAAGAAGGAAAAAATAAAGTTCTCAACCTCCATGGAGACTGTCTCAATTATGTAACTGAATTTGGAATCATCGAAACTGGAAGGGACCAGGAGAGGTCATCAAGTCCAGTCCCCTGCACTCATGGGACAGACAGATCCATTTTTAAAGAACTGACTTATCTAAGTATAAAAAGGTCTTACTTAGCAATTGCTATGTAATAACAATGATTTTTCTCTTTAAACCAAGTACAGTACTACCATGATTATCAAAAATAAGCAAGCAGAAACACTTATTGGTAATAGATCAATGTAACTATAAAACATGTTTTGGGTACATGACCTTGTTCTCAACAGTTAAATCTGATGATCAGTTTTTCACTGGGGTTAACATTACAGGGTGAAAACTGTAGAATGTTTTTCATGAATACTTACAATAAACTTATTTAAGTCATGCTCACTTATATCCAATGTTCCTCATCTTTCAAGGAACTGGGGTTTCACTGGCATACAAGTTACTAGGAAATGAATTTCCTAGCACCCTCCCATGCAAAAACCACATGCCACCATTTCTTGTATTCTAGTCTGGTGGGTCATTTTAGGAAAATTTGTCCAATTAATTACATTGCTTATAGCAATGCACTAACATGCTGCTCTTAAAATGTGTTTTAAAATCAAGTGTTTAGCAGCAGTGTTACAGTCACAATAACTTTGATTGTCATTTTCATGGAGAGTTTGCTTCAATGCTACATTTCACTAACCTCATTTCCCTTGATGAGTCATAAATTAATGCAGCGATATTTGAAGCTTTAATCATGAATGAGTAATTTAAGCATTTAAAATGATTAATATGTATGCAATTTAAAACAAATCATTGTCTTCATCAGTGTTTTACTGAGTTGCATCATTCCCAAGCTTTTGTTATAAGGTAGACTTCAATTATTGGTTTAAAGATACCCATAAGAGAGACCATATAAAAGTTTAAGTTAACACACAATCCAAGACCAGGTTCATCTATACTTGGTAAGCAATTTTTATACTGAAATATCATCTTGCAAAACAAACAAGGAGTCTGGTGGCATTTTTAAAGACTAACAAATTTATCATATGAGCTTTTGTGGGAGAAAAACCCCACTTCTTCAAAGAGTCTGATGAAGTGGGATTCTCTCCCACAAAAGCTCATGCAATAAATAAATCTGTTAGTCTTTAAAAGTGCCACCAGACTCCTCATTTGTTTTGCTGGACTAAACTAACATGGCTACCCCTTTGGAACTTACCTTGCAAGTTGCTGAGCATCTCCCGAACCATGGCAACCACCCTTATTTCCCACTTACTTCAGTATCAAATAATGGAATCAATAATATCTGATATAGATTCTTAAAGTGCTCTCATCATCACAGTATCAGGGGACCTTTATACTATTATGTAACTTGTATTCTGTAGTTATGTCATCTCCTTCCTGAGGCTTAATTTTTTTCCCCATATTCTTCAATAAGAATCCTAAACAATACAGACTGCAATGGAATGATCAAATGATACAATTCAGCCAGTTTAAGGTATAGACATTGGGAAGGCTGGGAACAAACCTAAAAAGATACAGATTGTCCCCTTGGAGATTTGCAGACCATACCACCCAAAAGATAAAAGCCTGACATACAGATGGCCCTGGGTCACTGTTGTGTGTCCAGGTTCTGTGAGGCTTCATGGTTGAACCAGCAAACTATTCCCAGGCAAAGTCAACCAGGAGTCTTAAGTACTCCTACAAGGTCCTAGATTTTAATGTGGAAGGGGATTCAGCAAGCCGTCTAACTATAGTGTGTGGGCCATGAATGTAAAGTCTTGAAACTTGTTTTAATTTACTACTTTTTCCTACTGATTTCATGAATATCCATTTTAAAAGAACATAAGGTGCATGGAGAATGGAGATGAGAAGGGAAGAAGTCAGTTTGCCATGTTTTTGCAATCTGAAATTGGTCCTTGGTTTATATTCAATAGTTTCATTGCTTGGAAGTCTTTCAGTTAATTTTCATCGGTCAAAGAATTACAATAAAAATGAAGCCAGCAATATTGATTTCACTGAGGTTTTTTTGTGTGGGGAATTAAGATGTGCAATATAAATTGCTAAGTGTAAAAATACTCAGAGAACATATCTAGCAAGTCTAAGACAACCTAAGGCTGTGAGGTGTAGGTTACAGGTACATGCTTTATGCATGTTCCAGCTGTTGAGCAGAATGTCTGTTGAAATATGGATTAATGCTATTCTCTGCACCTCTGCTCCCTTCTTTTCATCATACTGGAAACTAAATGTGAGGCTTAGAAATGAGTGACTGATATTTTGATTTAGTGGTCAAAACATGGTGATTTTTGTTTGTTTTTTCAGTTCTGTTTAAATCAAGTTTTTTTTTTCTTTCAAAAATGTGTTGAGGTCAAACAAAAACTTTTCTCGTGGCAAAACAAACCTTTTGGACTTCTGCTGAAGCTCTTCCCACCACATATCACACTATTTGTATTCAGCCAGTATTATTCACAGAATTCTACCTAATTCACACTGTTTCAGTTGCTCTGAAAGGGTATTTTTCCAGTATAGGTACTGTGTGACCAATATCTTTCTCCCAACACAACTGAGAATCCTGCTTTGAGAATCTCAAAAACTGGATAACTGAGGAGAAACACAGAGATGCAGGGTAAGCAGCAAGGAGTCCTGTGGCACTTAAAGACTAGCAGATTTATTTTTGCATGAGTTTTTGGGGGAGAAAATCCTACTTCAGCCACTTTGAATAGATGCGGGGTGTGATCACAGAGACAAGCACAGAGCTCTGTGGCCCTATTTTGTTACTTTTAAAATCTTCTTTCAGAGGTCATTTCTGCAGACACTTCTCATCAGGCTTACACATATATTGTAGCAAAAACATAATGCAGTTGTGTTTAGCTAAAACAGTTTCAGTAACATTCCCCCCCACCCCCCACAAGATCCATCATGACTATCACTCTGTGGTTTTAGGTCTACAATCCCTCATCTGAGAAATTAGACACATTTTGGAAAAGTTATGAAATACATCTTATTTCTTTTGGGCAGAAAAATTTCCAGATGCAACAATGTCCCTCATATCCCCTCTGTAGCTACAAATAGTCAGCCATTATGGCTCCAGATGTTCTGTGTGTTTATTTTTAACCAGGGCATTCATGCTATACCTACCATATGCAACATGACAATATTTTTACATTAAAAGCCTTAAAGTAATAGTGATCAAAACACGGATGAAAATTCCTTCCGCCTTTAAAAAAAAGGGTTACCAAATTTTCTTCTGAGCTTTATTAAAGTCTCAGCCAGAGAACATACAAGGAGATACTGGACTTTCATACATTACTAATGGAACAATAAATTCCCTACTTTCAAATCCATTGGTTACAAATGGGATTTATCATATAAATCACAAATACACACCAACCACTGTAGAGATAATTGGAGTTTCTATCTAAAGGAAAGGTTATAATCTATGATGAGAAACTGATTTCACACAACATTACAAATTTGTTTCCATTTTGCAGTATTTGAAATTGACACGTTTTCAGGTTTTTGCAAAGTTTTCTTGGTTATTTACTGAATTACTTGAAAAAAAATTCCATTTCACCAATTAAATTCTCCATACAAAAAAAAATAGAGGAGCTAACATCAGAAAACACTGACAATTGTCAAAGGTTTTTGTTGTTGTTATTGGTTTTTAAAGTTGTTCTCTCTTTATTGGTGGGATTATTTTCCCCCCAAAATTCCTCTTTTGATGAAAAGGCCCTGTTTCAACCAAAACAGTCTTCATAAAAAGAATAATCTCAAAGTATTATATAAATAAAACAGCTGGAATTATATTCCTGAGAATTCAACTCCAGTAACAGAAGCTTCTGCAAACTAATCTAAAATTATTTCTTTGCAATAGTGAAAAGCTTCTTACATGCTCTATGGTCTAATGTCTAAAAGGTGATGACGCATACATTCACAGATATGCGTTCCAGCAGGTTGTGCCCAAAAGATGTGCCACTGGATAGAATTTTGAGGGCATTTTGTTTTAAATAGTCATTTGCACAATGCTTTGAAAAAGTACTTTAAGTTTTAAAGCTGCAATAGTTAGTTATTAAAAAAAGAGGATCACATCTGTTCCAGAATATCAAGCTTTAAGGTTAGCATCCCAAAACAACTTTGCTTCTACATGCAAAAATTCAAGAAATCAGCTTTCATGGACTACGTTAGAAAAACCATTACCATTCAGTTTTGGCAGCTTAATACAGAGCTCTTTCCAGATTTGATCAGTATTGCAGATGGCTTTCTATGTCCCAGACCACAAAATACATGCTGAAAATACCTTTCAACCTTATGTTGTACTGAGCAATATGACACATGCAAGAGCATACCAAGGAATTTACATCTGTACTTGTGGTGAGGGGTAGTCATTGAGGATAACAACAATTAGGAGGAAAATCAATTATAACAAGCAGGACAGGTTAGAAAATATCTTCTCAGAAAAAACAGGTTGAACTATTTGTGTGTGATAGCCAACCTTCCTCCTCTACCACTGGTTAGGATCTAGATCAGGGAGGCACTTGCATGGTGGAATGTCTTTTTCTGAAAAGGACTTCCATGAAAGGGAAGGTGAACCATAAGGTGATATTGTTATTTCTTCACATACCTAGGAACTCAAGAACGTCAACTGTCCCTACCTAACCAAAGTGTGAGGAGAGTTGGGGCCTCAAGTCATCTGAACCTCCTCAGGATGACAAATTGTGAAAAATGTAATAGTGCATCTCTAAGGTCTCCACTGTTCACCTTCCACTAGATTGTAACCATTGAAAGATTTGAGTGCCTACTATGTAGGATCCTGGAGCCTTCCGTTTCAGGATGAAACAACACAAAACTTGGCAATTTGAGCTGTTCAAGACTGAAAATTTCACTGAACAATGAAGATTTTGCTTCCTGAATACTTTTGGTTGCATCTTATGGACTTTGGGCTGCTGATTACAAAAATCACCATGAAATTTCCCTATCACGTACAATTTTTTGAAATTGCCTATATTTGTTATTTCAATTCATAATTTAAGTCTAAATTAAAATGTTGCCCACAATGTAAGCTGAAAAGTTTTCTATCTTGTGTCCAAGCATGCCTGGGTGTGCAGTGACACTGCACTTAGCGCAGGCCACACAACATGCAGTGGGAATGCTAAGGCTTAGGCAGTGCGGATGCTAGCAGGACAGTTTTTAGAAAGGCTATAAAAGCATTTCGTACACATCATTCTATGCATTGCATTTATATCAGTTTACATTCATGTAGATGTGCAGGCTCTATGTGCATAGCGTATTGTGTGTACTCACAATAATAAAGCAATTGTATTTTTAGGAGGATCTGTGATAGCAAAATGTCTTGCCAATGTTGCAACAGCCACGATGCGTTCTGTTACATTTGTGGTGAATGTATGCTTAAACCTCAAAGACGGAGCATGACTGCACGTATTAAGAAAGCATACGAGCTCTACTTTGGCTGTAAAATTGGTGGTTAGGACAAAGCCTGGGCTCCTCACATTTGTTGTGCAACATGTGCTGTCAATCTTAGAGTTTGGCTCAGATGTACTCAGAAGTCAATGCCATTCGCTGTCCTGATATGGTGAAAGCAGAAAGATCATGCAACAGACTTACTTCTGTCTGACCAATGTGTCTGGGTTCTTTGCTAAAAACAAGAAATCCATTGAATACCCTAATCTCCCTTCAGCCATGAGACCTGCGCCACATGACAACAGTCTTCCAGTACCAAAGCCACCAGAGACATGGAGCCTAGAGGAGACAGACAAGGATGCCATGATGCATGAGCCAGGAATGGAAAATGACACTGATCCAGATTTTGAACCATTTACATAGAGTGAACCTCATCTGATAACTCAATCTGAGGTAAATGGTCTGGGACTTGGGTTTGTCAAAGGCAAAAGTAGAATCACTGTGTTCAAGACTGCAAGGATTGGGTCTGCTGTCACCAGGCATGAAAGTTTCTGTCTTTTGCAGCCGCCAAGAAGATGAGACAATTCTTTGGTCAGGTTGATAATCTGTGTTTCTGCAATGACATTGATGGGCTGTTCACTGCTTTTGGTTGCCAGCAAGGCCCACAACAATGGTGCCTTTTCATTGATTCATCAGTATTAAGCCTGAAAGCTGTGTTGTTACACAATGGCAATGTCCAGCCTTCAATACCAATTGGCTATGCAGTAGACATGAAAGAAACCTACAGAAATATGGAAGTTTTGCTGAAACACATACAGTACAGCAACTACAACTGGAACATCTGTGGTGATCTGAAAGTAGTCGCTCCGCTACTAGGAATGCAGCTTGGATACACCAAGTACTGTTGTTTCATTTGCAAATTACATTAAAAAGGACTAGCCACTCCATAAGCAGTCGGTTCCAGAGCAGAAAAGTGTGGCACATAAACCACTTGTAGACCCAACAAAGATATTTTTGCCTCCTCTTCACATAAAACTCAGACTGGTGAAAAATTTTGTGAAAGCGATGAAAAGGAAGGTGAAGAATTTCAATATTTGAGACAGATGTTTCCCAGAATAACTGATGCCAAGATTAAGGAAGGCATTTTTGTTGGTCCACAAATCAAACAGGTCATCAATGACAGGCAGTTGGAAGAACTTCTAGTAGGGACAGAGAAAAATCTCATGGAAAGCGCTCAAGAATGTTGTTGAAAATTTTCTTGGCAACTACAGAGCACCAAACTACGTGCAGCTAGTTGACAACATGCTTCAAGCACACAAAACCATGAAGTGCAGCATGTCACTAAAGATTCGTTTTCTCCATTTGCATTTAGACTTCTTCCCTGCAAATCTTGGTGCAGTCAGTGACAAGCATGGTGAAAGGTTTCACCAGAACATTGTGATCATGGAAAAACGGTATCAGGGCAACTGGAATCCATCAATGCTGGTCAATTATTGTTGGACACTTAAACAAGAAGCCTCAGACACCGAGTACAAACAAAAATCATCAACAAAACATTTTTAGCTCAGTTGAAGTATCGGTGCTGATGCTTTGCGCTATGCGATTTAGGTGCAGAAAACAAGACAAGAACAGGGTCAGGGTAGCCACAGAAAGGAAATGCTAGTTCAGAGTTGGCTAGTAAGCCTACTATAGTTGTGGGTTAAGTTTCCCATTTGTTTATAGTAAATTTCGTCTGTTTGGGGCTCTCTTCTTCATGGCTGGGAGGACTAAATACATTCTATGCTCTTTTCATAAAATGACTGATTTGTAAGGGCACATCTACACTGTAATTAAACATCCATGGCTGGCCCATGTCAAATGATTTAGGCTTGCAAGGCTCAAGCTGTGGGGCTCTAAAATTATGGTACAGATGTTCAGTCTTATGCTAAATAATCTGTTCCATCTTGTATTCATTTCTGACATTGCATGTTTCTCTGTATAAAATTTTGAAAGCTTCTCTCTCTCTCATCAACAAGAATCTTAAGTGTATTGGTTTGTTAACTGCCTTAACTAGAGAGTGATATCTTAAAAACAATTTGTTCTAGAGTTACACGTTTATTTCTATAAGTCATACCTAACATTAATTCTACCAGCTGTGAATGATGGACATAGTAAACGCCTGCTGTCACACTCTTGATTACTGTTTCAGAAAAAAATAATGTAATGTCATCTCAATATTATGAAGCTTAGTGTTTTGCAAAGAGATGAATCTTGCCCAGTCTTTGTGACCAATGAAATTTCATTATCTCTGGAATCTACAGTTCCTGTACCACATGGGACAGGGTACATGCACAAAAGGTGGAGTCAAGGGTTAGGGCCAGTGATTCCCTGTCATATAGAATTCCTCATTTGTTTCTTTCTTCCTCTTCCATATGATGGAAAGAGAAGCTGGTGTGGAAGCTGCTGCTGCCTTATGTACTTTTGAAAATTTTATGCACAGTGAATAAACTTTTATAATATTCTGGGGCCCAATCTACTGCTAAGACTGAAGCACTCAAAATTAGAGGACATGCTTGAAATGTTGTAACTGATTTTCTTGACTTGGATTGAGTTATTTCTGATTTAAACCAGCATTAAGTAAGATTAGAATCAAACTCAATGCCCCCCCCCCCTTTTTTTTGGTAAGATCACTTCTTCAGCATACACTGGATAAAAAGTTGGATTTCAGGAAGTGAAAGCAAGTAGACTGGTGCTTTATTCAGCACTTGAATTTATTTCCATTTTAAATGAATTCTTACAGAACAGGCAGTGCAGCACTAAGTAGATTGGGGTACAACTGCTAATTTTCCACCTTACAAATGCTCTGTGGGAATTTTGCCAGTTTGACCTTTGCAATGCTTACATTACATTTAAATCCGAAGAAAAAGTCTGAAGTTTTTTTCTGTGAGAAACTCTTGTAGTACAATATCTTATGCTTAGATAGGAGCTAGATTATTTTTCCCTCTTGGGAAGTATTCTCTTCTTCCTGAGTAAAAATGGAACTAAAATCAGGAGCAAAATAGTTTTGAGATTAATGCTTTGTGTCTTATGGAAAAATATTTCTGCACACACACTCCTATATTTGTATGCACTGTTCAGTTTCATGTGCAAAAAGTAAATTGTATGCTCTTGTGATTTCTGCCCAGAGACCTTAGCCTTTACTTTAAAAACAAATATGTACAGAGTCTATTCCATATCCCATGTTTCCAACGTGCAGCCTCGTATACAAACATCACTAATGCAGTAGAGAATGCAGAGTATATTTCAAGGAAAGGTAGCTTTTTGGTTTAAAAAAATGAGCAGGTTTTTTGTTTTTGTTTTTTTTAAGAGAAACTTGGCACTGCCTTTGTCAGATCATATAACAGCTTCAGGATAGGTAACATTTGGAGCTTTATAAAACTTGCATTGCCTTTATTTTATGTTCAGATGTCTTTCTTATACAGTTCTTAATATAAAAACAAATGATTTTTTAAAGTTCAGCAGTAGTACAGTGTGTGTGCTCACGTGAATGTGAGTTTCCTGAAAAAACTCTCCAGTCACAGAAAAATAAAATAGAAAAATGCATTTTGCCAATTTTATTGCAGGAAACACAATAATTTATCTTCATTTTGTTCATTTGGTAAAATGTCAGACAATCAATTATTTCAAATCAAATATCTTGCATCAAGTATGTTGGGGAAATGACTACCTTTAAAAATGACAGCAAAAGCCAAACTAATCTCTAATACATTCTTTTGCAGAAATTAATGGTTCACTTTCAATTTTAAAGTTGCTGGGGAGACAATTTTGAAATGTAATATCCCTTTCTTACTTACTTTAATCTTACGTACAGCTCAACTGCCTAGACTCTCTCAATTGTGCAAAATCTTTCATCACTGAATTATACCCAAAGCCCCCCCCCCCCAATCCTTACTGGGACTGCAGAACTGGGGAAGGTAATTTTTTATTTTTATTTATTTTGATTTTGATTTTTTTATTTTTCTAGCTTTGTTATGCCTCAACCATTCTCAGTCATATATTTTGTAACAAAGATTCACTGATAATTTAAGAAGCTAAGTCCTGAAAACCTTATTCCTGTAGTCATGATATGACCAGTTCCTCCAAATTTGGGTGGGCTGGGATGGGTGTTTGTTATAATTGAGCCTACATATTCACCTGAGTTGAGTTCAGCAGTGACAAATAAATACAACATCTTATGAACTTTCAATCTATAAAAATTAATGTTAATTGGAAAAGGTGCAAAAAAGACACTGAATGGTACAAGTAGAAATGCCTGTTAATGTAACTCAAGGACTTTGCTTATGACTGGTAAAGACGACAAGTGTGGAATCAAAAATCAATGAACCAAAACTTATGTGCTGGAAATTAAGCCTAACTAATAGACCAAGTAAAGAGGTTAAAAATGAATTTTTGTGACACAGAAGGAAATTGAAATGGAGTGGATGGATAACATGTTCAGAATGGTGGACAATAATTCACAGGAGCACTTTCTTCATGTTTTATGCATGAGTCTAGATTCCCTGAATTTCACTGGACAACAAATTTTTTCAAAAGCGTTGCTTCCTCATTTTTTTTTTTTTTTTGATTATGCTAGACCGCTTGAAGCTGAACACAAATATAATTTCGGACTACTTGTGTTTTAAGTATGGCTTGGCTAATCTGATTCTCTTAAAGAGGCAAACTGCCACATGATAAGACAATAAAGCTAAAAACATTCATTCATACAAAAGTTCTAATCCATGCCTTGGGCCCAGTCCCACTAACTGAAGTCAAGACTCATCAACTTCAGTGAGAGTTGAATAAAATGTTGTAAGTAAAAAAAAAAAAAAAACACCTCAACACAGTTTTAATTATGGAGCTTCTTTGGTATTTACATGTAATATAATGCTTCTACAAAGTGTTTTTTCCCACGAAAATATCCTGTGTCAACATGCCATGAGGAACAATTACACTATTAGTCCCAATCTTAATTAAATAACTGGGACATTTATTTAGCTAGTTATAAACTATTGAAACATAATAAATTAAAGATGCAAATACAGAGCTAATTTACATATACAAAAGAATTAACTTTTTATTAATATTGTAGTGTAACTAAATTCTGCTACAAATTACAAAAAATTTGGTTATGCATGTGGCATCACTTCCTATTATCATGAAATGTCTGCAACAAGATTTGGACTAAGTCATGTGTTTTCTGGAGACTGTTCATGGGGATCATATACCAAATTATGAACAACATTCATTGAAATAAAAAATGGGAAAATAATTGGCTAAATTATACAAAATTCCAAAACCCAGGTTTAAGTAGTTTTCAAACATGAAAGACATGCTGCATTCCTATTTTTGGTGTTACCGTTGGTTGCATACAAGTTGTCTTGTGCTTAGTGTTAATTTGTTCTACAACTCATCTCTCAGTCTAACTGTAATTTCACCCAGAACATATTAACCTTAGAGGTGATGAGTGCCAGAAACAGCTTTCGTTAACCTACACTACATCAACATTCAAATTTAACAAAATACACTAATGGCTAGCACAATCACAAGATTAATTTAGCAGGCTCTTGCTATGTTTGTCTCATATCACACAGTTTCACTATAATTTTTGCTTTGATCAACTAAATCTTGAAAGAGGACACATTCAGTCTTTAGTTCCCTTATGGCATCATCCTGATGAAAGCTGAAGTCAACTCAAATCATTTAATAAATGTGCTGACTTTGTAAGTGTGCTAGACAATTCAATTTACAACTTAAGGGCTAAATTATTCCTTTGGGAATGCTGGAGAATGTAATAATTGCCATACTGAAGGAGGTCAGTAGTCTATCTTTTCTATTAATGTGTTTACATCAAGATCAAATCCTTTAGAAGAAGGTACAAGATACTCTGCATTAGTGACTTATGGAACAATAGTCCTACAGGGACCATAAGGACCTCCCCACTATCAACCACCACATTTGTTAAGTTTGTCATGGTATAAAAGGGCTTCCTTTCTCTTCAAAAACACTAAAATAAATCTGAATAAAAGTAATCCCAGTTTAACTTGTAGTTCTCAATATATTCTTATAAGGATAAAGATCCCATTTGACCCTTGAAGCTCCTAGTTTGTTGAAAAATATAAACATCAAGAGAAAAAAAATATGTATTTTTCAACCATTGAATACTGAGTTGGCAAAAAGTTCAACTAGCAGCATTTTACTAGTTTAAACATTTCGTACAGTTCTTACAATTTTTTTTTTTACTCAGTTTAAGGTATTTATAACTATGAATACCTACTATATCCTTCTATACATGGTGACAATTGTATGGAGAGTAATATAACAGAAAATATACTATACTGAAGATTTTTAAATTGTGATTGATTTTTTCATCATGGTAGAAAAATCTATAACTATATATCTAGATATAGATGACAAATATTGATTTTTTCACATATATTTACACTGTTACAAATATATTCTCAGTGTAAGCACTATTTATTTTTAAGTTAAGCTTCCAAAATTTCTATTACACAGATAGTCACTGCTACTCATTAATCTTCAACATACATAAAAATTAATCAGCTTTCACTCTTTTGATCCATTATACCTTTTTTCAGCTTAAATATAACATTTCTCCCCAATGTCCTTCAATTTGTCCTCTTACTGCAACCTTTCATTGACTGACTTGCACATTATTTTCAAGGACTGATTCTTCACAGCTATCACAAACATAAAATAGAAATGCCTAGCCATTTAAACCCCAATAAAAATCCCATTTTTTCTCATCCCCTTTATCTGAATTTCTCCAACTTCTGAAGCTAATTTATGACCCCTAGCATTAAGAATTTATGCAGTATCACTCCTGAATAACCAAATCTTTGTCTGGACATTTTTGAAGTCCCTGAAATATTTCAGCTAAGTATTAGTGTTATTGCATTGCACTCTCCCCCACATATCTTCAGGAGTTTACCATAGTGACCTGGCACTTCTGAAGACTCCACAAAGTGCAAGAACTTAAAATCCTTGTTTTCTTTACTCCGTCAGTGTTTACTTTGGTTCTTGCTCCTTTGACAGGCTCCACAGCTAAGCTTAACTTCTGATGCAGAGGTTCTGAAATTTTCAGTCTCAGTAACCAAATTGGGAAAGATCCTTGTTCCTTATTTGTACCATACTTCAGTAACTGCAGTCATTCTCCTGTATTGATGTGCCTGACTCTAATGGTATTCTCTTAAAAACTGTGCCAACAGGAGTGCATTTCTTTATGTAGAGAGTCTATGATATGTTCATAAGACTTTTCTGGGGCCCGCCCTTTGGTGGAAAGCGATTAATAGTTTTCTGAATGTTTCCTTAGTAATGCCTCTGATGTGTATGAAGAGTTCAGGAAGTACTACCTGAATATAGGCATTTTAGTACTGGTAAACAGGTGTATTTTCTTAGTAGGTTATAATATTAACATTTTATCTTATTTCTGATTAATTAGTTTTTAATGATATTTCTACTGTACTATTTCTTATTTCTTTCATCCCTTGTGTGTGAAATCATGGTGCGTAACAGTGGTTCAACAGAACCTCTGTGCTACATCTAAAGACTATTTGCTGCAATCTAGATTTTTTGTAGTCTAAACCTTTTGATTTCCAGTGAAGCTGTATTTCTTGATCTTAACGATAAGAAGCACATGCAACACAACTAACTCAACTATGAAATTTTATGACCCACCACATTAGATCACTCTAAAAGGAGGCCTTCTGAATGTAGTTGAGGGCTGAGGAGGAGGGAGCAGCCTCACAAAGACTTCTCAGGCTTAGAAGCCTGGAAGTGACAACTATTTCCAGCAAATATTCAATTACTCAGTCAGTGGGTTGTACTGTCTCATTGCTGGAAATTTTACTTGACCTTTCATCTCTTCCTGCTACTCTCTGCCTTCACCCAAGGGGATGGTATTTTCATACTTTGTTCACCATCAATTTTTGCATCATTTAGTCTTTGTATCCTGAATCTGAAGAGTCAGTCAAAATATTAGAAAGTGGTGTTTTTTTGTTTTTTGTTTTTGTTTTTTTAAGAGCACATTTTCTTTAGAGCTAGGCCAGGATACTTTTCCTCCTGACAGCTGGTATAGTCACCTTGCTTATTCTTAGCTTGTCACCACCACAACATCTGTTTCCATGCTGTTGTCTAATGTATGATTGATATAGTATTCACCATACACTTGCAAAAGCTCTGAGTGATGTCAACATGCCTTTAACATGCACAGAGGGCTGTTCAGTATCAAATAGATCTTTTTAAGCTGCCCAGTGAACGGGTGCTAGGAGGACAATACTAAATTGTTCTCTGATCTATGGGTTATAGGTCTACATGACTAGTGTGCATCCCTCATTGAAACCCCCATTTACACTTTAGAACATTAAGGCAGAGCATAATAAATAGCAATACAGCAGGAATGTAAGGTTCATAGATAAAGAGATGCCAGAATGTCAGGCTCTTGTATGGATCGGTCCCTACACTTTGCATCGTTAGCTATTTTTAGTACGGTGGAAAGACAACAATTTAAGCATTCTGCCATATGGAAAGATGAAAAATTAGCTCTGTGTTAAAAACATTACCTTCATCATTTACCTTCTTTTAACACAAAAGACTGCAAAGTGAAATAAAGAAACAAGATACTCTTCATTGAATAAGAAAATAAAAAAAGAAAAACGTTAAGTGTGAAATTCACTCCAATGTATGTGTGGTAATTTTATAAAAATTCTGATAAATTATATAATGTAAGAAAATGTACTTCTGTTTCAAGTTCTTACAATGAGAATACACAGATATCAAATAAGATTTATCATGTCTGCTTCTTACTATTATTTTAGATGGTAAAGATCCCATCCAAATTAATGTTGATAATTAGCAGGTTGGGTTATTTTCCAGTAATCAGCATCTGCATTTCAGTTTTATAAATGAGCACTTGCAGTTCAAAGCAGTAGGTGGTTTCATACAGTTTGACTGCTTATCTTACAAGTATATGAAAAAGCAAAGAAACAGTCCTCCAGATGTACAAAACATTATGGTTAATCAATCTTTTGGGTTACTCAGTAATTTTTTAAAATTAGATGTTACTGGAGAGGAGTAGAATTAGCTATGTTGAAAGATGAGTTAATAGAACTTGTATTTTTAGCTGAAAACCTCTGATTTTCACTTCACTGTTATTCCTTTGCATTTCCAGAAGCATTGGTCTTGAAAGCAAGACTTCCATGGTACACAACTGAACTCCAATGATTGCTTCAAGACTGATGTAATACAAACAAGGAGTCCTGTGGCACTTAAAGACTAACAAATTTATTTATTGCGTGAACTTTCATGGGAGAAAAATCCCTGACCAAGTGGGATTTTTCTCCCACAAAAGCTCATGCGATAAATTTATTAGCCTTTGAGTACCACAGGACTGCTTGCTTGTTTTTCTGAACTAGATTAAAATAGCTACCCCTTTGGAACTAGGCTGACATAATGTGAAATAACGTTCAGTAGCACTGCTCTCAGAACTGGTGCTTCTAGAAATATTTTCCAATTCTTTTATTTCTTAGATCATGTCTATATGGATAATTGATGTATGACAAGCTTGGGTGTAAATCTACACCACTCTACTGCATCACACACTAACTATCCATATAGAGAACCATCTATTGTGAAATACAAGTTTTATATAGACAAGCCCTTAGGGTGCATTTTTTAATCGTAAAGAGTAAACCTTTATGTTTTGACAGTTTAGTTTAGATGAGTAGTTCAAACATGTTTCTCAATTCCTTTGGTTGAGAGCAGGCTTTCCAGAAATATTTGTAATATCTGTTCTTATATTTTGGTTTGGACATTACATGACAAATATTCAGTGGACAGAGCTGTATTTCTAAACAAAAAGCTGTGCTCAAATTAGCATACCCTATGTGCATACTAACCACAACTGAACATGCAAATAAGTATTCAGACATCTAATATAAATAACCCTAGTTTTGTAAATATTTATCTTTTGAAAATTTGTTTTGTATGTTTGAGATCTTTTGTAAATTTTGACCATTACGTTTCCTATTGTATTCATTTCCTATGTTGGGTGCCCTCCCGCAGGAAGGATCTGTATGCTGCTCCAGCAAATCTCTTTCTAGGTCGGGTCTGCTGCACTATACAGTACATATTTGCAGCATTCTCTCAGTGGAATGAGATTGCTACATACTTGAATACAAGGACAAGAACCTTGACCTGGAACCAATACTGAGTAGGGAGCCACCGCAATATTCAGAGAAACGCAAACTGAGAAAGCCAAATATTGTCCATCTTCACTCAGAAAAAACTACATACGCAGCTATGTGTCATCAATGTATTTGATATTGTAGCCAATAGCCTCTCATAATGTCCCTTTTACACAGTTGTTTGAGAGAAAAATGAGATAATCAAGTCAGATAGGACTCAGCAAGTGAACTCTTTGTGCAGGAGATCAGCTGCCTATGATGAGTCAGATCTTCTGTAGATGAATGAGTGTAACCATTAAATAATTATTCCACTGGCTTCTGTTTGGCATCACAGATGAACAAACAAATCCTTTATTTCTACTCTGTTGAACATATCCACCCATGGCTTAGATTCTCCTTTAGTACAACCTGTGCCATACCTAGAGATGAAGCCTTACTACAGGACTTTATGATATTGGTCAAAAACGGATTGAATGGTCCCAGTTTATCATTCTATACTTCAGCCAGAAAGCCCAGCTCATAGAAGAGAATGGCAGTATAAGAAACTACAACTCTCATGTGGCACCACAGAGCAGCTGGAATCACAATATTTCACTTTTCAGCCAAAATATTTTATGCCAAGTCTTTTCTTCCACAACAGATCTTATTTGCTGAACTGTAAATATACCAACATGCATCTAGGATCTGCCTTGATTGTTGAGTATGCATAAGGGATTTGGAGCATGTGGTTATATTCTAATACGAGAGTTTGCTTTGCAAGAGTTAGTTCTGAATAAAGTCGTTTTAAGAGGTTTTTAATCCCATTATTCAAGAGGTGTGTATCCAGTGGTATACATCTGTCACTGGGTCACTGTCTCCTGAGTGCCCCCTCTAGGCCACTGATCTGCTCCTTTCCTATTAAAGTACAATCCACCAGGCCCTGCTCTTCACAATAATGCCTTTTTTATTGTCTATGCCCATGTCAATGCTCCCAGACACAGTATTCTTTGTCCCACCTGGGATTCATATAGCTTTATACTATTACCCTACCGAAGCTTCCTAGAGAGTTATTTGGGATTCTCAGACAATCTTTCACTCCTCTTACAAAACACCTTGTTAGGAGCTTTCAATCTCCAAGTAGTTGCTCCCTTCCCACCCACGTTCAGCTCCTGCCAAAGCCTTTTTGGCATCTACTTCCTTTCTCTCACTGCCTGTCCTTTTCCTGCTGGACTGAATAGGTGCCAGATCCCATTTGGTCTAATGAAGAGTAAGTTAGCTAATTAGTTGCAGGTGGGCTGTACTACTTGCTTGTAAAATGGAGCAGGCCCACCTATAATGAGGTCTTAGGGAGAGCATGTGGCATTCTGCAGTGCCTTCCTAAGGTCTGCTTAGGCTTCCAGTGTTTTCATTTCAGAACTTTACTTTGCTTTATGCCTCCATCCTTCATATACAACCTTAACAATTTTAAATAATTTCTCCTACTCTGGGGTTATTACCACAAGCATTTATGAATTATTATATCCCCTTTCTTTAACCTTTTCCCTGTGCTATTAAGTTTGAATCTCCACTTTATAAATCACACTTTAAAAAGGGACAACAATGATGAAAGTCTTACATTCTTGATACTTCATCAGTGCCTTTATTTTTGTAATGAAGAACCCCTTCCTCCCCAAAATGTGCACAATAGACTGTGTGCAGCCTAGTGACACCTACATGGAGGGAAAAACTACTACTAAATGAGAGTGAAATTGTTTTTAGGTAAAATAAGTATCAGATTTTTGTCATTTCAAGAAATTAACCTAAGCAAAATCATTTTAGTTTTTTTTTTTAAATGTCGAGTTGCCATTTACTTCTGAACTGCTAAGCTTTGCCAATTACAAATTCAACTAAAACTGTCAATATACTGTCAGAAATACTAAAGTGCACATGGATGTGACTTCCAACAAAATTTTACAGAATCAGGAAGTTTGGGTAAATGTCTGAACAAATGTGCTGTTAGCCAAACTAAAATTTGCCCATCATTAATTACTTCATTAGATCACTTTTCATAGGGCAAACCAATCCACCAAGAGCAGCTGACTTTTGTCTAGATCACAAACTAAAACCATTAGCCATCCTTCGTTTTGTTTTCCTTTTCCCACATCCCTTTGTTTTTCTTTTCCCACAACTATTCATTCCTTTGTTTTGGTACACAGCAGAATTAAAAGCACTTAATATACCACAAGAATCTGTGTCTGAGGTTTATCTGACTGGTTGTTTTTTGGTTTTTGTTTTTTTGTTTTTTTAAACAAAGAGGTAAGCATTCAACTTTTTATAAGCTTATCTAAAGCTAATACCAACATTTTCAGTGCTTCACTAGCTGAGACGGTACAAGTATTTTTCTTTGCAACACCATCAAGTAGTCCTGTAGGGAGAGGATTGGGGAACAGCGCAATGAAGCAGCTAGTAAACTACTTCATTTTTTAAAACAAAATATTAACTTAATTACATGGATTTAGATATAACACTGCTTGTTTTAGTCTAATACAGTTGTTCAATGTTAGATGAAAGTGACTTCATGTCTTTAAGTTTTCACAGGACACAGCTGTCCTAGAACTGCATTAAGGCTGAATGCTAGTTGCAACAAAGAGGGAATTTACATCAGTATCACATTTTGCCTAGCAATGACCATCATCATTCCCTCAGCACTGATGGGTTTTAGCCAATATTTTTATTTTGTGCTGTTTAGCATTAGTTTTTCTCTCTCTGATTTATACAAATTAATTCTGATCCATTTTACCCAATTGTGTCTCAAGGTACTTTTTCTCAAAAATCATCTTCCCTTCTTAGCACTCCACAGTATTCATAGTTATTACATTATTATCTGTAAATGTTAATATGTACAGCTTGCAAATCTACTCCTAAGTTGTCTATGAAATCATTCCATCATTACTGAACCAGTATAGAATTCTGATAGCTCAGAATATTCAGCTCTGCCACGCGTGTGCAGCTGGACCAGGAGTACAGATAGAAGTAAAATGCATTCTCTGCCATAGCTAATTTTGCTAAAGATAGAGAGAAATATGAATGGAAGTTGGCATGGTGCTTTCTGTCAAAATAGGAATAGTATGGCTTTATTGACTCAAAAATCTGAGTAAGACTAGGTCTCAAATATACGTATCCTCAACTTCCTTTTGCAAAATAAACCATTGTGTCTTTTGCATGCAGATATCCAATTTTTTTCTCATAAAAATCTGAGAATCCTATTAAACTTTTCCGAATGTGAAGATATTCCCTGCTAGAATTTAGATGCAACTTTTATTAACATTCTGAAGTCAATTTCAGTTTTAAGTAAAACTTCTTAGACATTTCTGTCACAGCAATTGAAGTACAATTTTGTATTGGCAAAGATGAAACATTTGCAAAGTATTGCAGCCTTATTTCTCCCTGACTGTGAACAAACATATTTATTGAATTATTTTTCAGTTTCATGTCAGACCTAATGTTTTTCAATGAAGAGGAACAACAAAAACAAAAACAAGGACTAAGCTTAACTTACTACCTGAGAAGTGACACAGTCCAGGAGGTTTTCTATCAAAGCTTTTATTTCCTCACTGAAGATACTGAAAATATTTATCTTTGTTCTCTAAACTACTGATGTGTCCTTACAGTGATAATAAAGTGTCCTTTCCAAATACGAAATAAAACCAGATTCTCTTTAATCTCTAAAACACAGAAGTTAGACTAATTGCTTATTTTCTATCACTATCATTACAAATCAATTAGTGACTGTAATTTAACTCAGCTGTTGCATTGCTATAGCAATTCAGAGACTATAAAGTGTTTAAATTTAAACTTTTAACCTTCCTCAGTAGTATAAAACAAGCAGAAAACTGTTATTTATCAGTATCTAATGATGAAATAACTAGTCCCCTAAAATAACTCCAGAGTGAAGGATATTCATTTGTGCTATACTACTCTAAGTGGCCTCACCTCGAGTAGCCCAACGAAAGCAACAGTGCTGGATCTTCTTTCCCAGTCATCAGACAGGTAACAGCATCTCCCAGCATCCAGTCATGCAGAGACACTCTGAGAAGCAGAATAGGAGCTTGGGACCCTAGCTTATGCACTTGAAGGTTAACAACCCTTACTGACCTCTCGCCATCAGAAGCTCATTGACAATGACTAGGGCCTCTTCCCTACCAGACATGTAGAATGACAATGCCATAGAGAGTTAAGACCTCTTTTTTCCTGGCCTTTACAGGAGTAAAAGCAGCAGCTGTAGATTAGGTCTCCACTCCTCTGGCAGCACTGGAATCTTTCCCTAAAACATAGCTCCCTGGTGGCATGAAGCGTTCCCAGAAGACAGATGGCATGAAGTCTTTCCTGGCCACCAGAAGGGCACTGGCACAAATAGCTGAGTCTCCCCTCATTGGCCGTCTGAAAGGCAGTATAGCTGGCAGAAAGATTACTCTCCAATTGTAGGATGTTACTTTTTGAAGAACCCACTCAGCAATTTGGTTTGGCTGGCTCAGCCTTCCTCATTTACCTATGCAACCCTAATAAAGAGTAGAAAACCAGTCTGTTGGAGGTAGGGTAGTTCATCAACCTCCCTTCACTACCTCCAGATCCTCCCCAGCAACTCTGTGAGAGGAAGCAACTACTGAAGCTCTTCCCTCCCTCCCTGGGCAACTGACTACTTCATTCAAACAATCTGCTCCTTCTCCTTAGGCAGCATGCAATAGTGATGTTATCACTATTTCACGTGTAAAAAGCACAAGCCATTGGCCTATTCAGCCTCACAAATGTACAATGACCATGAAGACATTCTAGTAATTCAAAAAGTAAAGATAAGATTATAAACCCATTGCCACAGTGACATTGGATTGTACATTACAGTTAAGTTGTCATAAAACACATGACCTCTAAGATCTGAACTTCAAAATTATGCTCTCCAGCTTGTTTGAAAACATCTTGGAGAATGTATTGCCATTTCTCTCTTTATAACAGACTAACATATTTGAAGACTTATCAGGTCCCCTCCTCTGCCTTCTTTTCTCAAAATTAAGCATGCCTGGGTTTCTTTGTTTTTAAACCTTTCCTCATAGGTAAGTTTTGATGAATCTTTTACCATTTTTGTTGCATCCCTTGTATTCTTCCCAATTTGTCCACATCTTTCATAAAGTGTGGTGCCCAAAACTACACACAATATTCCAGCTGAGGCCTCACAAGTGCCACGTAGAGTGGGACAATGACCTCCTATGTCTTACATACAACATTCCTGTTGATACCCACTAGAAAAATATTAGCCTTTTTCACAACTGCACCACACAGCATTAGCTTACATTCAATTTGTGATCCACTATTCCCCTCATATCCTTTTTAGCAGTGCTGCTGCCTACCCAGTTATTCCTCATTTTATAGGTACGGTGGGTGGGGGAAATCAAATGCATAAGTGCAATATTTTTCATGTGATTTATTCAAAATCAAATTGTCTCTAAGAAGCTGCCAGCTCACGTGAATTCTTTTCCCCTTCAATTTAACTCCCCTGGGACCCCCCCCACCAGTTCAGTTTAAGTTTGCTTTTTAAATTCTGTTGTCTTTTTTCTGCTGTTCTCAGCATGTTAATGGGAACACCAGAAAATGATTTTGCAGAATTTCCCATGAAAGTTGTTCTGATTTATAAAATGAAATGTGCCATGGTGAATCCAATGAAAAAAACCAAAACAGAACTATTTTGAAGTGTTAAATCAGATATACTTTATCCCCCAGAAGACTGTAGAGTGTTAATAAAAAATGTCTGCTTTATATATGCTGGAAGGCTGGACAGTGTTTATATGTTTGGTTCTGGTGACACTCTCCAAAGTGCATGCCTTTTTAGGTCTCAAATTCAATTCCACTAATAAGCTTAGTTGACCTTCTGCAGCTATGAACTGCCCTTCCAAAACATTTTACCCTATTAGAGTCACAGTGATTTGTATTCACATTTACTAATACAGACCAAGAAATACAACTGTTCTGACCTTTCCTCTCATAAGTGACTAAGCTCAATGCGCTTTGTATGTCCTGTCAATGAGAGAGCTGACCAGCATTTAAAGGGCAGATATCAAAATTAAATAGCTATTCAGTCACCTTCATAGGTTTAATTTTGACAATTTCTTCCCTGCCAAATGAACTTGCATTTATGGTCAGTATCAATGAGAAGTCTATGTGCTTGATTCCGATAGTTGCAGAGGACTCAACTTCTATTGTTTCGTGACTTCTCAGAACCAAGTGTGAATATGGAAGGAAGACTACATCCATGAAGAGAAGTGGCAAATTGCAGCTTATTAACCAATCCAGTTAGGAGCACAGCTACTACTACTCATCCCTTAGACAATGTATTTCATCAAAGTGTCATACAAACATTAGGTAACCCAGTCCCAAACAAAACCACCACAGGTGCAGGTATGTTTTATTCCAGTTTTATAGGTGAGCAAAGTTTAATTTAGGCAAAGCTACATCAAGTCAGTGGTAGAGCAAAGATCAGTACTCAGTGCTTCCTGGCTCCTAGCTCTATGCTCTGTCCCCAAAACCATGCCACAAAATATCTTTTTGAATTGCTTAGTTACAGGCTATAATTTGCTATGTATAAGCACAATTCACAGTAGTTTATTTTCTTTTGTTAATTATTTAACAGTAAGGAACAATGGGCAAGAAGTTGAGTTGATTTACTACAGCAATTATGCATTGAAATTGGAGTTGAACACTGAATCTGCTTTTCTGTACATTGTACTGTGACATACCTAATGATGTCAACAATATGGCTGAATAATCTGTAATTCTACATAATTATTGAATGGTACACCTATTAATAGAGGTAAAGTATGACAAAACATGATATATAACTTATTTGAATATTGTTTGACCTAAGACCATTGTTTTCTACTGCCTTAGAGTGGCCTGCACACTCAGGTTTACATGGATCGGATCACCCTCAACCAATCGAGCAATCTTGATAAATGAACAGATACAGTATAAAAAAATAGGTATTTTTCAGTAATGAACTTCCATATGAAATTGAAGGGTATACTATACTGGGCTATAGTGTATCATTGTTATGGGCTGGTCCCTTTTCATGAAATATTTTGCAATGCGTATTCAGTACATTTATTGCTTTCAATAGGATTTTTTTCTCTCTTTTTTTTTTTTGTAAATTACATAGCTTGTCGAGCTGCGGCCTTTAAAAACTGAATATTTAAAACCCAATTAAAACAGAATTCATTTTAACATGGGCCTCATGGCTCTTTGGGGCTTAATATATTTTTCAATCTTTCCAAGGCAGTTAAAGCTCAACAACCAAAAACGCATTTAAATAACAGTCAAAAATCAGAGCAGTTACATACTTTGTATAAATGCCCCAATTTTTAAATTCAGGTACCACAGATACACCTGCAAATATCAATATCCATCTGTAAAAGCTGAATCAAATCTAGACACTCCTGCAGCTGCTCATATGTGTATGTTACTTGATTTGGAAGCACAAAATATTTGCAAGTATAAAGGGTAGAAGAGCACTATAATGGTATATTTGGTGTAGCCCATAACTGAGCCTTTGGCCCTTGATATTCCAGGTATTAAAGCTACATAACCACACTGAAGAAAAAAAAAAAACCCACGGAATCTTGTGGCACTTAAAGACTAACCGACTTATTTATCACATGAGCTTTCGTGGGAGAAAATCCTACCTAGTCAGATGCTTTGAAGAGGGGGAACTAGATGAAAATAAATGCAAGGGAATGTAAGACATGGGATCAGGTCATACTGCAACAGCAAATCAGAGCATTTGTAAGGATTTAAACTTTAGGAAACAGCATACAGAGGGAGGGTGAAGTCAAATTACCTGTTATAATGTGAAAAGTATCTATAGTCATGATTCAGCCCTGCTTTCACACAATTTAATTTGCAAATTAGTTCAATTTTGGCTGTTTCTCTTTGAAGTCTTGATGTCCCATTGATTTTCTTCACGGGCATGGTTAACAAGTCATCAATGGAGTGATTAGGAATGCTCAGCAACTGTTTTTTTCCCTTGTGTTATCATTTCTGATGTCAGTTTTATGAGCATTAAGCCTTCTGTGCAGGGTCTGTCCTGTTTGTCCAATGTATAAGGTGTGGGGGCATTTCCAGCACATCATGGCATAAATCACATTAGTGGATGAGCAGGTGAAGGAGCCTTTGATGGAGTAGCTGGCTTGATTAGGTCCAATGATGGTGTCTTTAGTGCAGATATGTGGACAGAGTTGGCAGTGTGGTTTGTTGCAGGGATATGTGCCTGCTTTAATGTTTCTGTTGTTAGGTCTGTGGTTGCTGGTGAGTATTTGTTTAAGGGGGTTGTCTGTATACAAGGAGAGGTCTGTCTCCCAAGGCTAGAGAGAGTGAGGAATCATCTTTAAAATAGGCTGGAGGTCCTTAATGATCTGTTGTAGAGGTCTGACTTGAGGGTTGTATGTGGTGACCAGTGGCGTTCTATTGTTTTCTTTTTTGGGCCTTTCCTGTAGTAGACGACTGCAGGGTACCTGTCTGGCCCTGTCAATCTGTTTCTTTACTTCTCCAGGTGGGTACTGTAGCTTTAAGAAAGCTTGATAGAGATCCTGAAGATGTCTGTCTCTGTCTGAGGGATCAGAGCAAATGTGGTTATATCTTAGGGCTTGGCTGTAGACAATGGATTGTGTGGTGTTTTTAGGATAGAAGCTCAAGGGATATTGATAACTATACCGATCAGTAGGTTTTTCATTATAGAGTGGTGTTGATCTGTCCATCCCAAATTTGTACTGTAGTGTCCAGAAAGTGGATCTCCTGTGTGGAGTGTTCCAGGCTTAATTTGATTGTGGAATGTAAATTGTGGAAATCTTCAAGCACATCCCTGCCATGAGTCCAGATGATGAAGATGTCATCAATATAGCGTAAGTAGAGGAGAGGTGCTTTGGCATGAGACTTGAGGAAATGTTGTTCTAAGTCACCCATAAAAATGTTGGCATATTGTGGGGCCATGCGGGTACCCATAGCAGTGCCACTGACTTGGAGGTATAAATTATCCTCAAATCTGAAATGGTTGTGGGTGAGCACAAAGTTCACTCACAAGCTGTCCTCTGGCATCATCCGGGATGGTTCATCTAATATCTTGTAATCCATCCTTATGTGGGATGTTGGTGTAAAGAGCTTCTACATCCATCGTGGCGAGGGTGGTGTTTTCAGAAGCTCACGGATGAACTGGATTTATCCTGAAGATAGCTTGGGATGTTGATCACAGAGAGTCTGAGGAGTGAGTCCACATAGCCAGATAAGCCTTCTATAAAAGTGCCAATGCCTAAGATAATGGGGCGCCCAGGCTTTCCTTTTTTATGGATTTTAGGTAGTAGACGGAATATTGCTGGTTGGGGTTCTGGTGGTGTATCTGTCTACTGGTCAGAAAACAGTTGCTGAGCACTTCCATCTTCCTAATCACTCTACTGATGATTTGTTAATGATGGTCCTCAGGAAAATCAATAGGACAAAGACTTCAAAGAGAAACACCTGAAATTGAACTAATATGCAAATTAGATTGTGTGAAAGCAGGACTTAATCGTGGCTATGGATTCTTTTCACATTATAAAAGGTAATTTGACTTCACCCTCCCTCTATATGCTGTTTCTTGATGTCTGAATCCTTACAAATGCTCTGATTTGCTGTTGCAGTATGACCTGATCCCATGTCTTACACTCCCCTGCATTTATTTTCATCCCATTCTGTAAATTCCCCTTCTTCAAAGTGTCTTATGAAGTGGGATTTTGTCTTACAAAAGCTCATACGATAAATAAATCTGTTACTTAAGTGCCACAAGACTCCTTGCTTTTTTTTTTTTTTTGCTTTAGTAGACTAACACGGCTGCCCCTTTGGAACATAACCATACTGGTGATTGGCTTCCTACAATTGTTGAAGATAAATTAAGAAAAATAAAGTTTTATATAATATTGTAATGCATGTTATTAAAGTTAAATAATTGTTCATTAGCTAAATTTCAGAGTAGCATGAAACAAAGTTGTAAATGTAAAGGATTTATCTGTCATTCCAGTTTAGCTGTTTGTTCTGCTGTGGAACCAGAGTAAAGTTTGCACCAGCCAAGAGAGTGTTAGTTTTCCATTAGAATACAACATTAGCAGGCTTTTGGAAAATCATTTGCGTGTGTGAATCATCTAGTTATAAAGGAACAACACTCTATAAAACAGTTGTGGACACTGGTCAATGTCATTCTACTTCAGCATTACTGTATGGAAACAAAACATGACTGATGTAATTTAACTGTGCTCAGTGCACAACCACAAAAAGGAGAAATAAAAGATTTGTTACAGGAAGATAGTAAAAAGTAAATCAGATCTGGTTCATCAGACTTCATCTCTTAACCAGTGTTTTATAGTAAATTAACTGTTTGGTATAGCTGATAGAAAAATTATACTCCTGAAAAAGCTTCAGCTATCAGCTGAACATATCTAAGAGGAAGGATGGGTTGGAGGGAGTTAGGGCTCAGAAACTGTTTCAGGAGCACAGCTGACATCTCAGTTGCTCTTTCCTATATGACTGCTAGTAGTCCAAGGGTTGATTCCCAACATGCCAAATGTCCACAGTATAGTTCTAAACAATGTCTAACTTGTCATGTTTTGGGTTATGTTCCATGACTTTGAAATCTTAACACTAGATTTCAGCTAAAGGAATCAACAAATATAATTATTCTCCTCCCTACACCCCTACATTACAGGAGGAGAAGGGAGAAGAGACATGGACAATTTGGTAGCTGGTAATTGCTGTCTTACAAAAAAAATTCATGCACTTGATGAAGTGGAATTGTGCACATGAACGCTTTGCAATAAATTAATGTGTTAGTCTTTAAAAGTGCCAAAGGACTCCTTGTTTGTTTTGCTGAAAGAGACTAATACTACTACACTTCTGGAACTTGTGGCTTATAAGGATGTCCCAAATCTCCAAATCATTTCAAAACTTCCAAACATACTGTATTTTGTCCCCATAATTAACTAACCATTTTATAAACAACTCTGATCTTTTCAATGTATTTAGAAAGTGAGCAGGAGGCATAAAAACTAGACAAAAAAAACTCAGCTAAAGCCTTAACATGACTAGCTGCTGCATAGTTAGGAGCCTTATAGTCAAGCATGTTGACTCAGGTTAATTTATTAGTGAAGACTTAGCAACTGCACTTTTAACTTGAGTTGGCAGCTCAAGCTCAACCTCAGGCTCTTCCATATGGTTGAGCTCAACCTCAGTGATAAAGGGCTGCTTTGTCGTCATTGCTCTTTTAACTCAAGTTAGCCAAGATAGGTTAGCTAAGTCAAGATGACAACATAACTTTTGTATGGAGAGTAGACATGAACTCCAAGTCTGTTTTGTACTCCTACTGGGAAGCAGGAGCAAGCTCCCTAGCACACAGAGATTATTGTTGGAGGTCTGAGCAGCCACAGAGTAGGAAAAGGCTTCCTTTATGAACCTCTCTTTCTCGGGCAAGGCCCCTCATGATCTGGCCCTATGGAAGCAAAGCCATACATTTCCTGAATAAAACCTCAATGAAAGGATGGATCTGCTGCAAATCCAGCCCTTATACAGAGTCTACCTCTTGCAGGACACATATGCTACTCTATTGAATTAAAATTCTGCTCAGCTTGGACCTAGAAATACAATGATGAATTACGATGAACTTTCAAGATTCTAGTTTGCTAATAACTGAACAGCCTGGTAACAGAGACTTGGTCACAGAAAATTCTATTTTATCATCCTTATTCTCAGAACATGAAATTCATCTCTGAGGATTAGGCAGGTCTACTATATGCAGTTTAATTCCCAGGTACATGCTCAAAAATAGGGTTTAAGTGGTGTACAGGCCTTTGTGAGGCCTGTGCACCTGAGTCTGTTTCATTTGCACTGAATAGTATCCTACTCTGCAAGTAGTTTAACTAAAACTGATGGAACAATTTATTTAGTGAAGTGTAGAAATGTGGCAGAACTATTCTTTTAGCGGTCAGAAGGGGGCAGATTTTCTACCATATTACTCCAAATTTATGCCAGTGTCATTCAATTGACTCATCAGAAAACTAATGTAAAGGATTGATGACTCTTGTCCAAGATCTCTGCGTGCTGATATAGAAAGGATTTGTTAAAAATTTACCACAAGAGGTCAAAGATGCCAAAAAAGATCATATAAGATAAAAATTACTACTAATGGACGTGGAATTGAGAACAAATACACATTTTCCAAGGAAGCAGAAGCAAGGGTTGGTAGATGAATGTGAGAATAACTAAGGCTCTGGTTACTAGTTTATTTAGCCTGCCTCTTTGTTCTAGTCAATAATTAGATACTTTACAGCAGTAGCCCCTTTGAGAAAACTGAGCACGCTACTACACAATAACAAATACATTCACACAGATATAAAAGGACAAAAGTTGGAATATGCAATCAAGTAACAGTCATGAATTATGAAAGAATCACTCATACCTGAAAAAATGTTAAATCAAAAATGAACATAAGCCTTCCAATTGTTGAGCCTTGCAGACCACATTTGGTGTTTCCAGTACAGGAATCACCTACATCGGGGGGCCTCAAACTCAAATCACCATGAGGGCCACACGAGGACTAGTACATTAGCCTGAGGCCCACACCACAGAAACCTTTTCATACAACTATATTGCAAATATTGGTAACAACAGTGTTGTTGAGGGCTGCAGGAAATAACCTTAGGGGCCGCGTGTTTGAGACCCATGATCTATATAATGTCAAAGCTGATGTTTAACTGCCAACCCAGATGAACACTTGCCTTGGCAAACCCCTTTAGGAGAAAAGGAAGTAAAGATGCTGAGAAGTCTAACTTATTCAAGTGAGATGCCAGAGTGAGGATGACATGAATGCTTTAGTTCACTGAACAGTTAACAGCATTAATGTGTTACCTAGTAATTACAATTGTTTCCAATGGTGTTATTGTGTTGTTACTGATAAATAATGCATATTATTTTATGGCAACTATGTAATTACTTTGTTTCAAGAGCTTCCTCAGGTTACCTGCTATTGTACTCTGGTCAGCAGGTAGCTTCACATTGATTGCTGAAAATCCACAAGGACATCTTCAACAGCTCTAATTAAAATGTTTATGTTCCCAATAAAACCCTGCTCAAACCCTGCATGAGAAATGTTTTTTGACATTCAGCCAACCAAACAGCATTCTTTTGATAATTAAATATACATGAACTGACTTATTTGTCTGGCAAATTTTGAATACTTTCTTATCAATGCTGTCATGGTTGCAGTATGGAACCATTCAGAAGAATCAATAAAGGACAGGCAAGATAAATAATATACTTTTAGTTGTTTCAGATGTAAAAACACATATTTATAAGGGAGAGAATTATTGATGCTTGTGACCTGAAAACTAACTTGTCAGTTGTCCATTGCTGAGTATACATATCAGAAATAACTTATTTCAATGTGGCATTCCCACAGTCAAATTCTGTCTGCCCTTTATGAGGAGGCGCTTTGCATGGCGGTGGTAGAATTCTCATCCCTTATGCAGCCTGTATAAGGACTGGAAAGAATAGCAGATTACACACACAAGGGCATGCAGGGACTGTTTCCTCCTTAGAGCTACCCACATACATAAACAGGGTGGGCATAGGGAGGGAAGAGGTGGAACCATGGCTCTGCCCATTCTACATATTTGGCAGCATTTCTGAATTGATATCCAAGTATTCCAGATGGCTGTTATTTTTATATTTTCAGTGACTGAATGGATCCACTGCCAATGGCAAAGAAACAAATTGGTGGTTACTACATTAGGTATCATGAACTGCCCTTTACAATACTTGAGTGGGTTGGGAAGTGAAGTCAGGTGTGGAGGGAAGCAGAGGCTGAGACAATCCAGAAAAGATTGCTGTTTGCCATCAATGGCAAAGGGCATGATTATTCCGCATTGCATTAAAAATTGTATATAGATATGAAATGTAGACAGAGGTGGGGAGAGTTAGCTCTAACCATGCCACTGTACCTTATTAAAACAACCAGCTGCATAGGTGCCATGCACTGCTCACCAAAGGAATGTATTTGTTACCAAGTAAAGAGATGGAGTTGTTAAATATCTAGAACATCAAAAAGTGTCATAGAAACATGGTCCTATATGGAAAACAGTTGCAACACAGAAGGAAGTTGAAATATAAGCTATTAATCATGTCTGGTTGGGACATGAAGAGTATTTGGGTTATCTGATTGGGATATTTAAAGCAGATTAGAATGTAGGCTTATATGCAAAGAATCCTACTGCATTGGTCTCAGGATGTTAGAGATGCAAGGCTGCCAGCCAGCTCCTAGCAGTGATGGGGCAAGGAGTGAGAGCAGCTGAACCCCACTTCCCAAAAGTGAGAAGCCTTAGGTTACTTCCCCCTGGGCATGGTGATGAGGGAAGCTCCTGGTGGCTTCCCTGGGCTCCTGCTGGGAAAAAGGAATGGAAGAAGCTTGGGGCTGGTTCCTAGAGGGAACAGGAAAGGGCAATCTGCTAGATGCCAACCTGTTGTGCTCCCAGCAGCAAGCTGAGTGCCCACTTTCTCAGCTCCCCCACATGGCATCTCTTAGGTCGGTGGGTGAGGAAGCACCTCATCAACCCAAGAAGGGTGTTGCAGACGTCAGTCAGTAACTCCTGCATTAATTACTGAGGGGGGCTTTAAGTCACTATGTGTTATGTCAGCTAATTTTTTTTAGAGTGTAGACAAGGTCTAACAGTGTCATTACTAAATACAAGGTGGAACAGGGAGGATGGAGGAGTGGTGATTAGCACGGTACATGTTGTAGTAACCTAGTGTCTCTGTTAAATTCATGATTTTATTTGTCTAGAAAAGTTATGAATTAAAGTTCTCAGGCTTGACTTTTAAAAGTGTGGTGTGGATTAAAGAGAAGAATAGGTAAATAAACAGATTTTAAAAAGAATCTATATCTCTGGGGCTGCACCAGCACTGTACAGCACCTAGTAGTAGAACAGGGCCTTATCCATGCCTAGGACTTCTAGGAACTATGGTAATACAAGATTATTATTATTATATCCAAGTTTCTATTCATAAGGCACTACTTGATTTGCAGTATTGTGGAAATGGTAGATTCCACAATATTAAGCTTCTACCATAATTGAGATATCAGGAGCCCCAGCCAACATGGGTCTGACAGCAGTAGCCCTGCTGTCAGTCCCAGGCCCCCACTTTCAGCTGCAGGTGGCCAACAACAGGAAAATGTGGCAAAGTAATAGCAGACTTTATTACAGCTAGTAATAAGGTTCATTATTACTTTTCTGCAATTTTCCATGACTCGTCCACAAATCAGCTGCAGTTTTTTGACAATCATCCTGCAATTCACATAGGCTATGTCAACACTTAGAAGGTTAGTTCAAATTAACTGAATTTGAACTAATTAATTCAAACTAATAATTATTAGTTCAAATTATGCTAATTCAAATTAACATAGCCACACTAAGAACCCTACTTTGAACTAGTATGCCCATGCACAGGACCTGCTAGTTTGAATCAAGTTGGGGGCGCTATTGCATAGGGAAAAATCTAGCTGTGGTGAATTTGAACTAACAGTTCAAATTAACACAGCTACATTGGGTTAATTTGAACTAATGAGTTCAAATTAACCATCAATTCAAACTTAAGGGAGGTTTTATACATTCAAACTAGTCTTTTCTTAGTTTGAACTAATGAAACCTAGTGTAGACATGCACTAATTTAGTTTGAATTAAGCCTCCTTAATTCAAACTAAATTGTAAGTGTAGACATACCCATAAAGCCTTAATTATACATCCATGTATGGGATGTAGCTTATTAACTTCCCCACCTGGACAGCCAGATCTGCTGGTCAATGCCTGAAAGAGTTAAGGATAAGAGAAAGTACTGAAGACGATATGCAATCATAGCTGATCAAAACTGAACCACCTATTATGAAAAAAGTAATTGGCTTTTCTTTCCTACTAATCCTTTGGGCAATAGGCTCTAGCTGTGGGTACTATTCACCCTGAAGATGCAGTAGCCTGGCCTGGCTTTGTACACTGTACTTGTTATTCTGTGTGGCATGTGTTTGACTTTTGACACTAGGACTCAATCCAGCACTGCACACACTCATATAATCCATTTTATATTTCTTATTAATAAAGACAGATCAAACCAAAACCCTCCATTTAAACAAACCTAAATTAAAAAAATAATAAAATAAAAACAAACCACTTTAGATACAATGTTGCATCTTGCAGTTCATGATTCTTTCTACCCATTATAGACCTCACTGGCACAGTAAACTCCATAATTAACTTTCACTTTGGCTCTGCAGCTCTCTTTATATCTATCAATGCTCCTGTTTCTTATAGTCATACTGACTGTCTACTACGAGACTTTTCTTTTGCCTCTGTTGTCTATTAATGCTCAGTATACACTTCCATGCCACTGTTGTTCTGTTTCTGGATGCCCTTGATTTCATGGCCATGGTTTTTTTTTTAAATTGTCCAGGACAGATTTATTATATTTCCTAGCTTGTATTTATAATGTGAGTTCATGTGAAACCAAAGGATTTGTGGCATACCCAATTTTGGCATGACTGCATGTTTTTTCTTAGCCTTTCTTTTTTGCTGTAATCTTAGTTTAGTTGTAATCAATTGCAGGAGCAATGCATGGCTTGTGTGTATGAATTGTGCTGAAGTTTCCAATCAATCTGCACTCAGAGAATAACAGCAAAAACCACTCAAGCATGTGGTTAACTTTAAGCATATGACTAATCATATTAGTGTATTTAATTCCATAAGTGGAAATTAAAAATATCTAATGCAAAAGAAATGTTCTTGTTAGATATTTAAGTTTAAGTAAAATGAGCTATCAATATGTACAGTGGCTGGTGCAGAACAGTAAGTGTTACAGCAACAATGGTTCATTGTCATCTGACCCTTCAGCAATTTAGAGTCAACCACTGGACAATTTTCTATACCTATAACCACACATAGCTCCTTAGTCAACTTCTTCCCTACTAAAAACAACCAGGGAGACTTGTGGCACTTGCAAAAACTAACAAATTTATTTAATTTATTTAAAGTGCCACAAAATTCCTTGTTTGTTTTGCTGAATTAGACTGACATGGCTACCCCTTTGGAATCTCCCTAAGGAACTGTACCAATGACTGGAGCAACAGGAAATGAAAGCATTAATAAGCCTCTCCAAAAACAATTCAATATACCCTGAGAGCACAACAAAACTTCTTGTAAACAATCTTGGTACACTAACTATAATAAAGAATTCCTTTATTGATGCATACAGCTCCTTTGATTAAATCTCTCTCACTCAGGGGTAATCAATAAGGCAAGTATACTTGAATCTATATTTAAGGTAATATTCCTCGTTATATTTATTGACAAAGGTTTGCAGTTTAGCTCCATCATATTACCTTTTACTTTTTAAGAGGTTTTTGGCATTTGCTTGTCCTAAATTACTACAGAATTCTCATAGCATTCTTACAAAAGATAAGTCATAATTTAGTGTTTTTTTTCTTAACCTTAATGCATGCACATTTTAATTGGATAGACAATTTACTTCACCAGTGACAACTGAAGTTCCTATTGCAATTATAGAAAGGGAACTAATGCTACCAGTCTAAGTGTTTGCTTGAGCCATTTCAAATTCGGAGTAGTAATTTTCAGAATTACAAATGCTTTTGAAAGGATAAGCTAGAACTGCACACAGGTCATGACCTGAATGTCAATTCACCAATAGTTATGTCAACATTTTTTAAAGTAAAATTGATTAAATGTACCTTTCCAGGTCCTCCTAGTGCAGTTGCACATTTCTCCAGTGAATATACACATTAATTGCCCTTTTTCCCCATAAAACAAACACCAAGAAAACTAAATCACATAACTAGACTTGTCCTCACAAACTGGCAAACGTGCTAGGCTTGCTAAAATATATATACTTATAGAGTATCACTCCATAATCTTCAGTGTGAATTCTATGTACTATGCAAATGAGTCATCAAGTTCACCAAAACAGAAAAGCTAATATCTAAAGAACACCAATACTTGATCAGACAAATGGTTCATCTAACACAATATTTTCTTTTCCAGCAGTGGCCAGTGCCAGATGCTTCAGAGAAACAGTAGAATAGGAAAGCAGAGTTATCCATCCTCTGTCCTCTAGCTACAGCTTCTGGCAATCAGAAGCTAGGGATGTTCAGAGTATGGGGATTCAACCCTGGCCATTTTGTCTAATAGCCATTGCTGGAATATCCTCCATGAATTTGCCCCTAATAATTTTTGTTACCCTTCTCTGTACCTTTTCTCACGCTAATGAATCTTTTTTGAGATGGGCAACGAGAACTGCACATAGTATTCAAGGTGCGGGTGTGCCATTGATTTATAGACAGGTACTGTGATATTTTCTGTCTTTTTATTTTTCCCTTTCCTAATGTTCCCTTTGGCTAGTCTGAACTAAGAAATTTCTTAGTTCAATCTAGGTAAAGGTTAGTCTGAACTATTAAGTCCTCCTGGTTAGTTCAGACTAGCTGGCTTAGATCAAACTTTAGTTTGAACTAAGCATGATCAAGAACTAAAATAAGGTCTAATTCAGACTAAAGAAGTTCAAACTAGAGCGTTCTAGTTCAAACTAAAAAGTTAGTTTTAACTAGGATGCATGGCTAGGGTTAGTCTGAAATAGCCCAAGGTTAGTTCAGACTAGCAACTCCGATCTAAAAAAAAAAAAAGATGTAGACATAGCCAATGACTCCAAGATCTCTTCCTTGAAACTGAACAGCTAATTTAGATCCCATCATTTTGTATGTATAGGTAGGATCATGTTTTCCAATGTGCATTTATTCACACTGATCTAGCTGCCATTTTTTTTGCCCAGTCAACAAGTTTTGAAAGATCCCTTTGTAACTCTTGACAGTCTGCTTAACTATCTTGAGTAATTTTGTATCATCTATGAATTTTGCCACCTTACTATTTTTTCAAATCTCTCATGAATGTTGAATAGAACTACTCCCATTCCTCATGTGACTAATAGGGAACCTAGACATTTATTTCTGAATCTGTGCATGTGATACATTTAGTATGTATTTTAGCAGTCCTAAAGCCAAAATTCAGATCCAGACAAGGATTCTGAAGGGAAAAAAACAGGAACTAGGAGCTTTATGTTTTCAAAATCCAAATTATGTATACATCTCACAGGATGTTATCCACTAGGTTAAAGGTATATATCAGGAATTAGAGAATCTTAAGAACAAAAGAGGAGACAGATTATAGCTCTATTGACTACCTCCAGCTGAGGATGTGGCATATGATGATAGGGATCATTGAACCAAAAATAGTCAGTTCCAAACTGGCACTGTTTCTGAACAAGTTTGGAGAGATGAACTATATGCCCATTCATTGGGATGTGCTTTGACATTGGGTAATTTGGTTGTTCCTCCTATCCATGCTCAGTATACAGATAGATTTCTAGGTATGCATGTACAAACAAACCTATCATGAATAAAACACATTAGACAAACTGGACTGTCTCTGCATGAAAGAATAAGTGAACACAATTCTGACATCAGAAATGGCAACATTCAAAAACCAATAGGGGATCACTTCAGTTTCCTCACTCATTCCATGAAAGACAGACATGCATGTTACTACTCTTAAAAAGGCTAATTCCAAATCAAAGCTTTGAAGAGAAACCAGAGTTAGAAATCCTTTGCAAATCTGATGCCGCATACTTGGGTTTGACTTTGGGTTAGACATACATTAGCTATTTCATTATAAACATTAGTCTTTAAAAGTGTCGCAGGACTCTTGTTTTTCATTACAAACTGTGATTCTCAGTTTGCTCAATCACACCACTTTCTGCCATGCTGTTCCACACTGTCTGAATCTATACAGCTTGTTTGATTTGCTGATGTAATCTGACCCAATGCAGTGAAGTGTAGGAGGTTCTCTCTTTCCCTCCTATACTGTAAGTTTTCCATTTTCTGGCATCTGACAAAGGGGGATGCTACCACGAAAGCACATGTGAAGAATCTTTTACTCTTTAAAAGTGGCACAGGATTCCTTGCTTATTTTGATGAATAAAGTAGTAGATTATATGTTAGTAGCTTTATTTTGGCTTTGCATATTGGTATCTGAAGGAAATAAAATAGCAGGGGAAAGAATAACATTGAAAGAGAACAATTTCCATCTTATCTCTGAAGTATAAACAAAAGAGGCAGAGAAAGACTATTAATATGTTGTAAAACTACACATCAAATGAAAACCAATTGATTTAGCTAGACAATACATTATATTTCCAAAGACACTATTAAAAAGTTCAAAGACTGTATCCCTGTATCCAAAGTGGTGTTAAAAATTTAAATGAGAGGTTTTTTCTTTCAGTTTATTACAAACAATTCCTTCCTCTTAATTCTAAGGCAATTTTGAGTTAGGCTACTCAGATAATCACCAAAAATATTCAGCATGCCAAGACTGATGTGATTTGCACCACAAGTGCTCATTTGTACCACAAGTACTCAATTGAGAGTCTTCTTCCATATATGCAGGACCACGTTCTGCAAATTGCTTTTTCAGTACAGCAGCTTGCAGAACCATTTAAGTAAGCTATGAACTTTCATGAGATACAGTGTGGTACACAAGTTAACACTGTAGAAAAATGATATGCTGTTTCCTGTTACCCAAGCTGAGGTATAAATTCTACACATTAACTTTTAAAATTTGATGGATTATTTGATTACTCTACCCTTGTGGATTTGATTTGTCAGGCTTGCAATTTTATTTATTCCCTTTCCTCTACAGGCATTCAAAGAAATCGTGGCTTTGAGCCCTGTCCAGTTGTGAAGAAGGGAGCTCAGTGTGAGAGGGAAGGGAGACATAACTGTGAATGTTGTATTGCTTCCACAGATATTGAAAGAGGTGGTGATGTGTAGCCTTCTTTACCTCATGCTGTTACCTCAGCTAGCTAGTGCTCTCAACTATAGCCCTACTCTCCTTTAGCAGAGCACACACCACACAGTCCAGTGTCCTTGGATAGCTGGCATTCCTTACAGCACTAGCAGCCCCAGTTGACTTCCCTAATGGTAACCACCACACCATGGCTTTCTCTGGCTGGGGTACACACTGCACGGGTTGGAGGCGGAGGACTCTTACATCAACTTTCCATTCTGCCAGAACTATATGATTCCATCCACAATTTGTTCTTTATTATTTAGGCTTCCATCTGTACTCAGTGATTTCTGCAGAAGACACTTTTCCAGTTATTTGAGAAATTTAAATTTAGAAAGTCAAGAATAGTACCTACGGTTTTGCTTAGAATTGTTAAGACCATTTCCTTTTTAATGCTGATAGAATCTGGACTGATTACATTCTCAGATGAATGAATAGGCAGTAAGAAAGATCTATAAAACCTACAAAATCAGCTGGCCTTCATCTTTATACATCTCACATACACACAGTGTGCTTCCCTGTACTTGACTTGGTAAGTGGAAAGGAGTTGTTCATTCTCAGATAAACATTTACAATGGTAGTTAAGCTTTTAAAATTGTGCAAAGGGCTCTGTGGGACTCTCTCTATACACTCCCTAAGGGAAAGCAACAAAAGTCTTTCATGTCCATTAGAGAGCACATAGATAATGTTTTAATCTGACATTTTTATTCTTTCAAGAGGCAAAGAATATTGCAAATGGCAATATAATCATACTCCTTAAGTGTAAGGGACATTGGCAACGAAGAACTGGTCTGGAAAAGAAGACTCAGCCTATACCTTAGTCCGAAACTGTTAGCAAAACTTTCTTGTATCTGTGTCTGTTTTAATTACCTTTTCATTATTATGTGACTTGGAACTTTCTGGCCCTGGCCAGAAGTGGAAATGAAGCTCTAACACACCCTGGGACTGTTATTTCTAGACTGATCAAAAAGAAGTTTAAAAAAATATATAGAAACATGTTTTTGTGAGATTTCCAACCTGGTTTGCCAGACTTAAGAGGTCTGATAAATTTAGCTAAAGATCAAGTTACCACAAATTATGAAGCTGCAAAGAACAGGATTTGTTCTCATTTACACTGATTTTATACCAACATATCTGATGGCTTAATGTAGGTACCCTGACTTTCACCAGCATACAAGATAATGTCAGGCTCTGAAATTTAAGATACATGTCACAAGAAACTATAAATTAATTACCCTCTATCATTGCAGAAAACTTGAGTTTATGCGTAATGAGTAGAGTTTGGTAAAATTTTTTCAGTGAATAATTTATTTGCTGAAAAAGACAGTTTTGTTCAACTCAAAAGTGTTCATGAATTTACCTAATAGTTTTGACTCAACCAAAAACTAAACATTTCAGAAATTGCTGAAACAATTTTTTTTTTGTTTCAACACCTGTCTTTTTTTTTTTTCCTTTAGATTTCAGGCTTTTGACAGAAACAAAGGAAGATTTGATTCCCAAGATCCCCCGGGGGTGGGAAGAGAGGGGAATAGGTCATTCCTTACAACTTCTAGCACAATGATCAGGGTAGTCCTCTAAAGCGAGAGCCCTCCAGGGTCAACTTTGTCTACCCCCACTGCCTGATGTGGAGAAGGGATCTGAACTTGGGCCTCCTACATTGCTAAATTGTATCCTAGCCAATGAGTTATAGCAGGGGTGTTAAACTCGCAGCTTGGGGGCCAGACCTGGCTCACCAAGGGCACTAACCCAGCCCACAAAGCTGCTGCCTGGACTGTACCTGGGAGCTCTCTGCATCAGCAGTGAACTGCAAAGACAGGCTACCGCCAGCAGAGCAGGGCTAAGCCTGCTTGTGACTCACTCACATCATTCAAGTCACAGCACAGGGGAACAAAGGAAGAGCTCCAGACAATCCTGGCTCAGCTCTGCTGTGCTCTGCCAACCAATCAGAGTCTCAGTCACAGCAGGCTAGGGCAACTCCTGGAGAGCCCTTGCACTGCTTCCCCCACCCCAACTGTTCATTGTCAGTCAGCATGCTAATTTGATTGACAGCACAAATCACAAATAAGAAAGGAAAAAGTAGCAGGGCCCCACCTGGGAACAAGCTAATCAAAGGCCAGCATGCTGAAAAATTGACAGTGAGTGGGCAGGGAAAAGGGAGGCAGGAGCCCAGCCTGCCTGTGGCTATGACTGTGACAGACATTGTCTGCCAACATGCTGTAGGGGATGTGGAAAGGGCAGAGGAAGGGGTATCTGGGAGCTGCCCAGCTGTAGAGGGTCTTGGAGCCTACAGGTCAGGGAAAAGGAAGGTATCTGAGCATGTAGGACTGGGGAGGGAAAAGGGAAGCCCATGCCACTCTGAATGTGGCAGGGGGAAAGGTTTGGGGAGCCTGTGTGGACACATGGCACATGCCAGGTGTCCTGCCCTCCAATGTGGCCCCCCACTCACTGAATGAGTTTGGGCCTCCTGGGTTACAGGATTTTCTGGGATGGAACTCAGTCTCTCCTGCTGAAGCTTTTCCATTTTTGTATAATAATTAAATAATCACTGAAAGAGACATCTGAACTTGGGTCTCCCATAGCCCAATTACAGGGCCCTAGCTAACTATAAAGTCATCTTCATTTTCTCCTCCCTTACCCAATGCTATTCATCATCATTTATAATTTTAATTCAAAGTCATTGCACTAGGAGAACATCCTAACCATTGGGCTAAAGGTAAAAAGGATAACTTCTTCCTCTTCCCTAGCATTTTATCAATCCAGTTCTCTTTTGCTTTTGTCAAAGCATAATATGGCATGTTATTAAATTCCCACATAGTTATCCAGTATTGCCCAATAGTTGTCACCTTGTTAAGAGTTAAATGATTGTGGGATAAAGGATTTGGTCCCAATGTTATGAAAGAACATTAGGTCTATAAAATTCTGTTCTGAAGTTTTATTCTCATGGCTCAATATGAATACTTTGATGGATTGACAGCCTTATGAAGGATAGTTAAAAAACCCAACACATTATTCCATCATACAGAACTATTCATCGTTGTTGATCTTAAAGAGAAGATCAAAAAGAGGGAGGAAAAACAATCAAGAAAAGTCACACCAAAAAATCCACTTTATGCCTAAAAACAAAGCTCATATGATTTGTGAATTGCAACTGTGACAAATTGCAGCAACAAATTATAATTAAATTCCCTAGAAAAAGGATCACAGAAACCTACTGTCAACATATATTTTTGCTTCACAGCAATATTAATAACAAAATGCACTGCCTTGCATAAGGGATTGCAATATATGGTTTGGATGCTTTACCCAATGTGCTAAAATGAAATTTAAAGAAGATTCACTTGTTTAATGCACTTAATTATTTACTTTGTATTACTATTTATAGACCAGTGGCTTTCTTTCAATTGTTCTACAGTATATGCATCATCCCTATTTTGTGGGTTTCTTGGCTAAAATGATCATCAGTTTTATCCTTACATTCTTCGCTGGGAGAAATATCTTGCATCTTTTTAGCGATGGTCTTGAACCATTATGGCTTTTCCCACTCTCTACTTAAGAATATGCAAATCAAATGATTAACAGTTTCTAGTAAATTATTTCTCTTAGTCAATGTACATTTTACATTTTTCATAAAAACATGCTTCAATAAAATGGCAATGTATGTCATCCATAGGAGGACTATATTCATTAACTTTTAAAAAACCAAGAGCTTCTATTATGTATTCCCATGTGATGCAATGGAACCTCCCTTCTATCCTCAGTTCAGTCTATCTTGAGGATCGAATGAAATAGAACAGATATGGATGTAATTCACACACTGAAGGCACTGCAAACCTTTCCTTTTCTCCAGCTCCCTGTACAATCCTATATATAGTGAACAAAAGTTGAAGATTAAAATCTGTGCAGCCCCAGATGAAAAGAGCAATTGTCCAATCCTGAGGGACCTCTAAAAATGAAAGTGATCTGCTTATCCCCTCGAAAACCTATGGAAACATCAATGTTACCTTTAGATCACCAGTGTTCTGGGAAGGTGATTGATCTAAAAGAATCAGTTGAGGCTGTAGAACTTTATCCCTCACCAGAAAGATTGGCACTTTTCATACTATATCCAGGCCCAATACAAAATTGAAATTAACAATCTGAAAAAAATGCAAATACAGCTGCAGGTTTTTTGTTGTTTTTTTTTTTGCAAGAATCATTTCAGTAATAATCTTCTCTGAAAGTGAGAGATTTGATAGAAAATCATAAATAGGGGGATTGCCCATGTCAGGCAATAAATTCTGTAGGAAGATCCTAAAATTAGAGATTGTTTAAGAGAAGCATCTCTTTTAAAGACAGACAGTGAATGCCCATGATGGTTCCAAAAGCCCCCTGTTGGCTTTTGCTAGTCAAGAGAGAACTTCTAAATCACATAAGGAAGCCTCTACATCCCCAGCATTTGCAGAAGTCATCACTGAAATACAAACAAGGAGTCTGTTGCACTTAAAGACTAACAAATTTGTTTATTACATGAGCTTACGTGGGAAAAATCCCACTTTGTCAGATGCTTCGCAATAGCTTACAAAAATTTTAATGAATAGCTGAAGATCTCACATATTTAAAACTTGCACACTTGTGTTTATTATGTTGATCAGAGGAAAAAAAATATCCCGTACCTGAATCATCTATCTGAAGATGCATATGCCATGCTTGCACAATCAACAAAAGCAGCTGGTGCTGGGGAAGGAAGGTTTGGGCCAACCCATTCAGTAAGCTTATGTATAATGAAGCTGAAATCTTAGCTGATGCATAATTTTTAAAAGGAACTGCAATGCAGATAGTGCCTGGCTGTGTAAACTGCAGGGGCATTGGACCATGTGCTGATTAAGTGCAGAAAATCTAATTTAAACCAAGTTGGCAATTATAATCATATAATTAGTTATTACCTGTTTCAGAATCGTCTATAGAGATATTTATCCTTCTCCACTAAATTTCCAGCAAAAGCCTGGGTCACATGAGTCCTTAACTTGTTTTACAAGACTGGCATTTTATTAGTAGAAAACTAAAACCTGCCTGAGATCTGACCCTCATTACTCAAGCCATCATCAGACAGAACAGAATAAATCCACACCAAAATTTTCAGCAGGGAAACCTTTATTGTAAGGCTTCTTTTATTATAATTTGAAGCCCTGTCTGTTTATGTTGTATAACTAGTGTCTGTTTGTAAGGGTTAGAGAAAAAGGCCATCTCATTTTGATTATTTGGATGCTTGCATCCTGTCAGAGCTGAAAAACAACAATGTGCATATTCTGGCATAACAACAAAGATGAAACAATTTTCCTTTACCTGCAGAGGGAAATGATAAACCATCACCCTATTCACAGAAACACACTATGATTCATGATGAACCTAGTTTGGTATGTTCACAGTGCTAGTTCTAAATCTCTCAGTGAATGAATGATTGATTGAATTCAGCACCCCCCCCCTTTTTCCCCCCAAATTGTACAACTTCAACTAATTGTTCACTATTGTTTGATCTGTTGAATGATTTGCAGTAACTTCTCACTTTATGGATTGTCTGTAATTTCTCAGTTGAGATCAATGTGCATTAATTGATATTGGAACTGTGTGGTCATCTCTTACATGACATGGTATCTCTTCTATGTTTGGATGTCTCACTTTTATAAGAAGGATGACCATCAGAGTAAGTCACTGAAGCTTTGATTCTCTCAGATAGAAGTCCTTCAGGGAAAAATAGTAGATAGATAGGACTATGGAATTTTAGATAATAGGCACACAACTGAAAACATCTGCCTCCATATTAAAATGTAGGAGAGAGCCCTTTTCTATGCCAAAACTTAGAAACTATGCAGGCACAGAGTTCTGAATTTGCAAATAATTTATCTCCTTTCCTGCTCTCTCCTTCCCATCACACATGGAGAGCTGAACCCTTACCTGCTTGGTCCTTTTGAGACCTGCTATCCTCTAGTGAGCAGCACTTTTGAAGTTGCCCTTAAAACCCAAGCCTATCACATCAAATGAAACATTATTGAACATGTATTTCATTGTGCAAATACAATCTTTGCAATAAGCAATTCTGATCAATTGTGATAAAACATGTCAGTAGGTTATTATGTAACCAAAGCCTGTAAGGAGTTAGAAGTAAAAGGTTGCTCTCAATCTCCTTTGTACAGAAAGTTAAATGCTAAAACCTCCAAAGATAAGTCTGAACCATGCTTCTGCTGTTGGCAAGTTGCTACTCCTCTTTTGCGGAATAGACAAATCCCTTCCCTTCATGTGGCTGAATATGGAGAGGAGTATGGCTTGGGATGGGAAGAGACAGCTACAATGAGCCCCTCCAGACATGATTCTTTCACAGAAATGGCTACTGTAGCTTAGTTCTTCATCATTCTCTGATGAAGTTACTCCCTTCCCTTGGATCTCTTTGATCTTAGATCTCATCAGTCAGGACAGCAGGCAGAAAGACCATCCCAGCTTCAGGTGTCTCTGCTGATGATTAGTACCTTCAATCAACACAAGCAGTAGTCCTCTTTTTCCACAACTCTGCCATCAGTTGCACCAGGTTTTATTAGTTCATCTCCACTCTGAACATTTCAGCCTCAACACTACAGTTTTTTATAACAATTTTCATGTCCCCTTCAAGGAAGTTTACACTCTCCAGAAATCCTTGCTCATTTCCTCTCTCTAGCAAATGTGGACACAACCACCTTTTCAGGTGAAGGATATTTGGTTACCCTCCTCTTCAACATAAATTTCCCTTCACCCAACTCTGGTTTCCTTAGAGTTGCTAGATAGACATCACTGTCCTTAGATTTGCAAGACTGTCACCAGATAGTTGCACTACAAATAATTATAATTAAGTGAATTAAACTACAAATGCAGAAATTTGGATTAAATCTATTACTTTGAAGCAAGTTTTGTTGTGACTGAAAACACAGCCACCTTAGCCTTTGTGAACTAGCAAATATCAGAAGTTAGGACAGAAAGCTACATAGTATTAAAAACCTTAATGCCCAAGCCTGTCTCCCACTTTAGCAGCACAAAGGGACAGAATGCCATCTCATAGAGCCAGCCAGAGATTCCCCCTGCAAAAGCATGACTGACTTTCTTCTATCTAACTGGTCTGGGAGAAAGTTTTGCTTACAGCCAGGCACTGTCAAGTTATAAAACATCAATATATAAAACAATCCCCCACCTAGATTTCTACAAGACCCAGTGTCTTTGTAGGGCACTGTCCCTCCCTTATAAAGCCAAGGGGTACAGGATTTACAAACTCTCACAAGATGGAGCTGTACCTTGCATCTTTTCCTTATGAACAATTTAAACAGATTTGCAAATGTTACTTCCAGAGTCCCTATTTTCTAGGAGTAATGAAGATTTGCCTCTCAGCAACCTCCCCTGCTCAACAAAACACACTAGTAAACCATATATGATTTTTAAAACCTTGTCTAATCCATAAAGGCAGGGATAGCATTTACCTGGAAAAAGGTTTTGAGACTTCCAGCACTCACTTTCCAAAGCCTTCTCTTGCCCCTCACACAGTGAACACTAACAGGAATGTCCCATAGTGCCTCTATATATAACATCTCACCCTTTGGCCCCTCCCATCTTGAGCTCTGATTGGTTCTAATCCTGGACTGACAATTTGAACTGCCATTAATGGTGGACTTCAATAAACTATGAAGCCTGCTTAGTAATTATCCTCACTCTGCTTTTGAATATTGTTTTCCCTTGAATCCTTGTGGCTGAAACAGATATTCCAGCCTGTGAACAACTTGGTCCCCTAAAATCCTTTCCTTTATTTACTTTAGATGCATAAATTATATTTATAATAGCCTTTTGAGAAGAATCTCCTGATGTTTTCCTTGCAGTTCCATTACTGGTAGCAATTGTGAAAGTATTAGTATAAACAGCACATGGATATTGCCTGGCTTTATTAACAGTTACAGCTACAGTAAGTTGCTCTGAACAAATGTAGATAACACATGCTAGGATGGATTTCCCATTTTGTCGTCCCTCTCCCCTCCCCCGGAGCTGCATCAAAAGTAGTGAAAAGGTGAAAAAAAAAATTAAAAAGTGTGTGTAGATCACCGTTACTCTGACTGAAATCAGTGGGACTGCTTATGGACTAAGGTACTATTCAATATGAATAAGAGTTGCAAAATTAAGTTCTTCAAATACAAAAATACTCCATAAATGTATTAATATATGCGATCTGTAATTTTACTGTGGTAAAAATGTTAGGTACGGTTATCTCCAATCCTTAAGAAAAAATATATGTAATCTATAGATATAGATATATGTGAGAAGTGAGGGAAAAATCAGCATTCCCATCAGAGAAATCAGTCAGATAGAGAAGTGAACTTCTTTAAAAATCACCTAAGCATGACACCCTGACAAGATACCTTTCAGCCTGAAGCAGAGTGGAAACATAGGATCAGAGCTTTCAAAAAAAGTATACCATGCTTGTTCTAGCAAGAATCATATTGACTTTCACTGTTTTACAATGGAAGGGTCAGTGTAAAAGAGGCCTATTGTGCTCTTAAATTAGTCTGAGAAGCTGTTATTCATATTTTGAGGCAGATTAGTTTAGAACTAGATGAGCCTGTCTGCTAAAGGGACATATGACTAGTGACAGATACTTTATTGCCTTTTCAGGTACTCTGTAGTTATTTCATTTCACATGCCATCCTTACAAGCATCAAAATAAATATTCCTCTTAATAATAGCATTTGGAAAAACTTTGCAAGATCCCCAGAGTTGTGGCTAAACTATTTACAAAACATTCTGGTAGAAAGGATTACGGAGACCTATTGACCCATTAATACTGTAAGTTTTTGCATTTTGGAGAAAGCTGTGTGTATTCAGTGTCCTCTGGATTGCACTCTATTTGCTTCTGTCAAATCATGTGATATCAGTTAAAGGCACATCATACTGAATAAGAAATGTAAAGGAAAAGGGACTCTTATTTTGATGAAAGGGGACACACTAATTCCCTGCAATAATTCAGATACCCACAGGGACACACATTGTGTTAATAATAGAGGTTAGGTGAAATAAGTTTGTGCACTAACCTTTCACTTTTACTGTGCCTCAACTTCAGATCTTTAAAATGAGAATAATACTGTTATTCTTCTATCCTTTGCTACTGTGTCTATTTTGATTATAAACACTTCAATGCAGTGGTTGTATCTTACTATAGGTATGCACATTGCCTAGTGCATTAAGTGTTTGATCTTGGTTGGGGCCCTATTATAATAACAATAACAAGAGATCTACGTTGGCTCATGTTCAGACCTAGGTTATAAAGGAAGCTGAGTGATATAGTACAGATATATTATTTGGTTCACGGTTATTACTAGAACCCCTTTTTAACTGTTCGAACAATTGAAAGATTAATTATGGATTTATGAGTCTGGTGTGAAGGGATTTTTGCCTGCTTTTACCATAGCAACATCACTATAAATATTAGTTTAAACATTTACTAAACATATGCATAAGAAAGAAGCAAAATAAAAAAGACTTCAATACTTGGAATTCAAATGTAAATGATTATTCATTTTGGGAAGCTTGTCCTGTCTTTCTTTTATATTCACAAATCCCTCAGAAGAAAAGAATTGTTTAAAAATTCTCTTCCATTTCTTGGGGGAAACGTAGAGACAGCTGAGTGAATTTTTATTTCATTCTTCTTCTTTAGACAAATGCACAAAAATAAAAAGCTCTATGGCCTTCTCCAGAGCCCACTGAAGTCAACAGTAGTCTTATTGATGAATACAATTGTCTGTGACTCATAGCAATTACCTTGATGGCTGCCCCTCCCGGGCCATCACTAAAGTATAGAGAATGTATGAAGGGAACAGATGGCTCCTTCACCTTAACTAGATGACCCCCTTGAACTTAACTGGATGGCCATTACCACCCTGAGTGCCCATTGTTTTTGCAGGGTTTGGTGTAGGTGGGCTCTGACTAACTGTAAGGTCCTGCAGGGTATGACTCACACCACCATTGTTTGCTGCATTCCCTGTAATCAGGGAAAGGTGGGGAAAACAGTTTAAAAACTGAGGATCTGGTGTGCATGTTCACAGTGGTTCTGCTTCTCAAAAAACAAGCGCAATCAGGGATGCAACATGAGCACAGATTCTGGCACAGAACAGAGGCAGGGGATTACTTCTGCTATTCATGGCGTGGTCCTGTGATTCAGGCTGCTCAGAAGCATACATGGGGAAGGTGCCAGAATCAGTGCTGAGGATGGCATGCAGCTCTTTATAAAAGTGGCAGGTTTACAGCTCCACATAAGATCAATATTTGGCTTCCATAGCCTTCCCGTACACCTGCCAGTGTTTCCTGGCTTTCACATGGCTATATTGCTAGTCACCGTTGGAGCCCTTTTCTTGCATACCCTGATAGTTGTCCAAGTTTCTATTGGTGGAGATTGGAGCTGTCGCTGTAAAGCCTCTTCTCTCCACAAGGCCAGAAGATCCAATACCTCCTGTGTACTACAGGCAGGTGTGTGTCTCCAACATGTAGCCAGCATGGTCAACTGGGCAGTTACACCTAACACTGAAGTGCTGCTAAGTGTGCTCAAGAAGCCCAGCAACCCAGAAAAGAATTTTTAAAAATATGCCGGAATTTAAAGGGAAGGAACTGCTTCCTGCCTGCCTAACTTCTGGGCATCATAGGCTATGTCTACATTAGTAAGCTTAGTTTAGACTTGCTTAGTCCGAACTAAGCAGTGCCCAGTTAGTTCAAACTAACTGCGGCTTTTTAGTTCAAACTAACGTTTTAGTTTGAAATAGCCATGCTTTTTTTAGTTCAAACTCACTTGTTAGTTCAAACTAAAAAATGCAGTTAGTTCAAACTAAAAAAATTAGTTTGAGCTAAAAAACATGGTTAGTTTGAACTAACCACTTAGTTCAAACTTATTTAGTTTGAACTAATTTTGAACTAAGTGCTAAGTTCGAGCTAACTGTTTTATTTAGAATTAATGTTTCAGTTTGAACTAGGCAAAGCCTAATGTAGGCAGGAACCAAATTAATCCTCCTTAATCTGGACTAATTTGCTAGTGTAGACATAGCCATAGTTCACAATGAGGACCAGAGCGGTCAGTATGAGGCATAGTGGGACAGTTCCTGCAGACAAGTAACAATCAACATAAGTAATGTAGTGTCTACTGTCAAAATGAAGACATGATTTCAGTTCATTAGCAGTAATAATGGCTGTCACATATGCATTTTATACCTTGTACGATCTGTCTACTGGACCAAGCTCCCATGGCTACTCCTCAAGAAAACATCTGTATTCAGGCAAAGATTTAAGCACCTGGGGAACCTTAACACCATACTAAATGTTGAGTTATTGGGCTGTTAAAGCTTAATGCTATTTGCTAATTGTCTGGAGCAGTGTGATCATGTTGCATAAATACATCATTAAGTTGTGGCAATGTAATTTCTACTTTGTTGATATGGGGTAGTTCCTTTAAGACTAAAGTAAGGGATCAAAAGTTCATTCTCTTCATATTTTCTTAACAAAGTATTTTAGGGGAGTTCCTATTTAATGTTAATTAATTAGGTTGACTGTAGCTATTCGCTTCTGTGTTCTGGGCTGTCCTCTTCTAGGAGCAGTTCAATAGGTATGAAAATTAATCCAGTTTCTGTAAAGAAATTGCTAAAGCACAATTACTATGGGGTTGGGGGAATTTTACAATGAAAAGCTGTTCATGACTGTCAGTTCTTCCACTTATGGATAAAATATTCCTAATTCATAAGCCTGAGCTCAATGTAATGTATATAAGAGACCAAGAGGTACAAAATATGTCTAGGTTTATAGAAATGAGATGGGTCTTTAATACAAATGCCTTAGAAATAGAACTTTACTTGAATAGTGTGATTTAGTATTCAGGAGTTAAGTTAAATTAGTCTTCAAAGGACTAAGAGCTTTAGGTCTGTTTATGATACAGTGTAAAATGGAATTAAATCTATTCTCTCCAGGTTGTCAGTTCAAATCTAATGCAGGTCAGTACTCACTGATAATTGTTTTCAGAATATCTAATGACAATTTTGTGGCTTATGTAAAGTGAGTTGTTTTGGTCGCAATATGTTTCAAGGGGGAGAACTGTTTATAACATGAAAACTAAAATGCCTCTTAACTAATAATCTCAGCAGAGATCTGGGCCTGAATATACCTTCTCCAGGGCCAGCCCAAGTTTTTTTGGCACTCTGGGCCAAAACTGATTTGGTGCCCCTCCATCCCAGCCACCAGCGGGGATCTAGCACAGGAGAGGAGCAGCACTTCCACTGCTGGGATTCAGCTCCAGCCAGGGAGCGGTGCCACTACCAGGGTTTGGCCATGGGTGGGGGTCCAGGTCCAGCCCCAGCCGGGGGGTGGCACAGCAGGTGGGGAGCAGAACAAGGCGGGATAGGCTTGCTGCCCCCTCTCCCACCCCAGCCCTTGGAGTCTCCTAATTGTTGGCGCCCTAGGCAACCACCTAGGTTGCTTCTATGGAAGGACCGGCCCTGAGGTTCTCAGCTGTTGAGATTTACATTCCAAGTTGCACATATAGGGAGCACTGCAGGAATTTGCATTTCCTCCATCTGTCCTATACCTGTTTTATAGGGCAACAAACAGCGGGTCTTAAAATCTATAAGATAAATACTCTTTATCACAGAATCATAGAAGATGAGGAGTAGAAGAAAACTCAGGTGGTCATCTAGTCCAACCTCCATGCCAGAACTATCCCCATCTATTTCATCCTAGTGCAGGTTTAGTCAAGGTGAACTTTTAAAACCTCTGAGGATGGAGATTGCGCCTTCCATAACTAACTTATTTCAGTGCTTCACCACCCTTCTAGTGAAAAAAGATTTTCCTAGTATCCGACCTAGAGCTTGCCCACTGCAACTTGAGATCATTGCTCATAGTTCTGTCCTCCATTATCACTGAGGACAGCCTTGCACTATCCCCCTGAAGTCCCCTTTCAGATAGTTAAAGGCCCCTAACAAATCCCCCCTCATTATTCTCTTCTGAAGACTAAACAAGCCTAATCCCCTCAGTCTCCTCATAGTGCTCCAACATCTTAATCATTTTTGTTGCCCTCCTCTGGACTCTTTTCAATTTGTCCATATCCTTTCTGGGGTGGGGAGGGAGGCAAAACTGGACCCCGCACTCCAAATATGTCCTCACCAGTGCCCAGTAGAGGGGAATAATCACTTTTCTCGATCTGCTGGCAACACTCCTTCAGATGCAGCCCAGTATGTTGTTGATGAGGTTATAGTTGTCTGATGTGTCAAACAGACTTGTTTACAAGCCTTAAGTTTATATATGCAGATAAATCGATGGTGGCAAAGATTTTCACATGGCCAGTGTTCTTTTATATAAAATGTTTGCTAAGGTATACAGTAAACTCATGTATTACAAGTTATCCTTTCCTAATAAATAATTTACTGTATAGAATACTCAAGCCCAGATCCTCAAATAGCATAAGTTAGCATAGTACCCTTGAAGTCTGTAGAACTATGTTGATATATATCAACTAATGATCTGATCCATGCGTGTGCATGTGTGCATGCATGCAAAATGACACCATACAATTAGATGAACCATATTGAGCATCTCCAAATAATATGAAGCAATGATCACCTTTCTCTATAACTCCTCAAAAACCAATCCAAATGATCTAAGGAGCATAATATTTGGAAATGTTAATATACCCTACAAACAGATCTCATGTTAAGACTAATACATTTAGACAGTTTTTGAAAAGTTTATATCTAAACATTTTATCTGAGGCTTCTGATTCAGCGAGACACTTAAGTATATGTCTAATTTTATAGATTTGAGTCCCATTTACCTACTTGGACTTTCCAGTTGCTTAGAGTTAGGTAAGTGATTTAAGTTCCAAAGGCGTAGCCACGTTAGTCAAGTCCAGCAAAACAAACAAGGACTGCCACCAGACTCCTTGTTTGGTTTGCAAGTGATTGAGTATTTGATGACCTGAGGTCTGCATGACCAAATTCTTTCCCCCAGTTTTCCATAAGGGTCACAGAAGAATGACAAAAATGTGAAAGAATCCCTTAACTGAGAACTGACCAGGTTGAGACATGAATGGCTTAACAGGCTTGAAAGAGAGAGAATTTAGAAGGAATGCACTCTAAGACAAATAACAATGCCATTAGAGATATGGTGAAGAACTGCGGACCTAAACGATGTAATCAATACCTCTCTGTGCCAGCCTACCATGTCCCTGTTTTTCCCTCTCCACATGTTGTGCTGACATCCTTGACTTATTGTTTATTAAACCTGCCTAGATTGTGCTAACTTTTAACACTGTTTCTCTTGACTGTTATACGAGATTTTTCCCTTTTGACCCTGATTCCTTTTAGGGAACTGATATTAGTTTGTACCAATTAGAGAAAGTTAGGTCTTGTTACATCTATCTATGTATATGCATGTATGTTAATGTAGCTGTTAAGCTATAAAAGTTTCTGTAATGCATCTCAGGGGCGGAGACCAGCATTTTATCTGCTGTCCCCGCTGCAGTGTGTTTATTTTAGAATAAACAATTAGCTGTAGATTTTTGCACTCAAGTTGGGGTCAGCTGTTTTCTTTGACAAACAGATTCAAAGATGGATTTAAGTGCGAGTCCGTATATGTTTCTGAAGTGGTTTTTTTTTTGGGGGGGGGGTTGTTTTTTTAATACAGAGTTTCTCCATAAATTAAAATATAATCTATTTAGTTTGCCATAGATTAGGAAAAAGTACTAAAGGAAACACTGCATATGTTATTACTACAAATTAATTCTAAAATAAATCCACTGATTAATATTCATGACTTAAATGGCTTTTTACTACTCTCTCGTCTGCAAGTTTCTTATCATGTGAGACAAATACAGAATTACTGACTGCATAAGGAGATTGTAAATTTTGTGAATCAAAACCAAATATGTTCCCCATAAATCCCAAGATGTCATACCCATAGCACATACAATTCAATAGTCTAACTGCAAGCATTTGCCATGTTAGTAAGAATAGTTTTACAATATCTATTTTTTGCATTTTACAATGACTAATTAGTTGCATTACAATATTTTATAAAACAACAGCATTTTTAATGCACAGTATGAGGCTTAGTTAGAGTTTTTCATTTTTGCCAAATCCATCTTGGACACAATGTTCATAGTGATGACATTTCATAAAAACAATAAAAGCATGTGCCTTTCCCATGTCCATACAAAAGAAATTCTGAAAGCATATGGGATATCTGCAACATATAAGGAAATCAGTGTGTAAAACATTTTTTCTTAAAGTGATACATTAAAGTTCATGACTCCATGGAGAAATATCTAGAGGAATTTTTATCTTATGTACAGAACTCTAGCTATCGTAGGAGTCACATCTTTTTAACCAACATCAACTGTAATCAACAAGATCTCTGTTGCTGATTAATAAAACTTCTGTACATTTGAAACCCAAGAGTAAGGGGAAGGCCTTTGGCTATAGAATTTCAATCACTAAAGATCTCGTGTAAGCTAAAGTTTGCCAGGTTTAGGATTTATCTGGCAAAAGTGTGAGATACAATAATGAAAGGATCATATATGGAATATAAAGATATACTCTGAACTTAGGCATTCTCCTTTCAGTAACAAGATATTTTAAATAACGATCCTTGAATTTATTTTATTACCTGTGCGATGAGCAAGATGAGAGGTACTGTCTCTGTGCTAATTTCTAGTTCACTGTGTCTATAGTGTCAACACAGTCCCTGATACATAGCAACTACAAACCATAATAACCAGCAAAGAGCTTTTATTAGTTGGCACAAATTAGAGTAGTTCCAAGACTGCCATAATTTGACCTGGGACATTGGAGGGCTCTGCTTCTCCAGGACTGACGCAGTAGAAAGATAACTGGAAGCTGTGTTTGGTCTACAACCTTAACTCCTGAAGCAAGCACAGTCTAGATGGATTCTATCAGGGAGAAAAGCATAATTAAGTTAAGCAGTAATATATACTTGCCTTTTTATATGTTACTTTGGATTTTTTTTAAAAAAAATGTTTCATTTCTGATGATCTCCAGAGAAGTGTTGTCATTTTTAATGCAGGAAGGCCTACATAAAGGTTTGAGACTCAGTTTCTACACTTACTTGTGTGTGTGTGTGTGTGTGTGTGTGTGTGTGTGTGTGTGTGTGTGT
>ML681982.1:29708774-29903254 GCA_007922195.1 Podocnemis expansa
GTGTGTGTGTGTGTGTGTGTGTGTGTGTGTGTGTGTGTGTGTGTGTGCGCGTGCATGCATGTACACGCATACACTCCATTTATTGGCACAAATGTGAAAAAATGCAAGGTAGGGAAAGATAAATTCTTTGAAGTTAGATAAAAAACTATCCTTCTATTTGGTTAGTTAATGTTATTTTCATGGGGTATGCTGCCCCCGCTCGCTCAAACGCAGGGAGGGACTTGGTTTGAGCCCCAAACACGGCCCCTTGATTCGGGGCAATGCGGCCCACTGGCCAGAGCCAACGTCCAAAGGCCCTTCTGTTCAGGGCAATGCGGCCCACTGGCCGGAGTCAATGTTCACAGGCCCTGGTGGCACAGGGGAAGCTTGCCCAGGTAGGGGGGTTCAGGCCCACCCGCTCCACTGAACCCCAGCCCAGGGCCCTGGAGTTACCGTGGGGCTCAGCCCAGTCGGCGGGGATCCGTGCTGCAATGCGCCGACTGAGCCCACGACAATACCACGGCTCACCCCACTAGGCACTGCCCTGGGCTGCTTCCTACCTGGGACTTAAACGGCGTTCGCCCTTTCGATTCCCTGGGTCCATCTGGTTTCATCACGTCTTTGGCCCGGGTCACAGGATCCTCATGGCAGAGTACACCTCGCTCAGTGGCGCGTCTGGTAGTCGGCGTCCTCGGTCTCTCAATGGTGTGTTCCTTTAAGGCAGGGGCCGAACCAGACCCTGGGTAGGAGCTTCCACCACACGTCTGCTCTCTCTGCCGGCCTGCCCCAGACTGAGGGGAACTGCAGCTTTCTATACCTGGGCAGCTGTTCGAGCATGCCCAGCAGGGCCTAAGGGACTGGGCTACCCCTTTCCTTAGGGCATATATGCCTTTTTGAGTGCGGGGCGGGTCCACTCCATCACAGTTATCATCAACATTACATTATCTGTAAAGGCACAAAGCCCGTAATGACTTTCATAGTAATTTACAAAAAATCACTCTTTTCCCTAGAATCTGACATTAGTAAATGCGTATCTAATAGATAGCAGGGCTAGTTTCATCTCTGGAGCGCTGAAGAAGTCTGGTAATAGCAGCCTATTCTAAGTTGTTTTTTGGTCCAACTAGTTCAGGATGACATTTTTCATTAATCAAGGATAAAAAACATTAACATTAGTCAAACAATGCTAAGTCAAGTAGAAAATTATTTGTAAGTAATATCTCCATGAACTAGTTCCAAAGGGGCAGCTGTGTTAGTCTAGTTCAGTAAAACAAACAGAGCCCCATAGCACTTACAGACTACATACATAAATAAATTTGTTAGTCTTTTAAGTGTCACAGGACTCCTTGTTTATTTCTATGAACTGTATTTGTAAGAGGATTAGTGAATAACTATAATAATCTACTATTGGAATAAAGTTATTTTCTTTCCTGAAAAAAAAAAGACACCAAGCTTTAACCAGATATTTAACATACATTTAACATAGTTCTGATAGTTTATTTCTACATAGCAATACAGCACCATGAAACCATGAATCTTGGAGCATACATAAACCAAAACCATTAAAAGTAAGGAAATGAAAAAAAGTTGATGCATTTAATTATGCAAACAACTGTTACATATCCACGAGACTAATCATGATCTTTTATCATAAACAGTTCCTCACTATCATAATTCTGTCCCATACAGGCATGCCAGGCATCTACTAACTTGTTCCCTAGACTCACTACCACAAAGAGATCAAAGATCTGACACATATGGTGTAGTTGTAGTGTACAATTGCCTCTCTCTTTGAGGGGTAGTAGAGAGTATACACTGTCAGGGATCTTAACTTTTCATTTCTTTGTTTTAGTGCTTGGAACACAAAATTCTTATTAAAGTGATACTTAAGTCAAACATTTGAAAGGTACAAAATCCTATATTTAAGATTCTCTGTGCAACCCTAGTTTTGCCATTTTTTTGCATATGCAATTGTTACAGGGTAAAATCCTACCCCAACTGAAGTCAATAGAGCAGCTCTCATAGACTTCAGTGAATTTCACCTACGGTCTTTAATTTCATAACAACATACTATTGTTTTCTACAGGACCCTGTTTCCATTCACAGAACCTCCTGGTTCTTGAGTGCTTGACTTTATAGACTAAATAACTTTCTTGTAACACAGAATAACCCCCTGACACAATATGTGATACAGCAGTAAAAGCAGTGTCAGCTATGGTATTGGTTTATTCTTATTGACATGTTTCTTGAAAATATCATGGTATTTTGGCATGATGTTTGTTATTAAATATAAAAAAAGCATAATAATATTATATAATTATCATGACAAATAAAGGATTCTATTGAAACATCTGCAAAACTATCCACTATTGAAAAATGAAACATGCTACTTCCTATTAATAAATAGATAGAAAAAAGTTAGGCAAATGATTCCAATTAAGACGTTTGCAAATCTCTAAAGCAGTTGTGTTCTCAGGGCAGATAGAGTACTACTTTTTTATTGACAAAATCATATTTGGAAGACACCTAATTTTAAGAAAAATACATTAAAATATTATTGGGAAAGAAAAAATCTCAGTCTCATCGATGCTAGGGGGAGAAAAAGGCAATTGAGAAGTTCTGTATTTATATTTCACAAATAATTGACAGACTCATATAATGATCTAGGGAAAGATACATTCATTCGGTTTGATCATTTTGTAATTCAAGGTCAAGAACTGAAGCTAAAGGAAGAAAATTTATACTGGATACAGTGTAAGAAGAGGCTTTTGCTCAAATGTGGAATAAGTGCTCAATATGTGGAATAAGTTGGGGCATGAAACCTAATAGATTTTAAGTCTATAACTGAGAAAATAATAATTAAAGAAAAATCTAACACATTTACCTTTACTGTACATACACCGGGAGGTATTAAGTGAATGTGTGGACTCTCTGGCTATGTCTACACTGGCAAATTAGTCCAGACTGAAAAGGCTTAGTCTGTACTAATTTAGCCCTTGGCCATACTAGGTGTTCCTTGGTTTGAAGTAAGAAATTTCTTAGTTCAAACTAAGGAAAGCTTAGTTTGAACTAGTTAGTACCAAGGTTAGTTCAGACTTCTGTGCTTAGTTAGAACTTTAGCTCAAATTAGGCATGGACAAAACCCTAAGGCTTAGTTCAAACCTAAGAAGTTCAGACTAAGCCATTAGTTTGAACTAAGCATTAGTTTGAACTAGAACGTGTGGTTAGCTAGCACTAAAACGTTCCTAGTTAGATCAAACTGACCTGTGGCTGGTTTGGACTAACCTCAAACTTTTTAGTTTGCATTAGCAAGTTTGAACTAAGTTTCTCAGATGTAGCCATAGCCTCTGGGTCTCATTCTCTGCACTTCGGCTGTGCACTTTATCCAGTCATTTGCATCTGGTAAATCTGACACTGTCATTGACTAGTGCAAGTAACTACACAAGGTGCAGGACAAAAAGAACCAGGTCTTCTACATCCTTTTTTAATTTTTTTCTTTGTGTTTTTTTTTACTCATTCTATACAATTGACTCTAACTTTGACAAAGAAACAAACTCCTTTATAATGTTAAACAAATTTTATATTATATGAATGAGAGGTTATTTTACTTCTATATCTGGCACAGGTGCAACCACTGCTGGAATACTATGTCCCATAAATTTGGAAGGGTCCAGAAAAGAGACATGAGAATGAGTAAAGGATTAGAAAATATGTCCTATGATGGTAAACTCAAGGAGCTCAATCTATTTAATTTAACAAAGACCGTGTTAAGGGATGACGTGATTAAGAATTTACATGGAAAACAAACATTTAATAATAGACCTTTCAGTGTAGTTTAGCAAGGTGATACATGATTCAATGGCTGGAAACTGACTATAGATGAATTCAGACTAGAAATTAACTCATGAATTGTTAACTATGACAATAATTAACCACTGGAACAATTTATCAAGGGTTGTGATGGATTCTCTATCACTGATAATTTTGAAATCAAAATTGGATGTTTTTTGAAAACAAAGATATTCTCTAGGAATTATTTTGAAGACATTCTATGCATTGTATTATACAGTAAATATACAGTATGCTACAGTAATTGGCTGACCTTGTACCAACCATAAATAGATCAGGTTAGATGGTCATAACTGTCCCTTCTGACTTTGGAATCTATAAACCATTTAAAGGTAAAAAGAAATTCTTCAGACTGCAGCTCAGATGTTTTGTTATCTATCATAAACCTTCCCAGAGTAAGACTGCTTCTAAGACACACAGGGTGAACTTTAATCTTATGAAAAGGCCAGCACAAAATCTATACACCACATAAATCCTATTCATGCTTTATTTTGAGGCATTAAATGTTGCATTGTCTTATGCCTGCTTCTGCATAGGGATGAGCTTCCTTCTTACCCTTGTGTACTGTTTTATTTCCATTTATTATTTCCTTTCCTTCTGAAAGTTTTCATGGGAGCACGGTGCTTACGAAAGCCATTGGGCTGATAAACTTGGAACTGAAGTCAATTATTTAGCATTAGAACAGACAGGAAACAAGTAGAATGGATACTTTCTCACCCTTTCCTGCTAATGTGGCTCAATCTTGACCGAGCACAAGATTTTAAGGAGATGGAGGCATAATCTTAATGATCTAACTCTGTATTAGGCACCTTAATAAAGTAGCCATAAATTCAAGAGTGTTGAACATCCAGGATCTCCCACTGACTTCAGTATCTGGTATGATGATCTGATTCATTTGTACAGTCATCTCAATACCATTCTAAAAGCTGTCTTCAAGGAATGACCCTAAAGTATTGTCACAATCACTGCATAGGAGGAGCAGGAGAAAAGATTTTAAGATGGTGCTTGAAAGACTTATGAACTGGTTATATGGTGGTGTTGCCTATGATGGCAAGGGACTGGAACTGATCCAGGAGGGCCCTTGCTGTCCTGCGTCCCTAGATTTGCACCATGTGGCTTCTTGCCTTTACATGAGACACTCTATGGTTGCTGAGCCAGTGTAAGACAAATTAAGTTGTCAGAAAATAGAACTCAAGCTTCAAGGAACTGGTAATGGGAGGTGCTATAGCTCTTCTGCAAGATTCAGTTCAATTAGCTTACATGTGAGTCAGTCATGGATTCAGGGTCCAATGAGTTTATCCATCTGAAGTGTTAGTCTTCAACACCAGCAGAAGTAACTTAAAAGCACTTCCATTATAATGGAAACTCTCCAGAAATTACTGCCAGTATTATTATTCAGCTATAATGAGGGTTCCTGGCATCTACCTCACAGATGTGAAAAAATGCTCTTTGCTGAACAACACTTGCTTTACAATTTATTTCCACAGTAATGAATCCTTGTGCAATAAATCTGAAGCAACATACAGGTTGTTGTACTTGCACACCAACCACTAGGCGGATGGCACCAATGCAGGTTAGCTATAAAGTGGTAAAAAACTGGCAAGACAGACTTGCCTTTTATAACACTGTATGATACAATTGGGTGTTCCTGGTAAACAGCACTTAGGGACTTTGTTTCATCAAATTGTTTATTTGTGAGTCAGTTCAATTCATTGCACGAGGCTTGAGTACATGTACATGGCATAGGCAAGAGCTATTAGATCTATTGCCTGATTCACCACTGCTTCATTCCAATTTTATGTCAGAGTAACTCCACTGAAATCAGCTGAATTGCACCTTGGTAAAACCAGAGCAATGTAGTAACTAATGAGGCCTATGTGGTTTTCACCATCAGATTACATTCATAAAATGCTAACTTTGAACAGCTGGGGCAGCTGCAGTGAAGGCAGAAACATTCACTGTTAAGGTGGTCTCTTTAATTTTACTTTTCCTTCAGTCATTTGAACTGAAGCGGTAAAGACAGAAAAAGAAATTGGTATCATTCCCTCTCTGTAAAATGGCAGTAAATAGACAATACATCTGCGCTTGCACTGGAATGGACTGACCAGCATATCTTCATTGTCTCCAACTGTCGCTACGTGACTGTGGAAAGGGAAGGATCCATCCCAAAGAATACTCCCATGGTGCCAAAAGAGTTAGAAACATTTTGGAGGTTTCTGCCATCTTATCCCCTAAACAACCATTGATTAGCATATTACTCCTCTGCTAGGGGCCAGAGGTATCATCAGGAACAGGGGCCAGGTCCAATGCCTAGGTGTTTCTCCTAAAATTACAAAACAGACCTGACTTGAGCCCCCACTGACAGGTCTTGAAAAACTAACCATCACCCTGGAAACCTCCCAGAGGTAATACGTCCCCCTTTGCAACCCCAAAGTCTCTGTATAACATCAGAAAAAAAAAGTAATAAAAGGGAGACAGAATGCAAAATTAATTTTGGAAAACACTACAGCAATCCAAAAGGTCAACAATTCAACAGAAAAAACACTCCCTTCAGAACAGTTCAGGCAGTAGTCTTTTGCCTCAGTTTCCCCATTATAGTGCAAAAGTCCAACAGTTCCTTTAAAATGTCACTCACCTTTCCCTCCACTGTACCTTGCTCACAATCCAAAGCCAACAAGGTCCCAAATTTCTTGTGTCAAACTTGAAAACACCAAGACTTTGCAGGTCTCAGTCAAGTGACTCAATCAGAATTCAGGGATTCCCCCCCCCTTTTTTTCATTATCTTTAACAGCTTCTCTTTGACTATTCTGTCACCATTAAAAGTCATTAAAGCTTAAAAACCCTTTACATCAGTATTTCAGTCTTGAAAATGGAAAATAATTTATTTTTTGAGTTGCAAAAACAACCTCAGATAAAATGGTTTTGGCTTTCTTTGAACAACAGCAACATCAGTGCAGACAGAGGCATTTATTGTTAATATGAGCTCTTTTATTTTTCTTATGGTTCAGTCAATTGAACTGAAGTGCTAATTGCTGAAGAAGCTTCTTTGCACATAACTTTTTATCTTTAAGAGAATCTTTCTAAGTGACAGACATCTTAGAACTGCACATATCATGTAACTAAAAGTATCGTTTTTGTCTTGATGCTTTATTCGCCAATTTTTTAAGTGTGTCTCTGTGAAGTGCCAGACTTTCATTTTATCCCTTTACTAAACTAATAGTCTAAAAGTATGATTTAGCATTTTGAATTTTCTTTCTCTCCATCTCTCTCTTTTTTTTTTTTTTGAGTGAACAATCTTATAAATTTGTATTTATTCTTTACTATTTTTTAAAGGATTTTTTGAAAGAATAGGGTTTTTTTAAAGGATTTTTGGAGGAATGTTTTTATTTGTCTTACTCTCCACTGCCTGAATTGTTATGTTTCTTTTAGAAGCTTGAAAACAGGCATCTTTTCCTCCATGATTTTCTGTTTTTTTTTCAGTTAACCAAACATTTGAATTTCCTGGAGCTGGAATTAGCAGGACCATCAGAAGGTAATATCCTGTTGTACCTAAATATTTGTCAACATCCATCTCAGTGATGTAATATTAACAGGGCAGCTCGTCTACAGAAAACAGCTGGTCAGGTAAGAAGCTGATCCATAATCCACTGGTATTTGTGAAGTGTTCCCACTGACTTCAATATGCTTTGGATCAGGCTCTAATGGCTGCTGCAACACAGAGAGAGCACCTGTGAACTACAGAAATACTTTCTATTAAAAAAAATCATTGGGGCAGGTCCTGTTTCAGCCAATCTCAATTGATGACCCTAAATGCAGTGGGAAAAGTGCAATTATACTCCTCAAAGAGCACACTTCAAGCAGCTTCTACGGGAGCACCTCTCACAGCACAGCCCTTCATGCTGTCCCTGTGTTTGAGTGTTTGGGGATAGAAGCAGCACCAGTAGAGGTGCTGGCGTGGGGATAGTAGTTATTATTATATGTACCTTACTGGCCAAACCCTCAGTGCAGCTAGAAACTGCTGTGTAATTATCTTAAGGCCTCAATTACTTGTCAATGTCATGCAAATATGTATATGCAAAACAAAACAAAACAAAACAGCTTTGGACTCCTTTTGAGTATTATTTTATGTGTTACAAAGGGCTACACTTAGGTCTTGGCTACACAGGTGTAGCTGCTACCCATATAAAAGGGAGAGCATCACATGTTGGCTTAGTTTCTCCACTTCCCCAAGAGGCACCAGCTATGTCAATGGGAGAACTCCTTTTCTTGACATAGCTCTGTCTACATCTGGAGTTAGGTTGGTATAGCTGAATTGCTCAGGGGTGCAGATTTTCCATACTCCTGAGCAACATGGTTACACCAGCATATTTGTAGTGTAGACCAGTCCTTAGGATATTTGTAACAGTCACACTTAACAGCAGGATGCTATTCTGTACCCATTGTTGTATTGAAAACACTGTTAAAATTGTGAGCTGACACTTTAAATTTCAGGAGCTTTTCCTGCTACTATTTGAAGCTGAGGAGATTCTAGGGCAGGGGTGTCCAACATGCAGCCCACCACTGCTCTTTATAAGAGACCACACTCTCTAACAGAGAGGTCTCACATACCCAGCCCTCTGCAATGCCATAAGAGTTCAGCTCTCAGGATATCCCCAGGCGCTGGGTATGGGAGACTGCACTCTGAGAGACCACACTCTCTCCCTAACAGAGAGAGAGAGAGAGAGAGTGGTATCATGGAGAGCAGTTTTGCATACACAGCACTCTGCAATGCTGCGAGAACATCCTTGTGTTTTGCTTTATGGTCTGTATGGCCCACTTGAAGTACATTTAAGTCAAGTCTGGCCTGCCATAGCAAAGGAGTTTGACACCCCGGTTCTAGGGGAATATAGAGAAGTGCACAATCTGGATGGAGAAGAGTCAGATTGCAAAACTGTTATGCTGCAATTTTTCAGTCAGAGTATGCTTGCATCTAGTGTCTCTATGTGTAAGGAACATTTCCAAACTAGCATCAGTCCCTGCCTCAGTTTCCAGCATCAAATAAATCACAGCAGCTGGTGCACTGGATTTACACTTCCCTTTCTGGGCCTGCTTTACTAACATATTGACTCAAAACTCTACTCCAAACAATCTGCAATGCCTAACCCACATTGCCTAGTAGAATACTGCTGTCCAGTGGACTCAAGTGCCAAACAAGGCATTGGTCCCCCTACTCAACAGATGAAGATAATTAGGCACCTATGAAAGGGATTCTCAGAAAGCTGAATGAGGAATCATCTAACCCATCCAGAAGTGAATTGCAAGGAGAGGGGGTAGAGAAAGGAGAGTGCCTCATAACTACTACAGAGCCTAGCTACTGACCTGGTGCCTGCATGACTGGCCTGAGATATGCTCCCTCCATATGGGATCCGCAACTACAAGCCTTTCCCTGCTCACACTGAACATGTCTACCATACGCACAGCCCATTTCCCATCACTGTCTTTTTTTGCAGGTGCTCTGCTGCCCCTCAGTACATTGGTAGTCCTTATCTAGTCCTCCTGATTCGTGACCTGACATGTATCTGACCTTGAGGGTACACAGAGCATGTTTATGTGATTGAGACCTGTGACAGAGAGAGAGAGAGAGAGAGAGAGAGATGTCCCTCCTCCTAATTTGAGAATTGCACTTTGGGGCACCCAGGCCTTTGCTTGAACAACAGCTCTGAGCTGCTTATTAACTGAGCAAAGCAAGCAAACAGTCCTCTGGCACTTAAAGATTAACTAATTTATTTATTGCATGAGCTTTTGTGAGAGAAAAATCCTACTTCATCAGATGCTTCGAAGATGGGGGAACTTAATGCATTTGACGAAGTGGGATTTTCTCCCAGAAAACCCCACGCAATAAATAAATGTGTTAAGTCACTCCGCTTGTTTTACTGAACAAGGACAAGTGTAAAATCCTGCACTTGGGATGGAAAAACCCCATGCACCACTACAGGCTGGGTAACATTCAGCTAAGTAGCAGCAGTGTAGAAAAGGACCTGGGGGTCATGGTGGATGGGAAGCTAGATATGAACCAGCAGTGTGCTCTTGCTGCCAAAAAGGCCAATGGCATACTGGGCTGCATCAAAAGAAGCATTACCAGCAGATCAAGGGATGTGATCATTCCCCTCTATTCTGCACTGGTGAGGCCACATCTAGAATACTATGTTCAGTTTTGGGCTCCCCACTACAAAAAGGACAGGGACATGCTAGAGAGAGTTCAGAGGAGGGCAACCAAAATAATCAAAGGGCTGGAGCACAAGCCCTATGAGGAAAAACTGAAAGCTTTAGGCTTATTTAGTCTTCAGAAGAGAAGATTGAGGGGGGATTTGATGGCAACCTTCAACTACTTGAAGGGATGATCCAAGGAAGATGGAGCTCAACTGTTCTCGGTAGTAACAGAGAACAGAACGAGGAGCAATGGTCTCAAGCTGTGGTTAGGGAGGTTGAGGCTGGCTATTAGAAAAAACTTTTTTTTACTAGGAGAGTGGTGAAGCATTGGAATGAACTACCAAGGGAGGTGGTGGAGTCTCCATCTTTGGAGGTGTCTAAGGCCCGGCTGGACAAAACCATGACTGGGATGGATTAGTGGGAGTGGTCCTGCCCCTGGCAGGGGGTTGGACTAGATGACCTATGAGGTCCCTTCCAACCCTAGGATTCTATGATTCTATGAAGTAGGCTAACATGGCTGCCCCTTTGGAACTTGTTAGCTGAGGAATGGTGTAAAGGCTTATATGGCTTTGTGAATGCCAAATGATGGAAACTTAGGAGCGTATGGAACTCAGGAACTTCAGTGGTAATTTTGAAAGTTTAAATGTAGCTTAAGTAGGGTGCCAGAGACACGTACAGAGGCAAATAGTCACCTAAATACTTTTGAACCCAAGGGCCGTGGAAAGTAGACAGGCACATATTTCTTTTTCAACTCTTCATGAGACTTCCCCTAACCCCCGCTTATCAACATGCATAGTGGAAAGACAAGGCACAGTTTTCATTACTCTGTGCAACTTACTAACACCATTTTTCAGCAGATACGTTCTGCATTCACACAGCCCATGACAAGCTAACACATTTTTTTTTTTTTTAACATAAAACTTCTATTGCACTGCTGTCTTCAAATTGACAATCAAATGGTGTTTCCTGGTCTCCTGAGACCCAATTAGACTTGTAGTGTTTCATCTTCCAGTCCTAAGGGGATGGGATCTACACATAGTTCTGGTACCTCTCCCTCTTTACTTCTGTTTCAGGCTGGTTTTCTGTCACAAGCATGACTGCCATTCCCTCTATATCACTATTTTTCTGTGGTGTATGTATTGATGTCCTTTGTAACACACAACACTCTACTTTTATCTTTTTTGGCATACTGAAAGGATAGCAAGGATAGAAAGAGATACCTTATTTCTGTCACTGAAACAACATACTGAAATTTTACAATCTACTTGTAGCTATTACAAAAAAAACTTCCTTTGTATAAGAATAATAAAAACTTGTGCAAAGAAGGAAGTCCCAGGTAATTAAATGAATTAAATGAGGAAGAGAAGTTTCAGTTGTTTCTTTTTTATTCTGAATGTGTTTCAGCATATTATAAAACCATACTACAACCACTACTATTTGTCAGAACCTTTCTCAAATGGCACAAAACAGGAGCCAGAGAGAATACAATATTTGCCTTTTAACAAAGAATCATCTTATATTCTATTTTGTGATGTCTTGCTGGACAAAATAACCAAAACTGAAACATCAAAAAGTAAAAATAGGTCATCAATGTAGAACTTTGAAAGAAAATGCATATGGTTTATAATGCCAAATTGAAGCATATGATGTACTAAAGATGAAAATATATCTGTTTAAAGATACAAAAAAGTGGATTAGATATTAAAGATAAACATGACAGAACCCATTATTTTGTAATAGGGTATTGAGTAGCTGGGCATGACAATGAACTACTTGTGTGCTCTCTTCTCTTTCCTTCTCTAAGGCCCACTAGGCCCTACACCCCTTAAAGAAAGATTTAAATGAAGCTCTACAGTGGGATTTTCCCCATTATGCACCATTCCCATCTATGGGAACTTCACCAGGATGATTCAGTTTAGCACTTTATTTCAGAATGTTTTCTCTCAACTTTGATTCTGTCCTAAAAACTTTTTGGATGTGACAATTTCCTTGTCCTGTAAAATGAGAGTATAGTTATCTTTTTTTCTTTTTTTTTTTTTGGCAGAAGCTTCAGAGATTTTCAGATGTGAATGTCCAAACACTCTTTGTTAAATTACAATCAGATTGAAATTGTTTTATATAACTGACCAGCATGTACTGAAACTACTAGATCCATACAGCCTTAATGAGAGTTGACTGAGAAAAGGTAAAATGGAGGTCTTCACTTTACAGGACACAGCCTGTTCCTGGAAAGCAGAAGAATATAGGTTTTGGGGGTAAACACAAAGCTTATAGAAGGCTGTCCATCTGCTAGGTGAAAGGGAAGTAAGGAAAGAGGAAAAGAAAGCCAAGGACTCAGACACATTATGCAACACTGAGAAGAAGATGGCAATTCCATTTCACAGCAACTTTTGACATCTGATTTTGTTTGATCACAAAATGGGTTGTTGGGGTTTTTTTTGTTTTTTTGTTTTTTTTTAATATCTGGTTTTAAATTGAAATGTGTGTTTAAGTCCATCATGACTTGAGATGTGGGATACTCTGTCTGTTTGGAGTTGGATACTCAGGTAGTCCTCTGTGGAGTATCTATTCCCTCTTTCCAGGAATAATATTTTAAACTGATAAATCATGTATTAAATTAGAATAATGCCCACTCTTCAGTAAGTTTAGGACCAGACACAAAGAGAATCTTAATCATGTTTTGAAATGTCTGGTAAAGTCACCCTGGGCTTCTGGTTTTAGGTCAAACCAAAACCACTGAAATATTAGAAATTAGAAGAGCTATTAACACATTATTACCTGCCGCAACCTTAGCTCCTAGAAATCTCATATGCAAAACCATTCTAAAGTGATTTTCAACCCACTTTTGCAGCTTCAAAATGTTTAATTAGCTTGATAGAAGAAGGTACAAATAAATCAGGTTTGGGTCCTTGTGCAAAACAGTCCCAAACTCCAGACCTACTGAGGTTCTCCTGAACTTCAATCTAAATAGCACTTGAATAAGGTGGAACAGAGACTTTGACTTGAGTCTTGAGCAAGTGTCCTACCCCACCAGGCTGTAGAGTCACTCTTCATCTTAACACTTTGGTCAGCCATTGGAGCTATCCCATTTTGTATTAAATATTTATAGAGACAGAAAGGCAGACTTGACTTTACTGGCTGGTGGTTAAGGCACCCACATGGGATATAGGAAACACAGGTTCAATGTCCTACTCTGAGTCAGGGAGAAGAGAGATTTTAACCTGTGACTTCCACCTGCCATATGAGTGCACCCTAACTGAACTAGTAACTATTTTAGTCTTGCTTTTCCTAATCAGAAATTACAACCTGGGCCTGAAAAAATTTCTCAAAATTGTGTTGGAGCAGGTACATTTCTCTGAGATGTTACAATGAATTGGCATATCCCAATGGAAAAACAGTCCACTGAAAAATTCCTTATTTATAATGAATATTACCACAACATGCTTAGATACTTTAACAAAACAGCATATCTCATTAACATTTTCATTTAATGCATGTGTTCCAGTCGCCTCTAATATAAGGTTATTACTACTGACATGTAATCCATGCTCTGCATAGTCCTTGCCTGTACAAGGATATAAAAGACATGTGGAAAAGTGACTATTTTCTGGAATGTCCCCTCTTGTTGGGGCATGGTGAAGCAGCTTTCAACTCTCTAATGACCCTTGCCAGCAACTGCTCTGGTCATATAGGCTATTTCTACATCTAACTGCTTAGTTCAGACTTGCTGAACTAAGCCGTTTGTATTTAATTTAAACTAACCACATTTTGTTAGTTTGAACTAGCCACAGTTCTCATTTGAACTAACTTTTTAGTTTGAACTAAAACAGCGTGGCTAGTTCAAACTAAAAGTTATTGCAAACTAAAAAAAAGTGGTTAGTTCGAACTAGCCACTAGCATGACTAGATTGTGCTAGTTCAAACTAAGCAGTTAGTTCGAATTTACCATTTGAACTAACTAGTTCAAACTAAACTTTGCTTAATTCAAACTATAAATTTTTTTAGTTTGAACCGGCAAAGCCTAGTATAGATAGGGAGCAAATTTGCTCGTGTAGACATAGCCATAGTGATATGCCTGTCTCATGACTCAGCTAGCCTACCAGGTCACATTTTGTTCCTCCTTTGGATTAAGCATCCTTAATCCAGACTAATTTGCTAGTGTAGACAGAGCCGTAGTGATCTACCTTTCTCACGACTCAGCTAGCCTGCCAGGTCACATTTTGTTTCTACTCCTTCTAGAGTAACAGAAAGTGCAGCAGAACAAGAGATCCCTCAGCTGATCTTAAGATTCAGTCTTCAGCCACCATCTTGGTCTCTATAGTGCTCACATTAGGATTGTATGCACCTTCCTCAGGCTGATAGGGAATCTCATATCCTCCCTCTACTCTGAATTCCAGTCCACTGAGTCTGTATTAAGCATCTAGGTCAGTTCTTTCAGGTGCTTTGAGGGTCACTTTCTACCTCTGAAACCCTTGTGCTGCTTCTGTGCAGCATATACTGAAGTGCATCCTCTCCTCTGGTTTCCTAGCTTTAGGTTTCTCCCCAATCTTCCTAACCATGCTGGAAGCCCTTTGGAACTGCCTCTTTGTGCCCTTCCCCTTTTCAAGTTCTGCTACAAGATATGGTTCCATCCCTGTGGTGTTCTTCAGTCTGCCGTTCTCAGGCCTTTTCCACATAAGGTCCCCTCCCTACCACTCTCTCATGGACTTCCCTCTCTGGAATTTACCTAATGATCACATGTGCTTTCTTCTTTTCTGAAGATCCAGCTCCTTCCTAATAACACAGGGTATCTACACTGGAGGCTCTGTTAATTCAACTTAACAAGGTTGACTTTAAGTTGACTTAGAACATCCACATTCCAAACTCCTTAATGCTTAAGTTGACCTTATTAAATTGACTTAAGGGCTATGGCCCATCTACATTGCCTTAAGTCAACTTAATAAGGTTGACTTAGTGTTAAGACGACCTTAAGAGGTGGTGTTCTTAAATCAACTTAAGGAAGCGCTTATGTTGATGTAATAAATTCACAATGTGGACAGAGCTTTCCTTAGGTCAACTTAAGGAAGGTTAAGTCAACCTAAGGCTCCAGTGTGGATATACCAATGCAGTCTGACACATCCTCCAGGAGTAGTACGGTGGATTCTCAGACTCCTGTTCACCAATGTAGAGTAGATACAGCTCATCACGAGATGCTTTAAAAAAAGGGGGGGAGGTATCTGTTTCTACCCTTTCTTAAAGAAACTGTCTTTTAATTAAATGACATTACAATTTTGCATTTTAACACTGAGGATGAAAAGTGCCAACTGTCTAACCAGGACATCAAAAAGGAAGAACCAAGCAGCAGAGTTCACGGAGTCAGCAAGCCAAAGTCAAAGAAAGGGCATCAGAAGGGGCTTCACTATTCATTAAGAGGTACACAGCAGTGTTACAGGCTGCTCCACAGATCTAGTCTTGTGTGCTGCTTGTGACCCCCCAATTTACCCTGCTTTGCCAAGTGACCACTCACTCCTGAGTCAGTCTGCTCTGGCCTCTGGCATGCAACCGGTCCCAAGCAGTGGGCGTATGTCCTCTGACTACTTGAGGATGGTCCCCCAGAAAGCACTTTTGGCCCCAGTTACCACACCAGGAGCCACTGTCTACAGAGATTGGGACATACTCCCAATCACAATACACTCCAGTCCATCCCTTTAACAAAGAAATAGATTGTGCCCAGCCTTCTTCATCCACACCCTTTAAAGATTCTTTAGTTTTAGATAAAACAACTACTATTTTATTGATCAGATTGTAATTCTAAGTGAGAATAAGGCCAATCATGGCAGAATCACAATATAAATGAGTCAGGAGTGACCACAAGGAAATAAAAGGTAAAACATGCATAGTAACCTAAACTGACCTCACAGTCCAATTTCATGCTCAAGGTGTTTGGCTGTCAGATGTCCGTACAGACAGTCTCTGCCTGCGGACAGACAGGGCGCAGATCTTGCTTGCAGTTGTTTCAAGATGGAGATTCCCAGGCAAAAAGCCCCAAATCCTTCCCACTGTCTTTCTTTGTCTCCAAACCCCCTTGATCTCTCCCTTTCTGGGCACAGGTGATCCCATCGTCTCTTCCAAGCCACCTCAATGAGCATATCTTTGTTGTCTCCTCCAGGTGCTTGTTTGCTTGGTGCGGAGAGCTCTGTCTGTCTCCCACCTCCCTTGAGCCATGTTAAACATGCTGCACATCCATGCACGTGCATGATGCTGTAGCAAAAATGATATCATGCTACTCATGTAGAATAGGTTATGAGAATCCAACAATGTATGGTGTAATTGGTCTAAAAACATACAATTCCAGTGTATAAGTGAACAAAAAATCACATAGATCATAACCCAGGGGGCACAGATGTGCATCCGATGACAAGCAGTGAGACAGCAGTTTGTGCTACAACAGACCCCAGGAACGCCTGAGAACTGTGCCATTTCTATGCTGTTCCCACCCATAATGTAATTAAAACCTATGAAGGCTGAAGCTGACCCCAATAGGCCAGTGTTAGAATAGTGATCAACAGAATCTAGCACCATACGAGCCACTCTTACTTCATCCCTTATGCCTGGAAAGGCTGGTGAAAGAACTTGCTGTGCCAGTTCCTGCAAACCCAGGGATTCCTGCAGACAGAGAGAATCCTCACTTATCCTTTTTGTGACATCAAACAATCTGGCCCTAAGTATTAAAACTTTTGATAAATTAAAAGACCCATATTTCTTGTGGGCCAAATCCTCAGGTCCGTACATAGTTTTTAATCAGTCCCTTTCTTTCCCTCAGGAAGATGACCATTAGCATCAGTGGGTGTTTGCCTAAGTAAAGGCCAAATAAAAATTGAACAAGGACCTCAAGATTTGACCCAATAACTGTAAAACAAAGATACTGCATTCAGTTAAAAAATATTTCAGATGACACTGAAATTAGTCCCTGTTGTTTTAGGGTGTGTTTGCACCATTTTTGCCTAAAATTACACACTTTATGTAGGAGACAAATCATTGTGTATAGGAAATATTGCTATATTCATAGTATAAATATACATAAATAAAAATAATGTGAGAGGAATGTTGATATATCCATCGATACAAACAACTATATTAAGAGAAGCACATTCTGGGTCAGTTGGAGGACTGACAACCTTGCAGGCCCAGCCCAACCACAATGTTGACTTAGTACCTGATTATATTAGTGCTAGTCCTCTGAACATGGAGATTCTTGTTGCTGCGTTGGGGATATTTATTTAAAATTCTTTGAAAAATCATAAAAATAGTCTTCTGCCTACTCTGTTGCCCCTTTGACAAATAACCAAAGTAACCAAAACATGATACCTAGACTCTTCTCTGCATGCCTCTCCTGGATGTATCTACAACAGTGCTAAATAATTGGATGTTTTCAAGTGCAATCCATTTCTTAAGTGTTTGGTGTTGAGTAGTAAACAATGCACTGCAACTCAAAGACAGAATTGCTGTACACTTAAAAACAAACCACAGGAAAGGTATTTAATTGTTTCTGGTTTGTTTTTTCCACTCAGATAACAGCCATGCCTACTAAAAAATGTTTCTGATTAAGGTAAAAGCAACACAAAAATATACAGTACCCTGGTGGTTTACAAAGTGAATGAATAGGACTCTGCACTCAAATCCCTTCACAACTTTAAAGCAAACCTTTTTGTACTGCTAACAAAGACTGACTTCAGCCAGGCCAAACAAATTAACTTAATACTGGATTTTGTCTTTTCAAGGAATAAATAAGCTGTCACCTTTCTAGAACAATCAGCATTTTCAGGACAAGTCCTTATTGAACTGCTTGCTTCTCTTTTGCCACAATTGTCCATACTTCCATAGCAAACTGCAGTATGCTGGACTTCGGCATTCATGAAATCCTGTGTGGATCATCTGTTCTTTTTTCCTAGGAAAATTATCTTTTAAAAATTTTGTTAATTGATAAGTCATGCTAATTATGCTGAAGTTCAGAAGAACCTCAACAAATTAGATTTTCAATGAGCACCCAAACTTTGGCTTGTTTATCTGTACTTTATTCCAAACCTCTGGAAGCTAAAAAATTGGTTGAAAGTCACTTTTGACAATGTGCTTGCCTGTGAGATTTAAAGTACTTAGAATCCTGAAAGGTAATATTGTGTTAATATATATTCTTCTGTCATATTGGTGTTTGTAGTTTTAGTCTTGCTAAAAATCAGAAAAGGTAAAATCATTTTGTCATGTTCCCTAGGTAGCTTGCTCCTTTTAACACCCTTTTAAAGTCCCCCTCCCAAGTGTACCCTTTCAAGCAACAGCCTGTGCTTCTACTTCCGTGAGGTGGGACCCCACAATCCAACCACTTTTCGACTGGGTATCTGGTTGTGAATTGTGATATTTAGCAATGGACTTGGTACGTACAAGAGTTTCTTTTCGTGAGCCCATGGACTGCAACAGTATGCACTGATACACAAGGAGTAACTTCAAAATACAGCATGATTTATTTACCAAAAGGTTCATAACAGTCTAAGAAATGAATTTTAGATAACAGAGACTTATATTCATACTGTCTTTCCTATATGTAACATACCCACTCCAGACCACCGGGGCCTAGGCATGCCTACTCTCTTCAGAACAAGCCCAATTACTGCAGACTCTCTCTTTTATTGTCAGGACTCACTGACATTCCCTGGGCATCCCCTCTCAACTCAGATTCTCTCTTTTTTTTTTTTTTTTTTTTTAAATAACCTGGTTTGGTCCTAGGGCTTACCTATTCTAACCTAGATGAATCCAAGTAGGAAAGGATTTCCTATTTAACAACTTCCTCACTGAACTCTCACCTGTGTTGTTTTCTTTCTTCTGCTTGGTCCCTCCAACAATCCCTTTTGATGAAACGCCATAGCAAGTAACCCATCAAACCAACCAGACAGCCTGGTTAAGGTTCCTTTTAGTACAACTGTAAAATGAATTAAGGTTGCCCAAGGAGATCAGATGTCCTGAAATTATTTTATCCGAACCAATTTACTCATCCCTAATGCTAATCATATCAGACAAACTATCTTAAAGTAAGAATGAAGCATTTCTTGTATACCTAGACTTCCAGTTACTTCAAAGACTACAATCTCAGGCCAAATATGCAACAGAGAACCCAGTGGTAATTACAGTACAGAATTCCTATATCTAAGAAATCAGAGTATTTTGGATTTTGATTGTTTTTTATAATTTGTCGTTCATTTTTAAAATGACATTTAGTTTGAGAAAACAAGCTGTCAATCAAAATTGGGCTTTTAAAATGTGTTTTGGTTTTATACAGTGAGCACACTTCACAAATTTTCTTTTTCTAGTGGGACATATAACTGGTAGACATTTTCCTATCTTTCTGATGCAGAATACTCTAGTTTCCCAAACAGTAAAGATATAAGAGAAGACCTGGAAGAAGCACTCCATCATATAGCAATCTAATAGCTGCTCAACAGCCCAGAAAAGTTTTCACTTACCAATAATATCCTTTATTTCAAGAACAAAATAATACAGGAAAACTTTACTTTTAAGGGGTGGTCTATGAAGTTTCACAGTAGGCATGTTGAATCTAACTACTGATATCAAGGGACCAAAAAAAACCAAAACAAAACAAAAAAATCCCAAAAACAGTTAAATGGCCTCAAATGGAGTCATAATGCATTTCTAGTGACTTTGTATTCTGGATATTTCTGATCCATTCGACTGATTGTATCAGGTTGCTTTCCTTGATTGGGGAAAAGTCTTTATAAATCATTTTTCAAGTAAAAATACCATCTGCATTCAAAATAATAGGTCACTGCTGTAAAAAGTGTCTTGTCATATCAACTGGATAAGACTTAATTTAACTCTGTCTGAAGTACGACCAAATTAAAATGAAACTAGACAATAAATTGGATATGTTGTGTTGGGAGATGATGTAGCACCTAGCAGCTGACATTTTAAGAACTATGCTCTGCTTTCCCAGGGTGATTTAGAACTAATTTCCTGGATTTTGTATCTCCCCAAGACCACAATAATAGAAAGAGTAAAGATAGAAGACAGTCATGACAGAGGAAAGACTTCAAACCTTAACCTGAATAGCAACTTGATATTTGTGGGCACCATAGAAACTACTGAAAGCTGCAAGTCCCAGATACAGATAAATCACTACCTGTGACCCCATTGCATCTACGAGAAATGCTGAGAAAAAAAACTCTCTCATATTCCAGGGATCCTTCAACAGTAGCTACTGATCTCCTATGGGAGACATCATGGTTCCTCCTCTTTCCCCACTAGGTAGCTCTTAATCTGGGATTCTGTTCTCATTTGAAAGGCAATTTTGATGGTTGTGTGAAACTGGCTCATAGTGATGATGTCAAAAAGATGAGGAGGATTTTTTTTCTCCAAAACAAACCAAAAAAATTCAATACCACAAAGTACTGTCACGCAACACTACTAAATATACAATAGTACAGAAGGATTATTGTACTCCACATTTAAAGGTTTATGTAGTATGAAAAGTTCATAGAAATAAATCAAATGACTATAGTTTTCACATGTAAATAATGTGGTCCTTCCAGACTGAAGATTATAGGTCTGATCTTACAGTGACTTTATGGTATCATGACCCACAGGCTTTCAACCTGGATCTCAAGAGTAGCTATGCTTCATCCCTGTACTTGACAGCTTGTTAACAACTGCTGACCGAAGACCCATGAAGCCCAGGCCCGGTGTGAGGATCCTCATCTAAAGGCCTATTGGTGGAGTCCCAGAGCCACTGATTAGAGTGTTGATCCTACTTAAGCCATCTGAAAGCTGTCCACATAATTGGGATTCAGCCTGCTTTGAACTGTGCACCTGGAGCCTCCTATGTCTGCTACCCCTCTCCTGGTTTGACTTCCTGATGTCATGACCTGGCTTGGCTCCTCACCTCTGATGTGTGATTCTGATTTCTGGTTTGTCATCTGCCTCTGAACTTTTGCCACCCAACTCTGGTTACAGACCTGTAGTTCTGAGCTCCTTATATCTAAGGGTATCAGCTGACTCTTGACTTCTGACTGTGAACTCTGGGTCTGACGACTAGGCCAAGCGGCCCGTGACTTGGCATTTACATTCTGGTGTACTTCCATTTAGTTTAGTGAAGTTAATCCATATAAACATATGGTGAACAGGAAATCAGAACTGAGCCCTACAAATATCCCTATAAGAATTTTAAACACACCTTATAGTCTTTTCTTGCAGGGATCATTCAGAGTTTTGCTAATGTCTTCAATAGAAGCAATTCTTAGTCTACAAATGGTTCAACCTGCATGTTGGATCAAGCATACAGTGAAGCCTAATGTGAAACACTTGACGAGTGGCTTTTATCTAATGAAGTAAAATGTCATGTCCCAGATAAGAATCCTTGAATGAAACCCTAGCCCTAATGAAGTTAATCAAAGAAAGTTTATGATTTACTTCAATAGGGCAAACATTTTACTCTCTGTATGTAATACACCTCCAGCACTAAATCTCACACTGGGAAGAACAGGAAAGGGTTTTGGTTTTTTTGTTTGTTTGTTTGTTTTTTGCAGGGTGATTTTCGTAAGTGAAATGGCCAATGACATTGTTCAAAAACATAGTTTAACAGATGGCATCCCACTGTAATTAGAGTTACAGAATTCTTTTGGCTTCTCAAAACTTTCAACCAAATTCTTTCTGAAAGCTTGCAAGAACTTTACAAGTGAGAACAAGTCCACATAAATATTACAAAGTTATTCTCCTAAGTCAGCAAGAATGTCAAGATTGCTAAAATCTTAGAGGTAATTTTCAAAAGAAAATCACAGTCATGTTATCATTCTGCATCACATTCGTGCATGTGCATGCATGTGGGAGAGAAAGTCTGACAGTGATGGTGTCAGAAAGACAGAGTGGGAACATTCTTCTAACTCCAAAATAACACTATTAATGCTTTTTCTACCTCTTCACACAGCTGTCAGATTGAAATGAGAAGAGAGAAGAGGACAGGAGCATGGACTGAGCATTGAAATGGTTCAAAAATAAACCCCACAACTAAGAAGTTATTCACTATTTCATATTTGGCTGATTAAAGTCCTGAGAGTTCCAACATAGCCTTTTCAGTGGGCTGTTTTTTTGTTTTTCTTTCCTTCCCCATGAGCGCTCCAGCAGTCTGCCAGACTCAGTCCTAGTCTACACTTGAGGGGCTTTTTGGCAGCCATTCACCAGCAGATACAAAAGGCACATCAAATGCCTTGCGCATTTGCTGGTGACTTTCTAAGACACCAGGACACACTGTTGGAAGCTGACTGCAAATGGCTTGCAGTCAGCTTTCAGCTACATCTTCTAGGGGGTAGGACTTCTGGTGCCAACTTCTAGAGTGCAGCAGCAAGTTCATACTTACTGCTAATCACTCCCTGAACATCAGGCTGATGGCATCAATTTTGCCCCTGTCAGTGACGACAATTTTTTCCCCAGGTTGGTTTCATTGTTAGGAATGATTTCTTTAAACTTCTGCTTTTTCTCAGTTTCTTTCTCTCCCTTACACACCACACATGGGAGGACTATACAATATTCTAACATTTGCTTTTAATAGAGAGAAAGACATAACATTATGGACTCAAAGTTGGGGATTTTTTTTTTAAGCTATACAACAGAAACTGGATCTCATTCTCCTATGACTTTGGTTTAATGCTGGTATAACTCCACTGATTTTAATGGAGTTAGTCTGGATTGACAAGAATGTGACAAAAGAATTCAGCCCACTGAATTCTAAAAGAGAACAACATAGTTTACCAATACCTTGTTTTCTTGCCCTTTGCAAATAGTCTCATATGGTGGTTCACAGTATATTTGTAAAATCAAAAGTTGAAAGGCTAACAGCTCTGAAATACTTTACTGTTGATCTTTCTGACTCTCAGCAACCATCAATTTTATTGTCCCATATCTAAAAAATTTGTGTAATATGAACATATTGTAACTTTTCTGATTCGTTCTATCCCCAAACTCGAAAACTGATTATGTCCAACTATTATGTCTATTACTTCAGTTCCAACAAGTTACATTTGTATTTCAGTGATCAAATGACTGCACAGCAAATGGCCATAAGTTAGATTAAGTTGTCTGAAGCCTAAGGTAAGTATAAAGCAATAAAACCAACAACAGTCAGTACTCAGACAACAAGATTTCAGGCTGACACTACCCTATTTGCTACTATGACGTGTAATGTAGTTGAATACATCAGGGTAACTATTATATTTGCTATGCTTTCCAATGCTGTGCTTAACTTTATAAAAGGACATGGCTATGTGCTTGAAAACAACTGGAATTTCAGATTTATGCTGAATGTTCAATTTATTGGCCCACACTTTGTAATCTGCATACCTATATATCTAGAGAGAGAGAGAGAGAGTGTGTGTGTACGTACATACACAGAATGATAACTAGACAACCCTATTAAACAAGCCTTCAACATTTTCCTTCCTACTCATATGGGCCTCTTTCTTTTTCATAACCAGAGACTCCTACCTGTGTCATTTTAGCACTATTTACTCTGGTCATATCCCAAAACTATACCCTCAATCTCCCTCCTCTCTGAGCCAGGAGAACCATTTTCCTTCTACCCTTATCCCCTTATGATTCCCACCAGTCAACCTATTCCCTAAGGTGTTCTGTTTCCTCCCTTTCGCAATCCCTTACTAATTTCAAGATTACATTCTCTGACTGTTCCATCCTACTATCTGTTTTTCTCCTTTCGGCCCTTTGATACCCTAAATCTGTATATAGTTGGAAATTAATACACAGTAACAAATTGTGACCCAGGCCTCTTGGGGTAACCTTCTGAATGTGCCAAAATAAGGGAAGACTGCAAAATCAGGGGCCAAATCCCCAAACCACTGATGGGTGGTACTTAAACTAGTCTCCCAGTCAGTAACGAAATGTAATTTTGACTCACCACTCTGGTCATCACCAAGCATAACAAACAGAAACTGCCCCCTTATTGTACTTCAGCTCCTCTGGTTCTCCCCTAGCCACTGGGTCTCTAAGAGAAATATGTTCGTCTGGCCCCAAAGGGCCAGCCACATCACCCAGAACAATATAGGCTTGGATCTTACCCTAAATACCACACTGTCAGCCAAGCCTTTGCTAACTACAACTAAAAGGTTTAATATAAAAAGAAAACAAACAAAATACCAGAGATGTTAAAGGGGCTAAGTGAATCACATACACATGAATGATTTAGAGTTCATAGAATGCAAATCCTTTGAGATCCTATAGTTTGAAGGGTAGTCACGCTCCTCTGAGATGCGCCCAGCAGTTGGGTGGGTCTTAGTCCTTTGTTCACTACCAGGAGGATAGTTCCAGAGGAGGGTGTTGGTTGCAGACAGACTGAAGAATAAAGACAAAATGGAGATGAGGCTTCAGCCTTTTATCACCCTTGGGCCCTTCCCATGCTTTCAGGGTCCTTGCCAAATCAAAATGGAGTTGAATCACATGGTCAGCTTGGGTGACTGGCTGAACAGGCTTCCTCCTAGGCCCACTTTGACTGGGAGTTCCCTTGATGGGCCATCAGGAGGACAATGTTTTTGCAGACACCCAGTCTGGGAATGCCTTAAAATCAAATCACTTGGAAAACACATCAAAACAAATAGATTTCTAATTTCTAATAGAGGCATGATACTGACATATAAACCATATAAAAAAAAAAGCAAGGGGTCTTGTGGCACTTAAAGACTAAACAGATTTATTTATTGCATGAGCTTTCGTGGGAGAAAATTCCACTTTGTCAGATGCTTTGAAGAGGGGGAAATTTACAGAACTGGATGAGAATAAATGCAGGGGAATGTAAGACATGGGATCAGGTCATACTGGAACAGCAAATCAGAGCATTTGTAAGGATTCAGACTCTAGAGAACAGCACACAGAGAGAGGGTGAAGTCAAATTACTTGTTGTAATGTGAAAAGAATCCATAGTCACAATTCAGCCCTGCTTTCGCACAATCTAATCCACATATTTTTTGACTTTCAGCTGTTTCTCTTTGAAGTCTTGATGTCCCATTGATTTGCTTGAGGACCATCGTTAACAAAATCATCAATGGAGTGATTAGGAAGATGGAGGTGCTCAGCAACTGGTTTGTGTGTGTGTGTGTTGTGATTTCTGATGTCAGTTTTGTGCCCATTTATTCTTCTGTGTAGGGACTGTCCTGTTTGTCCAATGTATAAGGTGTGTGGGCATTTTCAGCACATGATGGCATAAATCACGAGTGGATGAGCAGGTAAAGGTTCCTTTGATGGAGTAGCTGGCTTGATTAGGTCTTATGATGAAGTCACCTAATCAAGCCAGCTACTCCATCAAAAGGGTCCTTCACCTGTTCATACACTGTGATTTATGCAATCAAGGACCCTTTTGATGGAGTAGCTGGCTTGATTAGGTGACTTCATCATAAGACCTAATCAAGCCAGCTACTCCATCAAAGGAACCTTTACCTGCTCATCCACTCGTGATTTATGCCATCATGTGCTGAAAATGCCCACACACCTTATACATTGGACAAACAGGACAGTCCCTACACAGAAGAATAAATGGGCACAAAACTGACATCAGAAGTCACAACACACACACACACACACACACACACACACACAAACTAGCTGCTGAGCACTTCCATCTTCCTAATCACTCCATTGATGATTTTGTTAATGATGGTCCTCAAACAAATCAATGGGACATCAAGACTTCAAAGAGAAACAGCTGAAAGTCAAATAATATGTGGATTAGATTGTGCGAAAGCAGGGCTAAATTGTGACTATGGATTCTTTTCACATTACAACAAGTAATTTGACTTCACCCTCTCTCTGTGTGCTGTTCTCTAGAGTTTGAATCCTTACAAACGCTCTGATTTGCTGTTTCAGTATGACCTGATCCCATGTCTTACACTCCCCTGCATTTATTTTCATCCAGTTCTGTAAGTTCCCCCTCTTCAAAGCATCTGACAAAGTGGGATTTTCTCCCATGAAAGCTCATGCAATAAATAAATCCGTTAGTCTTTAAGTGCCACAAGACTCCTTGCTTTTTTTGCTTTACTAGAGTAACATGGCTGCCTCTTTGGAACTTGGCTAGATGCGAGTAATAAACCATATAATCACTCTTAGCAGATTACAGCCTTTCTACTGATACCAAATATGGGATATCACATATGGATTATTACAAATATGAAATATTAATATGAAAAATAATCAACCAGTCCCCTAGACCCAGACAGGGTCACAAAAATCTCATTTAAAAAAAAATTGTTTAATTTTTACTCCAATAAGAAGAAGGAAAATAATTAAATGCATTAACTTACTGAATACCAATATCAAAATTAAATATCTACAGCAAAAGAAGAGATTGGGGGCATATAAATAAAATGTGGGGTAAAACAGCTGTTGGTAGTTTTCTCCATTTAGTAACCTGTTGTTAGAACTTGTTGATTGCTTACTCTGAAGATATGAATAATCAATTTTTACTGGACACTTTTTTTTTTAATACTGTGTCCTATGAGGAATACAGGGATAAATTCTCAAATTGTGCTTATGTAGCAGTCACAAAACAAATGGAAACAGACATGCAACAGAAAATTGCAGACAAAGACGCACTGCGGTTTTGAAGTTGAAAACTCTTATTGACACCTGTATCTGCAGACCCAAGTATGCCATTAAAGTCAATGAAACTATTCACATAAGAAAGTTACGCACATAATTAAATATTTACAGCACTTGGGGCATAATTTGTCTCAAGCTTTTATTGGTTTTCTTAAAGTCACTGTAATAACTGTTCACTTTATGAAGATTGTGAAGGATACCTGATAACAAGGGGAACTTTCTCAATATACTATCACATAAGTGACAAGAAGCTGTGGTTTGAAAGGGAGACATATACATTTATTATGGCCCTGTTCAATTATTGTGCCGTACCAAAAAGAAATACATCAACATATTTATTTAATAACTGGTATAGGCTTTCTACTTACCCTGATAGGAGCATATAAATTTCACAAATAATTGCTGTCACAAGATACCAATTCAAGAAAATTAATAGACCATCTACTTCTAGCTGGCTGATATGTGATTGTTAGGCACTGATATTGCTTTAGCCATCCAGCCAGCATTTGCACTGATTGGCTTTGACAGGTGTGGATTGTGGCTGAAATGGAAAAATTAACTAAAGGATTCAATGAGGAACTTGGTTGATTTTATAATGTGGCTCCTCTTATTTGTCCTTTGTAGGTAGTGCTTAGTTCCTTTAGAAAAAAAAACATCAATGCTTTGTATCAAATGGGGTATTATGAACACAAGCCTATTCCTTAACATAGACATTTTTTATTTTCAATCTTCTCATCTCCCCACTGAGCACTGGAACAGAATACATTTGTTATATGCTGTAGAGTGTTCATTTGAGTGAAAGTTTTGTCACTGTGTATATAATTAATTATTGTAATATCCTGTTAGCAGAGGTGCCATTTCTGAATGGGGGTGGGGGCAACTTTAAATATGGTTTTAGGGTCTACTTAGGCACCTGAAATCTCCCAGGATTTTTTGGAGATACTAACTTAGACATTAGCTGACATGAGCACTGAATCTAATTCCTAAATATAAAAAAACAATTAAAGGCACATTAAGTTTATTTGTAAATTTAGATCAATTAGGAGATAATACAGCCTAACATTCCCAATCTCAAATCAGAGTAGGTAGACAATAATGAGAACACTGATTTAAGCCATTACTAATATAAAAATTTGTAAAAATTAATGTAGTTGGTAACTACTTATATGCTTTACTTTCTGCATTTTTCTACATGTAAACAATGAACAAAATTAGGTCTACTACCTCTAATGCATTTTGCTTTCAGTATCATAGTGAATTCTCCAATGTTTGGGTTTAAAACACTGCCCAGGAATCATGGTCTAAGAATTGCTTTCTGTTAGAAACACAGGTTTGTTTGTTTTTTTCAAAATAATTTTGAAATCTTTAGTTTTATAAGTCTATGGTTTTATAACTTACCAAAAAAAAGTAAGGTACAGCTGCTGGAACTAAGGCTGCTGGGAGTGTTAAATCCATAGACTGAAGTGGTTTCCATCACATATAGGGCCAGCACAGTGGCTGCACAATCTCTAGATTATTCTTGGGCATGGTATTTTTGGAGATCATTCTAATCCTTCATGAAAGAATTTATCAGATTGTGTTGTAATTTGATCTTTCACCACAAACATAAATGAGCTGATGCAAAACTTCAGGTGTCAGAACATTTACAAGTTTGTCAAGGGGGAAAAATAATATTAGAGAGACAGAATATGCATTAATTAACAAATGAAGGAGGAGATTAAATTAATGGTTGATTAAAAGTAGCTAAAATAACCTTATTTCATTTTAAAAAACTCTTAAAAAACTCACTATCTAGAGTGTAATTAAATTAATTGTTAGAAGCATGGCTCTATAATGAAAAATTTTGGCAGCCAAATCCTGTAAATTATTCAGATTGGTTTGGGTTTATGTGCTTTTAAGGATTTATACAAATAGTTATGATACATACAAAGAATTAAGTTGGAAGGAGGTTTCTAATATGTTGTCATCAGGGCTTGAGAGAGTGAACATCACTTCAGTTTCTAGAGGAATAGTGATATTCGTCTATTTCAGCAAAACAAGGAGTCCTAAAGCACTTTTAAAGACTAACAAATTTATTTATTGCATGAGTTTTCGTGGGCACAAGCCCATTTCACCAGATGCATGAACTGGAAACTGCTCATTCATCTGCACATCTACCAATGTGATATATGATATCATATACCAACAATGCCCCTCTGCTATATGTATTGGCCAAAATGGACTGTCTCTGTACAGAAGAATAAATGGACACAAAGAAGACATCAAGAATGGTTACACACATTCAAAAACCAGTAGGGAAACATTTTAACATACCTGGACATTTTTAAAAAACATGCTAGATACAGTACTTCGGGGGGGGGGGGGTGCAAACCCTTCAAAACAGACTCCAGCATGAAACTGCACAGCCAGAATGCATATGCAAGCTAGACACTTACACAGTGGATCTGAATAGGGGTTTGGAAAGGCTAATTCATTACAAGAGGTAGTTCCCTCTCTATTAACATTCTCACCTTCTTAGTTATTGCTTGCCCCTCTCAACAGGGAAAGGTTACAGGTTGTCATTTTTCAGTGCTAATCTTGCAGCCTGAAATTTCCAAAGCTGGGCTGTCTGTGAGCATAATTACCCCCTGAAGGTGCCTGGGGTAGCAGCCTCCTCCCTTCCTGAACACAATTGCTAACCTTCCTCTACACTGTTTGAATGAAAGCAACTTGTTTGCTTTGCTGACATAAGCTATCAGACTATCTCTCTGGAACTGTTTGAATTGACTTGTGACACCACCCTTCTCTGTAGGCATATACTCACCGAACATATTAGTTTCCATTTCATGCATCTGATGAAGTGGGATTGTGCCCATGAAAGCTCATACAATAAGTGCCACAGGACTCCTTGCTTACATCACTTCAATGGAATTCACTCTAATAGTCAAATTTGTAAGATTCTGCTGCCCCACCAAAATATTAAAGAGTAAGTAAAAGAGGCACTAAGATTACTTACCGCTGGAAGAGAAGGATATACAGCTCAGCAGAGACACGGCTAGAAAATGGCTGTTTGAAAGCAATAGTTGCTTATATCTGGACTTGTAAAGGCCCAGCAACTCCTCAAGTGGTATTCTGAGAAAGGTCCTAAAAAAGTGCAAGCCTGGGGGCAGTTATAGTAGTATGATCAAGGCATCCATACCATTTGTATGCAGCAGATTGTGTGTATCTAGCTGGTAACCTGACCCAAATCTGTTGTAGGGAAAGGAAAGAATCTTCCAGACAAGTGGAATTAATTGGCAAAAGAAATAGCCACACTGGGGTATAGCCATTCATTACAAAATGAAAGACTTGGGAAAATGGGAATGTTTCATGTAATTTAAACAAAATAGATGGTGTGATAGCACATGCTTGTTTCTTCACAATAGGGAAAGTTCCAGGAGATCATTCTTCTTGGCTAACCTTGCAGCCTGAGACTGCCAAAGCTGGGCTGTCTGTAAAGATAATTATCACCTGAATGTGCCTGGGACAGCAGTCTCCTCGCCTGCTTGAGGAGTTCTGGTTCCATTGCTGTCACAAGGGGCCTGCTCCTGCCTTTTTAACAGGTTGACAGGTGAAAAATGAGATCATGATGAAATTTGGAGCATCTTTAGACCTAAGAACAGAACTGGAGAGCTTTCTTCTTCCCAAAGACTGTTGCAGGAATGAAAAAGTGCTGCAGAGGCTCTCAGCCCTCCAACTGGCCCTGCCATACCTCTGCGTTCTTACTGGCTGAATAAAGAATGGACTAGAGATAGGAGGGGGGAGAGGAGCAAGCAACATTGCTCCTGCTTTTGATATGAAAACTGAGGGGTGGCAGGCTTCTGTCTTCCTGCCCTCCCTAAATGGCACCCATTCCTGTTAAATTTAGATATATAACCCCCATGACAAAATGTCAGATTAGTGTTAAAATCTGTTTTATGTCATTGTAGCGCAAGGCCCCTCCCCCCTGGGTCAGGGAGGGGTCCTCCACCAGGGTCTCTAGCCCCACTCGGGTGAGACCACCAAGTCTTTAGTCCCCTTCCCCTGGGGGAGAGCTCGGCCCCACCTGCAGTAAGGTGGGCCTCCCAGTCTTTAGCCCCTTCGTCAGGGTCTGACAAGTCAATGCCAATGTCTTGGGGGGGGGGGGTTAGGGTTCACCCGTGTCATGGGAAGGGTTGCAAGTTGAGGGAGGGCTGGCACTCGGGGAAGGGATCAGTGGAGGTGTGGGGTCAGGGGCTGGGGGGCCCGGGTCAGTGGGGTCCAGACTGCAACCCTCTGCCCTCGGCGCACTGGAGGCTTCAGTGCCAGGGTCAGCGGGGTCCTGTCCGCAACACGCTGCCCCTGGGAGAAGACTCCCCTTGGAGGGTTGTGCTTCCCTTCCTCCTTGGCCATCCTGGGGCCCCCGTTTCAGCCATACATCATTGTCAGTCTCCTTCGGGTAGTCCCCCAGCGGTATATTGTAGAAGCCTTCCACTTCGTCGGGTGGTGGCAAGTCAGGAAGCATGGCTGGCTCGTCAGCCAGGGGTAGCTCCTCCAGGTCATATGAGGCAGGCAGTGCTCTGGGCTCCTTGGCAGCCAGGGGTAGCTCCTCCAGGTCACCTGAGGTAGTTTGGGGGTCAGGTTCCCCATCCAGCATTGGTTCCAGCTCCCTCATCAATCACCCTCCTGGTGGTCTCTCCTGCCGGCGCAGGATGACCTGGGGCTCGGGTAGGGGGCCCCAGTCGCTGCCCCTGGGTGGCCCTGGCCAGGCTGACGGGTCCAGCTCCGGATGCCAGAGCCCAGCTCCTCCCCTGGGCCGTGCAGGGTCAGGAGCAGGCGGAGTTGCAGCCTCCCCCTCCACCGCCCTGGCCTCAACTAAGCTGCCTGCCTCTCCTTTTATACTTCCTGTCCCACCCCTCCACTTCCAGGCTGACTGACAGTCCCTGCCTGGCTCGGCCCTCCGGCCATCTTGCAGGTTTGTCTGCCTTCTCCCTGAGGGTGCCCACATCTCCTTGCTACTGTCATGTTCCTCAGAAAAAGACATTTGGGATTTTATTATTTATTTTATATTTCATGTTATTCTTGAAGGGGAAAAACAGTTCAGAGAACAGAGTACTTTGCTATTAATAAATGAGAGTGTGTCACCTGAGTCTTAGTATATATCTAAACTACAGTGTAAGTCTAGCATCAGTGGGACATGAATCAGTTGAGTTGGGATCGAACGTCTATGCTGTATTTTAACCCAATGTTTTTTTTTTTCCCAATCAGTGTACAAACCTAAGGCTCTGATGTCCTCAGTGGCATCGAGCCAAGTTAAAGTAACCCTATTCCAGAGTCCTAGTATCCCTTCTTCACCACCCCCAACATGTGGCATCTTTACACTTAGGAGGATAGCACAGTATAGGGAAATTTACTGCCTGGCCTCTGTATTACCAGCAAGCAGCTTGATTTACAAAAGATTGAATCTCTATATTAAAAATCCAATAGGATGAGTGAGTTGATAGATTAGTGATCAGATGGGACTGGTTTAACACTGACCTGAGTGCTACTGTCTTTTGCAAAGCAAGGCAAGTGAGTACTTCTATTTTCAACAGAGTGGAGTGCACACTGTTGAGACCAAGAGGACTAAGGGAGAGGTTCCATGTGATTCTGGATTCTTCTGGACAACTCCAGGGAGCTAAGCCAAGCACTGCAAAAGCAATTGGGCTCAGATCCTGAGTCCTGGTTAAACTTGAGCTTGGACCCTCCAGCCCTGCAGGGTCCTGGGAATCTGAATCCTAGGTTATCACAATAGTAGACACAATAACTCAAGCATAGACACGTTGCAGAGTTGACATACACTTACAGTAATCTCTGGAAAGTCTTCAAGAATTTTCATACAAGGTGTCTAAAGCAAATTATAAATTATAGAACCCTGACTCATTTTATGACATTGTAATTTGTTTTGCCCTTTATTTTAAATGAAGAATTTTGACTGTCTTTGACTAAACTCATCAGCAAATACACCACTTAGACATTTTACTGACATTTTATAGACAGAACATGCTGTAGAGCACATGTCCTGTATTTACAGTTAACAAGCCTACTCACATGATACATTGTTATTAAATTAAATTAGGAGTGCATGATTTGAGGCACTGAAAAAAAAAAACTGGAGGGGAGGAAAAGTAATACTGATAGAGCAGAGTCATGCAATTTAAGGCCAAAAAAGACCAGCAGATTATCTAGCCTGACCTCGAACACTACCCAGCACCAGCTCACTAAGTCCTACAAACAAAAGCAGCCCAGAGGAGACCACATTATTACATTTCACTGCCAAGAACAGGAGGGAATGAGGTTCACTAACTCCCAAGAGCTCTTCGGCATCAAGACATTGATTAAGTGAAATATACGTAGCTAATTCTTGAAAGTAAACATACTTCAAAGCTGCAAATGAAGGCACTCCTTCCCTGCTCCCAAGATCACAGCTAATCTGACCTCAGAGAATATTCCTTCCCAACCCTAGAGGTGACACTCAGTTAGACCCTTATCATGAGAGCAAGAACTAGTCAGCTAAAAATATGAGAGAAATAATACTTGGTACCAGCTCAGAACACTGACCATTGTCCGAGTTCCAGCCATGGCCATCTCTTCAATTTCAGATGCTGTTCTGAAGTCACATTTAGGACTTGCAAATTTTAAAAGACTACTATTTCTTCACATTTACCAGTATATAATCTGCCTATCAGAGGATCCCAAAACACTTTATAAAAAGTAACATAATCCTACAACATCCTTGTATGGTGTTATAAGAATTATTACACCCATTTCATTAACACATAGTTGGAAGGACAAAATTCAACCACTGAACAATAGAAAGTACGGTCTATGGTAGGGGTCTCAAACTCGCAGTCTGTGAGCTGCATGCAGCCCCTAAAGCTATTTTCTGCAGCCCTCAACAACACTTAGAATGTCTCAAATAATTGATAATGCAAAATTTTAAATGTGTTTACTTATTTTACTTTTTATTCTGATGATACCTACACCTTGAATGGAAGTAATTCATGCTTACTTTTGCCATATATATGTTACTCTTCTTTTTTTTTTCATTTTGACTATACTTTGTATCAATGTATGAAAAAGTTTCAGTGGTACAGCCCTCGGGCTAAGTCCTGACGTGGCCCTTGTGGTGGTTTTAGTTTGAGACCCTTGCTCTAGGGTCTTTTATGGAATTGCTCTGAGGCACCTAGCCCATGCTGCTGGCTGCACTGCTGCCACTCCTTTGCTAGGTTTATGCTCACTAGCTTGAATGAAGTTTATCCATTTGCCTACCTGAATTGGCAATTACATTTCCAGCTGCAGCCTAAATGTACCTATGCAAAACTGGAAAGCAAGGGCTAGAAGGGCATGCTGTCCAGCATGGGCCACATGAGGATTTTTAAGAGAATGGTATTGTTTCAGCTCTGATTCTGTTAACTAGTCAGAAGTGTAATGTACTGAAGTGCAAGATTAAATGAGACTAAGAAGGTACATATATACACTGCTTTAAAATCCATTGTGGTTTCATGCTTTACTCTAACTACTAAATAAAAATACTTTGTTTTAAGGCTCTTAGTCAGTATCACTAGTCACAGGCTGTCAAAGGGAGGATTACACAGGTACTCAAAGAAAGATGAGCCTGCATGATAATAAATGTTTGGCATACACAGGGTAGAGTGCCTGAATGCTAGTCAAAGAGTGAACAAACATTGATTTTCCACCCTGATGCTGGTAAGGATATATATCAGTGTTTCCCAACCAGTGTGCTATGGCACACAGGTGTGCCATCAGGACTGAGCAGGTGTGCCACAATTTTTTTTTGGAAAAACTACTCAAAGAACTCTGGATTGGCTCATTGGGTCATAAATATTCATGAGTTCACTTGGAAACTATATGATGGTGTGCCTCAAATTAATTAACAGTATCAAGGCGTGCCACGGCACAGAAAATGTGGGGAACCACTGGTATGTTTGATAGGTATGAGTAGAAGGCCAACTATTTGCTGAGGTGGATTCAGAGACCAGAAAGAGGTCAAGAAGTGCAGCTAACCTTGCAACTGTGATGAAGACATTGTAAATATTAATGGGCACTAAGAAATGCTTGATCTGACAAGAAGCAAGGCTTGGTGGGAGCTGGTTTATTTCCCATTTAAATTCTACATAGGATGTCACAGTAGGATAATAGATAGTTCCAGAGTAAGATCAAAGCTGTAATTCACTTGAGGGGCTTTACTGACATTATAGACAATGAGAGAGAGAGCAGCTTGGGCAGGTTTGATGGATGGCCGCAAAGCTCCCAATGCAAAGTCAACCATGTATGATAAAGAAAGGTGAACAGATTAATATGAAATAAGAACAAGTCACAACCTTCCTCCTTCTCTGAAGGAATCTTAAAACTCTTCTAAGAGGCATATTAACTTATGAGACACCATGCCTATCAAATGTCCTGCAATTCCTCATCAGCTCCTCAAAGCCGATATTCAGTCTTTGCACTTCACCTCGACTCTCACCTGATTCCCCAGTCCTGTATCACAGAGTATGCTCATCCTTATCCAGTCCGGACACCACCTCCATGCTCCCTGCTCCCTGCTATTTGCCTCAGCCCTCTTTAGTTTGAGCTACCTATGAAACACATCTGGTCTTATGGTTTTACTGTTACTACACAGGGTGCTACTTACCTTAAACTATCTGGTTTTCAGGGGCAAGTTTCCAACCCTAAAGTTTACCAAAAGCAAAAATCAAAATAGTTCAGCTGAAAACCAAAACAGTTTGAATCAGGAATGTCTCCTTTGTGCCTTGCATCCCCATTCTCCTCAATAGTTCAGGCTGCCTCATCAAATTACATCTCTCAAGGGGACAATTAACTTCCCTCTCTTTGAGGGAAGGCAGTGCATCACATAAGATTCAGTCAAGCTAGGGAACCAGGCCCATAGAGGAGAATGAGGACATGAGGAACCTAAAATACAGCACTGGTATCTCATATAAAAAGAACTGCAGGTTGTGGTCATGAATGTTTGTTTTCAGGCATTTGATTTTTCATTGACAAAATATTTTTTCCACCAGAAGTAGACACTAGCAGTTAAGAGTTCATTTGTAACCTATCTTCCACTCAAAACTAATTTAATCAGAAACTGGGAAACAATGAGACTTAGGCTTTAAATCTCTAAATCACTTCTGAAAATGGTTGGTAGGTTCCCAAATCACTGTGGCAAGTCAGTCAAATACCCAGCTGCCTTAGTGATCAAGCAGTGGTTCCACAGTTCTAAGTCTGCTCATTCCAGAGAGGCCCTGCCTGCTCATATACAGCAGGCATCAGTCTCTCTCCTGTGTCCTTTCTTCTTCCTTTGGAATTTTGTCAAAACAAAGTGTGGGGGGGGGAGGCAGAAGAGGAGGATCCAGGCTCTCACACTCCAGCAAAGCAGGGTGCAAAAGGGTTGGCACAATGTTCCAATCACTCATTGGTCCATCCCAAATTATACTTTCCACTGTCCCACTTCGTATTAGGTCCCATATGGAGGAACCCCAGTATGTGCACAGTTTTATCAACTTAGCATACCCAGCGTGTAACATTCCCTCCTTCAAGTCGGGAGAGGAGGGAAGAATATGGATCACTACTTCCATAGGCTATGTCTACAATGGGGGGGACTTGGAAGTTGACTTAAGAAAGTCAACTTCAGGGTATGTCTGCACTAGACACAATGTAGACATACCTGGGAGCACCCTGGCTCTTGCCCAGCCCCCAGCCCCTTGCAGTAGGCAGTGGGGGCTAGGAGCTGGGCCCCACCACCTGTGCAATGGGCCAGGAGCCTGATTGGCTATGAGCCTGTGAACTTGTCCAGGCTCCCACCTGCCTGTCCATGGCAGCAAGCGGCTTGGGGCCAGATTGGGCTCTGAGTCTCCTGCCATCGCTGGCAAGTGACTCGGGGCCTGATCCAGCCACGAGCCCCTTGCCACAAGGGGCTCAGAGCCAGATCAGGCTCCCAGCCCATTGCCGTGGGTGGCTTGGCCCAGCTCCTAGCCTCTGCTGCCTGTGACAGGGACTGGGAGCCATATTCAGCTCCCAGCCACTTACCAGCGGTGGCTGGGGCCAGTTCGGGACCCACAGACTGATCGGGCTCCAGGATCTTGATTTGGACCTGGGGCAGAGGGCAGGGCCCAGGGCTTCCTGCCCTGTAAAGTCAAGTTAAAGCTTAAGTCAATTTACAGGGCAGGAGTTAAGTCAACCTAAGCAAGTGCTTAAGTTGACTTAATAAATTCTAAATATAGCCCTGGATTTGCTTATCTTGACTTAAGACTCTTTACATTGACTTAAGCCCCTAGTATAGACATAGCCATAGTCTCCATATCCATGTTATAGTCACTTTTCACACTCCAGGCATCTTACTCATTTCCTGGTGCAGTCATTTAAATCTGGTCTTCTACCTGGAGCATGCCTGGCAGCTGTAGTAGATGAAGCCTCCTTAGCCCACTCCTGTTCCATTCCTTATCCTGGCTTAATATGGAGTCTCCCCTACTTACGTCCTGAAAAAGAAATGGTCCATTAGGAATAGGTGAACTGCTATTCCTTAGAAAGTTTATCCCATCATATTATAATCTGTCACACGTAGATGGCCAGGAGCAGAATGACAAGGAACAGATATTTCAAAACACAGAAACATTCAGATGCTTATGTGAATGTTGGGTATTCTGCTTTATCAGCATATTTCAGAATTGTAGCTCTTAATAGTTTTGGATGTCATCACTGCTGGAAGTTGTCCTTTCCCTGAAGGATACTGTGATGCTACAAATAATTTCAAAATGTCAGATAATGCCAACTGGCCACAGCATCCCCCATGCTGAGTACTACTTATAGAGTTTGTACTTCTGCAGCTTATTATTAAAAATGAGGTTTCTCCCACTGCTTCAGAGAACTCACAAATAAAGAATGGCATAGAATACCTGGGGTACCATTTTTCAATCTGATCCAGTTTCATTTGTAATCAATTAATAGAGAACTTCCTTTTTTTAACTTTGCATTGTTGACATTGTTATGTCTGAGCTTTTTAATTTTTCATTCCCATGTGTGAGAGAGCTGAAAGAAAGAGGTATGACTCACAATTTAATCTAGCCTTTTTGTTTTGTACACAGGTTTTCCTTTTATATTCATATTTAACAATGTTCTTTCAATATCTATTTAATTCCCTGCTCATTTTCATGCAGTGTTCTACACTGTGTTAAGAAGTGTTACAGTGGCTCAAAATGAGCCTATGAACAGCAGATTAAACATCTGTACAGATTTTAAAGCCACAGAAATTCCTGGAGCAAAATAATAGTTCACCATACTTTAATGGACATCTACAGGTGTTCAGTTAAGTCTCTCTTAAGTGGTGTAGTTTCTAATGAGGTAGGTGGTTCATAGTACTCTTAGTAGATTTCCATGAACGAATTCCCATGGTTCTTTGTGTACGGGCCTTTTATTGCCATCCTTAAATCTTATTGATGTAAGTCCAGATGGAGTTTTACATGAGTATTAAAACAGAACTCTGTCTTCCATATGCTGTGAAACTCCGACTCAGCAGAGCACTTAAACAAACATTTATGCCCACCTTGAAATACCACTGATTTAAGCACATGCCTATGTGCTTTGCTAAATATGTACAATTTTAAAAAGGGGAAACACATCCTGAAGTTTTGAACAGGAGCTTTGAGAAAATTTCCCTTTGGAAGATGAGTGTTACTGATGTGCCAAAGCTCCAGCCAATAAATTCCTTTGCTGAGTCATATGGGTGTGGCCTATAGTAAATCCCTGTGAAACAAGCCAAGAGACAGCTGGTCACCTTGAAAGGATCTGCAAACTCCTCCCACAGCAGATATGTCTGCATTGTAGTTAAAACTTGTTGTTGGTCCATGTTATCTGGCAGAGGTTCATAGGGCTCAGTCTGGGGTTTATTTAATCGCAGTGTAGAGTTCCAGGTTCGGGTTGCAGGCCAAACTGTTGGACTATCCCATTTTGCAGGATCCTAGAGCCTGGGCTCCAGCCCAAGCCAGGAACTCTACACTGCAATGTAATAGCTCTGCAGCCTGAGCCCTGCATGGCTGAGTCAGCTGGCACAAGCCAGTCATGGGTTACCTGATTACCCTTAGAGTTTACTTGACAATGTCTTGCACAGTCTCTGTTTTTTATAAAATTATTCTGAAGACAATTGCAACACCAACTGTCAGTGGATTTTTTAAAAGAGAACTTGAGGTATAACAACATGAAAACCCAGATGGTATGCAATTAACCTAAATTACCATGCCTAAGAAATCAATGCATTAATATATTCAAATTGCATTTAGAACTCAAATCTTAAGTGAAGGGGGGTTTGTGTGCACAGCATTAGATCCTTAGTCAGTATGTTGGTGGTGGAAACTGTGTTGTAACTTGAAATAGCTGTATTAATAGTATGATTCAATACCTAAAATCTGTAAGTGGATAATAACATTGACTGCTTCCCAAACTACCTCTATTTAGGTATAAGCTACAGCATGAAAGCTCACGGGAAAAATAAATCTGTTAGGGTATGTCCACACATCTCTTTTATTTCAAAATAACACTGGTTATTTCGAAATAAAAGAGTTTAGGTCCACACAACGTATTCTTATTTTGAAATAATGGGCTCCGTCATTTCGAAATAAGAGCCGTCATTTCAAAATAGCTTGAACCTTTAAATCGAAATGGCTGTTATTTCGAAATGGTTATTTTGAAATAACTCCATTCGGATGCGTTATTTCAAAATAACACTTTTGGCCTTCTCCTTCCCAGGGTGCCTTCCTTTTAGCCTATATTGGGTGGGGGCATGGCCCAGGGAGGGGGCCATGTTACCACACCTCCCATAGTTCCCCTCTCCTAAAGTGAAATAGTAAGTCCAGTGTTTGGACATACTATTTCGCTTTGAGATTTTCCCTTAATTTGAATTAACTTATTTTGAAATAAGGACTTTATTTCAAAATAACTCATTTCAAAATAACTTATTTTGAAATAACTATGTACATGCGGACATAGCCTTAGTCTTAAAGTGCCACATGACTCCTTGGGTTTTTTTGGCTTTTTTTTTTGGCTTTTTTTTTTTGATGGACTAGACTAACACGGCTATCCCTTTGGAAACTGACATTGTGGGTTGTGCCATTTATTCTGTCACTATGGCTAAAAACCCTTTTGCCTGAGGTCATCAGGTACAGACATTCCATAATCTTCCTTGAACAGGAAGATCCTATTTGGGTGGGCATAAGCAGATTGGTTAGTCTATCGTTTTCAAAACTATAACAGCTTTTGCTGTTTTGAGACCTTTTGTTACAACCATGAAGCTCTGCTGATATTGAGGCTTAAAGCCCCTCTGTGAGCGAAGTGAGCTATAAGGCAGTGTACTAACTCTTGTGGTCAGGGAGAGAGTCTCCACAAGAACTTATTTCTGACATCTCCTGTTGGCTGTGTACTTCTACTCTGGTCTTACATGGCTCAGCATTCCGGCTAAATCACAAGTTTGGCCCCATTCCAGGAAAACAAAAGTCAGGTGGCTCAGAGTGACCCTCCAAAACAAAGAATCAGACACATGAAATCATTTTCGTGGAAAGTTATTCAGACACATCAAGCCTCAGAAATGTACTGTTTTTTGTTAAAGCAAATAAACAGAAGTCTCATCTAATACAACTGTGAAAAAGATCTGCATTTTCAATATACATATGAAAAAATGTTCAAAATGTAAGCAAAAATCTATAAAAACAACTGCTTTTTAAAAGCTTCTGTTGATGACAAATTATCCACACAATCGCTACACTTTCTATTTGTTACTATTCATCTGTACTGTATTATCTTACATGAAGGAGCAGCTGCAGAGTTTTTTACTTGGTAATGCAACTCAGTTGAGAAGAGCAGAAATGTATCATTCATTAAATTACCTCCTAATAAGGGATCTGTCTGCTAATAGACAGTTATCTCTAATAGACTTTAACATCTGTCTTACTAAATATAAAAACATTCGGTCATATGATGTACTGAAAACACAATTAAACTGGTTATGTCTACTCACTAGCACATTTTAGGAAAGATAATTTTATTCCATGAACTGTATGGTGAGGAAAATGCTGTGTTCCTTGACTCCATAAGGCTTGAAACTTCCCATATGAATAGAAGAAGTCTGTCCAAGATATTTAATTATGGTTTTAATCTAGACTGTTTTTGATGCTTGTCCACTTGTTAGAAGTTTTGTAATTTAGGTTGTCAGCAAACTAATTTAAGTGTAACTGGAAAATAATTCATCTATGCCCCATGGTTCATATGAAGTATTTTCCTTCTCATAAATATTTATTTTCTGGTCCAGTCTTAGTTTTGTTAGAAATAGAACTCTTTCCTAAGATAGGGAAAAGGGCATTAGTAGCTTGAAAGGCACAATGACTTGCTGTCCAGTTGGTTGGCAGAGGTGTTAGCTTTAATTTCTATTCATCACATTTTCAATTTTTCCTTTATGTGTTGTGATCAAGGTCCAGAGATTCTGAGAGCTTATTCTATAAAATGACCAAAATGAACTGGAGAGTACTTCCATTCTATTTAATGTTCTCTATACTCTGAGACAAGCCAATTTAGAATGGACAATTATCCCATCTAAGCTCTTCAGTCCAGCTATGAAATCTACATGCTTGAACTATAAAGAGCTTTACTGGTTAATATCCACTGGGCTCATTTTAGGCAGACACACTCCAAATTTTGTCACAGCTGTGCCCTGTCCTGTTAAAAAAAATCCCTCTTTTATGATGAAATTATAAAAGATTTTCGGACAAGGTAGGGGTTGGAAAGCTGTTTTTCCCCAGGGCAGTTTGGCTAGGGCTCTGGGTATCTTTTTGCCTTCCTCTGTTGCACAGGGCATGGCTCACCTACCAGTGAATTCTCTGAACCTTAAAGTCCTTAAATGATGATTTGAGGAGGTAAATAACTCAGTCATAGTTTAGATGCTTATTGCTGGAGTGGGTGGCTGTGGTTTTGAGGCCTGCATTGTGCAGGAGGTCAGACTAGATGATCATATTGGTCCCTTCTGACCTTAGAGTGTCTGAGTCTGCAGAGATTCCAGGAGACTTTATTAAAATATGTCACGTTCAACAGCATCATTGGGAACATGGAACCACATAACAACTTAAGCATATTCAAAGATAAAACAAAAGAGCCTGATCTCATTGTTTGCTGGCAGGGCACTGAAAATTGAACTGAATAGAAACCTGTTTTTTTCATAAATGGACAAATTCTGCCCTCAATTACACCTGAACTGCTCCACTAGCTTCAACAATGGCTAAACTGAATAACTGAGACAAACCAAAACTTTATAAATAGGAGAGCTATTTGTAAGCTGAAAGAAGGAATAATCAACAGACATCTCTCAATATGGAAAAAATAAAGGTTAACATGAGTATTATTTAGAGAAAGATGAAATAACTCAGCATTAAATGAACATCTTAGATAAATCTATTTTAAGAATGCTACCAGATATAGGTAGGTTTATCAAAATAATTCCTTTTTGCAAGATGTGGAAAATATTTCAAAAATATTATTAGAAAAAAAATTACCGAGCAATTTATAGTATAGAAATAAGTGAGATGCACAAACAAGTTTGTCATACAAAGTGCATTATGTGTTAGGAAAGAATATAGTGATAAACTATGCATTTAAAGTTGGCATTTAGCAGATGCAAGCATTGCAGACTTGCTATAGACAGGCTTTTATGAACACTGTACAATGGTGAGGTTCGGTACTTGAAAGTAACTTTAGTAATTTACAGCACAGTGTGGGTTACTTGCAGGCTCTAATATCACTGCTGGAAATACTGGCTTCCAGAGAAGTTTCTTGGCAGTCTGTCAAATCACAGTGGGTAAAGGGAATAGTAACTAGTATGTCAGTGCCTGGGCATGCAGGATTTAAAGTCATTTCAAATACTGAAAATTTGGGATGTTTATTATTAAGGATAGAAGCAAAGTATCCAAAAGCTGCTAGAGGATGAACTGGAGATGGAAACATTCAGCTTTTTTGATTTGATGGGTAGATGGATAATGGTCATTTGAATCTACACAATATGAATTTTGGACATTGATAATATGTATCAGGAAGGGGCTGAGGCAGTGATAAGTAGTGAATGAAGGTAACTTTGAAGTTTTTGATGGAGAGGAGAAAGGAAGAAAGGCAGCAAGTGGGAAAATTCTAAGACTGGCATAAGTTGGAAGAAGGGAGAGGGAAGCTGCAAGTCGGTTGGTTTCTTGAGCTAAACCCAGAGTAGCTGCTGAGTAAATATAAAGACCAGGTAGAGTACACTGAGGCCAAAAGTTGGTTGGAAGAAGGGCACTGGGGCAACAGGCTATGTGATCATGATTACATAAAGCTTATGAGATAAAATATAGAAATCACATTTGTGCAGAAATAAAGCCATCAATGTTTCTGGATGAAAAGATTCTGAGTTTTGGAAATATCACATTCTTACCCTGGGCTGTGACCTTCTTGCTACCCCACCGAACCTTTTAGAAAGTTCATAACATGTTGGCTATGTTCACACGTAAACTGTTATTTTGAAATACGTTATTTTGAAACGAGTTATTTTGAAATAAAGTCCTTATTTCAAAATAAGTTAATTCAAATTAAGAAAACATTCATTCGAATGAAGGGAAAGCCTGCTATTGAAATGGCTGTTATTTCAAAATGGTTATTTCAAAATAAGACTGTTTGGACATATTTTTTCAAAACAGTTGTTTTGAAACAATGGTGTTGTTTCAAAACAATATGTCCAAATGCCATTGTTTCGAAACAGCCATTTCGAAACAATGGCTATTTCGATTTCAAGCAAGGTTTTACTGTTTCAAAATAACCACCATTTCAAAATAACTGGGTCCCATTGTTTCAAAATAACGGAACATCGTCTGGACATAAAAAATTTTATTTCAAAACAACAGCTGTTGTTTTGAAATAAAACTCTCGTCTGAACACAGCCATTTATGTCCACATGATGTTTCCTTATTTCGAAATAAGGAGTTTTAGAAGTACTAATTCATCACAAATGTGCTAAAAATATACTGCAGTGTTCAGTAGGAAGTACTACGTGATCTGTTAGGTGTCTTTGCTTTGTGTCCTTATAAGATTTAAATTCACATTTTACTTATGCAAAATTCTCTCCAGATGAATGGGTAGGCATATTGGGGGGACGGGAGAGATAGACAGGATTTAGGGCATCTGTGCTTGGATCTAAACTTGCTATACGCTTCTGAGTCCAACTCTACATGAGTTCCCTGTGTGTCGCTGTGTAGTAGTGTTTGGGGAAGAGATCGGGGGGATATAAGCATGGAAAACGAGAGAAGCTGCTCTACAGAGTCACTGACATTTTCAAATATATTTGCAGAAGCACCATGAGCTATTGTAGTTTTAGACAATTCCTTCACCCATGCCACCCATTCTTCAACCACAGCTATGCAGGCTAGGTACAGGGATGGACTTTGATCATGAATGCTGCTGTGTTCAGCTGCTTGGATACTAGTTCTAAAGGAATGCTCATCAGAATGTAAACTGATAGATTATCAGCACAGCTAGACTGACAAGACACTTCATTTGTCTTTTAAATGAAAGCAGAGAAAAAACAGTGAAATTCATGGGAAAGATCCTAAAATCAGGGAGAGTCTGCAGATTTTCCATACACACCGAATTCTGTTTTCCTTGCTTCTCAGCCATGTACCATGCAACAGTCTTCTTTAGCAGTTTTGAAATCTGATTATGACATTAAATATGGCAAAGATATCTTACTGGCAGTTCAAGTTCTGACAAAATAAAGCATGTGCACTTCATCAAAAGATTCATAAGTAATTTTTTGTATGAAAGTGAAAATGGCAATAGCAAAGTCAAGCCAGTAACCTGGTCACCAAATATTTGTGTAAGCAGGCACTGAACGGACCAGTTTTCTTTAAAAACCGGAGCCAGAATATGGATAAAGTAAATAGGCATTTTAAAAACATTTACTAAGATAACTATGATAGCTGAACAAACAAGGAGTCTTGTGGCACTTTTAAAGGCTAACAAATCTATCACAAGTTTTTGTGAGAGAAAACCCCACTTCGTCAGATGCCTGAAGATGGAAAACTTACACCACCCTGCATTTATTTTCCTCCCATTATGTAAGTCATAACCTAATGCTATGACTTACACTTACCTTCACTTATTTTCCTCACATTCTGTAAGTTCTCCATCTTCAAACATCTGATGAAGTGGGATTTTCTCCCATATAAGTTCATGTGATAAATAAATTTGTTAATCTTTAAAAGTGCCACAAGACTCCTTTTTGTTTTGCTGAACTACAGTGACATGGCTAACCTTTTGGAACCTTTCAACATGATAGCTGAAGAAAATCAGAAATATGGCATTTGTGATTTTCTAATTGCACAGTAGAGGCACATTTACCTTTAAGAAAGTGTTTCCTTGAGAGGAAACTTAACCATAAAAAGCTACATTGAAATTGCATTAGGGATTTCATTTAAGCCTCCAAAATTAATGGAAATCAGAGTTATATAGTGAACGTTAAGACTCTTAAAATGAAACTAGCATACTTTACAGTTTCAAAATCTTAGGAGCATTCAATTACTGGGCAGCTCTCAATTTATACTGATAAGGTAGACAGACTCTATAAACTGTTATGCTAACCCATGCATTGTATTGTACAATGACAAATAATATGATTACACCTAGCACTCAGAGTGAGTGGGATGCACATTTTTAAAAAAGAGAGAGCTTTTTCTTGGAGCATGACAAATGCTACAGAGGTTTAAAGAATGAAATATAAAGTTACATGGAATAAAACTTATGATTAGGTAAAGACAGGCAAGTTAATTAAGGACTAAATCTATGAGATGCTGACTGTCTTATGAAGGAGTTGAACACTCCACTCAGTCACTCATTTCAGCTTATGTTGATGGTAATTAGCACCAAACAGGAAGAGCTTGGCAAGATAAGGTCCTGCATCCCCACTAAATATTCAATAGGCATAGTTTTGTTTTCACACACTACAGTGTTCCAGTTTTTAATATCCCATTTGAAGCATGGATGATTTCATAGACAATTGTCAGGTGAGTTTGAGAGAGAGGGAATGAAACTAGCAGATTTTATGTTTTCATAAGTATGTTTCTGACAACATAACAGTTGTGACACTTCCCTTATAAGGAATTTAGGTGTGTTGACAGAAACATTTATCAAGCCGGGGCATTGCTGTGTGGTGAGATGACTTGAAAGTCAAAGTTGAAGTTTTAGTTATGCAGTCTTTGGAACCATATAGTTCATCAGCAGCAGTATGGCCCCAACAGAAATAACAGAGAACACTAAGGACATAATGCCAGATCAGCATTTCAGGAGGAATAAGGAATTGAATTACTTACCATGAAGTGGGTAGGCATATACCAGACAGATGGCTGCATAGGCTTGAGCAAACCTAGAGCTGGAAAGTGGCCAAAGAAGTAGAATTTTAAAGAGGATAGTGAGGGATGGATCATACCCATGTCAAAAACAGAAAGGAAATTTAAATACATAACAGACATCAAGGCAGTAGACGCTGCAAGCATCTAGGTACAAACCAGGCTCTTATGCTGTTATGTGGGGTACCACCATGATGCCAGAAGAATGAATATTACAGTGCCATAAGACAGTGTCCCTCTCTGGTAGAAGAGTACCTCACTGCAAGTTTCCTGGAGATCGCCATGGAGGATTCCCAGGCTATCCCTGTGCAAAGTAACAGTCTTTTGAGGGTTGAAGGACACATTCTACATTGCTGGAGTGTCCACTGGGAATCAGATGTTCACTGCATCTCACTTTTTATTCAAATTAAATGTAAAGTATGACATGTAACCCCTACAATTTGACTGGAACTGTGTACTCACCAAAGGTGCCTTCGTTGGCATTGCCATCAGTCTTTACGCTGAGGACTGCTTGGGGGTTAAAAATAGCTCCTGACTCTCAGGGAGAATGGATCACAAAGGTTATTTAAAATAACTGAAGAAGGATTAGTTTAGATTGAGCAGTGTATATGTTAAGAATTATTGCTAAAAGAATACATCTGAGCCAACTGAAAGATTTGTAAATGTAGTAATGTTATTGATAAAATTATGTACCATATTAATTTGGAAACTAACAACAATAGCTATTATCAAGCAGTGGTTAATGAATATAAAATTATCTATGAAACTAGGGAAACATGCCTTATGTTTCTAGGCATCAATTTTCTGACATGGATGTTTATGTGTTAGCTGAACTGAAGGGATAATTGTTAGTAATGAAGAGTAGGAACTGCCATATTAGATCACTGATCTTTAGCATGGCATTTCCTTTTAGTGCTTAATGGATGCACGTGCTTTAGCTTAAAATACCTACAGCAGGTATTTAGTGGCCAAACATGAAATGACACAATATGAAATTCCATCCAGTCACTCACAGGCAATTATTCTAGCCCTAATGGATAAGTTTTGAGTACCGTTGCAACTCTAAAGCTAGATTGTACCTCAACATATATGGATATGCAAGTGGGAAAGAATATACAAAACTAGACACAGTCTAGCATTAGGATAGTTCATAGGCACTGTACCAGTCCTCCATCATATAGCCCTCAGTCCTGTAGAACACACAATTCCCCAGTGGGACTAATTAAATATTTAAAGCTAAGTGCATCCTTAATTGGATTGGGGCCATGACCAGAGAAGGTCTGAAAATCTAGTACCATTTTAGGACTCGGACCTATCAAAGTGGGTAGGGGTAATTAGTCCCAATTAGGCCACAATTTTAAGAAATGATTACTTGCATCCGATGCATTAATAACTGGTGCCCAAATAAGGCACTTTAAAAGAGATCCAATTTTCAGAAAATGCTGAATACCCCACCACTGGAATAGCAGGAATATATAAAGACAGTTCCTACAGGCTAATCACCCCAAATCACCAGATAGTTTCCAAAACTTGGCTGTAGTCTATATAATGTTAACATATATAAACCCCCATACTTCTAACCCAGTGGTTCCCAATATATGGCTCAGTGGTCAAAAGCAGCCCACCGGTCTTTCAAAGTGGTCTGCTGCTCCCCTCCTGGTTCCTGCAGAAGGGAGCTGCTACCTAAAACCAAAGCAGAGTGTGCTGCCACAGGGCTACAAGACCGATGCAGGTTTCTACCTACCACCAAGGGGCCAGGAGATCGGCACTCTCCTTGGCCAGAGAGACCTTAACCAAAGCATGAGGCCCAAAACACCAAAGGGCCTTAGTATTAGTACAAGTCTGATTCCAGAAATCAGCGTGCTCTCAAATGTGTCATGAATAGCCCTTAGGTCCAGGTTATTTTGTACCAGCTGTTAGGAATTCCAGTGAAATGTTTGTGTTATGATTTTAAAGAAATGTTTGTATTTTTCTATATCTATAAACATTCTTTAATTCTACAAAATATTTGCATACTAAAACTCTAAGAAATGTTTATTTCTGTGATATCGCTTTGGGTGAAATGTTTTGCTAAAATTGTAATTAGGGCCAACTGGCCCATGTAAAGTCTCATGTAACTTAAGGCCAAACTGCCCAGAACCAATGTGTGAATGGCAAATAAGGGAGCGGGTGGGGTAGGCCACAAAGGATCCAAACATAGTAACGGTCGAAACCAGCTCCCTCAGAACAGGCGCCATCTGTTTGAAACTGACACCGTGTCCCGACTGAACCCCAGAGAAGGTGGGTCGAACACATCTGGAAAACAACACCCCAATAAAAGAGGAGAACCAAACAACGAGGGTCAGGAAACCTTCAACATCTGCCAGCTGGAATCAGTGTGCATTGCAGCTCCCTCTCCCCAAAAGTCTCTGCACCTTCACTGGCTTTGGGCTGGCCACCTTTAGTTAGTGAGAGTTAGTATGTAAGGAGAGCTCTGTGTGTTTGTGTGTGTGTGTGTGAGAAAGAGAGAGACGGTGGTCAGGATTTGTGCAGCTTTGGTAGCCTTTGCTGTGCTGTTGGACTGTATCGCTCTCAACGCCTTCAGCTGGAAGGTTCAGGGCAGATTCTAGGCAATAAAGTGTGGGAATTACTACCCTCAGTTCACTGTCCACTGCCTTCATTTCCCCTGAAGACCCGCAACAGAAAATCAAGGGGAATTTTATTCCCCAATTATAGCACCCTCCCCCTAGCTGCAGCAAAGAGCATGGCAAAGTGATCTGCCTAAGCACCTAGGTACTAGGGTCCCTGCTGCAGCCAGAGCGAGGGAGCACTGATCTCCCATCACCCCTGGTTGATGAAGGGAGCCACTGCCTACGAACCCAGGTGGCATGTACATGGCTACAGAACGTATGCAGTTTCCCTGTTGCAGCCAGCGGCACAGGAGGGTCAGCAAGGAAGCAACTGCCTCCCTGAACTCCTTCTGCCTGGCTGTAGGGGAATGGGGAGTGGGGAAGAAGGATGTTGCTGGTGGAACAGCTAGGACCCACCATGCTTTAGGAAGGAGAACTCTAAAAATCATTTCCTTCCCTTTTGTCACCCACAATGTCTTAGCTGCTAGGTCATGTACTTCAGTATGTAGTAACAGTCACTCATCCACATTAGTGCTTTGTCTGTGGTAGGACATACAATGACCAATTTGTAGGTATAAAATAGCAAATGTAAAAATGAGCACAGTAGCAGCAAAGTGTTTACTTTAAATTTGTATCCTTAATATTGTGTATACATGTCAATACATTATCTGTGAGCTGATAGCCTTATGGCCCTTCAGAATTATAAAAGTGGAATGTGGCTCTTGGGTCAAGAAGTTTGGGAACCACTGCTCTAACCATTTCTCTTCTCTAGATTGTCTAAATATGAGGCAACGTCAGGAGAAGCAACCAAATCTAAACACTGAACTCAAGAGTGAGAGTGTATATGAATGATAATAGAAGAACATTGAACAAATAAACATTATAGCTTGAATGATGAATTATACAAGTTATGTGCAATCCTGTTTTACAGCTAAATATTAAAACAAACAGATTTAGAAAAGCTTAAATAGTTTTAAAAACTAGCCCATTCTTTTTACCCATATACAATTTGGTCATTTCTGTTAAGTACCAACTCAGCACCACACTAGAAATGGAAGCAAATGGCCTAAAGCACAAAGGTAGGAATCAACAACTCGCACATATGGTCCTGGCTGCTCTAGTCCTGATGTCTGTAGATTCAGAGAAACTGCTTTACTTTTCTGATTGACCACCCTTTATAAAATTGGTATATGAACAAAGCTTGCTTATTTACATGATTGCCATGAAAATTAATGCTTCTAAAGCACTTTGAACATAAAAAAAATATTATACTGTAAAACAAGCAAGGAATCCTGTGGCACTCAAAGACTAACACATTTATTTATTGCATGAGCCTTTGTGGTAGAAAGCCCACTTTGTCAGATTTTCTTCCAAGAAACTCATGCGATAAATAAATCTGTTAGTCTTTAAGTGTCATAGGACTTCTTGCTTGTTTTGCAGAACTAGACGAATATGGCTGCCCCTTTGGAACTTGACATCTTACCTGTAGCCTCAGAATGTGCAGAAGATTCCATTCTGGTAATACGGTCAACAGTCAAACTATTATATGAAATTTACCTAAATTGTCTGAGGTTCCTTCCATATCTTTAGTGATATTCCATTATAGACAGAGTCAGTCTCTTAGGTCTAGTGTATTTCCTAGTTGAAAGGTCAAGTCCAATCCTGTATGGCCTAAAATAGGAGTGTCCAACCTTTCTGGATGAGGGGACACACTGCAAATCTCTTCTCAGAGGGCTGGTGAGCAAATTGTGGATAGTTAAGGATAGTAGAAATTGATCTTACTATTAATCAAATTTAAACAGTCAAAAATAAACACTGGTTTACAAACTCAGTTTGGTTCTGTAAAAGCAGAAACTTGCATTTCATACCTAAATGCAATTCTCAAATAATATTAATCCTTGCTACAGCAGACTTTATATAAATGTCAACTTCACAACTGTATGCAACAATTTTCACTTGTTAATTAAACTGCATGTCATGAAAACTTGAAAAAGGGTCAACTTACTTTTTTTTTTTTCCAGGATGTATCAATTTGCACAGCTGGGAGGAGAGCATGGCAGGGCATGGGAAGGCTGAGCGTCATTGGTGTGGCAGGGGAAAGTGCGGGGAGCATGGAGAGAAGGGGTGGGGGAAGGCTGGCAAGGGAGGATAGGGTGGGGTGGCAAGGGGGAGCACAGCAGGGCAGGGAAGGGCAGAGCAAAAGAGAGGAGGGATGGTGGAGGGGTGGCAAGGGGACATTGCAGGGCAGGGGAGGGTAAATGTGGCCATGTAGGTTGGGGAAAACATGGGGAAAGTGGGGAGCAGGGCAGGGGTGACAAAGAAGGTGGGGATAGCTGGGCAAGGGAGCTGTATGGTTAGGTGGTGGAACCTCCCCTACTTCCCTTCCCCTCACACTTCTTGCTGTGTCCCTGACCCCTTCATCCTTCCCTACACCACTCTGGCTCTGCAGCCCCTTCCTCAACCAGTGCAGTGTGGGCTTCCCTTTCCTTTGGCTACCAGACCCCTTTCCTGGTCCCTCACTGTGTGGGCTCCCTGACCACTTCCCTTCCCCAGCTCTATTGGCTCCCCAACCCCTTCTCTGGTCCCTGCTTTGTGGGCTCTCTGGCTCCTTCCCTTCAGGCTCCCCTTCCCCAGCTCCATCAACTCCTCGACCTCTTCCCTGGCCCTTGCTGTGCTATGCAGCCAACCCTCTTCCCTGTGGACTTTGCTCCCTTTCTCCCCTTCCTTGTGTGAGCTCCCTTGCCGCCTCCCTTTCCTTTCTATGCATGGGGTCTACTCTGATCCTTCCCTTGTCTTTCTCTTCCCCTCTCCTATTTCCCTCCTTGTCTTTCCCTGCACAAGGTCTCTTCTCCCTCTCACCTCCCTCTCTTGTCTTTCCCCACACTGTGGCTCCTCTCCCTCTCTTTTCCCTACTTTCCATCTTTCCCCATATGAGGACTCCTCTCCCTCCCTCCTCCTTTCCCTATCTTTCCCAGTGCCATGGGTCATCTCCTTCCCTTAATCCTCATAGGTTCCTTTTTCATCCCCCAGAGCTGCAGGGACTCACTAGTCCCTTCCCTGGCCACTGTACTACCTGAAAGGGGCTGAAACCAGCCCCTGAATGCAGCTGTCTGCTCAGGCTATTCCCCCGGTGCAGCTGTGCCCAGGGCAAGAGATTTAAAAGGGCTCCGACCAGCCTCAGCTCCCAGGCTTCTGTGGCAGTGCTCTACAGGCCCTTGGCAGGCCAGACTTTGACCTGTGGGCCAAAGGTTGGTAAAGTCTGGTCTAAGCCTTCCAAAGATCAGGGTCATTTCAAATTAATTGGTTTCTCCCTTGTAACTGCCATCCCTATATCCCAGTCTGGAATACAGGGGTACCCAAAAAAAGCATTAGTACAGCAACTAGCATAGCAGAGACTGCCAGAACTTTTGGGACTTTCATTTGTCTTTAATATTAAAATAGAATTGAATGTTTTTTTTGCAAGGGGGGAGGGAGATTAAAACCAAACTAACTACCATTGCCCCTTTAAGAGTTGAAAGGGTAGTTGAGGAGGAGAGACGAGGATGTAAACTGTAGCAAAATAAAATTCTGTACACAAATTTAGCTTAAGAATGCCAAGTTACTGACTGAGAAATTTTGACTTACTAAGAGGAATAGCTGCTGAGCAGAACTGCTGCTGTATCAGAGAAGGATGAGAACCTGCATTCCACCCCACTCCATGGAAAGATCCTCCAGAAATTCTGCCAGAGGCTCCTCCCTTTTCCCAGCTCCTCTTCCATGTTTTCCCCCCAACTCACAGGAGAGAATGATCTGGTCCCAACTAATCTACAGGAACACAGAATCTTTTAGTTGTAAGGTAGATTTCATAAAGTAACAATTATATTTTTCACATTGCAAAATAAAGGATAACTACACTCCAATATTTTTTTGATTAATGTAAATAAATATACAAGGATTTCAAATGTTAAAGTCTTAATAATTCAGAAGCAGATCCTCAGACTGGGTAAAATTTTCACAGTACCATTGAAGTCACTAGAGTTTTGAGAAGTTACATCTGTCAATCATCTGCTCCTCATGAAATCCTGGCTACACTGAAGTCAATGAGAGTTTTGCTGTTAATTTAGATGAGGCTAGGTTTTCACTTTCAGACTACACTGAAATGACCAGTACTGTAAACGTATGCCTGCCCTGCCACACTCAAATGCAATTTTAGTTTGTCAGGCCTTTTTTGTTGTCTGTTACTCTTTCAACACAGAATTGGAAGATTCGCTCAATACCTTTTAGCCTATGTTATTTTATATTATAAAGAAGTTCACTTACTGCATCTATCTTTTTTCAAACTTATTTATTTTACTTTATTCATTCTCATGGCAAGTAAGTTAAAAATCTATAATGAAGGAGCAATTCATTACCAGAAGAGACGAATAAAGGAAATCTAGAGAGAGAGAGAGACCATGCGTACTGAAAAGCAAACTATTTGCTTTATTGATGTCAATTCCTTGTCACTTTTAGCATCAAGATGTTTATTTCATATGGGAAGCAAGTAAAAGCAGGGGGGAAAAAAGTAGCTTTAATACTCAATTTGAACATATAAAAAGGTAATTAAAATCTTTAGATCAAAAGATTTTAGTTAGCTGTTAAGCACGTTCTGCTATCAAAACTTCAGTTTAAGATAAAGCGGGTCTCTGCCTTTCTATACACTGCCTGTAACTATAACTGCATCCTTGCTCTGAATGGCTTAGTTATGCTTTATGCACAAAATTTGTAATACCTTATTGCAAATTAAACTATTTTAAAACAATGAAATATGGCTGCTTGTGGTGCATATAATAGGCACAGTTATATTCTTATCTGATGCAAACCCATAACTCTCAGTATTGCTAATGGAAGAAAGTTAGATGTGTGCATCAGCAGCAGAATATGTGCCTTACTATTTAATAGAGAAGAAATACCAAAAGTTGATAAATAAGACTAAAATTTTCTCTGGCATTGTCCCAGGCAGGCACAATTTACTCTGCTGTCTGATACATTATGTATATTTGCATATACAGTTAAAGGCTGAGAGGATTCTAGGAGAGGGATGCAAAGTAGCTCCTGCCAAAACAATTAAGACAGTTAAGGATCTGCCAACAACCAAATTTGAGTGGGAAAAGTGTTTTAAGGTAAAAAGTACCTGCACTAGAAGAGAAGTGTGTAAGAAAACAAAGTGGTAAGGAAAAAAGAATCAAGAAGCAGATGAAATGGTGAGATGAGAAAAGAAAGAGGTCAATAACTTATTGAGGAGGTGGTTAAAATAGATTAGAGGAGGCTGTGGGTGAAGTATAGCTAGAGAAAACATAGGGCAGCCAGTTTCTGCACCCATAACACCCATGCCAACAATACCATGACTAGGGCCTCATAAGTTAAGACCCACTAAGTTGATCCAGCGATCGACTTAACTAAAGTACCCCTTCAAATGGCATAGCACTGTAATGATGGGAACACATTTCCCATTGGTGCAACATAGTGAAGATGCCACACTGAAGGGGAGTTAGGAAGTCAATGGGAGTTATGCAAGCTACTCTGTGTAGCTTTCATAATTACAGTCAATTGCCATCAAATTTCAGCATTTACATAGACTTACTCTCTGAATTATCTTTGTAGGCACCCAGTAACACCATCAATGGCAGGGGAATAAGATACAATGACTGTATTTTTTGGATACTCTAAACTTGCACCATCTTCCCTAGATGACCATTTGTGATACCAGTCTCCTCAGCGTAACACAGACAGAAAGGGAAGATTTGCTACAAGTAGTACATGCCCACCCCTTATGCTGCTATCCCGTCCTCTACAATGATGCCTATTGATTTAATTGCAGAGTGACTGGGTAAAGTTTCTTTAGGCTGCCCTTCCTTCTGCAAATGATTGCAGACTACCTACGTGCAAGTTTCCTAGAGATATCCATGGAGAATTCTCAGAGGATCCCCATGGATATAGTCTGTTCTGTGAGTAACCATCTGCAGAAGTTTGCTAACACCCAGGAAGTGCATACTCCTTTTTTCCCCCCAAAATAAGCAGTACTGGGAACCGGACCACAGAAATGAGTTTTTCTACCTACACTCATCAGATGTGCCTTCCCTGCCTTCTCAGTCAGTATCACTGCCCTACGTCTGGCTAGGCTGCTCTAAATAATTAACATGTCCTGGTTCTCAGGGGGAATCGCTACCCCTCTTCTCCTGGTCCTTCTCCTCCTTGTAGTTCTCCTCATGCATCCCAGATGGGGATTCATTGGTGATATCAATGCTGCACGGTGGCAGAGTGTTGGATTCACCACCAAGAATCATGAGCAGCTCTTCATAAAAGTGTCACATCTTCAGTGATGAGTCAGAATAACTGTTCACCTCCCCAGTTTTCTGATATGTCTGCCTCAGCTCTTTGATTTTAATGAAGTATTGCTGCATGTCCCTATTGTGACCATTCACCACACCACATAATATCTTCTTGTAGATATCTAATTTTCTTCTGCTGGCGCAGAGCCCAGCCAGAATAGACTCTTCACCCGACAGGCTGATGATATCCAAAACCTCAAGTCGAATCCATACTGGAGTGCCTTTTGGGCATGCAATCACCACGAACAGTTTAGCTACAAAGCTCACATCATATTATGTAACAGGAAACGGGAATTCACAATTTCCCAGGGCTTAAGGGGAGAAAATATATCCTATGTATATGTCCACAGCATGGCAGAGTGCACATGCCCAAAGTGCTCACAACAGAGCATAATGGGATACCTCCTGGGGGACAAGTGATGTTAATTTGCACTTTGCGTACACTGACACTAATTCAATCCATAGAATTTGACTGCAGAGCTATGCCAGATGCAAAGATGGTTTTATTAAGTTGAATTTAACCACAATTTAGATCAGCGGAACTGACATTCCAGTGAAGACACATACTTTAGGGTGTTGACATAAGCAGTATTACATCAACCTCCATTGTCAGTATAAACCAAGCCTTACTGATTACTGAAAAATAAAATGTTTTATGGGAAATTTCGTGTTTCTGATTTGCATTGGTCCCATGGTCATGTTTTTCAGAAACGTGTCTATGGAATTACTACATTTTTGTTTTTTTCAAAACTGAATGATACTTGCAGTTGCTATTTTCTCTTATAAAATGGCTTATTTTGAGAAAAAAATTAATAAAAATGTTATGGAAAATTATGTGAAAAGACAAATTTCAAAGTTGTCAGTAAATTTTTATTAATTGTTTCATGGTTAAAAAATCTATTCTGCCATCAAAAAATAAATGAAAAAAGGCCACCGTCTTTTTTTATGATAGTGATCACTAAATGAAGAAAGAGTAAATTCCTTATTGCTTTGCTGGGATTAAGAGTTCTCATGTCTTTACAAGGAATGGGTAGGCACTTGGAGATCAACCTTGCTAGCTGCTGCGTATTCCTGTGAAAACAATTCTTATAACTATCCTTAATCACCCTAACAAATAGGGATTGAGAGTTCCGAGTATTTTTCAGAACTGAGGCAATGCTTCTAACAGTATGTAAATATTCAGCACCTGTAGGGGGCTACTACATAACATATGTATCATGCAAGTCTCATTTAACTCCAAGTCATGGCAGCTGAAGTGGGATTAAATGATACATGCCTCATGAGTAGACTCTGAAATAGGATTAATTTTGCTTTATGGAAAACAAACAAAAAAAAATCCACAAAAACAAAACTTCCAAAATTCTTCCATGACACTTTCCAATTATAAACAGTCGCCATGTTTTTGCCTTTGCCTTCTCCTTGTTATACAAGCATTTGGCTGAATGCAAGCCTTTTCAGATTGGCAACACATTACTTCTTTGACATGACTCTCCCGTATGAAGGACATGCAGTCCAAAATTAAATTAATAGTAACAAATTATTATGAGTATTATTACTATTAATAACAGCCAGATACTTCAGCCAGTTTGGGACCTTAGTGTTCTAGGCATCGTAAAAAATTACATAGTACCTAACAGCTTCCACCTCTCAAATCTGACTAGGCATTGATTTAAAAGGAGAAATCTAACAACACCTGAGCTAATTCACATAATCCATTGATATGTGAGGAATCAACATATTCCCCACTATTTGTTTCCAGCTATAGCATAAGCTTCCTATTTCTTGGTGAATGAGCATTTTACCAAGCCAGGTTTGACTGTTCAGGATATTTTTAGGCAGCTATATTGCTAAATAAGATGTAAGTCACACAAAAGCGAGAGAGTTAGCTTATTACACTGGCACATTAAGCATGGCTAAGGTTAGAGACAAATGGTTCTTTAGAGATGCTGAAAATAAAAGGGTTCTCCCACCAATAAATTTTCAATAAAGATGAAATAGAGTTGGACATACTAATGAAATATGTTAATTGGCACTTCATACCAGTTCATGGCATCGATGATATGCTCTACTGACATTTAAAGTGTCTTGCAAAAATGCTGGGAAAATATCTTTGCACTGCCAACATAAGTCCTAGAGTTGTGACAATGCCTCAATAATGATGAATAAGTGTAAGAAATCTCAAAATATTTTGGATAAAACATGAAAGGTGAAAGCATAACTAGATTAGACAATATACAGACAGAGGGTTAAACCTCTAATGTGAAGCCTTAGAGCTTTATAGTGATCTCTGCTAGCACACAAGTATAAAATGAAAGGAGTAACTAAGGGACTACAGGGAAGGTCTTTCTAAGAAAGGAAAGTGTGGATGCCTGTTGTAACTCTACTACTACAGCAGAAGTCTATTACTATAGTAGAAAAGGGGTTTGGGGACTTGTCATGGGCTTTGCCACGATGATGCGAAGACTGGAAAGTGAGTGTGGCTCAATAGAATTCAGTCAGAGGTCACAACTGATGTGAAGCTGAAGGAAGAATAGAGGCAGTTCATTTTTGGGTCATGAAAAAGAACCAATTCACAAGCTGTATGTGCCATTATTTCTTGATTTGGCACTATGTTACGGCAGCAAGAGGACTCCAGAATGATAAAGCACATAAACTACAGCCAGCACTGATGAAACTATCTAACAGATATAGAGCTTTAGATGTTTTACTGTCTCCTTAGTGATCTGTCAGGGAAGGATGTCCTCTCTGTCACAGGGATTACAACAGAAGATTCAGGCAGAATGATGAAACAATATCTACTGTGTTTGCAGCAAATCAAATAAGTGTGTCAAGATCTCCCAATTTTATAATGAGAATCTTGATAGTCAGGGCTTTGTCTTATATAGGTGCCAGTTGCCCCTACACCCATGTCCTAATTTTCCACACTTGCTACGTGGTTACCCTAAGCAATTGAGAAGCAAGTCTTAAGAAATGGCATAAAGTTGCCAGATTCTTGCCTAGGAAAAGGGAATTCTTTTTTCAAAAATCAGAAGAGTCTAGCACAAAAGACTGTGCAGTGTGGTTGTGCTTTGCTCAGTAAAAGCAGAATTCACATGACATCTAAAAAACTCCTGGAGAAACTGTCTGCTGTCACCACAGACAGTAATAATTAACTGCTTGTGGATTTCATCTGCTTCAAGCCTCTGCTGTTTTCCCTCTCTCTCTTGTATCTTCAAGAGAAAGAAGTACTGAAAACTTTTACCAACAGGTGTCATGTACTGATGGAGCTAGCCACTGAGACACCACAGTCCAGGCTGCTGTCATGCTTATCAGAATACATTTTCTTTCTCCCACACTCTAATGCTTTCTGTAAAAGCTTATTCAGCATGGTCATAAAAACTCCACTTAGGTTCACATTTCATTGGAGAAGATCAATCAGTGAAAGGACATGCTACAGTTGGTGCATATGCTAATCACATTGGCATCAGAAACCAACTCTGTGCAGTGACGGTATTAAAAAAAAATCAATATATTCAAGAATGCACGGTGCAAAATGGGGTCACCTTCTAGTGAGCTGATCCAAAAGGCCAAGTCAGCAACACAGAGAAGTCTGATGATAGCAAGGAAGGAATGGAATATATCGGTAATTAAAATGCTGACTTACTCAGTGTGCTGCATCTATATGAGCAAGACTGCACTTTAAAATTCATCTTCATTTTACTGATATCATAACAGTGTACTTATTATCTATGTATACAGCAGTTCATATAAGGTTTTTTTATTCTTGTTTTAAATCCAAAAAGAACCCACATTACTTTCCTATCAGATAGGAGAGAATGGGAGAATTTAAAGTGCTTCATTTTTCTCCTTCTCTGAATGTTAGACATTACATACAATTTCTGCAATCACTGTAACAGTATCACAAGCTATGCTTACTAACAGCTGGGCTAAATCTTAAAGCTAAAAGTTCATATTTTGCACTCAAAAGTGAAAACTTAACTGAGGATGGAATTAGACCCAACAGAAATAAGTGAAAATTAATCTCTATTCTATGCATATGCATAGAATTTCATTTCATTTCATTTCATTGCAGTATCATGAGCTGAATCTATTGTAAAACATGACTACCTAAAGACAAAAAAGTTGTATATTTAAACAACTATGGCAGGAAATTCACAGAGTCAAGGTTCTCATAGGATGAAAACAATGCTTCAATATAAAAATGGTTTAACTGCAGAGGATCTGGATTCATACCCACACTGCACAAAGGATAGAAATTTACTCATATTAGAGGGACAGCACAAAACATATGACCAGCATAAGTGCTACTTTTAGAGGGAGAATTCATACCTCACTGTGGTAAATGTGATGCAAGAGGAATGGTCACTGAGCACACAATCTGGCTGCAGGCATCATTGAACTGAAGATGTTGGGGCTTCGGCCCCTGCAAGCCTGGATTAACTGAGCAGCAGAGCATATGAAAAAGTAACAAGAGGCATGATCCTGCAAGATACAAAGGAACTCCTGGAATAACCCTTTAAATTCCCATTAATTTTGGTGGTACTTAAATTAATCTCATGCATAAGTGTTTGCCAAAGTGGATAATGAATATTTATACACTACTTTGGGGTTTTTTTGGTTTTGTTTTATTTTACTATTTTCCAAAAGAAGAGTGCAAAGGAAAGCCAGAAAGAAATGTTAATGTAAACCCCTCATAAAAATGCATTACTTTAGTCTAATAGTCTTCAGTAGAAAGGTCTGTAAAATTTTAGCCATCCAGTCTCTTGACACATGGGAGGGAAGCCCCACTTCTAAACAAAAACATGCTTTCTTAAAATAAGTGACTGAAGAGTAAAACACAGAGTTTAAAATGTAATCCCAGGTTGAAACTAGAAATAAAAATATCTTTTTTTTTTTTTAAAAAAAAGCCCATTAAGTTTATTCATGTTCCAGAGGGATGCCGTGTTAGACTATTTAGCAAAACAAACAAGGAGTTCTGTGGCACTTTTAAAGACTAGAGAATTTATTTATTGCATGAGGTTTCATGGGCACAATCCCACGTCTTCAGAGGAATGAAACTGTCCCTGTGAAAGCTCATGAGACAAACAAACACGTTGGTCTTTAAAAGTGCCACAGAACTTGTCTGTTAAGTTCATCCACTACCTGTTTCCTATCACCACTCTGAAAACGTGATTGTTACATTTGTAACACATGATTTGTCTTGATCTGAGTTATGACACATTATGTAGCATTAATGCTCTATAATTTGAGGAAGACACATATACTTGTTACATTCATGCTGCTTTTCTTGCATCTTTCATTAGTCTCATTAGCTCTTTCTTCACACTAAGAGGATACTTTATCAATGTTTATCTAACCTACCTAATCCTTGCATGCATCCAATTGTTGTCCAAGATTTCCTGTCTATTCTGCCATGCACAGTACAGAAAATTCCCCCTGAAGATTTGAACTAGAGTCTTAACATTTAATAGATATCCCAGACTCAAAATAACATCTCTGTGTATTTTTGGCACCTCAATGGCCATGTATTCTCTTCCCCAAAACATCTGTTTATGGGCAAACTTCTGCAATGTTTACAGCCCACTTAGGTAAAATTCAGTAATTCATAGGCCCAGCAAATGCCACTTTTCACCACTTATTTTGGAGGTGGGGTTGCCCATCAACAGGCAGCCCTCACAGGTATTTGGTGAGGGGCTTGGTCAACTCCATTGTGCACATAGAAATGGCCCAAGACTATCTTGCACACCAGAATTTGATTTGATAACTCCAATACAACAACAGTGAAGGGTTGCAACTGTTATTCTAGCACATAGCTGGAAAACCAAACTCAGGTGGATTGTGTGGCAGACCCACATGCATGCTTTCATTTGGCGCTCTTCACAATTCACTCACAATCAACCCAAACACTCAAGCCTGGTTTTTCTCTTCTAGTACACCAGGTATTCTTTGTATAGAATGAATTTCACGCAGAGAGTAGCTTCTTACTGCATGAGTAATCCTGTGGATTTCAGTGCAAATACTTAGTAAGAACAGGTACTATGCAGCATGAGTAAATGTGGCAGAAATCAGCCCAACTGAATGCTAATACTTCTCAGAAAAGGCAAGTGATGAGAAAGGTATCCCTCATCCCTGCAGATAGCCTACATTCTAAACCTCCTTGGCTCAGTCTCTGCATGCCTGAAGTAGATTATTAAAATGGCTCTCAATTATGCTGGCCTCTTTTGTGGAGCATCACTATGGTTGACTCACAGTGAAATCTGAGAGAGAACTAATCATGAAGTTCATTCTCTGCCACTGTGGAATTCTTTCTATATTTGCACTAGATAGTGCTATGCTTCACATATGATTCCTTTCTCCTTTCATGGAAGTATAGAAGTTGGGGATGGGAAAGACCTATGTATCTAGGTCATTTAGTAAACATCACTGCTACTGCATGATTGTTTTTCACAATATCATTTACACTGCACTGAGGCTATTTCTGAGTTTGTTTCCCCAAGTACACTGATTTCTCCCTTTGCGCTTCTATTTTTATTGAGCTCTTTTCTTATTTTCTTTGATTCTCTCCTTGACTTGTTTTTCTAAGTCATTTTTTACCTTGCTGTTTTTCACATTTACTGTAGTCCTATCCATGTTTTATTAATAAATCTCTCATCATCATTTATCCTCCTGAGTAGCTGCACTTTCCTTTCCAGCTATCCCACTTGCTCTATAAGATATCTAATTGTTAAACATCCATCACATAACAATTTCTAGTTTTCCTATTGTTCACAAATGCATACATGGTGCAGAGCTGACAGGCTGGCTCATTTAAGAAAACCTTGTACAGAAAGGTCAAACAGAAAACAATTTTTCCAGGTATAACCAGAACAAGAACAACTCCTGCCATACAAGGCACAACAGAGATTGCCTGGGGAGCAAAATATCAAGGGCAGCAAACGTTTAGAAATTGCTTAGTTTGTGATTGATTGTAGCCTGGGAGGGGCAGACATTTTCCAGCTTGCTATTGAAAAGCCCTGAAGACTCACACCATACAATGCACATACACTAGACTACTAACAGTATATATTGGCTACCTACAGATTTCAAAAGGATATCTGTGTTAGTCTAGTCCAGTAAAAAAACAACAAGGAGTTGTGTGGCACTTTACGACTAACAGATTTATTTTTTGCATGAGCTTTCATGGGAGAAGATCCCACTTCCTCAGATGCTATCTGTTAGTCGTAAAGTGCCACACAACTCCTTGTTGTTTTTTTACCTACAGATTTGCCTATTCCACACTGAAAATATCATTGGGGCTCTCTGTTCTTGCCCTCACTTCTTAAATGTGCTACTGGTTGTGACTGGAACCATTACTTCATGAATGATATGTGTCAATCAGTCAGATAGAGCAGCATTGAGGGATTTGCTTTTATTATGGGGACAATAACAATTTTTAAAAATTGAATATAATGGATATTATTCAGAGGGTTTATTTTCTTTGAAAATCCCTGCCCAGCACACATAATAGGCAAACAGTTATATCAAAATATCATAAGCACATGGTTAAAAACCCAGTGGCCGACTCTCTGTGTCCAGAGGAAATTTGTTCCACTGATATGTCCATCTCAGACAATAGTTTGCTGGTGCTTCCAGGAAGATTTAAGTTCCTTCATTGCTTAGGATCCTTCACAGACACCATGCCACTAGTACTTTGTTGTGACATCACATCTGTTCCCGGCCTCCAACTTGCTGCCTCCTTCCACTGACAGCCGCACAACACTGGGGGGATAAATGAGAGGCAGAGATCCCAAGTGTGGTGCATATGCAACCAGGAAGGAGATTTTCTCTGACAAGGAATTTCCCTGCTAGGTATTTGCAATTGTTTTCATTACGCAATCCATTTGTTATTGGCTCATTGGGTTAAAAAAAGGTGGACTAAGAAATTTCAAGGCATATGATTATAGTTCATATTCATACAGGACTGATTCTGCTTTCCTTCCTTAGTTTGGCAAAACTAATAGAAAAAAAAATAGAGCCTGTTCAGTTTGGAAATGTAGACTATCCCTTGCCATTCAAAGACACAGGACAGCTACCAACTTCTAGCAATCATTGAATCAAAGGATTAGAAAGGACAACAAGGATCATTTAGTTCAACCCCTGCCAACAGACAATGAGGACAGAAAAGGTGAACTATAGGTTAATGAAATAAACATTCAAACCACCACTAGAGAAAGAAATTCAGGCAATTAACAGACAAATGTAATGCCTTGTCTACACTTAAAGTGGTGCATAGAGTACAGACACTACAGGTGTAGCCACACACTACAAGGAAAGACTACATTCACTACAGCAGGGAAGACTCTGGCACCAGGGAGGAAGTGGGACACTGAGCTGCTAAAAATAACCAGGGAGATGTGGGAGGCACTGCTTAGACTTGTAGACCAGTAGGTAGGGTATATACGTTAGAGGTGCAGGCATGTGGGACACTCTTCTCTACTCACCTAAGCCTGCCTCCTCATCTACCCTGCTATTTATACCAGTACTCGCTGGATACACAGTATCTTTATATATCACCATAGGTTTAGACATGCCACAAGTGATTGTTTTTAAAAACAAATACACATAAGCCTTCTGCTGTGCATTTTTCTGAGTGTGTTTGGTCCTCCAGTTCAGTTTTCGTTAGTTCTGTTCTCAGAATCAACTGAAAGTTTTGTTGTGCAGTGATGATTCTGACCATTTTTTTTGTGTTTCTGCATACAGTAGGTCACATAAGGGAGCTGATTTTAAAGACAAGGATGCTACTGTATTTATAAACTATATAACAAAAAGATCCAAACTATTATCTGCCTTGCAAAAAAAATCATTTAATCATGTAGTCCTTCTCATGACTCCTCCAATGCCCCTTTTGTCTTTCTCATCTATTTTTAGAGATCAAGAAAATTTGTTTCCAGCATTTCTTTTTAATTTGACAGTGAAAAATGTCAGTATAAGAAAAATACAGAATGATTTTTGAAAACTGAAAATTTCAATTTTTCATTGAAACCCAAGGAACTGAATTTGTTTTAGAAATGTGAAAAAAATAATTTGAATTTTGAACAGCTGCAGATATAAGTTAGCATAATCCTAGAATGTGACATGTGTGGGGAAAGACTGGTTTATGAAGTTTGTGGTCTTGTTTCTGGTTTGTATGAAGCCCAACTCAATGAGGTCCTGATCTTTAATTTGGCCTCTTGGACACTACCAGAATTCAAACACATCATAAAACAGCTTTTTTTTAATTTTCCATTTGGGAAACCAAACATGAGTTTTCAGCTAGAATTCAGGTCACAAAATTCACAATGGGCCCTAGTCCAACTATCCTCATTACTCTGCACATCACTTTACTCCTCTATACATAATACATGCGATTGACCCATGTGCGAGAGAAGCCATGGCAGAAAATGTGAGCTATTCAGTGAGTATTTCTAGAAATACATATTTTGGGGGTTTTTTTAGTGCACATTTTTAATTTTATGCACTCTTTGCAGTGAGGAACTCATTGCAATGTATATCAGTTTCAATTCTTTACAGACTAGGCTACACTAGTTCATGCTATATTGTACTTCATAAATTTAGCTTATGAAGAGTTAGTTATATATACACAATTCTTCATATTCAATTTGATTACTTTTTCCTATCCACTTTTATTTATGCTGAGTCCCTATTCAGCGAATCATTTCAGCACATACTTAATTTTTTTGCAAATGTGTAAGAAGAGATTACCTCAGTAATAAATCCTACAGTATTCTGATAGAACTTTTAATCTCCTCCTATTTTAAACATTACTTACTCCAACTTTTGCAGGGCTCTATGATCCTAAGCTATGGAGCAACAAGTACAGAACAAAATAAAATTTACATTCCACTGGAATGCTATTTATGCATTGCCAACATACATTGAAGACTGTGGTTAGGATTTAAAATTATGAAGGAAGGCAGGTAGTGGCCAGCTACCTATTGCCACATAATTCAGAAGAGGTGCAAAAACTGCTCTTTAATAGTGTTCAAAAAGCATTTCTGTATTTGTCAGTATTTAAAGGAGTCTTAAAAAACTGCTTCCTTACCAACCATTCTGATGTCTCAATCAAGATAGTATTTGAGACAAGAGGTGGAGAGAAAAAAATGGCTTTTGCAAAGCTGTTTATTGCTCTAATTGTTATTTACAAGCATTTTGAAGAGCAGTTTCTCCCTCTCTCCAGGCACCCACAAAACAGTATTACTGGGAAAACTGTTCCCTAGAAGGCTTTTTAAATAATTGTGCTAAGAAAAATAGCAACAACAAGAGCCCGAACTCGTGAAACTTTACTGTAACTCCAGGCAGGGAAAAGTATCTGTCCTTAGATCTTGGTGAAGAATTGGGTTAGTTTATATTCTTATTCATGGAATCACAAAATTTGTTCCTATAAACAAGACAGCTTCTTTTCTTAAAATGCAACTTTAACTGTTCCCCTGTATATCATTTCTTTCTTATACATCTCAGCTCACTCTAATCATAATAATAATCCAGTCCAAAATCATGGGCTGTCAATCCTAGCCTCCAGCTCCTCTGGGTCTTCTCAGTGCTTTTCCCTTGAATAACAGGATTATGAGGCTTCACCTGGTGCAAACACCTGTGCTGGTTTATTTGCAGAGGTGCAGACTACAATGCCAACTCCCAACCAGGCCCCTGTAGGCCCTAAAGCCTGGCCTAGGGCTCCTTGCCTATACAAAACCAGGTAGCATAGTAAGCTACCAAGATCCCAACGTCCACCCTGTGTATCTCCTCCAGCAGGCTTATTTATCTACCCAACCCAGGGCAACAGCTATTTCGATTTGCATCCTCAGGCCAGGGTCTATCATGACCTAAGTAGTGCTTTCAGCTGGGTCTCCCTTCCCCCTGCTTTCTAGTGACCCTTCCCCCTGCTAGTGCCTTTTACCCCAGCCCATACAGCAGGGGCAGCAGCACTGAGGGGAAAGGCACTGAGGGGTTTACTTCCCTTCTGCTCTGCCACAAGGGCAAATTTCCACTGTGTATATACAATCCCATGAAAGCAGAAGAAAAACTGAAGTTATATTGTTCTGTTTCAGGCTCCCTCTCAATAATAACTGGAGATATATTTTAAAAAATCTTCCTTTATTACCATCTCAGCCTCATATAAGTTTTCCCTGGCCCTATGGAGATATCACATGACTTTCTTATCATAAATCAAGGGCAATACACAAAATTGGGTTAATGTTTAGCAGCGGAGGCTTCCAAATTTTAAATTTTTTACACACACACACACACACACACACACCCTGTCAGTTAGTCTTTTGATCCATGGTTTTGTTTCTCCTTCCTCCAATAAATTACCTTTTACCTCCCCCACTTTTTAAATTTTAGTTGCAACCCAAAACCCTGTTTCTATTATACAAGAAGAACAACTTCTTTCATTCACTCAGTTCTATTACTCCTGACAACTCAATTCCACATAGAATTCTAAATGCTCTGACTCAGATGTCAGTTAAAATTGTACTGACATACTGACATTTTTAAAGCACATAAATGACTGTTAGTTTGCCCTTTTCCCTCAGTGTTATAAATGATTAAGTAAAAAATAAATTATACCAAATTCTTTATCTGCAGGAGTGGAAAGCATCATCCATCTGTTGATCAGACCACTTTGACTTTCTCAAATGCATGTTAATTTGACTGTTCAAACTCTGGAAGAAAAGGGATCCTTTAAGGGTCTGTGACATGGACACCTTGCACTACTGGTGAAAGTCATCCCTATACTAGGACTGTGCAAGGCCTATATAACACCAATTCTTAAATACCCCTTAAGACTGCAACGCAGAATTTACAAGTGGGACTTAGATGATGAATGGACTTTGCACTTGCCCTTAACAGGGGTCAGTTTCAACCTCAGAAATTATTAAAACCAAAAACAGCTTGCAGAAATTTTTGTGGTGGGAACTAGCAAAAATAGTGAACAAAGAACAAAGAAAGAGTGCTATCAATGGAAATGGACATTAATATCAAACCACTTCCAGCAGGACAAGTTAAATTTCAGCAACTCCACAACTCAACTTTTGGAAGCCTATAAGAGAACATCACATATTCATTAAGGGGGAGCAGGGCACAGACAGTCTTCCATATGGCTATGCTCATAAGTATAATTTACTTCCTATAGAATGGTTAAGGGACAAGGAGGGAGAGCAAGGGGCAAACTTTAAGCTTTACCAGTGTCTCCAATGATTTTTGTCCTGAAGTAATCTATAACCCATCTCCAAACAAAATCCAGTGCATGTAATTTCTCCTTCTGCCTTAGGCAAAAATAATATTACTTTACAGGGGATTAGAATTAGCCTACTGAGAAAATTCAGACTGCACCACATAGTATCCTAAAAAGCTCCAAAATGACTGAAGGTAGTACTCTACTGCAGCTACAGTCTTTTCTCCTCCATAGAGCCTCTTCTCATTTCTCTAAAAATAAAGGGGCTCTAGAGTGAGTCATTTTACATAATTCTCTTCCAACTGTTGCAACACTCAATTTGTGATGCCACCCCAAATCAGTTTATACATTCATCTATTAATTTACACATGAATGTATCAGTCATATTTTCTAGAATCAAAACAGGAAGGAAACAGATTTTACAGAATGCAACATAAAGATAAATACTTACATGCCAATCTACATGAAATTAAATGTCTACTGTGACAATTTCTAATATCTACAACACAATCTCATAGGCAGAGGAGCTAAGGCAGTTTAAACCATCTTTGTGCCCTCCTGATCCTGGGATGTTCCAGGGGCTGAAGAGGCCCTCTATTATAACAGACAGTCCCAGAGCCCTGATCGAGTCTCTACTCTCACTCAGAAGACTTTCAGGACTCTCTTTTAGGCCACATCACTTGGAATATGTGCAGAATGCAGCATCACATGCACCAGCCGTGCTCCGAATGCATCTCTCCTGTCTCCAGCCTTGCTCTTGCCCCCCTTGCACAAACCACAGACTGCAAGGAGGTCACCAGAGGAGTGATTTCTGCTGGTAGAAATCCCCTTTTGGCTGATACTAGGGAATTATGCCAGGTTCCAAAGGGGCAGCTGTATTTGTCTAGTCCAGCAAAAAAAGCCAGGAGTCCTCTGGTACTTAAAGACTAACAGGTTTATTTATCACATGAGCTTTCGTGGGAGAAAATCCCACTTCATCAGCCACTTTGATTTTCTCCCACGAAAGCTCATGCAATAAATAAACCTGGTAGTCTTTAAGTGCGACAGGACTCCTTGATTATGGTCCCCTTGACACCTTTCCAACCTCTTCTCCCATATTAAAGGGACTGAAGCAGGTGTTAGAAATTTAGTTATAGGAGCTGACATGATCTGAAATTTAACCGTAGGACCTGATTTGCAAATTGTAGCACATGCAAAGTGTTCACATGCCTGTGTGTATTCCTGTATGATTGAATCCTGCAAACACTTATCCACATGAGCAATTTTACTCAGGCTATTAGTCCTGTTAAAAAAAAAAACACCCATCAGATGTATAAAGTTACTTAGATGTGCTCTGATTAAGCAAAGTCCTTAATCACATGCTGAAGTGTAGTAAGTGAGTAACACCATAAGCTTCCAAGGGGCTACTCACACACTTTGTTTTAAGCACATGCTTAAACACTTTTCTGGTTTGGAGCAAAAGGCGAGTGTTTGGATGATCAAGGCCTTAATGAACTTATACCTGCATTGGTAGAGGTCTAGAGATGCAAATTTGTTCATGATTTTGCTTAAATATTTTTTAAAACCTTTTTATTTCAGTGTAACACACACAAAAGGGTGGCCCAGAAATTCTGAGTTTGTTTTAATTAGCTGGCTTTGGCAAAGAGCCTTTTATTTTCATTCCTTCATTCATTCATTCATTTTTAAGGAGGCAGGGCAAAGGGATTGGTAGTGGAACATTTTAAACCCTGATATCCTTTTTTGTGGACAATCCATGGGAGAAAGCTCTGAAGGAAGAAGCTCTGTGAGGATCTCTATGTGGGCTATCATTGTGGATATATGTGGTGGGGTTCCTCCTTTCTGGACTATGCTACTAAGAACCCCCTTGGTCACAGCAATCCCTTGGATTCTTAGGAGGATGATTCCTAGGAGTACAGTTCCATGGAAAAGATAATATGCCTCAGGATGCATTGTTCTACCTACAATAAGCCATGTGAAAATAGATATGTGGGGAGGGGAGATAAGCATCTCCCTATCCCTCCTTTCTGTCACCCTTCTCTTCCCTGGCTTGTCCAATTTCCAGTGAGTCTCCTTGCATGGGTTCCAGAAAGTATACTGCCTGGGTGCCTGTAGGAAGAGAGATGTAGTCCTGTGAAAGTAGCTGTTATCCCTTTAACCACACTGAAGAAGGGAAATACAAAATAGGAATTTTCCCACTGTCTAGAGATATATGATGCATGTGCCCCTGGGCTTATTAAAACTTGTTTCTGCATATGATATTTGCTCCATGGAATGCTAATAGGCATATCCTCTAATTCAATATTTATTTATTTCAATAAACTATAAAAGCCTACACAAAACAAATACATATTTAGATATCTTGGCTTCAATTCCCATTTCTTCAGGATGCATGAGGAATTGTTGAATCAAGGCTTGACTGAATATACTGACCTTTGTATTTAATTCCGCTTATTGACCTCACCAATTGGTTCAAATGAAATTAGCAGTTAAAGTAAACAACAAACAAAACTCTCCTCCATAGCTCCTTTTCTGTTTAAAGCAAAAACTCACTCCTTGTTAAGATAAATTAATTAATCTTTTGTTCTTGTTCCACATAGCCTGTGAATGATTTCAAATACTTTTAAGATAATTTATAAACATAGCAATTTAGAAACAGCCACTGATTTGTATCTATTGCACGGGACTCTAGCATCTTCTCTCTTTTCTTCTTGACTTGTAATTATTTCTTCCTCAACTCTTCCTTCCCTTTCCCCTCAAAAGATTCTATTGCTTCTTTGAGACTTCCATGTGATCACAAATTCATAATACCTATGATTTTGGGCTGTTTCTTTAAGAAAAAAATAATAAAAAGCTCAGTTTATGAACTGAAAAGTCATCCCGCCAAAATGTCATTTTCTACAAAAAGCACTAAAATCAAAATTCTAGAATTAGAAAGGACAAGTTGTGTGGGAAAAGAACATGAAAAATTAAAAACTATTAATGGTTATTTTATCAATGTATAACTATTACACATTTTGCATTCCCATTTCTGTATTTCCCAGGCACACTTTTAGACTGAAAGGTTAAGAAATATTTTTAACATTTTTGACATACTAAAGAACTGTACAAATTATGAAAAAGGGATATATTTGCTACATAAAATTGTATGTTTTACATGTCTGTAGGACAACATTAGACCTGGTCTAAAACCATAAAAAAAGTTTCACAGGAAATGCTGAAATTTCAAAGCAGTTCCTGTTTTGTGGGATTCAAAATGAACTCACAGAACAGGTCAATTATTTCAAAAATACAATTTTGATAAATTTCCCTCACAACATATTGGTACAAATGTCATAGAATCTTGAGCAAAAAATGGAAGGACTGAAAGATGGCTACAATCTGTCAAAATTTTCTCTCTGTGTCCCAAAAGTGGAGGTTCATTTGTGGATTCACCAGACACATACAAAGACCACTTAAAAGAAAGTTGATATTTATTAAATGCCAAGCTAGTATACTGAGTAAGTCACCCTAAGCAAAGCAAAGCAAAATATAAAGTGGGAAGAGTTTATGTCCCTTCAGCAACAGGAGATTCCTAGACAGCTGTGGACAAACCCGAGGAGGTTTCCGAGGAACCTTTCTCATAAGTCCTTTCCCATTTGGTGAGGTCCGGCAATCATAGGGGCTGTGCTAACATATAGCACAATTCAGAGGAGGTGGGGGGACCAGGCCTACCCTCTTTGAACAGGCTTGGACCAGCCAAGCTGGTACGGAAGGGAACAAAAATGCAAAAGCACAATCTAACATATAATAAGTAAAAACAGGCCCAAACACCTGTTAAAGCAAAAACATAGGGAAACGCTGGTACAATCTTTCTGTGCAGACAGCCCAGAAAACAGTTCATGGGAAGGTCGTTCCCATGGGAAAGGCTACAAGCATCTCTACATTGTCCATTACAAACATCTTCCACAAAGTTCCCTATAACACACTCATTCTCTTTTTTAAAAAATAAAAATCAGAAAAAATTGTGCAAAGAATTTCCACTAGTTCTAATCATTATTTTCAGCCTTGTGTGTCTAAACTTAGGTGTGTAAACCCATACTTATTCAACTAAATACTCGATGACATGGAAAGCATTTAGGTGCATAATCTGAAATACTTGTCTGAACATTTCTGCATTAGTTTTTAAATATATTTGAAGGAGTGGCATGCTCATACCCTCAGGAACTGAAGTTATCTATCCAAAGAAAGAACAGGTGTAGCACAGGCATACTCAGTACATTCACACTGCCCTTTCTATGGGTCTCAAACTTGTTTTGAGGGTGCCATCTCTACTGGTGTGAAAGAGCAATTGACTTTCTATCTCTCACCAATCTTTGGATTGTCTTCTAAGAAGGCAGGAAAAGATGGCAATGCTTAGCAGTTGGTGAAAATCCTTATTCACCAAGAAGTAGATTGAACTCATTCGAGCTAGACCTCTAAGAAATCTTTGAGTTTTATGTGTTCTTATTATGCTTTCAAACAAAAATTCACATTGCCAAAACATCAATACAATTTAGAAACTTAAATGACTTTTTTCCTGTTTTGTTTTCTTCCTGTTCAGAAAGACTGAGGATACAGGTTAGACCCTTTACACAGCTCTGTCAGCATAATGGGACCTTAAAGTGGACGTCAATGCTGACAGCATGGCGGAAAGATGCCTTAATGCAAGATCCAAGAGAGGAATGGAGAAAAGGGAATATACGACACTGACAATAAATCAATGACCAGTTTAATCTTACCTACCAAGCTGTAACTGCAGCTTTAGTTACATGTGAATAATTTATTCACTAAAAGCATCTATAGAATGCCATCATGTTGTTGGCTGCTAGCTTCCTCAAACAGCTGCTCCTGTCATGCCTTAAAAAATAAACCTAAACGTTTAATCTTCTGTATTCAAAATACTGTAACTCTATTTTAAACTTGATTCCATTTTAAAAAAAATATCTCTCTGGCTATTTCCTACACATAGGCAGTTAAAGAAATTTAACTTAAAGCAATCTAACTAAATCACTATAAAAATCATTAAATCGATTTAAGTTAAATCACTTTAACAGGTCCACACCAAAAAACTCAAATTGAACTAGCGTCTCTGGGGACAGGACTCGCTACTTGGATTTAGGAGAGGGGCACCATGGGAGGTATGGCAAGACAGCCCCCAGGACAGGCCATGCCACCCACCCAATCCCCTGCCTGGCTCTCACCTGGTGAGCCAGGTGGCTGGGGAAAACATCCCCCAACCCCAGCTGTGGGTGCACTGAGCTGGGCACGGGAAAAGGTTGCCCCCCCACCAGGCTGCAGGCTGGGGCACTCAGCTGGGTGCGGGGTAGGGACCCTTGTGCCCAGCTCCCGGTGCCCTAGCCAGGTGGTGGCAAGAAGTAATCCCATGCCACCCGGCTCCCCCTCTGTTGGCTGGGCAGCAGGGAAAGGGACCCCACACACCCAGCTCCCTGAGCCCTAGCTGGGTGACAGGGAAGGAACCCCATGCCGTCCGGCTTCCACAGACCTAGCCAGGTGTCAGGAGAAGAGACTCCCCACATGCCCGGCTCCCCCTACAGCTGGCTGAGCAGTGGGAGGAGGGATCCCAACAGGCCCAGCTTCCACAGCCCTAGCTGGCTGGCAGGGAAGGGGCTCCCACCATGCTAGCCAGCCGGCAGGTGAGGGACAGCAGCACACCTGCCTCCACATGTGCTAGCCTGGTGGCGGGGAAAGGATCCTGGCACATCTGGTGTCATGAGCCCTAACTGAGCAGTAGGGGAGGGATCCCCACATGTCTGGCGCCTTGAGCTCTAGCCAGACTGCAGGGAAGGGATCCCTGTGCGCCAGGCTCACGCTATGCCAACTGGCAGGGAAGAGACCTCTGTATGCCTGACTCCTGGTGCACTAGCTGGGCGACAGGGATGCCCCCCCCCACTGCCCAGCTAGCTCGCATGGAACCGGGCACACCAGGGTCTCTTCCCTGGCTACCCAGCTACGGCTTGAGGAGCCAGGCACGCAGGGATGCCTTCATGTTCACCCAGCCAGCTGTGGGGGGAGCCAGGCATGAGGGGGTCCCTTCCCCTACTGTCTAGCTAGTGCTCAGGGAGCCAGGCATGGGGTGCATCCCCCCCAGCCAGCCTGCCCTAAACCCAGCACTGAGGTCCCCCCCCCCACAAGCCAGGGGGAAGCCAGAAGCGGGTCTTCCATGAGCCTCTCACACCCTGGCCATGGTTCTGACCTCCCCCCTGGCCAGGGTGCTGAAGGAGGTGTTCCTTCCAGGGTGCCATGCACCCTGGCAGGAAGAAGGTCAAACCAGGTTATATCAATATAAGGGTTATATTGATATAACAGGTCCACACTGCATTGCATCAATATAATAGTTTTGGTTTAACCATTATAGCAATATAATACTAGGTTTTATTATATCACTTTTACATGTTTTATATCAAAATGAGAGAGCTTCTCATTTTCATATAAGGAAATGTTGTGTGGACCTAGCATTTTTTAAATCAAAATAACCAGTGTTATTTCAATTTAAACAGTGTGTGTGGCCATATCCTCTCTGTTTCTATAGGTAATTATACCACATTCACTGCTGTGACAGTAAAGGGTGATAAACCTAAAACATCCCATAAAATGAACAACATCCACCTAAAAAATTCAGTTACACAAGAAAATTTAACATGAAGTTCATTCTCCAAAGTGTGATATCAAAAATTTTAAGATTGATAGAAACAGAAAAACAGACAAATTATTACATTAACTTCTCAAATTTGACTTGGCTGTTTTTGGTTATTTAGAACAGGTCAAAATTTTCCTTTTTAAAAATCTTCATATCTACCAAACACCTTGTTCTATTTGCCTCAAAACATTACATAAAAATTGGCACAATAATCATGTATGCACAATTTCACTTGGATTAGCTTTTTTTTCCCAAACAAAAGAAAGAAAGAGGGGGCTGGGCATGAAAAATATATCACAGCTATAGATACAGAAAGCTAGCTTGAATCATAAATGTGGAAGGACTAATCTCTCTCGCCATCCCTTAATATACCTAGGAACAGCACACATAGCTATCATTTCCCAGTATGTATGCGGACAGCACATTCGCAATACTTAGGGACAATAGTTAATAACCAAGTAATACAAGCTTACACTTGATGACTGTGAAAAAAATTATTAGTATTAGATGTTATCCCTCTAAATGACCAAAGGGGTTTTTTAGTCTTCAAAAGTGCCACAAGATTCCTTTTTTGTTTTAGGGAAATAAGGGTCTCTCTTCATAGCTGTAATAGAGCTGCACCTAGAACTTATTCTGATCCTTGTAATTGATAAAGATACAGAAATCTGGAGAACCTATGAAGGAATCTATTGGACACAAACAAATTCAAAATAAAATATAAGAACATAAAGTTAACAGCAAAAGTAACTGCACACTGAAAAACTAAGAGAGAAAACAGCCAAGGACCATTACTGTAAAATTCAGGAACAGATAAGGCATTAATGGAGAGGATATAGAGAGAGAGTGAGGACACCTGTAAAAAGGAAAGGGTCAGACTGGATAACCCAAGAGATCAATTTATGATGCATGAAGTACTGAATTAAAATTATATTCCCTATAGTAATGAGATCAATTTCACAGAATCACTTATTGCATAAATCTGTTTGTCAGATGTTGTTTAAATGGGTCTTAACTACCATAGGTTCTTTAGAGGTGAGACATTTTTCAGTAATTTTTCCTTGGATTATTTATTCATTGAAGGGTAAAATTCACCTTTCTGCAAAGGTACAACATGAGAATTATGTGCCACTTACTCCCTATTTCTGAAGTCTTAAGCAGTATATGAGTGTAGTATAGACCTTGCCCCAACTCTCTGAACAATGAAGAATTTCACCTTGAAGTGAGATCGCCTCATCAACCTTGTCAATTCATACAGGAATATGTTTTCCTCTCTGTTAGCAAATTTTCATTACAACTGGTTGAAATTTTCTGAGACTATTGTTTCATTGGAAAATAGAAAGTTTGATTTAAAATAGATAGCCTTCACAGGAAAAAAAATCATTATGATTTTTCTGAGCTATTTCTTTTTTTATAAGTGAACACTTGAACACTGAAATTTTCTTTATTTTTGTTTCCAAACTACAGAGGTTTCCCCTCTACTCCTGCCCTGGCATCCATTTTGGCCATTTTCCAAATTTTTCCATTTGGAAAATTGTAAAGAAAAAAGTGTTCATTTTGGCATGTTGAAAGTTGGGAAACGGGAAGAAACTATGGACATGTAAGAAAAAAATGTTTTTCCACATTCTGAAAATTTCCTATGGCAAAACAGAATTTCTCATCAAGAAAACTTTAAAAAATGTTATTTTTCTGTAAAAAATGTCATGTGGTGGGTCCATTTTTTTTTTCCAGTCAGTTCTAGTTTCCACTGAAGTGTAGGAAGAAAAACAACCCAACAGCTCAAAACCTGGACCTCTCTTCAATGGCCATAAAAGACCTGGAGCAAAACAGAAGTTCTATAAAGAACTGCCAACTACAAATAGCAGATTACATCAATGTTTTCAATGTAATTACTCCCTTTTCTTACTGCTGGATCATGGCCCAACTGGTATTCTAGAAAGGACTTGTGCAAAGTGGGTTTTGGTGTGGGACAATCCAAGGTAGGAGAGAGTGGGAAGACAGGGTAGGGAGGATGGGAAGGGTGGTCCATGACTATGGATTTATCAGCCAATCCCACTTCATCAGGTAAAGGAAGACCAGTAGCAACAAGAACTATTCTGTTCCACTCAGTTGTAGATCTCCTGTGGTGAGCCTGAAAGGGGTTTTGTGACCTGGAATTCTGGGGTTGTCTAAACAAATATGTATATTCAAAATTAAAATCTGTATATGTACTGATGGTGTGGAGAATCAGAGTTCAATGTATTATTTTATGACAATCAGGTGTACCTCTGATTTCCTGTATGATATCCTTCCTGACTGCACAGAGTTAAATCAAGGGAGACTGTGGGGAAGTAAACAGGAAACAAGATGGATAAAAAAGTGAAGTACAGCTCAAAGAACATCAAGGACCTTTGAGGACACAATGGGAAAGCTATATATTGAGTAATACCTTCTGAGTGTCTCCAGTTAGGCAGTCAAGGTTTATTCCTTCCAGATTGTAAACTCAAATCAAAGGGATACTAAAAATTTTTAAAGCAGCTGGCATAGGGAAGGAAGAGAGAATGGGCTCTCAACAGTAACTGTAAGCCAAGTATACCTACACCACTCCAGGCATGTTTGTCTACCCTGTTCTTCAAAACCTTTAGTGATGGGGATATTGCAGTCTTGTAAGAAGCCTATACCATTCTTCAACTATCTTTAAAGTTAGAAAGTTCTTGTTTAATATCTAACCTAAATCTCCCTGGCTGCAGATTAAGCTGATTATTTAGTGGAAGAGAACAATTGAGCACAGTCCTCTTTATAACCACCCTTAATATAGTTGAAAACTGTTAGAAGGTTTCAACCCCCACTTAATTGCTTTTCTCAGAACTAAACATGTCTAGTTTTCATAAGTCATGCTTCTGAACATTTTATTTTTATTGCATTCCTGTGGATTCTCTCTAATATAACCACATCTGTGACACCCAGACCCGGACACAGTACTCCACCTGAGGTCTCACCAGTGCTTGGTGCAGTGTGACCATTTCCTTCCACGTCTTACATATGACAAACCAGTTAATGCACCCCAGAACAATATTAGCATTTTTGCAACTGCACCACAGTGTTGGCTCATGTTCAATCTGTGATTTACTATACCCCCAAAATTCTTTCCAGATGTGCTACTGCCTAGCCAGTATTCCTAGTTTTGTAGCAGAGTATTGGATTTTTCCTGCACTTGCGCACTGCACCTACCTTTATTCAATTTCATAATGTTAATTTCAAACCAATGCCCAAATTTATCAAGGTCACTTTGAATTTTGAAAATCCTGTCCTCCTCCTACTTTGACAATGACAATGCCCCATTGATAACTACTATTTGAGAACAGTTTTTCAGCAACCTGCGTATCCACCTTATAATAGTTTCATCTAGACTACATTTCCCTCAAATTCTTATGACATTGTCACATGGGATTATGTCAAAAGCTGTACTAAAATCAAGATGTATCTTGCCTGCAGCTTCCCTCCTATCCCCTGGACCAGTAGCCTCACAAAAGGATAAAATCATACTTTCAAATAAAGATACTGTCCTAAATCAAAACCTCTCCCCAGCTTGCTAAGAACTCACTGTCATACATATTGTCTCTTTTAGACAAGTCTGTTGTCCAGTTACTCAGCTCTCCCATTACATTTTAGGTTGTCACTGTCTTTTATTGCAGAGAATCTGGGAGTCCTGCAGTTTCCTTTTGCTCTCTTACTTACTCTCTGACCGTTTGCAGACCCATGTGCAACCTTCCCCTCCCGCACTATTAACTGTCAAGGCTAGAGGCCTCAGGAGAGACAGATGCACCCTAGAGGTGAATGCCTGGCTGCAAAGATGGTGTGGTCAGGAGGGATTTGGCTTCCTTGAGCATGGAGTCCTGTTTCAGGACAGAGGATTGACAGGCAGAGATGGCCTTCACCTGTCCAGGAAGGGGAAGAGCATGTTTGGGCACAGACTGGCTGACCTACTGAGGAGGGCTTTAAACTAGGTTCAATGGGGGAAGGAGACCAAAGCCCACAGGTAAGTAACAATGTGGGTGATTTGGGGGAAGGGATGGAACTTGGCGGGGGCTGGGACTGTATCAACAGCAATAAAAGAGAAGGTAGTTGGAACATGGGGAGGGGATCAGATAAATGTCTTACATGCTCTACTGAAGCCCCAATATGTGAGGAGAGTAGGGGAGGAGAACTCCAAGAAAAAATACAAGGAGGTTTATGTAATAGAATTGGAAATCAACATGACATAGTAGGGCAATCGACCGGGTATCTTAGGTGACTGTACACTAATGCGAGGAGCCTGGGAAATAAGCAAGAAGAATTGGTAATACTAGCACAGACAAGGAACTATGATACTATAGGAATAACGGAGATGTGGTGGGATAGTGTGCATGACTGGAGCTCTGCCATGGACGGGTATAAACTGTTCAGGAAAGACAGGCAGGGAAGAAGAGGGGGACGAGTAGTGTTATATGTAAAAGAGCTCTATGACTGCTCAGAGCTCCACTATGGAAGTGGAAGTGTGCCAGTAGAAAGTCTGTGGGTTACATTGAGAGGGGAAAGCAACAAGGGGGATGTTGTGGTGGGTGTCTGCTATAGACCACCAGACCAGAAGCAGGAGGTGGATGAGGTGTTCTATGGACAACTAGCGGAAGCTTCTAGATCACAGGCCCTGGTGCTCATGGGGGACTTCAATTACCCTGACATTTGCTGGAATGCCAATACAGCAGTGCATGGGCAATCCAGGAAGTTTTTAGAGAATGTTGGGGACAACTTTCTAGTACAAATGCTAGAGGAACCAACTAGGGATCTTGCACTACTCGACCTGCTGCTCACAAACAGGGAAGAATTGATCAGGGACGTAGAGGTAAATGGCAAGCTAGGCAGTAGTGACCATGACATGGTTGAGTTCAGGATCCTGATTAAAGGAAGGAAGGAAAGAAGCAAAACAAAAACCCTGGACTTCAAAAAAGCAGATTTTGGCTCCCTCAGGGAACTGATGGGCAGGATCCCTTGGGAAGCTAATCTGAAAGGGAAAGGAGTCCAAGAGAGTTGGTTATATTTTAAAGAAACCCCGCTAAGGGCACAGGAAGGTGCCATTGCAATTAGGAGAAAAAACAAACATGTGAGGCAGCCAGAATGGCTTAGCAGAGAACTCTGCTCTGAGCTTAAACATAAAAAGGAAGCTTACAGGAAGTGGAAGGTTGGTCAGATGACCAAGGAGGCATATAAAGATATTGCTCGGGACTGCAGGGATAAAATCAGAAAGGCCAAAGGACAAATGGAGCTGCGGCTAGCGAGAGATGTAAAGGATAACAAGAAGGGGTTCTACAAGTATGTTAATAACAAGAAGAGGATCAGGGATGGTGTAGGCCCCTTGCTGAATAGGGCAGGCATACTTGTGACAGAGGATGAGGAAAAAGCTGAGGTGCTCAATGCGTTTTTTGCTTCAGTTTTCTTCGGCGGGGTCAGCTCCCAGCCCACTACCATGAGTGTGGCAGATGGGAGAGAAGAAGACAGGCCCTTGGTGATGGAAGGACAGGTTAGGGACTGCTTAAAGAAGCTGGATGTGCACAAGTCCATGGGGCCAGACGAACTACATCCAAGGGTGCTAAGGGAATTGGCCGATGAGATAGCAGCACCGCTGGCCGTTATCTTTCAAAACTCATGGAGAACGGGGGAGGTGCCAGAGGATTGGAAAAAAGCAAATGTAGTGCCTAGTTTCAAGCAAGGGAAAAAGGAGGATCCGGGGAATTATAGACCAGTCAGCCTCACCTCAATCCCTGGAAAAATTATGGAGCAGATTCTCAAAGAGTCCATCCTCAAACACTTAGAGGAAAATAAAGTGATCAGGAACAGTCAGCGTGGATTTACCAAGGGTAAATCATGCCTGACCAATCTCATCTCCTTCTATGATCAGATGACTGGTTTTCTGGATGCAGGAAGAACTGATGTCATATACCTTGATTTTAGCAAGGCTTTTGATACAGTTTCCCACAGCATTCTCATTGGCAAATTAAGGAATTAAGGGTTGGATAGGTGGACTATAAGGTGGATAGAAAACCGGCTAGATCAACGGTTTCAGCATGTAGGAATCAATGGTTCCATGTCTAGCTGGCAGCCAGTCACAAGTGGGGTGCCCCAGGGGTCGGTCCTGGGGCCGGTTCTGTTCAACATTTTCATTAATGATCTGGATGATGGAATAGACTGCATTCTCAGTAAGTTTGCAGATGACACCAAGCTGGGGGGAACAGTAGACACGTTGGAGGGCAAGGACAGGATTCAGGGAGACCTAGATAAATTGGAACAGTGGGCCAGCAGAAATCTTATGAGCTTCAATAAGGACAAGTGTAAAATCCTGCATGTGGGACGAAAAAACCCCATGCACCGCTACAGGCTGGGAAACATTCAGCTAAGTAGCAGCAGTGTAGAAAAGGACCTGGGGGTCATGGTGGAGGGGAAGCTAGATATGAGTCAGCAGTGTGCTCTTGCTGCCAAAAAGGCCAATGGCATACTGGGCTGCATCAAAAGAAGTATTACCAGCAGATCAAGGGATGTGATCATTCCCCTCTATTCTGCACTGGTGAGGCCACATCTAGAATATTGTGTTCAGTTTTGGGCTCCCCACTACAAAAAGGACAGGGACATGCTAGAGAGAGTTCAGAGGAGGGCAACCAAAATGATTAAAGGGCTGGAGCACAAGGCCTATGAGGAAAGACTGAAAGCATTAGGCTTATTTAGTCTGCAGAAGAGAAGATTGAGGGGGGATTTGATAGCAACCTTCAACTACTTGAAGGGATGCTCTAAGGAAGATGGAGCTCGACTGTTCTCGGTAATAACAGAGGACAGAACGAGGAGCAATGGTCTCAAGTTGCAGTTAGGGAGGTCGAGGCTGGATATTAGAGAAAACTTTTTTACTAGGAGAGTGGTGAAGCCTTGGAATGAGCTCCCAAGGGAGGTGGTGGAGTCTCCATCTTTGGAGGTGTTTAAGGCCCGGCTGGACAAAACCATGACTGGGATGGTTTAGTGCGAGTGGTCCTGCCTCTGGCAGGGGGTTGGACTATATGACCTATGAGGTCCCTTCCAACCCTATGATTCTATGATTCTAACTGGCCCAGTTGGGAGCACCTGACCTGACTCAGATGAATAGGGCTTCCCTTCATTTACAGAGACCAACCAACTATGACAATCACTTTAACCAGGTGCTGAGACCAGCTCCTGGTGAAAAAGGACTTACAGACACCAAAACCAATTGAGCATGTTAAGTTAACAAGACTGGAAGACAGGCATCAGCCCAGAGATCCAGTATAAGAGTGGGAGGAATGCTGAGTTCTACCCAGAGCAGGGTAAATGCAGTGAAGCCTCTTCCCAAAAGGGTGCACTCGAGAGAGACTAGAAAGGCTATAAAATGAAGTTTGCTCTGTAGCAGTGACAGAACTCTAGGCAGGCAATCTTAAAAACAGAAAAATAAAATAAAGCTAATCACGGTGACCTTTACAAGGACACTGTTTCTCAAGTAGCTAGCTGTGCTGTTGATATTCTATTGTGTGAGAGGCTAACAGAGAATGTGGATGGTTTGAAGAAGTTGAATAATGAAGTCCAAAATTATTGAGGGCATATTTATGCTTAAAAGCTGATAAGTGAACATGTAGCTCAGGATAGAGAAATGAGATTAAAGACTAAATGTAGTTAAATACAAAGGCGATAGCACAGAAATAAAAGTCAGAGATTACCCAGTGCTGACTGAGAAAATGAACAGACTGTAATCATAGAAAATACACTACCATGAATCTGCATAATATTTAAAAGCAGCAAAATAGGTTTAGGGGTTATTTACTGCAGTATTAAGTATAAGATTAATTCACTTTGCAAGCACTATTAGGATTCCATTTGATACAATGGATTCATTCCTGAACACCTTATTACATGGAAAAAACAGCTTATTGAAACTGAGATAAAAAAGGAGCAGCAAAGAGCCCTAAAACAATTCAGCAATACATAAAATGAATAACTATTAACTGGACAGACTTCTGAATGCAGCTAAGCAACCAGAGATTAATGTTTTTTTTAATTTCTTTAGAATTAGCTAAGGTACAAATGGCTGCAGATGTTTTTACTAAGATTTTCCCTTTCTGCATAGTATCCCTCCTTTGAGAGGGTGGAACATCTCTCCCAGCTCCACCTTAAAGAGATCTCCTAATACTGCCTTTTCTAGTTAAAAATTAAAACCTTTTGCAATCACCCCAGATGATGAAACAGAAACTCATGTCATATCCTTCAGATAGGTTACTTTATGTGACATCAAGGGAACTCCTTAGCATTCTAAACTGATGGCATATGAGATATCTATTTTATGTGTCAGGGGACATGAGAAACATCTATTTTATGGAGGACATTTGATCTCAGCCTCCAGGTAGGAGTTGAATGAACAAAGATTATCAGCAATGCCACAGACTGAAGAGGAATCACACTCAAGATGGAGATGGACCTAACCTTTCTCCTCATTCTGTCTTGTAGTTCTATTTCAAGGAAACACATCTTGATACTAGTGTTCTGGCCAGTTACCATCCAATCTTTAACCTGCCCATTTTAGGAAAGTTTGTTGAGCAGGAGACGGGCCATCTCAAGCAGCATCTAAAATTCTCTATGCTTTTCAGACTCCAAGTCAGTCAAACTCCAGACCTGAAAAAGCAAAAGAAATGAAGGTCTAAATTTACTAAAACCAGGAAGAGGTGATTCTGCCCTCAGTGCTCAGTAATTAAGGCACCAACCAGAGGTGTGGCAGATTTAGATACAAATCTCCTCCCTAAATCATGGTCTCAAACTCAGGCCATCCATATCCCAGGTGGGTGCCCTTGCCATCAGAGCATATCTCAGTTTCTCCTGTTAAAACTGTTCTACTTTATAAAAAATAATTAAATATTCAGTGAAGCAGAGGATGGTAAAAGAGTGTTTCTCCTTCCCCCTCCCAACAAGTCAGCCACATTTGTCTTTCATATCCCTGTGCTATGGTGAGATGTCAGTAGGACCATCTGTTACTCTTCATTGGATGGTCATTTAGCTGAAACTCACAATCTCTAATTTCTGAACTGATTCAAGATATAGTGTTTATATAGTGTTTACCTATCTAAAGTAATGCATTTTTTCATGAAGTCTAGGCTGATGAGGACTTTCAATGGGATGGATAGGGTTTGGGGGGGGAGGTTGCTTTGGCCATTGGAGCCATTTTTAATGGACCTGTAGACCAAGTTTGTTTTTGAAATTACTAACTTTGTTGAAGAGATTCTATGGGCCAAAAGATGAAGAGAAGCAATCACTTGTTTTTCATGTCCCTCTTGATATCACTGAACAGATTTAATTATATATCATTATGCCTTTTCACATTTTACTGTCTGGACACAGAACTTATTGCTTTGCAATGCAATTAAGTGAGAACATTTTGGTTTTTTTAAAAAAATATATTTTTCTACATTCATTTTGAAGATTTCATTTCTAACCTCCAGTATCTGATCTTTTTAGTTTAAAAAAAACTTACCATAATGATAGGAAACAAAATATATCAGCTTCCGCTCGCCGAGTATTTACAATTAAATTACATTTCATGATATTTCAGTACCTCACTGGCATGAGACTCTTACTTTTAATCCATTCTTCAGCGTGATGGGAGATAGCCTTCACATTAGCACCATGCAAAAATGTTGGCCAAAGCTTTTTTTTTTTTTTTAACAGGAAAAATAAAATAAAATAACATATATGCAGATTTGGCAGCACCAAAACATGTTGCAAATTCATGGTAATTTCACCAAATAGCATCAATTAAACATCTTTTTCAAGTGCTAATTTTTTTTGAATTTTCAAAAATTCAAAAAAAAAAAATCCCAAAACAAAAATCACCAAACCCAACATGTTTTGTTTCATTGCTGGGATTAAATTGAATGAAATTTTGTGTTTAACCAGAAACAAAGTTTTCTTCAACTTTTTCATTCACCAATTTAAAAAACAAAAAGCAAACCAAAAACAAATAAATAAGAAAAGAAAAAAAAACTCAGAAAAACCACAGCTTACTTTCAGATCAATGTGATATTATCTTTTGTAATATTTTGGAGTTGCTAACAACCAAAAAAATAATCAGTTATTTGCCTCCCTCTGCTTATCACGTATTTGCATCCCACTGCTCAGCATTTATGCTCTCATCATTCTCCTTTATCCATACCCATGTGATTTCTAGAGGTCTTATTCAAAAATACACCAGATTTTATTGGAGAATCACACTATGGTGTCCCTAAAATTTCTGAGGTTTGAACAACGTCCAAAGGGGTAGCCGTGTTAGTCTAGTTCAGCAAAACAAACAAGGAGTCCTGGGACACTTCTAAAGACTAACATATTGAATTATCATATATGTTTTCATGGGAGAAAATCCCACTCCATCAGACGCTTTGAAGATGAGGGAAATTACAGAATGGTGGGGAAATGAATGCAGGGAAGTATAAGTCATGGGAACAGGTCACACTGTAATGCAAATCAAAATAGTTGTTAAGATTCAAACACTGGCAAACAGCATCCAGAGCAGGATGAGGTCAAATCACCTGTTGTAATGTGAGAAAAAAAACCAACCAAACAAAAAAAAAACAATGCCCCAATTAAGACCAGAAGCAAGGCAACTGAATCTGCAAATGAATTCAATTTTCCCTAGCTTCTCTTTGAAGCCTTGATTTAGTATTCATTTGTGTGAGCACAGCAAATAACAAATCATTAATGGAGTGATCACAAAGATTGAAATGCTGACCCACTGGTTTTAGTTTGTTGTGGTTTCTGATGTCAGTTTTGTGCCCATTAGTTCTTTTGTGCAGGCGCTGTCCTGTTTGTCCAATGTATAAGGCGGGGGGGGGCATTTCTTGCATATGATGGCATAAATCAAATTGATGATGAGCAAGGAATGACCTGTGATGGGGTAGCTGGTTTTATTAGGTCCTGTAATAGTGTCTTTTGTGTAGATAAGTGGGCAAAGTTGGCACGAGGGATAAGTGCCTGCTTTAATGGTTCTGTTGTTAAGTCTGTAGTTGCTGGCAAGTATTTGTTTAAGATTGGGTGGCTGTTTGTAAGCAAGAAGCCTGTCTCCCTTGGCTTAAGAAAGTGAGGGATCATCTTGTAGATGTGTTGCTGAGGTGTGACTTGGGGGTTGTAGGTGATGACTGGAAGCATTCTGTTGTTTTCTCTCTTAGGCTTCTGCTGTAGTAGTTGACTTCAGGATACTCACCTGGCTTTGTCAATCTGTTTCTTCACTTCCGCAGCTGGGTACTGTAGTTTTAAGAATGCTTGATAGAGATCCTGAAGGTGTCTGTCTCTATCTGAGCAAATGCGGTTATATCTTAGGGTTTGGCTGTAGACAATGGATTGTGTGGTGTGTTTAGGATGAAAGCTCAAGGGATGTATGTAACTATATCTATCAGTAGGCTTTCAATACAGGGTGGTGCTTATGTGTCCATCCCTAATTTGTCCTGTAGTGTCCAAAAAGTGGGTCTCAACAAACCACGCTGCCAACTTTGCCCACATATTGACATAAAAGGCACTATTCCAGGACCTAATAAAACCAGCTACCCCATCACAGGTCATTCACTTGCTCATCCACCAACGTGATTTATGTCATCATGTGCAAGAAAGCCCCCCGCCTTATACATTGGACAAACAGGACAGTCTGTGTGTGAAAGAATTAATGGGCATAAACCTAACATCAGAAACCACAACAAACTAAAACCAGTGGGTCAGCATTTCAGTCTTTTTGATCACTCCATTAATGATTTGTTATTTGCTGTGCTCACACAAATGAATACTAAATCAAGGCTTCAAAGAGAAGCTAGGGAAAACTGAATTTATTTGCAGATTCAGTTGCCTTGCTTCTGGTCTTAATTGGGACATTGTTTTTTTTTCTTCATTACAACAGGTGATTTGACCTCATCCTGCTCTGGATGCTGTTTGCCAGTGTTTGAATCTTAACAACTATTTTGATTTGCATTACAGTGTGACCTGTTCCCATGACTTACACTTCCCTGCATTTATTTCCCCATCATTCTGTAATTTCCCTCGTCTTCAAAGCATCTGACGAAGTGGGATTTTCTCCCATGAAAACATATGTGATTAAATAAATCTGTTAGCCTTTAAAAGTGTCACAGGACTCCTTGTTTGTTCTGAGGTTTGAACAGACTCCATGCCTATGTCTACATCAGGAATTCTAGTTTGGACTTGCTAGTCCAAACTAACCTTAGGCTAGTTTGAACTAACCGCGGCTTTTTCGCTTGAACTAGCCGCGCATTCTAGTTCAACATAAAGTTTTAGTTCAAACTAGAATGCATGGTTAGTTCAAACTAATGGCTTAGTTCAAACTTTTTAAGTTCAAATTAAGCCTTAGTTCATGTCTTGCCTGTGCTTAGTTTGAATGTTCAAACTAAGTGTGGAAGTCCAAACTAACCAAATTTCTTAGTTCGGACTAGGCGAAGTCTTCTGTAGCCAAAGGCTAAATATTCGTATGGACTAAACTTGCTTAATCTGGACTAATTTGTCAGTGTAGACATAGCCAATGAAGTGAACACATACATTCCACCCGTCTGATGTGTGAAATCAGCCATTGATGTTTATGCTCTGTTTTATAATTAAAATACAATCAGTTATGTATTAAAGCCTTGTTTCCCATCCCAAAATATTTTTGTTTGACCTTTGCCTTATGCACTGTATTTGAAATGAGAAAACTTAGTTTTGGACCAAGATTTTCAAAACTTACTAGATATCCTGAAGTTAGGCTCCAACGTCCAAGAAGTGGCTTGATTTTCCAGACTACTGAGCCCCCAGCAGATCCCACTAACATGTTCAGTTGATATATGCTTTGGAATTAAACTCTCTGTCTCTCTCTCTTTCACTCAATAGTTTTATGATGGAGACCACCATCTTCACGTCGTGAGAGCTGGCTCAGCTTTTCTCTAGGGGACCATCAGAAGATATTCAACTGCAGCAAGGCATGATGTTTCCCAATATGCAGCTACTACATGCCTGAAGTTCAGCTTGAGTCCCTTCAAATCCATTGCCTTTAACCAGCTAGCACTGCTAGCTTGCATACACATGGGGTGGAACCATTTCCCTGCTTTCTACCTACTCATATTAGATGTTGCATGTTCCCAGCAGAGTAATGCAGGAGCAACAGTTTATCCTGTCCTTTATATGTGTCACAGAAAGGAGGTAGACAATTCTTCTCACAACCCATGTAGGCTGCTCCACACCACTGCACACCCCTATAAAGGTCAGGTAGACTCAACAACTCACTAACCAAACAATGGCACTGGTATCTGAACCTGGGTTTTTACAGAGAGCTCAGTCCTGCAAATTTCAACTGTTCCTGAGAAGTTCTGGATGTCATCAGCTCTTGCTCTTAGATATAGGTTTCTAAGTGGAGAGAACTCATTAACTTGAGAAAACCCTTTATTAATTTTTGACCATGTACTATTTCTTCAAAACTGTCTTTAAATGAACTTTTATTCTATGTGGCCACTCAGCATCTTGACGGATGAAAGGACATGACAGTCAGTCTGTCACTGGTGCTTCGCAGCACTCTGGGAGAAGAGGTCTATACACAAACAGTAGATCTTCCCACAGTTCCCACCAGCTTTCCAGATGGAAGAGCACATACTGTTTCCTGGCTCATCTATGGGTCTCAGTCTTGGCTCTCTGATGACTCTCCATGATGTCCGCCCCAGCCTTAACCTGGCTGTCATCCAGACACAGCAGCTTTAGACAGGGCTGTCCTAGTTGTCAGTAAGCACTAAATTTCTTGAGATTCTGCTTGACATTGTTACTGTATTGGAGCTTTGGCCTTCCTCTGCTTCATAGGTAGATTCTGAGGTTACCATAAAGTGCAACCTTTGGCAGGCAATCTTGAAGCACGTGCTTCACATGTCCCAGTAAAGCCTACAGTCGGCCAACATAGTCTACATAGACAATAAGACGTTTCTTTCAAGGATCTTGTTGTTCGTGATCTGTCAGGCCCAGATGACTCCAATGATTTTTCTGAGAGAAAGGTAGGAGTTGTTTGATCTCTGCTCCTGCTCAGAATATGTGACCTAGCTTTCACAGTTGTAAAGGAGGTTACTGAGGACACAAGACTGATAAACAAACACCTTTGTATTCACAGTTAGCAGCTAGTTATTCCAGACATGGGAGGTAAATTGCCAAAGATGATAGAGGTTTTGCTAATTCTCACATCAAATTCTGTATTAAGGTGGTTGAACTTGCATAAAGGGTAACAAGTGAGCCAGAGCTTCATTTTGACATAGATCGCTTGGGAGGCTGATCTTAAGGGGAAAGGTGTCCAAGAGAGCTGGTTGCATTTTAAAGAAACACTGCTAAGGGCACAGGAGGATACCATTCCAATGAGCAGGAAGAACAGCAAATGTGGAAGGCACCCAGTGTGGCTTAACAGAGAACTCTGCACTGAGCTAAAGCATAAAAAGGAAGCTTACGGGAAGTGGAAATTTCAACAGATGACTAAGGAGGCATATAAAGATATTGCTGAGGACTGCAGGGATAAAATAAGAAAGGCCAAAGGACAATTGGAGTTGCGGCTAGCAAGGGATGTGAAGGATAACAAGAAGGAGTTCTACAAGTATGTCAATAAGAAGAGGATCAGGGCTAGTACAGGTCCCTTACTGAATAGCACATGTATCCTCGTGATGAAGGATGAGGAAAAGGCTGAAGTGCTCAATGCTTTTTTTTACTTCAGTTTTAACAGGGAGGGCCAGCTCCCAGCCCTCTACACTGGGTATGGCAGATTGGAGAGAAGAAGAGAGGCCTTTGGTGACAGGTCAGGTTAGGGAGTACCTAAAGAAGCTGGATGTGCACAAGTCCATGCAGCTGGACGACCTCCATCCGAGAGTGCTGAGGGAGTTGGCCAATGAGGTAGCAGTACTGCTGGCCCATTATCTTTGAAAATTCATGGTGAACGGGGGAGGTGCCGGACGACTGGAAAAAAGCAAATATAGTACCTATCTTCAAAAAAGGCAAAAAGGAGGATCCAGGGAATTACAGACCTGTCAGTCTCACCTCAAACACTGGAAAAATCATGGAGCAGATTCTCAAAGAATCCATCCTGAGACAGTTGGAGGAAAATAGAGTGATCAGGAACAGTCAGCATGGATTCACCAAGAGTAAATAATGCCTGACCAACCTGATTTGCTTTCTATGATAAGATGACTGGATTTGTGGATGTGGGAAGAGCTGTTGATGTGATATACCTCGACTTTAGCAAGGCTTTTGATATATTTTCCCACAGCATTCTCGGCCACAAGTTAAGGAAGTATGGGTTGGATATGTGGACTGTAAGGTGGATAGAGAACTGGCTAGATCAACAGTTTCAGCGTGTAGGAATCAATGGCTCCATGTCTAGTTGGCAACCAGTAACGAGTGGTGGGCCCCAGGGGTCGGTCCTGGGGCCAGTTCTGTTCAATGTTTTCATTAATGATCTGTATGATGGGATTTATTGCACACTCAGTAAGTTTGCGGATGACACCAAGCTAGGGTGAACAGTAGACACCCTGGAGGGCAGGGACAGGATTCAGGGAAACCTAGACAAATTGGACCAGTGGGCCAATAGAAACCTCATGAGGTTCAACAAGGACAAGTGCAAATTTGGGCTGACCACACTTTTATATCAATATTTACTGGAAATTCTCTATTTTGACCTTATTTGACTATTCTTTTACTTCTTTTCTCCTCCCATAATTTCATAGCTTGTGATGGGCAATCATTAACAAACAATTAATTTTCTCCTTTTTATTTAAAAATGGACACTCCAAAGGGGCTTTTATGCCATTCATATGGCATGTTCTCTTTAAAAATATTATTGAACAGACTCATAAAATATTTAATGACTTCTCTTCCCAATGATTTCAGCACATCCACTGGTACTTTAGTTTATCTGGATCAAGTGCTTTCTCTTTCTTTATTTTCCCAATAGCCTCTAACACCTCTCTCTACTGAACACAGTCAGACCTGGGTGGACATTACATGTTCTTAGTTCCTCCATTGGGTTCAACTCATACACCACTCTTTCAAAGTAATTACTCCAGTCTTTACTGATTGATTCATCATTCATTTGTAATATGCCATGTTCAATTCTAATACACGCAAACTCATCAACAAATAATATGAATAAGTTCCAAAGGGGTGGCTGTATCAGTCTAGTTCAAAACAAAACAAAACAAAACAATTCTTTGTTGTTTTCTCTCCTGCCCTAGCTTATAGATACTATATGCTCTTCTCCCTCATGTCCTCCAAGTTAGTTATATAGCCCATATGAGGCCAAATTTTTAGCTGCTGCAACACTTCTTTTGCCTTCTTTTTTGCCTGCAAATACACCATCTTACCATTAATACAGACACTGCCATGTCATTTTTTACAGGTTACTTTTTTTCTTCTCAAGTGATACTTTAACTTGAGGATTCCACCAGCAAATCTCCCTTCTTATCTTTTTCAGCACACGTTTCACCACTCCTAGTCATTCATGGTCCATTTCTAGTAATGTTAGCTTCAGTCTTACCCTTTATCCTTTATGCATCCATGTATATTCAGGAAGTCTATACATCATTTTTGCTTAGAGGTTTTTTTTTCATTCCCATTTTTCAGTTTCTACCACTTAGACCTTTCTGATGCCCAGGGGATGTTTCTGAGGTCTCTGCATTCATAAATCTATGTTTTTTTACAGTTAACACACTGGGTACTACCTTATAATTGATGTTTATAAATTATATTTATTGTGATTTATCAACTCTTGTTAAAAAACCCATGGATGTAGGATTTTTGTTCTCCACTAGGATAAGTTATGAGTGACTTTTCCTCTTCTGAAAATATGTGTGTTACAATCAGAAGAACCATTGCCAGAAACTCTGCAGGTGTTTCTAGTTTCAATGCCATCACCTATATGAACTGTTTCATATCCAGTCTTTGCAGTGTCAATGTGTGCTTCTAGATGTTATCTGATAATTATCTTCTAAATCAGGGGTCTCAAAATCACAGCCCATGGGCCTCATGCAGCCCCTAAAGTTATTTCCTGTGTTCTACAATGACATTTAGAATATCTCCAATAATTGATAATGCAAAATTTAAAGTGTGTTTACTTACTTACTTTTTGTCTTCCTGATGATACCTCCATCCTGAATGGAAGTAATTCTTACTTACTTACTCTTGGCATAGATATGCTACTCTTCATTTTTTCATTTTCACTATGCCCTGTATCATTGTGTAGAAAGGTTTCAGTGGTGCGGCCCTTGGACTAAACATACTAGTCCTCATTTGGCCCTCCTGGGGATGTGAGTTTGAGACCCCTGTTCTAACTGGATTGTATGCTTCCAATACGTTAAAGCTGCTCATTCAAAAACACTTACTTTTAGTTCTCTCCTCATTGTGATGCTTAACCACTTACTGTACAGTTAATACCATACAGTATTAATACCCAACATACTTTAATATTCATCAGTTGCTCCAACCTTTAGGTTAATTCAGTCACATACCTCTACCTGGATTCATCCAAATAACTCCAACTCCATTTAAGAAGGTTCATCTTCCTGAATTGCAGATTTCATAACCCACTACTAACATCTCAGGTTTACAGACCTAACAAAAGCAACATTAAAGCAGTCCCATACCCTGCAACAAACCGTGCTGCCAAATTTGCCAACATATCTGTGCAAAAGACACCATCACAGGACCTAATCAAACCAGCTACTCCATCAAGGACTCATTCACTTGCTCATCCACCAATGTGATTTATGCCATCATCTGCCAGAAGTGTTCCCCCCATATACACCTTATACATTGACAAACAGGACAGTCCCTGCACAAAAGAATAAATGGACACAAATTTGACAACAGAAATAACATTCAAAAACCAATGGGGTAACACTTCAATCTCCCTGATCAGTCCATTAATGATCTGTTTATAGCAGTACTCAGGCAAATGGATAACAAATCAAAGCTTCTAAAAAACCTGCACAATTGGAATTCATATATAGATTTCACACCAGCAATTTAGACTTGAATAGAGACTATTATTTTTCCCATTACAACAGGTAATTTTGCTTTCCTCCCTCGCTCCTATAAGCAGTTCTTCACTGTTTGTAAACACCTGCACTGATTTGTTGTTACAATCTGACCTTACCCTATGACTTATGCTTCCCCGCATTTATTTTACACCCATTCTGTAAATTCCCCATCTTCAAGTATCTGACAAAGTGAGATTTTCTCCCATAAAAGCTCATGTGATAAATAAGATTGTTAGACTTTAAAAGCACCACCAGACTCCTTGGCTATGTCTACACTGCCAAATTAGTGCAGACTAAGCAAGCTTAGTCCTGACAAATTTGGCTCATGGCCACACTAGGCTTTGCCTAGTCCAAGCTAAGATATTTCTTAGTTCTGACTAGGCAAAGCTTAGTCTGAACTAGTAAGACCCAGAGGTTAGTTCGGACTTCCATGCTTAGTTCGAACTAAGCATGGGCAATATGTGAAGTGATGGCCAGTTTAGGCTTATCAAGTTTGAACTAAGTCATTAGTTTGAACTAGCCACGTTATAGTTTGAACTAAAACTTCAGTTCTGTAATGCCCTCCCTTTTCTCCCTGGGTTACTTGAGAGCAGGCAACAGTGACACGTGCACAAGCACCTAAGTTGGATGACTGGAGATCCTGAGTTTCCCAGTGATGATGTTCAGATTGTGGGAATCCTCTACCCACTGCTCTGCTATAGTCCCTTTCTTTTACAGGAAATTAAACTTGTCGGTACCTCCATCTGGCTGGATCCTCTACAAGCTCAGTGGCACGCCTTGGGAGCCTCCAGGACTAAATCCATGAGGCTAAGAATAATCTATGGGATGGGTTCAATCCAAATTTACTAATTATATATACACAATACATTCAAGGTGCTTAAATTGCAGATAACAAACCTTTACTTAACAAATAAACTTATCGTAACAGGATGGAATTGAATATTACTGCTAATTTAAATACACAGGATTAAGTAAACAAATCACTGAACAGACATAAAATACAGTTTAAAGGAAACTTATCTAACTAGTGTTTACACAGCTCTTTTACCTCAACTACAAGAGTGCACACTCCGCAGAGTTCAGAACCCCAACCCCTTGCTTGAGTGGGCACGCTTGAAAGGTGAATGAAGGAGACAGGGCAGCACTCTGCTGGTCCAGTATATCCACTCAGAACCACGCTGAAGATTTGGAGTGAGCCCAACCAATGGTCTTTAGTCCTGCCTCTGGTTCAAAGGGACTGCCATGCTGCCTCCCCTTAGACCCAGTCAATCTCTCTGCAGACTCCCTTTCTTTACAAGCCCTGCTCCAAAACGGAGGAGGGGAGACAGACACTCATACCCTCACTGCAGAAACAGCTCAGCCAGCTCTAGTCTCGGACCCTGCTTTGCACTGAGTAAGGCCACCAATCTCGGAAGCTCCCAACTTGAGTAAGCTTCCAGCAGCCTCAGGAACCACAGGAGCAATCTCAGGCACCATAGGAGCAGTCACCAGCAGGTTCCCAGTATCAGCCATGTCTCACTCTTCCCCAGTGGGGACCTCCTTGTCTCTCTGTGCTCCCTGGAGGTGCAGGGAGGGTCTCTCTCCCTTTCCGAAGGGATAATGGGAGTTATAGTCTCTCAGTGGAAGAAGTTACAGCACATAGGAACTGCTTAATGTTAACCTCCTACTTGAATTCAAGATCCGCTAAAGTACAGGGTGCCTACAGTTTGAACTAGGATGCACAGCTAGTTCAAACTAAAAAGCTGTGGTTATTCCTGAGCTAGGCTGAGGTTAGTTTGGACCAACCTTGGAATTTTTTAATTCAGACTAGCAAGTCTGGTCTAAAAAAGGAGATGTAGGCATAGGCCTTGTTAACTTTCCATTTATTCTCTTATACACATGGCACTCTTCTTGGCCCTTCAGTGGCCCTTCATTTCAATAGGCATATCACAGTTTACTCCACTTACTTCTTTAAGTTTAGTGGAACTTGCCACATTTCAGTGGTAAGACAAAGTTGTTGTACATCATTTGTAGTGAATGCCCTATTCCTCTGAGGTGTGCTTGACATGTACATCAATTCACATGAGCATATCTATTGGATGAACTTAACAGTTTGGGTGTCCAAGTTTGGCCCACATGGTATGAGGTGAAAGTTTCCCTTCTCCTAGGTGAGGTGACTACCAAGCATACCAAACCCTATTGGCCCTGGCGAGACTTATTTTATGGCAGTCATTATTCATCTTAATGGCTTCATTATCAGACCTATGTGGCATTTGGTAGAGGTAGCTGTCACCAGTTATCCCACCATGCCCAGTAGAGAGATTCCCCCAATTGATCACTTTCTTGCTGATTCCTAAATATAGATGAAAGAGCAGCTGAGACCTAGAAAATTATTATCAGAATATTACTCTGGAGGTCATAATTTAACAAACATCCATGGCCCTTAAAATATTCCCAAAGGAATGAATAACAATTATAAAAGTAAAAAGAAAAAAATGGTTAAATAAGCAGGAGTATACTCAGGTTCAGTACAGTTCATTTCTATTTGCATCACTTACATAAATCCTTTATTTTTTTCTAAAAATGTGCCAGAATTCAGAATTCTCATTTTGATTTTCATACTGAAATAATCACAAATATTCTTTGTTCTTCCTAAAGTGTTCACCTACATTTGATTCTTTAAAATGTGCAACTTATATTGCACGTTCCAAAGGGATAGCTGTGTTAGTCTAGTTCAGCAAAACAAACAAGGAGCCCTGTGGCACTTCTAAAGACTAGCAAATTTATTTATTACATGAGTTTTCATGGGAGAAAATAGTTTCCTCTCATTCTGTAAGTTCCCCCACCTTCAAAGCATCTGATGAAGTGGGATTTTCTCCCAAGAAAGCTCATGTGATAAATAAATTTGTTAGTCTTTAAAAGTGCCACAGGACTCCTTGTTTATATTGCATGGTATTCCTTTTATTTTTCATTATCATTGGGACCTAGAAAACACATTATATATTGAAAATTGTCACTCTTGTCTGAAAAACCCATTTGCATGTTAACTATTTCAAACTAGAAACATTGGCAATAATTTCAAAGCATTTTTATGAAATGAATGTCACTACTATGACTATACATGTCAATGAACAAGGAAAAAAGAAACCCTCATTTACAGTCTACTAACATTTTTTTAGATGTTAATTAAAACCGTGAGAAGCACTTGCAGTGTAATTAAGAAGAAGACAAATACTTCAATACAGAAAAGATTATCCCTTAAATAATCTACACCTGATATTAATTGCTTCAAAACTGGAATATATTAGACAATAAATGGCTTTAGAGGGTTATTACACTGCGTGAAAAATAGAAGTTTACCTAGTTGATATTCTGTATGTAGATTAATGATTTACATCCATTTAAAATGATGTGTGTCTAATTTGTTAATCCATTAAACCCTACAGGAATGTCTGTAAACCAAGAGTTTAAATCTGTATACATAGTTTATATAACAATTTCATCTTTCAATTGGCTAGTTAGTACAAATGATTATCCCAATAATATTTGTCTAAACAACTTTACTCATTAAAGATCAAATTCTACAAGGTACTGGATGCCTCCAAACAAGAACTAAACACCTCAACTTCCACAGAAACTAATGAGAGTTAAGGATGTTAAATGAGCAGTGACTAACACCATTGTGTAAATTAGGAATGGACAAACCTTGTGGATTTTTCCATGGTCTTACAAACCCCTCAAACTATATTTGGGGTATAGAGAGTTTACACAGGCTTGAGAATTGATTTTCCTTTAATTTAATCCCATTCTTTGGCTATGTTCACACATAGAGGGCTTGTTTCAAAACAAGATGTTTCGAAACAAGCTGTTTTGAAATAGCCCTTTATTTTGAAACACCTTATTTCAAAGGACAAAAACAGTGTCCTCGAAATAAGGGAGCGAAATAACATGTTCACAGTTGCTATTTCGCTTGGGGAGGGGACTGCAGGCACCCGCAGGGTGCAGAGCAGAGGGGCTGCACCCGCCAGGTGAGGCACCCGGCAGGAGCGGCTGCACCAGGGAATTCTGGGGGCCGGCGCTCACTCCGGCCCCTGCAGCAGGGGGCTCCAGCCAGGCGCCCGGGACCCCGCCACCAGGTTTGGGGGCAGTCCGGGCTTTAAAGCCCCTTGGGTGAGGCACCCCGCTGCGCCTCACCTGGCGGGCGCCTGCAGAGGGCTGCAGGCACCCACGGGGTGCAGCGCCCCATTGTGCTGCATCCTGCGGGTGCCTGCAGTCCCCTCCGCCAGCCAGCGACACCCCTCAGCACCCTGGCCAGGATGCTGAGGGTTCCCTGGCCAGGGTGCTGAGGGGGCATCCCTTCCTCCCAGGGTGCTTAGCACCCTGGGAGAAAGGTCAAATGTTGTTTCGGAACACTTTGTTCCGAATCAACATGTCCGCGCAGGGTTGTTTCGAAACCACTGGTTTTGAAACAACCCTGTTTTGAAAAAAAAAAAAAAGTGGTTTAAGCCGTTTCGGAAGAACAGCTGCCATTTCGAAACAAGCACTTTGCTTGTTTTGAAATGGCTGTGTGTCATGTGTCCATGGCATTTCTTATTTCGAAACAACCTCATTGTTTCAAAATAAAAATGCTGTGTGAACACACCCTTTGTTCTCATGCAGGGAAACAGGATTGTATTGTTTGTTTGTTTCTTTTCTTGTGGGGCTTTTCTAGGTAAAGAAAAGCTGATACTATGCAGATCTTTTAAACCAACTTAGCCTCATTCTTATTTATATTGAAGTCCTTTCATGCTGCTTCACTCTCTCTTTGTTTTTTCTGTAATTGGCACAAGGGCTCTGTAATGGCCCTGCCCATGGGATACGACAATTGGGATGAGAGATAGCTCTAACACACTGTACTTCAGTTATTCTCTGATTCATAGAGCTCATATGGATGTGAGGGAAAAAGATTACATTAGAAAATGCTTGAGACTGCTCTATCATATACTGAAAACAGGTATTCCACTGCAAGGTCCCAGACTATGAAAACCCCACAGGTGGTTGAAAAAGTCACCAACAATGCTTTACTCATGCCCAGAGCAGAGTGAAAGAGAATGGGGTCCGGAGACAAGATCCTCTGTGATCAGAGCTAGTGTGAATCAGAATGGATACGCTGATTTAACAGAACTACATTGTGGTTACATCTGTAGTTTGAATTAAGGATGCTATTTCCAATTCGCATACACATGTTAATTCACTTAGAGCTATCTCAAGTACAGGTAGTGATTTGGTAAGTTTTTGGTTTGGTTTTTTTTTTTTTTAATAGGTACAATTTCAATGATTCATCATAATGGCTATTTTTCAGTTTCTATTGATTTAAAGATGGGGCTGGTAGTCAGACAATTGGGGGAATATCAAACAATTATTTAATAACTGAAGATGCAGATTCAAAAAGTTAAAGCTTTATAACCACTAAAACAGAAATTGGCAACATCAGATGTGAAAATGTACAAAGCAATTATCCGTAAGGCAAATGAATAAAGTTCTCAAGCTGCATTTTTTTCTTACTTCACCTAGCTCATGTGATAAATAAATTTGTTAGTCTTTAAAAGTGCCACAAGGCTCCTTGTTTGTTTTGCTGAACTAGACTAACATGGCTACCCCTTGGAATTTGCTACTATTGAGGTAGCATACTTATGTGCACATGAACTGGGAATCACACCTCTGGTTTGTAGTGTAGATGTAGCCTGATTTACATGAGCTCCAGCTGGCCCCAGAGGTCAAAGCTGATTGGCTCAATCCTTCTCTGTCCTTTTTCTTAAAGCTGAGGGCACCTGGTAACTGCAATATTTTGTCAATTTCCAAAGGGATAGCCGTGTTAGTTAAGTCCAGAAAAAAGATTAAAAAAAAAAGAGTCATGTGGCACTTAAAGACTAACAGATTTATTTTTCGCATGAGCTTTCATGGGAGAAAATCCCACTTCATCATACGCTTCAAAGATGGGTAAATATACAGGATCTTCGAAGCATCTGACGAAGCGGGATTTTCCCCCACGAAGGCTCATGCGAAAAATAAATCTGTTAGTCTTTAAGTATCACACGGCTCCTTGGTTTTTTTTGCAATATTTTGGTCGTCTTATTAAAGAAAAAACCTTGAATCTAAGCTGGCACAAACAAAGAAGCGCCCTACAAACTATAGATTTTCCCATTAGGAATTTTTCTCTTCCCCCCTTTGCTTCTGACTTGCATCAAAATAAATGATAACAGTCATAATCCTTAACAGATTTTAATCTGAAGTGTTTTCTTTGAAGATATGAGCAGATACTGTGTACTATACAGTAAAAGTCCCACTCACAGACTCAATCTTTTCAGTACTGTGGCTAGTCTGAAAATCTTCCTACAGTCCCTCTTCAGTAATTCGACACACCTTTCTTAAATGACAGTGTTATCCATTTCAGCTATCAAATTATACAATCCTGCAAAGAAAACAATAAAAAATAATCTACATGGTGATTTACGTTTACTTCAATGAGTCACTAGTTTAATGTCAGGTATTAGGAAAAAAAGATTTTTAATCTCAGAGAAATATCCTCATTCAATTTTATGGCAATTGTCTTTAAGGGACAAATGGTACCTTCTGGGAAAGCAGAGTGCTAAAGGCAAGCATACACTGTACATTTCTAAGATGTGCATGTTGTCTCCTTAGAGAGCACAATGAGCAGGTAATTTTTTTCCCTCCCACTGATACTGTAAGAGATAGTTGCATAAAATGAATGGCTGCAGTTCAGCAAAAGCACTTAAGCACATGCCTAAATTTATCCCTATTAGACAGAGCACTTCATCACGTTTATCTTTAAACACATTTTAATTCTATTGATTTATTTGGGATTTAATGGGACTTAAGCACACATACTTCAGGACTTCCTTCAATTGGACTTAAGTACACACAGTGAAGTGCTTTGCTGACTAATTAGGGATTGCTGAATTGGGGCCTGTGATACATAATTCTTATATTTATAATGGTTTGAAAAGCTCTACAGGGAAGAGATTTTATTCAATGGAAAAACAATTGTTATAGGATATTGTCAAGGCAACAATCTGGTTGCAAAGATGCTTATTATACCATATTTATTTTTTTCTACCTAGTTCTTAGATATGTAGTCATCTTTCTAGATACTTTTGTGGCTTCTGTATAGGTTTGAGAACTTCTCAAGTATTTAAAAATGCAAACAACTTCTCCTTTACAATAAAAATCCACATAATAATGTAGAAATCCACTAGTGAAATTCTACCAAATGCTTCCTTGAGAGGGACTGGAATTGGAATTGGGAGATTCACCACCCACCACCACCGCCAAAAAACCTGCACATCTGAAAGATCTTTCAGGGATATGTTAGTTTCAGGGATATGGCTATGTTAGTTTGAACTAAGTTAGTTCAAATTAATTAATTTGAACTAATTGTGATTAATTCAAACCAACTTAGTTCAAATTAGCATGTCCACACTAGAAACCTAAATTGAACTAGCATGTCCATGCACAGGACTTGATACTTCGGCTTAAGAGGGGGGCACCATGGGAACTGTGGCAACATGGCACCCAAGAAGGGCCATGCCCCCACCCAATCCATAAAAAGAGGAAGGGACCATGGGAGGAAGACGATCAAACTGCCTTTAGTTCAAACTAACATGGCTCCATTGGGTTAGTGCAAACTAAAAGCAGGTTTTACAAGTTCAAACTAAGGAATTCTTTAGTTTGAACTAATGAAAGCCAGTGTGGCAATGGACTAATTTAGTTCAAATTAAGCCTCCTTAATTTGAACTGAATTCCCAGTGTAGACAGAGTCCAGGAGATTTAGAGCCCACCTAGGAAAGTAGCTTGTTTCTCCACTCTCCTTCCCAGAGCTTCTCAGTCACCATTGACCTTGGGGTAGAGGTGCCAAAAGGACCAAAACCACAAACCTTCAAGGGGATCCCATTATCTGACCTCCAACTTCTGTAACATGTACACAAACAATTTAGCAGTGGCAGAGGAGATTTCAAACATTTTTAGCCAGTTAACCAAAGAAACTTTATGATTTAAAAGAGAGATAGAGAGTGTACCCAGGCCAGAGTTGAAAATCATGTCTCTAACAAAGAAACCATTTCAAGCTTCCATAGATTAATCAACAATGAACTCAAAAATTTAAAACCATTAAAAGAGTATGTTAGCAGTATTCTTGTAAATTTGTTTGATGTCTTTCATTTTGCTGTACTCTCTTGCATCATTAAAATACAACAGAACTGAGCATTACAAATGGGTCTTGGGTTGCTATTGACATGAGCTCTTGCTAATGCTCCCATTTACAAAGGCGTAGCTGAGTTAGTATAGTCCAGCAAAACAAATAAGGAGTCTGGTGGCACTTTTAAAGATTAACAAATTTATTTATTGCATGAGCTATCATTGGAGAGAATCCCACTTTGCCAGATGCTTTGAAGATGGTGAACTTAATGAATGGGAGCAAAATAAATGCAGGAAAGTGTAAGTCACAGGGTCTGGTCAGATTGTAACAGCATATCAAAGCAGTTTGTCAGGACTCAAAACAGTGGAATACAACAATTAACAGGGAGGGAGTGGGGGATAAGGAAAGCAAAGTTATCTGTTGTAATTGGAAAAGAACCAATAGTCTTTATTCAGGCCTGAGTCAATCAAGTTAAATTTGCATATGAATTCTGATTCTGTAGTTTCTCTTTGAAGCTTTGATTTGTTATGCATTTGTTTGAGCCCAGCTATTATTAACAAATCATTAACAGGGCAATCAGGGAGATTGAAGTGTTCGCTACTGGGTTTTTAATACTGTTATTTCTTATGTTAGGTTTGTGTCCATTTATTCTTTTGCTCAGAGACTGTCCTGTTTGTCCAATGTACAGGGTGTAGGGGCATTTCTGGCACATGATGGCATAATTCGCATTGGTGGATGAGCAGGTGAATGAACCCTTGATGGAATAGCTGGCTTGATTAGGTCTTATGATGCTGTCTTTTGTGCAGATGTGTGGGCAAAACTGGCAATGCGGCTTGTTGCAGTCATATGTGCCTGCTTTAATATTTCTGTTGTTAGGTCTGTAGCTGCTGCTGAGTATCTGTTTAAGGTTGGGGGTCTGTCTGTAAGTGAGAAGAGGTTTGACACCCAAGGACTGAGAGAGTGAGGGATAATTTTATAGAATAGTAGGTCCTTGATGATGTGTTGTAGAGGTCTGACTTGGGAGTTGTAAGTGATGACAGGAGGCATTCTGTTGTTTACTTTCTTGGGCTTCTTCTGTAGTAGTTGACTTCAGGGAACCCCCCTAGCTCTGTCAATCTGTTTCTTCACTACTCCAGATGTGTACTGTAGTTTTAAGAATGCTTGACAGAGATACTGAAGGTGTCTGTCTCTGAAGGATCAGAACAAATGCAGTCATACTTTGGCTGTAGACAATGGATCAAGCGGTCCACCTTGGGTGGAAGTTTGAGGGATGAAGGTAAGTATAGCAGTCTGTAGGTTTATGGTATAGGGTGGTGTAGAGAAGTGAATCTCCTGTGTGAAGTGTTCTAGGCTAAGATTGATCATGGAGTGAAAACTGTTGAACTCTCTGTAGAAATCTTCAAGGGCATCCCTTCCATGAATCCAGATGATGAAGTTGTCATCAGTGTAGCATAAATAGAGAAGTGGTACTTGCAAATAAGAGTGGAAGAAGTGTTGTTCTAAGTCAGCCATAAAAATGTTGGCATATTGTGGGGCCATGCAGGTACCCATAGCAATGCTGCTGACTTGAAGGTACAAATTAGCTTCAAATCTGAAATGGTTGTGGATAAGTATAAAAATCATAGAGCCCTTCCGATACATGGGTATCCACTTCAGATCCAAGGATATCTGTATCTGCAGATGTGAGTATGCGTATCTGCAGATCAATTGTTGCAGATTGCAGCTCAGCTGCATATTCTATATTTATCTGCCCAGGGGGCAGTGCTGCAGCTACTGCCTCTGCTGCAGTTGTGCAGAGCAGTGAGCAATTTTAACAGCATAGGAGGGAACAAAGGAAGCACTCCAGCCAATCCCAGCTTGCTTCTGCCAGCCAATCAGAGACAGTCATGGCAACTCAGCTTTTAACTAGATCTTAAGATGAAGGCAGCTCTCTTCTTCTCTCCCCATACATCTCCCCAGCCTCAGTTCAGCCATGCTGTGGCAGCGAGAGACGGTGCTCCTATAAGTCAGAGCAGGAGCTGCTATGGGGCAGGAGCACTAAGGATGCAGATAGACATAAAACCTGGCATGCAGATCCTGGACTGGATGCAGGCTGACACGAGTGGATGTGGAGTGGATGCAGATCCACATTTTTATATCTACACAGGGCTCCACAAAGTTCAATCACAAGGTGTGCTGTGATATTGTCTGGGATAGTTCTCTTAATGTCTTGTAATCTGTCTTTTTGTGGGATGTTGATGTACGGAGCATCTACATCCATAGTTGCCAGGATGGTGTTTTCTAGAAGGGCACCAATGGATTTGAATCTTTCTAAGGAAGTCTGTGGTGTCTTGAAAACAGCTAGGGGTGTGGCTAGCATAGGGTCTAAGGAGAGAGTCCATGTAGCCAGATAAATCTGCTGTAAGAGTGCCAATGCCTGAGATTATGGGGCATCTGGGGTTTTCAGGTTTATGGATTTTAGTAGGAGATAGAATATCCTCGTTGGGGTTCTGGAGGTCTGTCTGACTTGATTTGTTTCTGTGCTGCCTCGGGGAGTTTCTTGAGTAAGTGTTATAGCTCCTTTTGGTATTCCTTAGTGAGGTCAAAGAGAAGTGGTCACTACCTCCTTCTTATACCCCAAAACTACAGAGACATGTTGGTCTGCTAGCTAAAGTCTCCCTATCCTGACAAATCTGAACTATATCCAGACTTCCTATTTTTCCACGGCCGTACTAGCTATGTCTACACTAGCAAACTTGTCCAGATTAAGGAGACTTAATTAAGGAGGACTAATTTGGTCCCTGTCTACACTATGCTTTGCCTAGTTCTAACTAAAAAAAATTTTAGTGCAAAGGTTAGTTCAAACTAGAACAATGTAGCCATGCTAGTTCAAAATAAGTAAGTTTGAACTAAGCTGTTAGTTTGAACTAGCCACTTTTTTCTAGTTCAAACTAACTTTAAAAAAAATGGCTAATTTGAACTAAAAGTTAGTTCAAATTAAAAAGCCATGGTTAGTTCAAACTAATTGGGCACTGCTTGGTTCGGACTAAGCAAGTCCATACTACAGTAGGCTTGCTAATGTAGACAAAGACACACACCCTATATCAGGGGTGTTGAACTCAAATCACCACAAGGGCCACATGAGGGCTAGTAGAGGGCCGCATGAGGAGTAGCATGTTAGCCCAAGGGCTGCACCACTGAAACCTTTTCATACAACGATATTGCCAATACTGGTAATGATAGTGCCATTGGGGGCTGCAGGAAATAGCTTTAGGGGCCTCATGTGGCCTGCAAGCTGCATGTTTGAGACCCCTGCCCTATATATTCAGAGAGGGAGAATGCATAGAGATGGGCTCACTTCATGTGTTCACTATCTCCCTTCTTCCAGTTTGCCTACTTTTGCTAAATTCCTGCAAATGTCTGAAAATGGCTAAAAGCAGCAAGCAGAATAATTGTTACTCTATCCCAATAACTGGTGGTGGGTTTGGATTCCTGGTTGGTTGGTAAAGTGCCTCTGCAAGCATTAAGGAAGAAAGCAGCTGCCTTTCTCTTTCTCTGCTCCTCCTGCAGAGAGAGGCAGAGGATGCAGCAAATGTGAGCTTGCAAACAGTAAACTGCAAATAGGGGAGTATGAGAGAGAAGAAAAAGGAGAAGAAGCAGCCTTGAGAAGGAGAAGGAGATCCCCTTGGTGAAGGAGCAAGGGAGAGAGTGAACCTTGAATGATTTCTGTTACTTGTCAGCAGGGGTTTAAGTTAGTCAGAACACCCCAGAACAGCATTTCAGGGCCCCTTAAAAATAGAAAGAACGTGCTAGAATGCAGCATTCTGGCACATTTCCCCAAGGCCAACTCACTTAAGGGGCTGTGGGCTGGAACAAGCCTAGCCATGCCTCCCTTCCTTTTCCCAGCACCTGCACCAGCCCCACCCCTTTCTGCTGGGCCCAGCAGCATGCACCAATCTGACCTAGTCTCAGGCCTGGGTCCCCTGTCGCTGGCAGACCACCTGCGGCCTCCCTACCCCAAGCCCAGCTCCTCAGCCACTGCAACAATGCAGGTAAGGGTTGGTTTGGGGGATTGGGGCAGCTGACAGGGAAAGCGCACAGGAGGTGGGGTGGGAAGAAGGGGCCAGGATGGGGGCTGAGCAAGATATGGGGGAAGAGTCTGATGGGGGCAGTAGCTGGGGTGGGGGGAGCAGTAGGTGGGGTTGGGGGACAGTAGCTGGGTTGGGGGTAAGTGTGTGGGGGCAATAGGTGGAGTGGGGGGCTGGTGTTTGGGGGGGCAGTAGTTGGGGTGGGGGCAGAGGTTTGGGGGACAGTAGCTGGAGTATGTGAGGGAGGGCTTGGACTGGCATGAGGGGGCCAGGACCAGTGCAATGCAGGGCCCACCAATTTATACTTTAACCCCTGCTTGTCAGTTACTGTGTGAAGTGGTACTGTGACTGATTGTATGTCTGGGGGCCATTTGTACCATTGTTCCCTGCTCACCCTTGATCAGCCTCAAAACAGCCTTGTGATCACTCTTCCCTGTGTGCTTAACGATGGGCAAGGGCTGACACTGGCAGAGAAGACCTTAAAAGCCAGGGGCTGAGTGACCAAAAGGGAGGTGGGAAGGAGTTTGTGTTTATTTTTTTAAAGGGGATCACTATGGTGAAGAAGAGTCATATCACTTCTGCCACTACTGTTTTTGTCTCCTCCATCTGCATTTATGTCCAGACAGATATTCTGACCATGGATCTCACTACCCAGATCCTGGTGTGGACTTGCAGGGACTGTGGCCTGCATTTCCCATTCCTGGATAATCAGGCTGAGAAGATCATTCAGTGTGAAAGGTGCCTTTTGGTGGAATCTCTCAGGAAGCAGGTGGGAGAGTGACAAGAGGAAGTGGCTAGGCTCAGGAGCATCCATGCTCTACAGAAATTCCTTGAGAGCATCTATGAGGAAACCTCCAGGGCTGAGGAAACTATCCAGGTACAGCGGACTGCTGCCCCATTATCGGAGAAGGATGAGATGGCTCTGGCACAGGGGGGACACTGGCAACTGGTTACATCTGGCAGCAGTGCTCCACCCCTGCTCCCATTCACCCTCCATGGTCATGAGAAACTGTTATTGAGCCCTGGCAATGAGGGATGATGTGGAAAAAGAGAACCCATGCACCCCCAAATCTGGGAGGACCATACCCAGGAAGAAATGTAGAGAAGTGGTGGTTGGGGACTTTCTTCTGAGGGAGACAGAGGCACCCATCTGTCACCCTGACATGGCATTCCAGGAGCTATGCTGCCTGCCAGAGGGCCATATCCTAGACGTTACAGAGAGACTGTTGAGAATCATCCAGCCCTCTGACTACTACACCATGCTACTCATCCATGTGGGCGCTAACAATACTATGAGATGTAACCCTTGGCAGATCAAAAGCGACTACAGGGTTCTGGGAGCATAGATGAAGGAGCTTGGTGTGCAGGTTGTGCTCCCTTTGTTCATTCTGGTCAAGGATAGGGGCCTGAGCAGAGACAGATGCATCCTTGAGGTGAATGTCTGGCTGTGAAGATGGTGTTACCAGGAGGGCTTTGGCTTCCTTGGCCATGGTATGCTGTTCCAGGAAGAAGGACTGCTAGGCAGAGATGGACTCCACGTATCAAGGAAGGGGAAGAGCATATTTGGATATAGACTGGCTAACTTAGTGATGAGGCCTTTAAACTAGGTTTGAAGGGTGAAGGTGACAAAGCCCACAGGTAAGTCACAATGAGGGAGACCTGGAGGAAGTGATAGAACTGGGGAGGAGGGACCATAACAGGAGTGATAAAAGAGACCCTAGTCCGAACTGGGGGGGGTGTCAAATCAGTGTCTTAGGTATCCTAATGAAGTCCTAATCCCTGAGGTGAATAGGGAAGGAGGATATGGGATAAAATCCAAGGAGGAAGAGACAACAGTATCTTAGGTGTCTGTACACAAATGCAAGGAGCTCAGAAAACAAGCAGGAAGAATTGGTAGTACTGGCACAGACAAGGAACTATGATGTAATTGAAATAACAGAGATGTTGTGGGATGGCTTGCATGTCTGGAGCACTGCCATGGATGGATATAAACTGTTCAGGAAGGACAGACAGGGAAGAAGAGCTGGAGGAGTAGCACTATATGTAAAAGAGCTCTATGACTGCTCAGAGCTCAACTATGAATGTGGAGATAAAACTCTTGAAAGTCTCTGGGTTAAGTTTAGAGGAGAGGGCAACAAGGGTGATGATGTGGTGCAACAGGGGTGTCTGCTATAGACCACCAGAACAGGAGGAGGAGGTGGATGAGGCTTTTTATGGACAACTAGCAGAAGTTTCTAGATCATGGGCCCTGTTTCACATGGGGGACTTCAATTACCCTGGCATCTGCTGGGAGGGCAATACAGTAGTACACAGAAAATCCAGGAAGTTATTGGAGTCCATTGAGGACAACTTCCTGGTACAAATGCTGGAGGAACCAACTAGGGGCCTTGCACCTCTTTACCTCTTACTCACAAACAGAGAAGAATTGATCAAGGAAGAGAATGGCAACCTGGGCAGCATTGACCATGAGATAGTAGAGTTCAGAATCCTGATCAAAGGAAGAAAGGGAAGAAGCAGAACACAGACTCTGGACTTTAGAAAAGCAGATTTTGGCTCCCTCACGGAACTGAGGGCGCAGAACACTTTGCTTGGGAGGCTAATCTGAAGGGGAAAGGCCTCCAAGAAAGCTGGCTGTATTTTAAAGAAACCTTACTAAGGGCACAGAACGATACCATTCCAATGTGCTGAAAGAACAGCAGATATGGAAAGTGCCTGGCATGTCTTAGCAGAGAACTCTACGGTGAGCTGAAACACAAAAGAGAAGGTTACAAGAAATGGAAGCTTGGACGGATGACTAAGGAGGCATATAAAGATATTGCTCGGGCCTGCAGGGATGAAATCAGAAAGGCTAAAGGGCAATTAGAGTTGCAGCTAGCAAAGGATGTGAAGGATAACAGGAAGGGGTTCTTCAGCTATATCAGTAATAAGAAGAGGATGGTGTAGGTCCCTTACTGAATGGGGCAGGTATTCTTATGGCAGATGATGCAGAAAAGGCTGAAGTACTCAATGCTTTTTCTGCCTCAGTCTTCACAGCGGGGGGGTTAGCTCCCAGACTACTACACCGGGTAACAGAATGGAGAGAAGGAGAGTGGCCCTCGGTGATGGAAGGTCAGGTTTGGGACTACATAGAGAAGTTGGATGTGCACAAGTCTATGGGGCCAGATAAATTGCATCCAAGAGTGCTGAGGGAGTTGGCCGATATGAATGCAGAGCCACTAGCCATTATCTTTCAAAACTTGTGACAAACAGGGGAGGTCCTGAATGATTGGTAAAAGGCAAATACAGTGCCTATCTTCAAGAAAGGGAAAAAGGGGATCCTGGGAACTACAGACCAATCAGCCTCACCTCAATCCCTGGAAAAATCATGGAGCAGGTCCTCAAAGAATCCATTCTGAAACACTTGGAGGAAAATAGTGTGATCAGGAACAGTCAGCATGGTTTCACCAAGGGCAAATCGTGCCTGACCAACCTGATTGCCTTCTATGATGAGATGACTGGATATGTGGGTGCTTGAATAGCAGTCGATGTGATATACCTCGGTTTTCGTGGAGCTTTTGATATGGTTTCCCACAGCCTTCTTGTCAGTAAATTAAGGAAGTATGCTTTGGATGAATGGACCATAAAGTGGCTAGAAAGCTGGCTAGCTCATTGGGGTCAGCAGGTAGGCATCAATGGCTCAATGTCTAGTTGGCAACAAGTAACTAGTGGAGTGTCCCAGGGTCAGTCTTGGGGCTGGTTCTGTTCAATACCTTCATTAATGATCTGGATGATGGGATAGATTGCATGCTCAGTAAATTCACAGATGATACCAAGTTGGCAGGAATGGTAAACACACTGGAGGGCACAGATAGGATTCAGGAAGACCTAGACAAATTGGAGCATTGGGCCAAATGAAATCTCATGAGGTCCAACAAGGAAAAGTTGCAAAGTCCTGCTCTTAGGATAGAAAAATCCCATTTACTGCTACAGGATGGGGGCTGATAGGCTACGTAGCAGCACTGTAGAGAAGGACCTGGGGGTTATGGTGGATGGGAGGCTGGATATGAATCAACAATGTGCTCTTGTTGCCAAAAAAAGGCGAATGGCATATTGGGCTGCATCAGTAGGAGTCTTGCCAGCAGACTGAAGGATGTGATTATTCCCTGCTATTAAGCGCTGGTGGGGCCACATCTGGAATATTTTGTCCAGTTTTGGGCTCCACACTATAAGAAAGGATGTTGACAAATTAGAAAGATTCCAGTAGAGGCCAATGAAAATGATTGGGGGTTCTGGCACATGACTTACCAGGAGAGACTGAAGGAACTAGGCTCATTTAGTCTGCCGGAGATAAGACTGAGAGTGGATTTGATAGTGACCTTCAACTACTTGAATCAGTGCTCCAAAAAGGAGGGAGCTAGGCTGTTCTCAGAAGCAGCAGAGGACAGAATAAGGAGCAATGGTTTCAAGCTGCACCTGGGGTGGTCAAGGTTGGATATTTTGGAAAAACTTTCTGACTAGGAGGGTAGTGAAGCATTGGAATGGGTTACCTAGGGAGCTGGTGGAATCTCATCTTTGGAAACATTTAAGGCCCAGTTAGGCAAAACCCTCACTGGGATGAATTAGTGGAAGTAGTCCTGCTTTTAGCAGGGGGTTGGGCTAGATGACATCATGAAGTCCCTTCCAAACCTATGATTCTATGATGATGGGAAATCAAAATTGTGTCCCCACACTTGTGAAGATGCTGATGTTCACAGTGTGATCAATTGCCCAGCACTATAACTGCCAAGAATAAAAACATTCTCAGACACTTCCTCGGTAAGTGGAGAGCAACACTTTTTCTGGACATACCAGATCAAAGTACTACAGAAGTGTTCTGAAAAAGCTTTACAACAGATCTTCAGCTGCAGAGAGACTTATCAAAGTCACTGCCACTGAATTTCTATGCTGCTGCTGTTCCTTACCATGTATGGGCAAAATTACTAAGTAGTAGTAATCTTTCAGTGAACCAGCACCATCATGTCAGTTTCTTGTGATAGGAGCTAATATAATCTACGACTACACATATCATTTAATTCTGTAGGGAGGGGAGGGAAGGAAGATATGTACATTTATTGGGTCATATTTCTGTCTGCTTCTGACTGTCTCTAGTCCCACATAGAATTTGGTAGGGGTGAGAAAAAGCCTTTTATTAGACTGAACCTGGGATTGTGTGACTGTTTTTAGCCAAAGTCTGGTAAAAAATGCATCCAAGTTGAGGGAGTGGAGAATAATGAAGAGCATCATACTAGAGGTTGGTGAGGAGTTGCACTTCACAGAGGCACAATCAGTCTTAAGCAGCCTGGTGTACAAAGGGTATAATAAAAATGAAAATCAGTTTATTTTTAGTTAAACTAGTGCAGTCTTCTTTCCCCTGGTGCACTGGCTTGCAGTGTAGGATACTGTGGAAAGGCCTTTTGTCCTTGCAACACTTTATAGAAAGGATTGGATGGGCTCTCTCTAAAGCAGAGGGAATTAGGACAGAGGCAGTCCTACAGAATGACTCTAGGAAGAGCTCTGCTTGAGGAGAAGGCTTTGACTGTTATATTTTGTAAATTTTGTATTACCACTAAAACCAACCTTCAGGAAAATGGGAAAGTTCAGGCTACAGATAGTGTGTGCACACATGTTCTGTTTAGAGCAGAGAAGAACTCCACATCCTTACACCAATAAACAAATGTATTGAGAAGAACAAGGGAACTGAACTGTACAGGATTGTGACCAGATAACAAAGGTCAGAGGAGTTGATGGCTAAAATTATATGAGAGATTGTACAGAATTCCCATTGTAAACCTCACTGTAACAATCCAAGCACGCAGTGGATGCCTCTGCCAAGCATTTGAACAATATATTTTCATGGTTGTGGAAACACGCCTCATCACAGAGAATTTAAGATATAAATGCTTAAGAATAAAGTCACTATAGCTTCAGATGCTGACAACTGAGGCCAACAAATAGTATGTACAGCACAGCTCTACAAGCAGGGTTTAAAAATCCTGGTGCAATTCAAGTCTTTGTATTGTTCCCTGAGACCTAGATGCTCTTAACTTTCAGATAAAATAGTATCACACTCAAGGCCAGTACCAAAAGCAAGAGATCACCCATTATTTGTCTTGAGCACCATATATTTCCATGATCACTAAGCATGAAAATATTATCATGACTGTTGCATTAAAAATTGGAGAAGTCAGCACATGATTTGTGTGTGATTAATTGCATTTTCTATTGGAAAAGTATTAAATTGCTGTTATTAATAGCTTAAAGGCATAGAGATTGCAGAACACCAAAAAGTTGCCAATCATGTAAAAAGTCAGGGAAATCTTGCTCAGTAGAAGGCAGACTATGGTAAGAGAGACCATGACTTCTTATGCAGAAAAAGCCCTAAAGAGTCACAGATTGTGTCATGGAAATCATGGCCATAACAAACTGTCTTAATGATGATCCACAATTTGCACTACACATGGAAAATTCTTCTGTGTTCCAAGAGTTTGAGGCAGCTTCTAAGGCAGAGAGATGCCTTTAATCCTGCCCAAAAACTACTCAGAGAAAAGGAACTGAGCTTTTCCAGTCTATCCAGGGCTTCTAAGATATTTGAGAGAATTCAATCCAGCTTATTTTAGAAACCAAAAGGGGCATTCAAATATGCTGAGCCTCTTGTCGCAAGAACAGAGACCAAAGAATCTTAGAACTCAAATTCAAAGATTTAGCTATGTGCCAAAGCTATTGACATTTGCATAGAGTTAAACTATTTATTTAGAAAACAGCAAACAGTTGTGAGAAATGGATACTTAATGAACTCTGGTTTTCACAGAAGTCATTGGGGTTACAACAGGATGAAATTGGTCTTTCTGGTTAAATTTAAATAGTACTATTAAACCATCCAATGTATATTTAATAGAGGCTTCCATCCTGTCTATAAAGTGAGAAAATTCATACTGTTAATGAATAATCAGTTAGGACTGTACACTTGCACAAGGGAGTAACAATCTAATTTATATCCTTAGCTGAGCTACAAGTCCAGGTATGTAAGTGAGGTTATTTACTTGCTTCCTCCTTTTATCCCTAGAACCTGGACAAGAATGGTCTGCGAATGGATGATGCCCAGGTTCCACCCATCCCCACTGACTAATACAACTTAGTTAAAATGGAGGGATAGTGCGGGTAGTAATTTATGAGTACTAGAGTTATTTGTGTCAGGACCAAGCGGGAGATATCCCTAGATTGGTACAGTTTAAATATTATCCCTTGTTCAAGATTCCCCCCAAAATTACACTCTAGCTCTTAGCTGTGTATAATATTTTGTTTGATTTCTTGACAGCAAACCTCCATATGTAATACAAATACCTAAGAACTGTTAATTTAGGTTAAGATTTAGTAATCAGGAAATCCAACAAGTCAATTCTCTTCTGTCAGCAATAGCTGGATTAAGAGGCCAGGTTATTAGGAATGTGATATTCAGTTGCACAAGAAGGATCCCCTGGCTTAGAGAACCAATACTCATACATTGCTCAATGATAAGAGACATTTATTGCCTCACTAGAATTAATACACATACATGAAATATTAGCGGGATATGCTACCTAATCAAGTAGAAATTATTGTATTTGAAAAAGAACAGGTAGATTTATAGCCCTGAAACTGGATAGGAAGAAAAGCAATAAATTGTGCACAGACTGCAACAGCCAGTATTATAAGACTTGGCTTGGGACCCATAAATGGATGTAGCTCATATCATCACAAGAAATTTGTACTTTCTTAAAAGTAAAAAGACCTCTCTCAAATCCCACAGCACATTTTGTAGTAATTTTTGGTAATTTCTTATAGAATGAAATATAACACTATACTACTTAGGTCTCTGTGGAGGTTTAATTTAACCCCAGACCTGCTCAAACAATGTTCATACTTGATATAGAAGTACTTTGCTACAGGAGAGAACTTTAACACCATCTCTAACACTTTGACAAACTTCTTTCAGCTATAATTAGAAATCAATACACCACATTACTGAGCTGGATTTGTAGAGAAAACAGTCACATCTTGGCAAAAATGTTCATTTATATTTAGGCTCCATAGTACGTGACTGATGACAGAGCTAACCGTGTCAAAAAATTGTTGGTGACCCCTACTGAGCTGGTAATTATATATAACCACTGTCTAGTCTATATTTGAGTTGAAAGTAATGGAACCTTAAGGGGTACAAGGAGACAGAGGCTTTCAAGGCACATGCTACAAAATACAGAATTTCAGTCACTCTTGAGTATATATGTTGATCAACATTTCCAGCTCAGGTATGCTTAGAACAGAGGGTCCCAAACTTTTGACTAAGGTTACCCACCAATTGTCTTTTTTTTTGCAGTCCAGTATTATCTATGTGCCACCCACCCTACCATCACAGACCTAATCCCAATCCTGTATAGGGGGTTGAAGACTGACTCCTCCCTGAACTCACTCTGCAGCATCAGCTTCTGTCCCCTGGGGCCTGGCATTTTGTGCATTGCATCCTCGTACACAGAGTCACAGCACCACTCAAGTCCTGTTTAGCCTGGCCTTGCCTCCAACATTAGCGTGTTAGCTGGGCAAAATAGGAGTGAGCAGCACTACAACCATGTTCACCTGATTATAACACCCAAAGTGGGGAGCCAGGTGAAGTCCTGAGAGAAACACACTGCTATGGGATGAGTGCAAAGCAAGCTTGCTGTCCAACAATCTTCCCTTTCTGGGACTGCCCTCAACACCAAGCCAATAAGCCAGGACAAGGTGACATGTATTCCCATGTTGACCCACTGGTGGATCAAGAGTCATTGTTGGGTAAGCACTGTTGCAGAAATTACCCTGAACACCTTGTGAGCATTATCCTTCACATTCCTCACCTATATGGGAGGAGAAGAGGGGGTTGTTTGTTTTTTCTATAAATCTTTCATGTCTCCTTTATAAAGAAAAAAATCAACAAGCCCAACTTCCTCCCTTTTTAGGAGACATATATTGAAACTTGTAATATTGAAAGATTTGCCAAGAGCCAGCTGTGTCCTTCATTATCTTCATATTGGATCAAGTTGCAAGCACAGATGATTAGGACACATCCTGTAGTAAAGTTTCCGGGTGAGACATTTCATTAATAGCCAGATATTCAAAAATCCTCCACACCTAGTATCTATAGCACTAAGAATGAAACTGCAAATGCAAGGGGTGGGAGAGAGGGACTGGGGGAGGCAGACAAGATAGAGTGGGGAGACATACAAGATATTCTGAATTTCAGGGAGGGTTTTCCTTCTCTCCTTCAGAAATTCAGGACTTTACTATCCTAGAAGATTGGATGGTAATTAGAGAACTAGTAAATTTATGATGTCACTACAAGAAGCACGAGACCAAAACTGAGCAGCAAAGGGACTGATCCAAGAAGTCCATGAAAGTTAATGGGAAGACTGATTGAATCCCATTGATTTAAATCACTTTGGATCCAGTTCAAGGTGGGAAAAGATTTTTCTCTCTCATTTTTCAGAGCTCATTGGACCAAATCTAAATTTCACAGCCACTTTTCAAAGGTGCAAATGACCCCATAAGATGTAAGGTAGAAATGAAGCTTTTGCATCCAATTTCTCACTTACAACCCATTTTACAGTCATGTAACATCTGACTTTAGCAGAGTGACTCCTGATTTATATCAGTATATGAGAGATCAGAACCATGCCATTTGTTTTGATTAGGGTATCCTGTAGATAAGTCAAAGAGATAATAAATCAGTTCTGCAAATAAAGATTCAATACTCCTACACTTCTACTAGATAAGGAAGTCCTTAGTTCAAAGAAATTAAGCATGTGTCTTTTTAAAACACAAGAATAGTTCCATTTAATTCAATATAGGGCTTTTTTTTTTTGTTTAATTAATTGTGTCAAACAGTGGGTGACCCGCTGCAGTGTTCCCTTCCAACACACACTGGTAGGATGGCAAAGCAGGCTCCACTGATCTAGCAGGCCCTGTGACAACTGCTCCAGTCATTCAGTGGTCTGACTTTTCTTGAGTCTCAGCCCTCCAATGAAGTCATTTTTCATTCATCCCTTCCAGAACAACAGAAAGTCAAATAATTACGAGTGCAATGTCCTTACAAAAGGTCTTTGGCACAGACTCTGAACCATTTGATTCTTGCACCCTTGTCTTAGGGTTTTCTATGGTCTTTATCCCCTTTTCTGGGTCTTCACGCCACCTAGGAGTTTATAGGGGAACTAATGCCCACTCTCTACACTGGTTTCCTGTCTAGAGACTGTATACAAGTATCCATGATCTGTTCTGTCAGAGTATTCATTGCTGCTGTCCTGGATTTCTTAATATCATAGCTTATCTACTGAATTCCTCACGGCTTCTCTAAATTCACCATTCTTCCAGGATGCTCTGCTAGAACGCCCTTAATAAATCCTAGATCAATATTAATTCCTGGCTTCTTCATTCTCTTATGTTTCCCTTATTCATGTCTTCAGCTGAATGGCTCCCTCAAGGTTCAGGTTGTGTCCTTTTATCAGGGCTGTCCATCCACCAGTGGCTCTAACTGTCCCCTGCCAGACTCTACTACTTAGGAAGTTATCCCAGGCCAGCTATCCACCTAAGTTTCTTCTTTGACTGTCTCAGTTGCTCCACTTTCTAGGCCCAGAAAGTTTCTGCAGAGTTTCTTTCTGCAGCTGCCTTTTAATCTGCACTTCCCTATTTCACTATCACCACGTAGCTCCCTCCCCAGCCGGGCTTCATCTTTAATAAGGCCGTGTCTTCCCTCCACATGCAGCTAGGTTGCATAAGAGACTTCTCAGTCATAGAATCATAGAATCCTAGGGTTGGAAGGGACCTCATAGGTCATCTAGTCCAACCCCCTGCCAGAGGCAGGACCACTCGCACTAAACCATCCCAGTCATGGTTTTGTCCAGCCGGGCCTTAAACACCTCCAAAGATGGAGACTCCACCACCTCCCTTGGCAGCTCATTCCAATGCTTCACCACTCGCCTAGTAAAAAAGTTTTTTCTAATATCCAGCCTCGACCTCCCTAACTGCAACTTGAGACCATTGCTCCTTGTTCTGTCCTCTGTTACCACCAAGAACAGTCAAGCTCCATCTTCCTTAGAGCATCCCTTCAAGTAGTTGAAGGTTGCTATCAAATCCCCTCTCAATCTTCTCTTCTGCAGACTAAATAAGCCTAATGCTTTCAGTCTTTCCTCATAGGGCTTGTGCTCCAGCCCTTTAATCATTTTGGTTGCCCTCCTCTGAACTCTCTCTAGCATGTCCCTGTCCTTTTTGTAGTGGGGAGCCCAAAACTGAACACAGTATTTTAGATGTGGCCTCACCAGTGCAGAATAGAGGGGAATGATCACATCCCTTGATCTGCTGGTAATACTTCTTTTGATGCAGCCCAGTATGCCATTGGCCTTTTTGGCAGCAAGAGCACACTGCTGACTCATATCTAGCTTCCCATCCACCATGACTCCCAGGTCCTTTTCTACACTGCTGCTACTTAGCTGAATGTTTCCTAGCCTGTAGCAGTGCATGGGGTTTTTCCGTCCCACATGCAAGATTTTACACTTGTCATTATTGAACTTTATAAGATTTTTATTGGCCCATTGTTCCAATTTATCTAGGTCTCCCTGAATCCTGTCCTTGCCCTCCAACGTGTCTACTGTTCCCCCCAGCTTGGTGTCATCCGCAAACTTACTGAGAGTGCAGTCTATTCCATCATCCAGATCATTGATGAAAATGTTGAACAGAACCGGCCCCAGGACCGACCCCTGGGGCACACCACTCGTGACTGGTTGCCAGCTAGACATGGAACCATTGACTCCTACATGCTGAAACCGTTGATCTAGCCGGTTTTCTATCCACCTTATAGTCCACCTATCCAACCCATACTTCCTTAATTTGCCAATGAGAATGCTGTGGGAAACTGTATCAAAAGCCTAAGTCCCATATTAACTCTTCCGTTGCTTGCGTTGAGTGTACATCACCTCACAGACTGGTTATACAAGAAAAGCAAACTTCTTTTAGGGCTTGTTTATATATCATAGGGAGAAGAAAAGCATGAATTAATTTTCTCACCTCTGCAGGCCACCTTTAAATGAACCATAACATCCTGCCTTTCCATTTACTTTGTTCAAGTGAAATATTAATATTCTAGACTGAAAATCTTTTTTTCAAAAAATACATATTCAATATGCAAATACAATATGCTTTAAATATAGTCTTCCATATCTTCAGCTGAAACCTGAAAGACAGTTCTGGCTTGGTTTGAATTTCAAAAGTAACATGCATTGTTATTAGAAACATTTTTAAAAGATGAGAAAACAGAAAGGGAACAATGTAAGTATTAACTGGAACAAATGAATATCCTGTATGTGTTCAAACAACAGAGAGACAGAAATGAATCCACGGTGCAAGTTACCTTTCCAATTGACAAGGTCAAAGTAATTTCCTTTCCACTGTAATAGGTGTATCATATTACGGATGGGTGAAAAATTCATAATTTGCTAACCCTGTGGCTATTTTTATGCTCTTCAGAATTTCAAGCAATTAGCACAAACTTAGCAATATGCTGTGCTTTGGCTTGCTAAATCACAAAAGTTATTTTCAAATGTGATCTCAGCATGTTTATTCCATACTCCAGTGCTTCCTGTTTCCAGGGATGGATGTCAAATTAACTGTTTCTTTATGGCAGGGGGTAAATGAGAGTGGGTTTGAGGTTGTTTGTTTGTTCTGCACTATTCAGCATTCTAGACAGGAGACAGACAGAGATTCAGATTAGAATTTTTTTTAAAACTGCTTAGTCTGTGTCCAACAATCATGTTACCTGCTGTAGAAAATAGCAACACTGACAGATATGACAGAGTCATGGACTCACAGAAATGAAGGGCTAGAAAGAAACCTTGAGAAGTCAGGCAGTCTACCCTTGTTGTGAAGCAGGACCAAGTACACCCAAACCATAACTGGTTAAACCTTCGCTGTTACTTAAAGTAAGGGGTCAGGAGACTGGCACAGAGGGAGCCCCAATGAAGGAGGCAGAACCTGGAAGTCCTCCCAAACCTGACCACAAACAGAGGGGTGGGACAGGAATCGGAGGTAAAGGATTGACTGCTTCACTTATTTGGGATGTGGCAGTCAAGGGAGAAAATTGTCTATCCCTGAAAGCTGGGGCTGGAGTCAGGTCTCTACCCCAAGGGAGAACTTCCCATGCTGCTGACTGTGTCAGCACCATCCTTACTGGCCAAAGCCCTGCATGCAGAATGGAGCACCAGGACCCTGAGACCTGGAGGAGCTGTCCCCATGGACAACTCTAAGGAGTCAATGGAGGCTCAGGAACTCTGTGGATCAGAAAAGTCATGTGTCCCTTGTGACCTGGGAGAGCTGCCCTTCATGAACAGCCCCAAAGAGCTACTGGACCTCAGGGTGTTGCTGCTCTGGGGAATCACCCGGGGCACGGGCCCAGGTCCTGCCCCCTGCCTGAAGGCCACGCTCCCTGGCCAGGGACAGGGCAGGGAGCGGCAGCCACGGCCGCAGGGTTGCCCGGCCTTTGAAGGGGCTGGAAGCAGCTGCCGCTGCTGGAGGCGGCTGGGCCCCAGATCCCTGGCCCAATCCGGCTGGAGACAGGGAGAGACAGGGCCCCACCAGGACTGGGGGCACTGGCATCAGCATTCAGGGCATGGGCCCCATGTGCCAGGCGCCAGCAATGCCCCTGCTGTATCTGCCTCCAATAGATAAGGCTGAGAGGTTCTGGATCTTCCCCCCTGATGGAGTATGCCAAGGAACCCAGAGTACACCGTACACCAGGGAAAGGGGGAAAAAGGAAAGAAGGGATGCCAGACACCAGTCTGACTTCACTGTGGCCATCAATGCTAGGGCCCTGGCCTGGGATGCAATGAAGTCGAGTGGGCCTGCATCTCCCTCCTCACCCTTTCCACCTGGTCCAGTAATCTGGGGCTACTTACCTCACCTGATTTGTCCTGCCTAACAGCCAAGCCATTCCTTTTTGCTTGCCCTATCAAGGCCTGGAAAACCTTCACAGCTCCTGCCCTACCCTGCCTGAGGGCAAAGCCTTGACGTAAAGATTTGCCCTTCCCAAGGCTAAAGAATGCAGCTGAACACAAAAGGGATACAAAAACTGAACATGTTCTTAAAAGTCTCCAGAGGGGGGATTCCATAACTTCCTTTTGAAGCCTATTATAGACCCTAACTACCTTATGGTTAGAGTTTTACTTCCCAGTTATCTAACATATATCCCTTCCTGAAGGCTAAGCTAACTACTTCTTGTCCTACCATCAGTGGACAAGAAAAACAACTGATCACAGTTCTCCTTAGAACAACCTTTAACATAGGGGGTTATTAGGTCCTACCTCAGTCTTCCTTTCTTAAGGTCAGGTTTGTTTGTTTGTTTTTTGAATTTTTTATTATTTTTGTTGCTCTCCTCTAGACTATCTTCACATCTTTTTTCTTTTAAAATGTGATTCCCAGAACTTGTGGACACAATCAGCTGAGGCCTGATGAGAACTGAGAGCAATCACCTTTTATGTCTTAACAGCAGGGCCAAATTAAGGGGCTCTGGGCCCCAGGCTGCCCACTTTTGTGCCCCCCCCCCCAGTGTTCCCATCATGCCCACCCAGCCCGGAGCCCTGGCCCCAGCCACCCCACCACCTGCTAGTGGGGTGGGGTGGGTCAGGGCCCTGGGACCAGAGACCATGGCACTTCCAACCCCAGACTGGCTGCTCTGCCCCTGGTGCAGGGCCAGCCAGTACATGGCTACAGAGCTTCTGGGCTGAGGGTGGGACCAGCTAGCATGTGAGGCAGCCCTGCTCCAGGGCACAAGTGAATGCACACTGGCCAGCCCCACCCCCATGGGCAGACCAGCCAACCCAGGCATGGGTTGGGAGCACCATGGACTTCCATGGCTGCTGGGCCCAGAGCCAGCCTCCTGCAGTACCAGTGTCCCAGCCTTCCTGACACTGTGCCAGCAGGGCTGAAACAAAGCAGGGACATTAGGGGCTGCAGTCCAGGGCCTCCTTCAGGCTGCAGCCCTATAGCCCCTGCATTGATCTGGCCTTGCTTAGCAGCAATATCTTATATAATACATCCCCGAATGGGATTGGCATTGCATTGTTGGCTCCTGTTCAATTTGTGATCCATATAAACACCAGATCCAATTCTGCAGTACTACTTCCAAGCTAATTATTCCTCATTTTGGATTTTTATCTTCCCAAGAGTGGTACTTTTAACTTTCTTTATTGAATTTCACCTTGTTGGTATCAAACTAATTCTCAGATTAGTCAAGATTCGAAATTCTAATCCCATCCTTCAAAGTGTGTGGAATGCTCATTCCCCCAACTTTAGTGTTACTTAGAAAGTTTGCGTGTATTATCTATTCTATTATCCAAGTCACTAATTAATATATTGACTAGAGCTATAGCCAGGACAGATTGCTGCAGGAACCCACTAGATACAGAATTCTAGTTTAATAGTGGCCCATTAAAAACTTCTGTGCATGTTTTATCAATCCTTAAGTAATACTCACCTTATATTATAGTAATTTCATCTGGACCATATTTCCCTAATTAGTTTGAGAATATAATGTAGGATTGTGTCAAAAAATCTTACTAAAAACAAAGATATAGCACATCTCTTGCTTTTTTCCTCCCCCATCCATTAAGTCAGTAACTCTGTTAAAGAAAGAAATGAGGTTGATTTTTCATGATCTGTTCTTGACAAATTTATGCTGGCTATTGTTTATCACTATTATCTTCTACATGCTTACAAATCAATTTATAATTTCTTCCAGTGTCTTTCCAGGAATTAATTTTTGTCTCTGAATATTCTCTAATTCCCTTGACCTTTTTTGTCCCCCTTTTTAATGATAAGTACTACATTTGCACTTCTTCAGTCTTCTCAGACCTCAACCATGCTCCATGAATTCTGAGAGATAACCACTAATGGTTCAGAGCTTGTTTCAGATACTTCCGTAAGCCCCCTAGGTGAATATTCCGAGTTTGTTACAGTCTGATTTATTTTTTAATCTTGTCTTTATTCTGCTGCTTTCTTTGGAATTATGAAATTAATAAATTCCATTACCATTTTCACCCAAATTGCCTTCCACTTTCTGATTCACAACTGATTTGTCCCTGTTAGTCAGAACCAACTCTGAAATGGCTGCCCACTTAGTTACTTGCTCCACCTTCTGAAATAAGAAATTGTCCCTAACGCAGTCCAAGATCTTATTGGAGAGTTTGTGTTTTGCTCTATTGTTTTTCCAACAGAGGTCTGTGTAGTTAAAGTCCTCTTTTATAATCAGGTCTTGTATTTTGGATATTTCCATCATTTGTTTTACAGATGACTTATCCACCTCCTCTATCATTATATTACCCCTGTCTTTTTTCTCCCTTCTTTTAACAGGGAGAGAAAGAGCTTCATCTCGTCTGGCTCTCACCTTCTCTTGAACTTTAGAACAAGCATGTACGTTCTTGACATAGAATGCACTACCTCTTTCCTTTTTCCCCATTCCTTTTCTTCCTGAATAAGCTCTACCCCTCTGTGTCAATATTTCAGTCATGAGATTTATCCCACCAAGTCTCTGTGATGACAATTAAGCCACAGTTTTAACAAAAGCAATGTGAGTCCTTTGGCACATTAAATGACTAACAAATTTCTTTGGGCATAAAGTTTCCATGAAAGCTTGTGCTCGAAGAAATTTGTTAGTCTTTAAGGTGCCACAGGATTCTTGTTATTGCTGTATACAGACTAGCATGGCTATCCCTCTGGAACTTGTCACCATGCAGAGTCTTAACAGTGTGCTAAGACTTTCAGTTCTTTGTTTATCCCCTAAACTTATTGCATAGATATGTAAGAGGTTGAAAAGATTCCATCACTGTATCATCTTGTTACTCCTGTGACCCAGCTGTAATTTTCCATCCATCTCACCCTAACAACTTCCAGGCCTTTTGTCAAGATCACTTTTTAATACTTACCTATGAATTTTTATCATCTATAGACTCTGAAAATATTTTAAAAGCCTCCTTACTAGTTTAGCAAGTTGGTGTATGAAGATACTCTTCCTCTTCTCCAACAGGTGGAATTCATGTCTTCTCAAAACTCCTCCTTCCAAGACCAGTATCCCACAGTCAAAGAAGGCAAAACCTATTAACACGGAAATAGTATATAGTCATTTCACTAGTATTCAGCCTTCTTTCTAATCACCTGTGTAATTGCTTTCATATAACTTCATATTATATGGTTATATGAAAGCAACTGTTCTGTAATGTACACATTTCTCTGTAATGTGACAGGACTGAATACACAATAATCCTTTTTGCTTCTGAAATGCGACAGCTTCCTACCCTATTACCCATTTTGTTAAGAAAAACACAGAAATATTAACAATTAAAAATCATCCAAATTACAGGTGAATTGGTAGCTATTTTTGGTTATTAATTCATATACTACTTGATCATTCAGCACATTTATAGCAGACAGCAAGGGATTTGTGGCAGTTATAGATTAGTGAATAATTGAAAATAAAAAAAAAAAAGCCTTCTCAATATATACTATGCTAGAAAAATCAAAGATTTACATATCCATTATAAGACCTCTATTTTTAAAATGGTATATTTGTGTGCATGCTCAGAGAAAGTGCACAGAGTTCAGTATGGAGGCTGCAAAGATCACCCCACAAACTGAGCTAGATTTGCCCCCCCACCACCACCACTGAAACTGTAAAAGGCAGCTAAGGAAGGAAGGAAATTGCTAAAGGTTCCCTGACAGATTTCATCACAATATTCTGTTGAATGAACCATGGTTCCCTTTCCATCCCTGTGGGGTGGTCCTAATGGCTATGTCTACATTGGGGGGTGGAGGACCCTGGAAGTCAACTTAACAAGGTCAACTTTAAGTCGACCTTATTAAGTTGACTTCAGGGTCTGTCTGTGTAGAAAGGGACCAAACATACTCAGGGCACCCCTCCTCCTACCCCATGCCCTAGTCCAGTTTGGGTACCCTGAGCCCAATCAGCTCCACTGGCTGATCTGGACTGGGGCTGATCCAGCTCCTACCCTCTAAGGAGGAGCTGGGTCCTGCTCCCAGCCCCTCTCTGCTGGGGCCAGCAAAGATGGGCTAGGAGCCTGACCTGGCTCCCACCCCGTCTTTACTGGCAGTGGAGGTGTAAAGCCAGCTCCTGCCAACCATGACAAGTGGCTGGGAGCCAAATTAGCTCCTCCTCACTTATCAAGGCAGAAGGCTCCACAGCCTGGTCAATTTCACAGGCATGAAACTGACCAGGCTGGGAAGTGGCTTGACTCTGCAGCCTGGTCAATTTCACTTCTGTGAAATTGACCCGGTTGTGGAGCAGCCTGCCCTAATAAGTGACTGGGGGCAAATCTGGCCCTGGTCACTTGTCAGGGCTTGCAGGAGCTGGCTCCAAGCCCCTGCTGCCAGTAAAAGGGGGTGGGAGCCAGGTCAGGGTACAAGCAGCCAGGGGTTTGGGAAGCCAGCATCTCCCCCCAGGGGCAGGGGAGCCTGCACTGCCCCTGGCCTCTTGGGAGCGGCCAGGGGAGCAGGGACCTGGCATCATCCCTGGCCATTTGCGCTAGGAACAGCTAGGCAATTCACAAACTCAGTTTGTGACATTGACCAGGAGCTGGCCAGTTTCACGGGCACTGAATCTGTGAAATTGACCAGAATCCTAGCTGCTGGCTGGGCAATGCAAGCCTCTGGGAGTGAGATGGGCTCCCAGTAGGCTCCTAGCACCCACAGCCTACAGAGAGGGGCTGAGAGCTGGGCTGGACCTGGATCAGGTTGCCTGGTGGGATCAGGCCCTAGCCCAATCATGCCTAAGGGCAAGGAAGGGGCAGGGCCTGCCCTGTAAAGTCAGTTTAAAAGCTTAAGCTGATTTACAGGGCAGGAGTTATTAAGTCGACTTAAGCACTTGCTTAAGTCGACAATGATTTCTAAATATAGACAGGGCTTTATTTAAGTCAACTTAAGGGCCCATAAGTCGACTTAATGCCCTAATGTAGACATAGCCAATGACAGCACTACCACCCACAGCCCCAATAGGGCTTTGCTACCAAAGACTCTTTTTGAAAGTGGCTATTGCACAGACCCCCATTAAAATGAGGCTCCCTACCATACTGTGTTCTCTGCATGAAAGGAAATACTATCTTTTTAAGCTTTCCTGGTCTGAAAGAAGAGGAATGATGTGTGCCTCCCCATTTTATATTTGGGGAAACTGAGGCCAAAAGACAAAACTACTTGTCCAACACAACAGGGTTACTCAGTGGCAGAGCCAAATTTGAACTTTTGCCTTATTGAGCCACAATCTTGTGTTTGTTTCATTAACCCACAAAACCCATTTTTCAGAGGTGCAGAGAGCACATAGTTCCTATTGACCTATTTACACTGGGAATTGCCTAGCTGTTCTGAAAAATCAAGTTCCAGTTGCCTGAATTTTATTACTCATAAAACAGGGAGCATAGAAATGGTGGTCACCCAGGAAAAATTTGGTTTAAGTGGATTGCCTAGCATCACATGGGTTCTAGCCATGGTTGTCAGAAACTTTGTATTTCTCCTGAGTTTTATTTAGCTCCCTTAACCACAAGAGACAATCTTTTCTCTTTCTACATCTCATATTTAGACAATTTCTAACTTCTAGAATTAATGAGGTGGGCTTCTACAGACAATAGTCTCATTCACTATACAACTGTGTTTCATTCTGTAAGATCCCCATCCATTTTGTGCACTGACAGAGAGAGGGATCTTGTGCAAAACTCCTTCCAAGTCTTAATGGCTGCTTTGCACCAATTAAAGTATTAGCATGATTTGTCTTTTTTTCCATTAAAGAGCAAATTCCACAAACCTACGCTCTTATGTTAAGGTACCCAATATTTTTTTTTGTGTTGGAAGGTAAAATCCTCCGTTTCTTCCTCATCACTTTAGTGAGAGACTTGGGGGCAGAATGTGGAGGTAATTACACCTTTCAAAGTGGCTCACTGTTTTTCTTTCAGAAAGAAGGTGAAATTGCAGGAAGAGAAGTAGAGCTTCTGGGGCAGGTTAGCCAGTGCACTACATGTCTCCTTGTTTGAAAGCAGAAAAGAAGAACAGGGGTAATCAAGAAATTGGAGGTGGGGGGAAGACTGAAAACTGGGGGCTTGTGTATAGGGATCAGACAGCAAAGGACAAGGAACTCTTGCTTTTCCATAGCTTCTTGTTTCCCAGGCTCCCAAAATACCTACAGAGATACACTAAGAAATCGAATCTACTGCATAGGAATTTGAAGCACCAATACTGAACTGTCTGGTTGCCAAAAAACTTAAAACTGCAGCTGGACTCAGCAGGGTCAGCCATGACCCTGGGGAGGAGGTTGGGCATCCAGTAAAGAAGCTTTCCCTAGCTCCTCATGCCAAATTGGGTCCCACACCCAGGGCTCATCATTGATGGTAACTCATCCACCTACAACAGGTGATGTCATTCCGGAGCAGTCAGTGGATTTTGTCTCAGACCTTCACTAGTGTTACACTATATTTTCATATCTTCACCAGTTATGTTACAGATATGCACTTCTTCTAGCTCCTCTCTGCCTTGTTGCTAATGCACCCTTCACTGATATCATTTAGTCATTAATACTACAAATAGAGAAGCATATTTCCAGTCATTTTTAAATTGTCATAATGATGTATAGTTCATCACTCTCCTGGCTGATAGAAATGTAGTGAATGAAGAAGTACAGGCACCTGCATGTATTCATTCCATGTCTTACAGATAATAGATGAAGCCTTACTCACAACGAGCTTACGTGTAAGTAACAAGGTGTTTTGGGTAAGAACTTAATGATTAGACCTTGCACAAGGAGGACCCAGCCTCCTTAGATGGGATTTATCCCAAGGAAGGTGAGGAATCATACTGTCATCTCATTCTCTCTGGCTCACTACTGGAGAGCAGCTTTAGTGGGTGGCATAGACTACTTAGCAACGCCAGTAGTGGACACTTCTAGAGGATGCAATGGATCATCCCAATAACTAACATGCTCCACTCCTTCCCATTCATTACTATCTACCCTTTAAGAGGAATTATTCCTCTCTACCTCCCCCATGAAGAAGAGGACGTTGTGGCTGCTTTTTTCATTGCTTCTTCCTCCTATCCTGGTGCACATACAACCATTGAAGATTAACACTGGCTTTCATTGCTTAGACTGTTGTAGGCTCAACCTAAGACAGAATATTTTAGGTGGTTGGCAACTCAATGTATGGATGACATTTTAAAAATTACAAAATATTATACTTTGCCTTTTAAGAGTATTCTTTCCAGAAACAATAGGAGTGATCTGTTTTGCTTTCTTAAAATCCTACAGGTCTCATTTTCCGGTGCATTGCACCTGTATGGTCACATGGGCCAGTTTTAAAAGATTCAGGTAATCTGTCACCATGCCTCAATTGGGCACAGCTAAGAATGCCAAATTCAGGACAAACTACTGGGAAATAGGCTGAACTCACCCCGAGGTAGTGGTTAGTCTATCATTAGGTTATACAAAGCAGAAACAAAATAAATGTCTGTATCACTACAAGAAGTCAAAAATGCAGTCTCCTTAGGTATTCCCTAAATCCACCATTCAGACACTTGGCTCACCACCCGGACACTAGAGCTTATGACGAGGAGTGACTGTTGAAAATGAATTTAACCAAATATGGCAAGGGTGGCCAAAGTTATTGACCCCCAGACACTCTTCTACTTGCTGAGCAGAATCTTCTAGCCTCACAATCCTCCAAGCTCCTCACCCTAGTTTGGTAGGCTGAGAATGGATGGGTAAAACAAAGTGGGTTCTGCAAGCTGTGCTTCAACTGAAAAAGAGCTGCATAAAGCCCACAAGCCAGTTTGGCCTCTCTGAAATAAAGACTCCTTCCAATCCTAAGAAAACAGCCATTCAGCCAGATAACAATATAGCTCAGATTTTACCCAATAATCACACTGATATCAATCCTTTAACTAAAAACTACAGGATTAAGAATAAAAGAAAAGAAACAGAGAGTTTATAATGATTAATAGATCATATACATACAGGTGATTTTTCAGTGTTTGGAGATCAGAATCATAGCTGTGATGGAATAAACTGCTGGCTTGCAAAAGCTATCTGAAATTACTCAAATAGGTTGAGGGACATCAGTCCTTGTTTAGAGCTACCTTGTTAGAAGTCCCATCCTGAGAAATGAAGCAGGAAATGAAGACAAAATGGAGATGTCTCAAATGCCTTTTTTATATCTTTTGCCATATGCATGGAATTTTACTGTCTTGTACCAAAAGTTTACAGCCCAGGTGCCTGGAAAATTACTGGCTCAAAATGGATTCCAGAGTCACATGAACATAGCATGTGTTCCTATATGGTTTGCTGACAAACAGAGGCAGTCCTTGTCCATGTTCTTTCTGAGGTGTCTACAGGAAAGTTTTACTGTATGGGAAGAGTCTCCTGTTTGGCCGATTGTTAGTGAAATGTCCTTATGAGTGATCTCACACAGTTATCTAGCCTTGATGCAACTCTATTTGATAGGTGCCTCCCCTGGAAGAAAGCCATTTGGGATCAAGTACATATTCAATATTCAAAACTGAAACATACATTTAACCAGGATAATTATATTTGTTGTATTGGATCTTTTCCATTGACACTTTATAAGAAATACTTCGTACAAGGTTTGTTGCAATTGTATAAATAAATAATGATAATAATATCATCAATTATACACATGATCATAATCAATCACACAGCATACATAATTCCACTGGGCACCTATTTCCATAATTAGGCATTTAAATACCTTCAAAAATCTGACCCTTACATTTGTGCATAGTGGTTGTAGTATTCTACCATTCTGATCTGATAGTTATTTACATGCACTTGGCATGAGTACAAGTGTCTGCTCTAGGAGTAGAAAAGCAGAGAATCATGTTTCATAAATGGAACAAGTACCCTTCCCTACTTTCTATTTTGCTTTTGGCAATATTCACCATTTTCAAATAGAAAATTTAAAGTCATTCTTTTCTGAAAGGATACTTTCATGTTCTAAGAACATTGGACCCAATTGTCAGTTGATTTATTCCAGTTTTGTTCTGATGTCATTCTATTGACTTCAGTTGAGCTAAACCAGCTTAAAAGTGAAGTAACACTGTGTGAATTAGATCCCGTTTGCTCTGATAGCCTCAACTCTAGCCTGTTTCAGTTGTCAGTTTATGAGACCACTGGGATTAAGTACACTTTCTCTACTTTGCCTCAACCAAAATTTTAAAGAGCCTGACCTTTCAAGGTTCTGAGTATCTTCCAGAAGGGGAAGTACACTCTAATGCCCACTGACATCTGTGAGAGGATCAACACCCAAGGGCAAAACAGTCAATCCTAGATTTTTTTGTATAAATAAATGGAATAAACATTGACGGAGTCTCCTCCTCTGATGGAAACCATTGATTTGAATTGATCTTTTTAAAAAAGTAGAAATGTTGAAAGGAATTAACTTGTTTGGGGATTTTTATTTACGAAAAAAAAGAGTAACCAATAATGTCAAGTGAAGCATCTGTCAGCTTGGAATTGTTACAGCCATTTAGTTGTCGTGGATATGTGTACTGTAGCTGTATCCCCATATGATTTACAAATACTGATGTTTTATCTGATTCTGTACACACACACGTGATTCAAAACACATTTGTCTACAGCATATTATCCATGATAAATGAGAATCTGGAAATGCTTTTTTTTTTTCTCATTAACAAATGTATGTGTTGAGGTTTAAGAATAGGTATAAATTCCATCAAAGGAATCTGAACAACTGATGACAATTAATTAGCAGAAGGCAAAAGGCCAAAAATACTGAAAGCATTGCAATAATATTAAAAAAAAATCCAACACTAAAAGAAAAATAAGGCCATTTTAAACCTAACAACAATTAAACATTAAACATTCATCAATCTTTGTATTAGACAATTCATGCTTGTTTGTTTTGGAAACAAATATTTATTCTTCTGCAACAAAGTAAAAGAACAAACATCATCAGATTAAACTGCTTTGTGAAATGCTTCATGCTGAAAGATAGGCAAATCTGTAGAGGGCTGGGTAAAAGATTCAATTCAAATTAATAATATATACCATAGTGAACCTGGCATGCCAATGGAAGCTTTCTTTCAAAAGAAAATATATTTTCAAAATGAAGTATGAAAATGAAGTACCAGAACTAACCCCATAGTTTTAAGGGGAAGGAAATAGTGATTTCCTTGATATGTGGTACAAACAACATCAGCTGAACAACTGTAGTTTACTTGACTTTTCTTTGAAAAATACATCATAGTCTTGCTGTTCATACAATGACATGCTAACTAGAAAACATAACCAGCTAGGATCAATCACCCTTACAGTAAATCAAACACTAAGAAATGATAAACTGTGGAAAATTTAAATCCCCATAAAGTAACTTTGGAAATCTATAATCTGAAGAAATTCTTTTCTTAACCAATGGTTATGGTACAGCAAGGATCCACTAACACTCCTATCCATGAGGCACTAATACCATATTGAGTAATTTATATTCTCTCTCTTCAACTCCCATACACACAAACAAATGGTATGAACACAGTTGTCACCAAATTGTACAGTTTCAGGAAAACAAACTATTTCCCTTTTTTTAATTAAAAAAAATCCAGGATATATAATAAATATGTCTTAAGGAGAATTAAGGGTGCTTGTTGTTTCTTTAGACATCTACTCTGGTTCTTGTCATCTCTGAAGACAACATCATTGTAAGTGGCTGTGAAGATTTGGACCCATCTAGACGCTTGGTCAAATCAGAAAAGAAATGCAGGTTAGCAAAGCATGGTGAAATTTCATTGAGAAGCTATTTGTATGCATTGATGTACAATGGTGCATTTTCCTATAGAAATCAAATAATATATTCTCAGTTTATGAAATTTACAGCTGTAAAGCTGTACTTGTCTACAATAGAGGGACTGCATTTATGATTAACGCAGATTTTGTCCTCAGGCCTGCAGGTTACAAGCACTATGGAGATACCACAGATGGAAATCCCACTTCTGAATGTTCTCCCACTTCTAAGCCTGAATTTCTCATTTTGGATTTAAACTGAAACCTCATCATAGTCAATATGATGGACTTGCAGCTGCCACAAGGAGACTGCTAAAAATATGTTGTCTATTTGCAGGCATGTCAATGCATTTTTGGTGAAAGAAAGCAACACATTCCTTTATGTCTCTACTCTAACAAGAAAGTGGAGTTGCAATCCAAAAGTTTAAAAGCTGCAGAAAGGAAGACTTCTCACCCTTTTAGAGTTCTTTTCCCCCCCTGCATCCAGATTTTATTGGTTTTCATGAGTCACTTCTGACATTGGGGGCAGAAATATAATAGCATAACAGATCCATAATGTTGACAGAGGAATGCTTGTTAAAGTCACTTGAGAACATTTATCAAGTTATCCTGGTTTGACATATTGGGCTAGAAGAGCCCTCATTCCCTGAATTTCCAAATTCACTATATTTAATTATCCAAGAAGAATTAGAAGCCAAGGCAAAGGCATATAATCACAAACTTGACGATGTGGCTCCTTTTTACTGCTGTGGTACCAATAGGTTCATAAAGTCTGTTTGGCCAACAAGCTGAGGATTCACTTAGTGCAAAGGAAAACTCAGATGGCATAGAGTAGGTTATGCCTGCTTTATAAAGCCAGCCCCCCTCCCATCCTGCTTGGCTATGCTGTGGCTATTCTGATATGTAAGAATACAAAGATCCATAAGCCTGTCTGACTAACCCTCTCCTGACAGAAACTATAGCTGGACTGCAGATACAGCAGGACATCCTGTATGCCATCATCCTTGATTAATTAATCCATATACCCTAACTTAGAGGCTCTGAAGTGGAAGTAGGAGTGATACACCACTGCTGTAGAGGAAGGTGGGGGGGGGGGAGAACACCAGCCAGAAGAAAGGAAGACATCTGCTTTCTTGGTCAAGTATTTCTGAGCAGCAAAATTTGGACCAACTATAAGATCTGCTGAGGTAAAATAATAACACTTTGCACTTTTTTAGTATCTGCTCATGAAGGACCTCAAAAGAGATTCACTAATGTTAATAATGACTCCTGTGAGTGGAGTTATTCCTATTTTACAGAGGGAGAAACTGACAAAGAGGTAAAGCCCTATTGTGTTAAAATGTCTAGGTGACTCACTTTGAGCACTTGAAATTAGTAAACCACCGAAAATGTGTCCTTAATAAGCTACTTAAACACAAGGAATTTGTGGACGAGCTGGGAATAAAAGCCTCCAGCTTCCCAGTCCTAGATTTTAGCAACAGGACCATCCTTCCTCTTAATAGCATTATAATTATGTAATAATGAGGCTCACCTTGTCGCAGCAATACTCTTCACCCACTATCTAATCATCTATGGGAATGTTTAGGAAACATATAATACCTGGTGAATGCAATACACAGTCAACTATTTTTTGTTTATTTTAAATCAGGTTTCAGCTCTACTCCTTACTTATTTGCTTTGGGTTTAAACTCATTTCATCAGTCTGCTTTGCCCCTCTTAAAAAGATTAGCCTATGTTAACGTTTAGTTTGTGTGGACTTTCATAAGATGAATGGACATTGTAGCCTCTTCGACTACTTCATCATCTTTGCTTTTGTCTCCAAAATAATGCATTTTACAGAACAACCTCTAACCACATCAACTGCTTGACAAGACATAAGACAGTATAGAACACTAATCCTGGGATGTGTGTAGTTCTTGTTAGTGTTTCCACTGTTATCATATATTATTCCAATCAATATTTAGGAGTAAAACCATCCATGATCAACACTAATTTCATAGGAGACCTTAATCCATGAAAAAGATTTTTTGGTCTGCTTTTTAAAGCTGCTTGGGAGTCTCACACAAAGTAGTTACCTCATTCTGGTACTTCTATCTTTTGCATCTGTCCATCCAGAATCTGGTGGATTTAGCCAAAAACCTCAGGGGTACATCATTTGTCTCTGAAGACAAAACATTAGTTTTCAGTAAATTTGAAACTGCTATTTCCTTTGCATATACTGTCTGTAATTTCAGTAGCCTGGTATTTGATGTCCCGAATCCATTTCTTGTTTATTGTTGGTTGATAAATTGAATACTCACTTGCTTTTTCTGCTTTTTGGTTCATGATGAAATATATTCATGAGGCCAAATAATCAGCATTAGTCAGATACATTGCTCTAAGCAAATCGTAGTAATATAGTACAGCAAAAAGGTTCTACTTGATATCAGGAAGCCATCTTGTACAGAAATCTTACATTCAATTTACACAGCTGGGATGCTTCCAAAGTTACACATTTCAGCCGCTATTATTTATATGATGGCATATGTTACACCTCTGTTTACATGGCATTAAAATCCAACTCATCAGTTTGTTCCAGTTCCCTTACTTGCTGTTTTGTTCCTTCCTTTACTTTAGTTTTGGATACTAGCATTCCAGGAACTGATACATGAAGTTAGTTCCCTAGATTGTACTAAGATATAAGCAGACATTCATTCTATGCCAACTGCCAACTCAGCAAATGCAACAAATCATGGACTACTTGGCATAAGTGAACAACATTATGATACAGGCCAATGTAGGCTAGTTCACTGCTACAATATCTGATGCTTAATGCATACTACTATGTACACACACACACACACTGCAGATAATATACTTGTCTCCTCAAATCTTAATACACTCATTGTATTATATAATAAGCATACTATTGGTGGCAATGTAATATTTTACTGCCACCTAGCACCCCATGGACATAGAAAAAATGCAGCTCCAGTACTAGTCTATATTAATCATCACCATCATCATTGTAACACTTACATAACTTGAGCAAGGAGACAAGGAAAAATTTTAAATTGACCCAAACATCACAGAACAGCAATATAAAATTGAAACAAAGGGTTTAGAAAAAACTGTTCTTTAAAGGTGAGATGTATGAGCTGATGTGGATATATAAAGAGAACAAGTTCTATGCTGCAGAAGCAACTCCAGCAAACCCATGATGAGTACTGTGGTCCAACCAGACCTAACTTTTTGCCAGAGAGTGAGTAAAAAAATGTAACTGTGAAGAAGTGCTGAAAATCATAAGTTGCAGGCTAGGGCCAGATTCACTCAGCTGCTAACAAATAAGACAGTTCCTCTCAAAGAGGCACCTAAACATAAGCACCTACATAAACACTACCAGGTTTTCAGAAATATTGAGCATCCTCTGCTTGCCCTGAAATCAGTGGGTGCTACTGGGCTAACAGGCCACTATTATTTATGAGCCCAACTTTGAATATCTAGATTTTAAAATGTTGATGCTAGTTATTTTAGCCATTTTTACTTCAGTTTTGACTCTCTGGCTTGTCTACACTACCACTTTTTTTGGTATAACTTACATTGCACAAGGATGTAAAAAAGTCATCCCCAAATAACAAATTATACTAACAGAACTGCTAGTGTGGATACCACTATGTCAGTGGGAGAGTTTCTCCTGCCAATGTAGCTACTGCCACTCATGGAAGTGATTTTATTATGCGAACAGGAGAGTTTATTCACATTGGCATAGAAAGGCTACACAAACGACCTGCCATGAGTGCAGCAGACTGGACTTGATGACCCCTCGTGGTCCCTTCCAGTTTCTATGTTTCTATGATCTTCCAGCAACACAGCTGTGCTGCTCTAAGCTCCTTAGTGGAGACATGGCCTTTGATAACAGAAAAGGACATAAATCACTGACAAGAAAATCATTCTGCAAGCCCACTCCTTGGATGTCAAGGGGAGCTGTTGGTGTGAATGAAGGAGATTCATACCAGCATTGGTATGTAAATAATCTAGTAGACAGTAAGGGCTATATACTCACCTCCTTGTGGACAACATGCCTTGGTTGAGATCCCACCCCTGCTCTGGCCCCTTTCACATAGTATGAAATGGGTGTAATGGTTCCCCAAAAGCCCCAGTTGCAGATGCTCATTCAGGTACAGCAGAAGTCAGTCACAAGGGTGCTTCCTCAGGACTCTTGTGCCACAAGCAGCCCACAGCCTGAGAGCCACAGACCTAGACCATCCCTGATAGGTATTTGATCAACTTGTTTTTAAAATCTTCCAATGACTAGGATTTCACAGCCTCACTTGGATGCCTATTCCAGAGCTTAGCTACCCATGTACTTAGAAAGTTTTTCCAAATATTTAACATAAAATCTCCCTTAATGCAGATTAAGCCCCTTAGGTTTTGTTCTATTTTCAGTAGACAAAGAAACATTTATCATTGTCCTCTTTATGTCACCTTCCCCCCAGGACCTAGTGTTTTCTCAGGGCTAAACATGCTTCCTTTTTAAACTTTTCCTTATAGGTCAGGTTTTTGGGTTTTTTCCCCCTCTCTTCTGGATTCTCTCCAATTTGTCCACATGTCTGCTGAGATGTGGTGCCCAGAAGTGGATGCAGTACTCCAGCTGAGGCCTCATTATTGCCATAAAGAAATACCTCATGTCTTAATGTCTTACATAAAAAACACTCCAGTTGAAACACCCCAAAATGATATTAGCCTATTTCACTCACAAATGCATCAGTTTGTTGACTCATATTCAATTTGTGATCAAGTATAACTCTCAGATTCTTTTCAGTAGTACTAAATAGTTATTACCCATTTTGGAATAGAACATTTGATTTTTTTTTCTTCTTAAGTGTTTTGCAGTTGTCTTTACTAAATTCCATTTTGTTGATTTCAGATCAATTTTCTAATGCGGCTACATGAGCACTCGTACAGCTGTATTGGTGGAACTGTGCTACTGTAAACTTCTAAGTGTAGTCATGGCCATCAACAGTGCTATGCTGATAGGAGAGCTTTTCCTGATGACATAGCTACCTCCTCTCAAGGAGGTCAACTAACTACACTGATGGGAGATGCTCTCTCACTCATCAGCACTGAATATGACTGATAGCTTTTAAAAACTGCACACACCAGCAGGAGTGCCAGAACCACATCTCACCCCTTCCCCAAGGCCACACTTCTTCTGAGGCCCATCTTCCATTTGCTTCTCTTCTCCTTTCCTCCAGGTGCTCACTACTCTTCTCCTATTCACCAACCAAGTCAGGAGGTACATGCTGAAGAGGCCTAGGCTGGGAGCTGCAAGCCACATGAAGCATGCAGAAAGCAATCCTATTTGAGTCGGAGCTTGTGTGGGTAAAGACCCAAGGCCTCCCTGCCTCTCCTGCCCACAGTAACTGGACTTGATGTCTGCAGTACTAGCTCCCCTTTTCTGCTGCACTCTCCAATCAAAAAACCAGGTACATGGCTACCTTAGTGTAGTAGCATTTTCATTAAAGTGCTGCTGGAGCACTGTATGTGAAGACAAGCCCCAATATTGCTTTTGGTTTAGAGAGGGGTTTATGATTAACTTATCCTTACTTATCTTAATTGAAGGGTAGGATTCAGATTTTAGAGCACTTTGAAAAGCTAGGCTTTTAAATACAATAAATTGTAGGAATGGAAACCCTCTAGACATTTTTATGTATTGGCACATCCACACAGTAAAAAAAAAAAAAAAAAAAAAAAAAAAAACATTTCCTAAATACATTTCTCAATTCAAGTCCCTCACAAAGATTACCACAGCATGCACTACCTTGCATAAAACTTGAGAGACTGAAACCATTTAGACCCACATGACATCAAGAGTTTGATCTGTAATGCTTCAAACAAAGCCAACAACAACAACAAAGACACCAACTATTTTTGGAAAATGTCTGCTTTTTCTGGTTTGTCTTCACAACTCCTAACTCAAATTACCCCAAATTTGGGTGATAAATACTAACCTGCTCCCTCTGGAGGAACACCAAATTACAAAGGACTCTTCATAAACATGTTGATTTTAGAGAATTTAGAATAGTTGACCTTTTAAATAAATAGGAATCAGAACAATCATAAATACAGTGACACTGCTAAGAAACCCTAATAGTAAGAAAAACTAGTGTTTGTGCATTTTAGACATCAATAGGAAATACCACAGTGTAAACTATAACACATTTCTTGGCAATATTGAAGGCATTCAGTAAAACTTTATATATATGACCACTTAGTGGATTTCTTTGTGACAGTTGGTGATGTTAATACCATAGTTAGAGGCATAGAAATGAAAAGGTTAATTATCTCTGTGGTGGAAATATTGAGTGTTTCCTCTGTATTAAGGCATATATAACTGCATGCTATTTTGTGAATTCAAACCAAGGGTACATTTTTCTTTTAGTTGAGTTCATTGTTTTGACTAATTTGGGGATAACTCAGCATGTTATTGTTTTTTCTCTTGTGCTCAAGTCTTTATGATGACATTCTTCAGCTTAATGATGTTCAAAGACTTCTGGATTTAATTTGTAACATATGCCAGAAATCAGAATTCACATGCTTGTTTGTGACTACCTCTTACTTACACCCAACAAACTTCGGCTGGTTTTTTTTTTCCCCCTTCTCTTTGAACGTTTGTTTTAAACCACAGTCAAAATGTCATTTAAACAAAGAACTAAATTACTGCTGGAGTAGCCTTAATGACTTCTAATGGCATTTCACTAAGGATGAATTTGGCCCAAGATTAACTGGACTGAAATCATATAGCCATAGGAGGGGTATGTGATTCACTAATTCTAATATTTATAGCATTGTTCTAACTATCTTAGTTACAATAAATAACACTTAACAAAATCTATCATCCCATATCTGTCCTCTCAGTCCTATTCTTCAAAGGAAATCGGCACAATATTTTCAAAAAGACAAACCTGGCAGATTAAACTCATAATTTCATTAAATACTAAAGATCACTCTTAAAGACACTGGATTTATGGTTTGTTGCTACAATCTGTAACCCTCTAACCCTCCACCTTTTTTGTCCTATGACTGCAGAGGTGTTAACAGATCACTTCACACTGAATGGTCCCTTAGAATGGATTAGTTACTTATCTGAGTTACATTCCCCTGCATTTATTTTGCTCCCTTTTGGTAAGTTCCTCATCTTCAAGCATCTGATGAAGTGGGATTTTCTCCCACAAAAGCTCATGTGATGAATAAATTTGTTAGTCTTTAAAAGTGCCACCAGACTCCTTGTTTGTTTTGCTGAACTTTACTGACATGGGTTCCCCCTTGGTACTTACGCAAAAAAACTCCGTTCCACCTTGAATTTAGCTCAACACTGAGCACCTTTTCCAAACCTGAAGAAGACCCTGCATAGCTCAAAAGCTCTTCTCTTTAACCAACAGAATTTGGGTCTAACAATAGATATTACCTCACTCATCTTCTCTTTCAAATAAGATGGTATTAATGAGTCAATACATTCAAATAGGGTTTAAAAGTATATTTGCCCCATTCTTCATATATGCACTGGTTCTTTGCAGTTTTTTTTCCCCAAGCATACCATACAATGAAGATATATTAATATAGATTTGCACAATAAACAAGAAGTCCTCTGGCACTTAGGGCATGTTTACACAGGCAGCTCTCTTAAGTTGGCTTGACAAGGTCAACTTTAAGTCCACCTTGTTGTTGACTTAAAGCATCCACACTGAAAACTCCTGTCGACTGCCCGCATCCACACTGGCAGGTGCTAGGTTGACCCTTTCTGGTGGCCAGAAACTCTGGGAGGGGTCTGGCAGTCAATTAGGTTGACTTAAGTGCTATTCCTCATTGACATTGACTTAAGTCAACTTAATAAGGTCAACTTAAGCGTTAAATCAACCTTAAGAAGTGGTGTGCTTAAGTCGAATTAAGGGAGTGCTTAAGTCATCTAAATAATAGCCCAGTATGGGCACAGGGGTCTGTAGGTCAACTAAAGGAAGCTTATGTCAACCTAAGGCTCCAGTGTAGATGTACCCTTCAGGCTAACAAATTTATTTATTGTATGAGCTTTCATGGGAGAAAATCCTACTTTGTCAGATGCTTTGAAGATGGAAAAACTTACAGAATGGGAGGAAAATTAATGCAGGGAAGTGTAAGTCATAGGATAAGCTCACACTGTAACAGCAAATCAAAGCAGTTAAATTCAGACACTGGTGAACAGCATATAAAGGAAGATGAGGTCAAATTACTTGTTGTAATGAGAAAAAAAAATCCAGTCCTTATTTAGCACTGAAGTAACACAGTCAAATTTGCAAATGAATTCCAGTTCTGCAGTTTCTTTTTGAAGCCTTGAGGTTTTACTCATTTGCCTGAGCACAGCACATTAGTAATTAATTTGAACAGTAAGTATTTGGTTATTATTTGTATGAACAGTGCCTTTAGGCATTAGCTGAAATTCATGCCCACATGAAGCAAATTTTAAAAAGTTGATTTAATCTATCATATCTCTCTAATGAGACTATTTCTCTTATAGAAGCCACTACCTGGTCTCTCAGTTCCAAATGTGGGGAATAATCAGTGCTAGTCCCTCATACTCCCCTTTATCAAAAGGGGAAGAAAAGAAAAATAATTTTTGCAAGAGTATTCATAAGGGAAGAAAAATAAAGATAGACAAACTTTCTTTCTTTGATGTAAAAGAAGATCATGACTTAAAGGAAAAAGCAAGAAACCTTTAATGAAATCCTTGCTCTACGGAGATTGATGGTAGAACTCCTATTGACTTCAGTGGGGCCAGGATTTCACCCCAGTCTGCAAATTCTCCCATTATAAAAGAAAGGACTCCTTACTGGCAGAGGAAGAACAACTTTATTCCTCTCTGCTCCCATGGTGGGACGGAGAGAGTAGAAGGAAGAGGAGTAAGACCCAGGGGGCTCTTTGCTAGAATAGAAGATAAATGGATAAGTATGAGTAGTTCTTTTCCTCTTTAGATAAAGCAAATAAACCTCATTCACTTTTTTTGTAATTACCTCCAGACCCAAAAATCTATTTCCTAACTCCATCTTCAATCTTTTCACAAGTAATAAGAAAAATACTCATTAAAATAATCTTGCTTACACTGAATGAGATAGTTGTGGGGATTTTTTTTTTTTTTTTTTTTTTTTTTTTTTTTTGGTCAGATGCTCTTTGTGATTCATTTATATTTCCTTGTTTGAAATGTATTCTAAGGAAAATGTTCTAGGTAAAGTTTTCTTGAAATGACAGTTTTCAACGGCAAAAGTTTTTAGAGTTGGCCTCTCATAAATGCATAGACAGTAGGCCTTATAAAATGAATTAGGATGAGAAGACAGGCCCCATAATGTTTTCCTGCTATCCCAGCTCATCTCTGATCAGACTCGATAGCACAACCCAACTGCACATTTCTCAAAATGCATCTGTCTGAAGCAATGTATATTTCCTATCAAGCACTCAAATCATCCTATGTACTTTACGTTTTGGTTTATTTCCATTTACCTTGATCCTACTGAAGTGATAGCAGGCAAGCAACTTTTCTCAAACCTGTGTAAAATTCACATTTTCCTTTCTCACATGCATGGTTTATGCCTGTTTATTCTACATAGTGTACAAAACTTTACTCATATGTAACTGGTAAAGAACAACGTGTCTCATTACATCGGAGTATCTCACAATCATTCTGTATTTTCCCCATTGTTTAATCAATAGAGAGGTGCTATCGGCCTCAGGCTTACAGTTGTGGAACTGAGGCACAAGGACTGGATCCACAAAGGAAACTGAGGAATTGCTACCCTGCGATAATATTAGGCTCCCTGCCACCTAATAACATCCACAGTCTTGCAGTAGGTGCCCAGGGTCCCTGTACAATGCATGGGAATGTGCTAGACACCTTAGAAAAGGATTCACAAAAGCAAGCAAGATGAGCTGAAAGCTACCTAAGCCAGCAAATAGGAAATATCAGGGAGAGTGGTTGGCCTAAGCTTCTTCCCTACAAAGGAATTACTCACCTACCACTCCTTGGGGTTCACAACTGTCAGTCTTTTCCTGGAGTTAAGCACTTAAGTTAGGTCAACCCTTTTTCATTTAGAAAGTCACAGACAGAAACACTCCTTACCTCATTATATCCAATAACTTCATTAGGGCACTCCACTGGTATGCCTTTGGGCAACTTGTTTTCCAGTTGCAGTTCTGATTTGGTATAGGGAGTTAAACATGGGTCTTCTAACTCCCAGGTGAGTGCTCTGATCACAAGGCTATTGGTATGGATAAATTTTCCCAGTGCTTTCTTTTTGTCTTTTATGTGGGTAAGATGTGTTCAGAGACCTTCAACTGACAGAGGACAGGGAATTCCACTGTGTAGGAAAGATAGGAACTATGGCAAAAGAGCACTTTGGCTTAACCAGGAGAATTTCAATAATTTAAAAATAAAGAGAGACCTATAAAAAGTGGAAACTAGGTCAAGTGATAAATCAGAAAGGACAAACATGATTATGTATGGGAAAAATTAGGAATGCCAAGTTACAAACAGAGATCAAACTAGTCAAAGGCTAAAGAGTAACAAGAAAAAATTCTTCAAATACATTAGAAACAAGAAGATAACCAAGGACAGAGTACTTTATAAAGATGTAAAAACGATAATGTAAAAAGTGAAAATGGCAGAGGAACTAAATGATTTCTTTGTTTTGGTTTTCACCAAGAAGATTGGCGGCAATTGGATGCCTAATGTAGTGAAGGACAGTAAAAATGGAATAGCCCTAGAAGCTAAAATAGGGGAAGAACAAGTTAGAAATTACTTAGGCAAGTTCAATATCTTCAAGTCCCCAGAGCCTGATGATATGCACCCTAGAATACTCAAGGAGTTGACTGAGGAGATGTCTGAACCATTGGCTATTATTTTTTAAAAGTTATGGAAACCTGGAGAGATCCCAGAGGATTGGAAAAGGGCAAACATAGTGCCCATCTATAAAAAGGGAAATGAGGACCACCCAGCAAATTGCAAACCAGTCAGCTTAACTTCTGTACCAGGAAAGATGATGGAGCAAATAATAAAGGAATCAATTTGAAAACATCTAGAAGAGAATAAGATCTTAACTTATAGTCAGCGTGGATTTGTCAAGAAAAGTCATGTCAACCCAACCTGATAGCTTTCTATGACAGGATAGAAAGCCTTGTGAATAGAGGGGAAGCAGTAGATGCGGTAATATCTAGATTTTAGTAAGGCTTTTGATACAGTCTTGCATCACCTTTTCATTAACAAACTAGGGAAGTAAAATCTAGATGAAGCTACTATAAGATGGGTTTGTAACTGGTTGGATAACCATTCCCAGAATGTAGCTATCAATGGTTCAGAGCCATGCTGGAAGGGCATAAGAAGCAGGGTACCACAAAATGGTGAAATGATCTGAGGTAAACAGGAGGAAATTCAATGAACACAAATGCAAAGTATTCCACTTAGGAAAGAACAGTCAGTTGCACATATACAAAATGGGCAATGACTGCCTAGGATAGAGTACTGCAGAAAGGGATCTGGGTGTCATACTGGACCACAAGTTATCAGTGTAACACTGTGGCAAAAAAAAAATGCAAATATCATTCTAGGATCTATTAACAGGAGTATTGTAAGACACAAGAACTAATTATTCTGCTCTACTTTGCACTGATTAGTCCACAGTTGGCATATTGTGTCTATTTCTGGGCACCTTATTTCAGGAAACAAGTGAAGAAATTAGGGAAAGTCCAGTGAACAACAAAAATGACTAAAGATCTCAAACAGTTGACTTATGAGGAAAGATTGAAAGAACTGGGCTTATTTAGTATGGGAAAGAGGAGACAGAGGGGACATGATAACAGTTTTCAAGTACCTAAAGTTTGTTGCAAGGAGGAAGGAGAAAAATTATTCTCCTTAACAGAACAAGAAGCAACAGGTTTAAATTACAGCAAGGGAGGTTTAGGTTGGACATTAGGAAAAATTTTGTAACTATCAGGGTGATTAACCACCAGAGTGAGTTGTCTAGGGAGGTTATGGAATCTCCATCAGTGGAAATTTTTAAGAGCAGGTTAGACAAACACCTGTCAGCGATGTTTAAGATGGTACTTGGTCCTGCCATGAGAGCAGGGGACTGCACTTGATGACCTCTCATGGTCCCTTCCAGTTTATGATTCTATGAATGGCCACTTTGAGAACCACACTGAGCTTCGTAGCCTGATCCACAATTTGTGTGTGAATTCTATTAATACAGAATGTTTGGTTACTTACCAGTAACCATCCTTCTTCGAGATGGGCTGCTTCACATACATTCAGTTACAGGCGTCTACGTGCCACAATGCATGGTAGGCCAGAAAGTCTTTAGCGTTAGCCTGTCAGGTCAGGGCGCACGGCCAATGCCCCCTCCGTGCCGCGACCATGGCTATATAGGTGACCATGACCCTGACCCTCTCAGTCCCATATACCTTTGCCAACTCTGTTAGCGGGGATGGTGGGAGGGACCTGAATGTATGTGAGCAGCCCATCTCAAAGAAGGACGGTTACTGGTAAGTAACCAACCGTTCTTCTTCAAGCGCTGCTTACATCATTCAGTTACAGGTGACTGCTAGCCATACCCAAGGATGGTGGGAGGAGTTACGGTCTACCCACACTGAGTACAGCTCTGCCCACAGTGGCATCATCTCTACCCTGCTGGGCAATGGCATAGTGCGTCGTGAAGGTATGTATCGACGACCATGTGGTGGCCCTGCAGATCTCTTGGATCAGGACCTTGGCGAGGAAGGCCATGGAAGATGCCTGAGCTCTGGTGGAGTGGGCTCTCACAGTCTCTAGGAGAGGTGTACTTGACTTTCCGTAGCAGTCTTTAATGCAGTTCACTATCCATTTGGAGATGCAGTGAGAGGATACTGGCAAGCCTCTCATACTTCAGCAACCACCACAAACAATTGGGAGGTCTTGCAGAAAGATCCTGTGTGCTCGATATAGATTAGGAGCACTCTCCTCACATCCAGTATGTGCCACCATCTCTGGTTTTCTGTCAACTGAGGGTCAGGATAGAAGACCGGCAGGCAGATTTCTTGATTCATGTGGAAGGGGGTGGCAACCTTTGGCAAGAACGAGGGGTGCTGATGAAGGACCACCTTGTCCGGGAAGAAAACCGTATATGGAGGTTCAGAGGACAGGGCTCGTAACTCAGACTCTTCTGGCCGAGGTAATCGCTACCAGGAAAGCCACCTTCCAGGACAGTATGACCAAGGTGGCTAAGTCCAAGGACTCATCAGGTGGCTCTGTCAGAGCCCGCAGCACGACGTTCAAATCCCACTGAGGAATGGGTTTATGAGGCTGAGGAAAAAGTTTTTCCACCCCTTTCAGGAATCTATGATAGATGGGGTGTGAAAAGTGTGGAGCCCCATCTATTCTTTGGTGAAAGGCCAAAATTGCCGCCAAGTGGACTTTCAGTGAGGACAGTAATAGGCCTTTCTCTCTTAAATCAAGAAGGTAATCTAAAGTTGCCTGAATTGGTGCGAAGGTAGGGTCTATGTCTTTGTCATGGCACCAAGTGGAAAAGTGGTTCCATTTTGCCATGTAGGTGGACCTCGTGGAGGGTTTTCTGCTGCCAACCAGGACCTTCTTAAACCCTATCCAAGCAGCACCTCTCTTGCTCGCTGAACCAGAGAGCATCCAGTCTGTCAGATGCAGGGTGCCCAGGCTCAGGTGCCGAAGGCAGCCTGAGTCCTGTGTCAGGAGGTCCGCCCACCATGGGAGGTGGAGTGAGATCCTCACGGACATGTCCTGTAGGAGGAGGAACCAGTGTTGTCTGTGCCAGTCCGGGGCTATCAGAATGATGTGTGCCTCGTCCGCAAGGACCTTCAGTAGCACCCTGTGAATCAGGGGGATTGGAGGGAAAGCATACATTAGGGCCCCTGACCAATTGAAGAGGAAGGCATCACTTAGAGGACCCTCCTCCCGACCCCGAAGGGAGCAGAACCGGGGACATTTGCAGTTCTGCCCCATGGTGAACAGGTCAATCTGAAGGGTTCCCTATCTGTTTGTCAGCAGGGAGAAAACCTTGTTGTGGAGGGACCACTCGTGATTTGCAAGGGGTTTCCTGCTGAGTGAGTCCACTATGCCGTTGTCTACCTCGGGCATGTGGGAGGCACTCAGCGTGCAGTGATGATCTATGGCTAATTGCCAAAGCTTGGTTGCTTCCTCGCATAGAGCTGAGGAGAAGACTCCCTCTTGACGGTTCATGTAGTACATGGCTGCTGTATTGTCTGAGAAGACCTGTACCACCCTGCCTCGGATCTGGTTGAGGAAGGTCTTGCAGACCAGCCTGATAGCCTGGAGCTTTTTCACATTTATGTGGAGGAGTCTGTCCTTGGGATTCCAAACACCTTGCATGGAGAAGCCCCCGGACAAGTGGGCTCCCCAGCCTGAGTCGGACGCATCCGTTATCAGGGTCACTGAGGGCTTGGACTCCGTGAACGGAATTCACCCCATCGCGAAGTCAGGGTCCTTCCAGATTCGGAGGGACTCCAGGGAGTATTGAGGGACTGAGACTATCTTGTCCAGGTGGTCTCTTCCTGGTCGGAAGCTCATGGCAAACCACAGTTGGAACGGTCTCATCTGCAGGCGGGTTGTCTGGATTACTGAGGTGGCTGCTTCAGTGTGTACCAAGAGCTGCATGCACTGGTGTGCTGTGGTCAGCCTGGGCACTTGGTGCTCTGTGATGATGATGCAAATGGACGGAAATCTTGACTGGGGCAAGGACGCGGTGCCCTGTCAGGCATTTAAATGTGCCCCGATGAGTTCTATGTCCTGAGTAGGGCAAAGCTTGGACTTCTCTGAGTTTATGCGGAAGCCCAGGAACTTGCACAGATTCTCTACCAGGTTGACATGGTTTTGCACCTGTCGACTTGATTTGCTCACTATAAGCCAATCGTCTAGGTAGGGGTAGATTCTTATACTCCTCCTGCATAGAAAAGCTGTGACCAGTGCAACGCACTTTGTGAACCCCCTGGGAGCTAGCGATAACCCGAAGGGGAGCGCGGTGAACTGGTAGTGGTGTTGTGCCACCACAAACCTGAGAAAACGTCTGTGATGAGCTCGAATGGCTATGTGGAAGTAAGCATCCTTTAGGTGGAGGGCTGCGAACCAGCCTCCTGGGGACAGGGAGGGGGCAGGGAAACCATGGGGAACTTTATTCTCTTTATGTGTTTATTGAGTACTCTGAGGTCTAGAATAGGTCGTAGGTCTCCATTGGGCTTGGGGACTAGGAAGTAGCGGGAGTAGAACCCTTTGCCGCGCTCTCTTTTGGGAACCTCTTCTATGGCTCCGAGGGAGAGTAGCTTCTGGCATTTGACCTCAAGCCTGTCCAGCAGGTCTGGGTTTTCTGATATTGTGTGAGGGGGCAGTTTCCTGTCCTGAGGGATTGAAAGGAACTGGATGCAGTATCCTTGCATCACTGTGTCAAGGACCCACTGGTCTGCTGTGACACGGGTCCACTGTGGGGCAAAGTGACAGAGGTGGGGGGAAGAACAGGTTCTGGAGCACTGCCCTCTGAGGGACCATCAAAAACGCTGCTTGCAGCCCGAAGAGCGGTCTGATCCCTGTCCATGCTGTCCTGACTGTGAGGTGTTCAGCTTACCCCCTTTACCTGATCAGCTCTTGTTTTTGTCCAGGTCCCCAAGATGGCGCTGGGGAAACTGGAGGGATCTCAGGAACTGAGTCTGCAGTTGCAGCTGCTGTTTCAGTTGCTGTGACTGTTCTGTAGCTGCTGATGCGACCTCGAGGAGCACCTAATGGGCTGAGGAGAGTAAATTCTGAGGGATCAGAGTGTAGCCCTCGAGTCCTTCATACCATGCAGCTTCATGTCTGTGGAAGATACGAAGAGGTCGGGACCTTCAAAGGGAAGGTTCTGGACAATCTGCTGCATCTGTGTGGAAAGGCCAGAGTTTTGGAGCCAGGCCAACCGGCGCATAATGACTGCAGATGCCATTATGTGTGCCGCTGTATCTACTGTGTCCCAGGTTGCTGCGAGCACCTCCCTGGATGCTCTCTCTCCTTCATCCAGCATTGCCTCGAAGTCTCTCAGGCGGTCCTCAGAGACGGCTGAGCGGAGATTTTGCAGAGCCTTCCACAAGTTGAAGATGTAGCGCATCACCAGGGCTAAGTGGTTTGAGATATGCAGCTGTAGGGTGGCAGAGGAGTAAACTTGCCTGCCTAATAGGTCAAGCTTCCTCGCCTCTCTGTTCTTGGGTGTGGAGCTCAGCTGGCCCTGTCTCTCCCTTTGGGTGACCGCGTTGACCACCAGGAATCCTGGGGCAGAATGGTGGAATAGGAAGGGGAATCCTTCCGGGGAGACAGAATATTTCTTGTCCACCACTTTGGACACTGGCAGAATCAAGGAAGGCATTTGCCAGCATTCTTGGATTATACAAAACACCCCGGAGTGTAGGGGAATCGTGACCTTACCCGGAGGGGCTCTACGGCACATGTTGAAGAGGGAATCATCTTCCACTTGGATCACCCCCAGCTTCAGCTTCAGATTTGCTGCCATGCGGCGGAGGAGGTCCTGCTTGACGTGGGGATCTCCCTTGCGGTCAGTGGACATGTCAATTAGGCACTCGTCGGGTGACAAGGATGATTGGGCCCTTGATGTGCTACGTTGAGTAGAATCAGGGTCTGGCTCATCGTTGGAGAAATCTGAGGACTCAGGCACCAGCGATCGAGCATAACGAAAGGAGGCATCGTCTACCATTGCGTTCAGCCAGTTGAGTGTCCACTTGTTGTGTGGTGACCTCATTGGCGGCATTGGAGCCATGGGGGGAGCAGAGGCCTGTCCTGTTGGCCACATGCCCCTCGAGCTTGGTGATCCAGAGCTCTTCCAGAGCTGCTATCTTGGACGCTCCTCCCGGGAGGGAAGAAAGGAGTCTTCAGAGGATGATCTGAACGACCTCCCCCCCAACATCCAGTAGTCCGGTACAGAGAGCTCTTCAGAGGAGTGATGAGGTGGAGCTGCAGTACTTGGCCCTGGTGTTGGGCTTCACGGTACCAGGTTGGAGAAGGGCGAAGAGCCACGCAACGGTACTGGTACTGGCACGGGTGTTGTTGGTGCCCGGTCTGACAGTACCAGAAGTGATGGCACCAGAAGCAGCGGTATCAGCGACAGTGCCGGGTCAAGCAGTACTGGGCTTGATGGCGCTACTGGGCTTAGTGGCGGTACCGTAAGGGGTGGTACCATGTCCAGCGGTGCTGAAGTGGTCGGTGCCCCTATGGTCCGCTTCTTCGTCTTCTGCACCAAAACTGGGTTTGAATGCCCTCGGCTGGTTGGTGCCTGCACCGGTGTTCCACTCAGGGTGGCTGAGAGGCTACCGGGTGACCAGCAAGGTCGGTGCCAAGGCGGTACTGTAGCGGGCTGAGATTTCGAGCCAGTACAGGTGATCGGCAGGGATCCTGAGCCCGGGCCAATTGAGGGTCTGGTGGAGTGCTGGTGGCTCGGCCACCTTTGGGTGGAGCAGCTCCATTCCCCAAAATCAAGGGGAGACAGTGCTCTCTTTCCAGCCAAGTCCTTCGCTTGAAGGATCGGCAAATGGAGCACTCCGCTGCGAGGTGGGACTCACCCAGGCAAGCGAGGCATTTCTTGTGTGGGTCGTCCATTGCAAAAGCCTTGCAGCATCCTAAGCACAGCTTGAAACCTGGCATTTCGAGTTTTGTATGAAAGACAGGCGCTTGCGTTTCACAAGATAACGCTGATCTGAACTGACGTTGATGGCAGAAAAATGAACTGGGAGGGTCAGGGTCATGGTCACCTGTATAGCCGCGGTTGCAGCATGGAGGGGATATTGGCCGTGAGCCCTGATCTGACAGGCTAACGCTAAAGACTTTCCGAGCTACTGTGTGCTGTGGCACATAGACACCTGTAACTAAATGATGTGAGCAGCGCTCGAAGGAGAATTTCCAGTTACCTCTTTAAGGACTGGTAGGTTCTTGTCTCAAGGTTAAGACCAATATTATTATAATAACTGTATTTTGGATCTCTGAAGTGCACATTTGCACCACTTACTCTACAAAAACCCTTCTATAGTTGCAATAGTTTATTAATACATTTAGCAAGTCATGAACAGTAACCCAGCAAGTTAGATAGAGATAATAAAGAATGTATGTCTAACAGCCATATGCCACACTTTCCTTTGTAGAGCAACCTGAAGTGAGAGGCATCATCAGCAACACAATAACCAATGGTCATCAACCTAGTACCTTCAAGAGTTCTTACTCTCATGCCTACAGAATGTAATACAACTTTTATAATATGTTACACTGATGGCACTATGTATATTTAGCAGGAGTTTCTTCCTTTCTCCTTACTTGTATTTTCTCACCCTACAAATATTAGGGTGACCTGCTCCTACAAGTTAATACATTAATGATCTGAACTTTTGAGCATCTACATCAATTCATTGCCATGCCACTCTTGTGGTCAGACATCTCCAGATGTTCAATCCAACAGCTGGTGTTAGTTCACATTCTTGTGATTTGTTGGTATTATGGTCTAAATTCCCCTTTATATATTCTATTTCTAGTTCTCCAATACTTAGGGTGCTCGTTAGGTCATTTATCTGTGCCAAAAAAGCCATTGTCAGACAGGATACAGTCCTGCAGATTCCTTGCATTACTTCTGAATAAAATAAATGTTAAAGCTAACACTATGCAGGGGCATCACTGGCCCCCCAAAAAATTTGGGCGTGGGCCCAGGGCCACCCCCTGTACTGCCGCCCTGCTGTGCCCTGCCCTGGCCCCAATATGGCCCCAGGCCCAATCAAGCCATGGTTCCCTAGCCCTGGGCCATGACCTGATCTGGATCCTGCCACTAGTGGCCCCATCTCCTGTCACTGCCACCAGTGCCCCAGGTCACAGCTGGAGCCAGATCTGGCAGCCCAGGGTTCCCAGCTGCGGACAGTACCCAGCCCTTGGTCCCCAGCAGGGGTTGACGCAAGATCAGGTTCCTGCTGACATGGCAGTCTGGCACCAGGTCCCTGGCTGGGGTCAGGGTGGGATGTGGGGAGAGTGCAGGGCAGTTGTAAGCTCTGTGAGCGGGTGCAGCCCACAGGACTCAGAGCACTGCTATTGAGACTAGGGGCTCATGCCCCCCCAACATCATTGATGCCCATGGCTCTATGGGCTATGGGTTAGGCACGAGCTAGGGTGCCAAGCAGCTCAGCAGCATCTGGACTTTAGATGTCATGCTCACCAACAGAAACTTAGGTAAGGGCTGCCATGCTCAGTGACAGAAACCTAGGGTTAGAAATCAGACAACTGGTGGTTCTTGGAGAGCCAATCAACTCCTTTATCTTCCGGGGCAGGCCAATGACAAGTAGAAAAGCTGTTTCTACCCCTTCCTGTCCCCTTTACTCCCAAATATATTCTGAGATGCAAAGAGGAGTTTGGGTCCAGCATGCAGGGGCAGAAATTCTAGTCTTTTCTTCCCCATGCCAGCAGTTAACCATCTCCCAGAGATGAAAAGGAGTATTTCATTCATTCCGGAGCTGAGAATCCCCATAAAGCACTGCACCTTCAGACTGTGTGTCTATTACTGAAGTAATTATGCCCTAGGCTTGTTTATTGATTCATGGATTTTTAAGGTCAGGATGGTACAATAAGATCATCTAGTCTGACCTCCTGCACAATGCAGGACATAGAACCTCCCACCCACTCCTGCTTACTAAGATACATATTTGAAATTTAGTATTAATTGATAAATTGCAAAGAACTCACTCACAGCATCTCAAGTTAATAAAATCATATTGCATTTCACAGGTGAAATTAATTTAATTTTATGACCATATAGAAAATATATAATGGATATCCTTGGCCACAGATGTGTTCAGATACCTGTCTGGATATCCATTCAATTACAGCTTGATGTTAGTCACATTTAGCCTCCAGCTCTGTAAAATCATAGCAGGAAAATTAGCAGCTGAATGACCAGCCTTTTTTCAGAATTGTGCATACAACATTCAGCAATTTAAACCTTGTAAAGGCAAAGGCAAACAGTGATAACCGGTAAATTGAGGGGCTCCAAGTTTATCTTGGAAATAAAGTGGTCTAAATGACCATTTAGTTTCAAATATGGTAAGTAGAAACAGAAAAACTGCATGAGGTCAACTTCTCTTTCAAGATGCATTTTGAAAATCAAACTAAAGCAAGTGCTATTACACAAGGATAAAAGTTATGTGTCTAATTCCATTGCCAATATATAATTAAAAGGCAGTTAATAGAAAGGCAACGAAGGCAGACTAATCTGTAAAGATTCTGACTGTCAAATATGACAGTTTTATGGATGATACCCTGACTTTCACTTCCACCACTGACATAAATTAAAAAGATTCCCTTTGGTGTTTTAAGCAAATGTACCTGTTGGGTGGAGAACGCAGGGGTGACAGAGACAGGAAACAGTTAACTCCCTGACTAGTAAATATGATACAAAACCAGGTCTATTTCTTCACATTCAAGGGATGATTTGGGTTTTAATGTAAATGGCTCCAAGATTAAACACACACATACTCAGGACCCCTCTTTCACACAATTTAGGTGTGTGTGGATGTACTTTATTTATCTAATTATGGAGATATGGACTGGCCATCAAACTGCAGTCTGGGTCTAAGTTCAGGGTCTGATCTGAACACCCATTCCTACCACACAGAATGAAAAAGCAAGACTAATTGTACTAAGATTTTTTTAAGCCTTAAAAAGGTTTTCAGTGTTCACATTAGCCTTTCCTGCAAATTTTAAAGCCATAGTGAAAGAGCTTGGAAGAGGAGATCCAAATCCTAATGTGAAAAATGTTAGCACTGATATTTTCCAGCTTGCAAAATACAAGTCCCACATTTCCCCATTAGCAGTGGCCAGAGTATACTTGATTGGACCTTGACTGGGAAAAGATAAAGACTGGTATCCTGAAAGGAAATGGTAAGCTTAGTTGCTCTACGCAGGGCACCTCTCTCCAGTTCTAACCAGACCATATATGAGGGTCTTCCCTAAGAAGGATGAAAGGTTCTCCTCCTCTTCCTGCCACTATAACCAAGCCTTCTGGAGGAATGGGATTGAGGAAAGAGTGAATTCTTTATCATTTCCCCTAACCTACAACCCTCCCATCATCCTTCTTCTATGTGAAACATTCAGAGTATGCATAAATCATTCTGCTGCAGTTGCACCTTTCTGCCCTATCATGGAGGCACAGTTTGAAGAAGTGTATTTCTAAGTTTTTGTGGCTCTGACTGTTTAGAAGTCAGGAAGGAATTTTTTCCTCAGGGAAAAATTGTCAAGGTATTTGGTGAGATTTTACAACTTCCTTCCAGCATCTTGGATTTAGGTTAATAAAATCTAAGGACATATTTTTAAAGTTGTAGGGTTTTTTTTTTAATTGTAATTTCATTACAACTTTTGGCCCTCATTCACTGCAGCTGAAGTCAAAGAAGTCACCTTCCAGATAAAACATTAGTGACAGCATGTGGAAGCACAAGTTGGGAAACTGAGTTACAAGTCACTACACCTACCCTTAAGAAGTATATTGCTGTCCATGCAAATTTTAACTGTATTACCATGTTTTTTAGCTTCAGAATGCTGTCATACACTAGTGTGTAGTCTAGTCAATAAGTAGCTATCACTCACCTGTGGGACCCATAATATCACCCCCATCATTTTCATTCTCTGTCTTCTCTGAAGGCACTCCTATGGCTAAATCTAAGATTTACTCTAACATTGAATGTTGTTATGAGTTTAGAGAAGGTTCTAGAAAGTTCTTTCATAAGTAAAATAAAGTTTTATCAACATTCAGACAGCTGTGGGACTCTCACTGCCCAGGAAAGTGAGTCCAAAAAGTCACACACAAGAAGTTGGATGCAGGAGTTAGCTGGCCAGAAACAAAATGATCTCACAAAACCCCAAGGTACAACATGTTCTTTTTAAAAAGATGACACAGTAGAAGCAACATGTTATGTTAGCTTTCTCATACTCAATGAAATAGCATGCAGTTGTGATGGAAAAGTAAAATGCTACCCAAAACAAAAAAAATCTGCATTCTGAAATATTAAATGAGATATGGACTGAACAAATTTCCATGAAACGTATAGTAACTTAGATGGATCTTGAAAAGAAAAGTGCATGTTGCAGGCAGAATGCATTTGGCAGAGGTACAAGGTAGCCTGTCTGCATGCAAATGGCTAGAAAGCTATCTACAAAATAAAAAAAACAAGTCCTATGGCACTTAAAGACTAATAGATTTATTTCTCATATGAGCTTTTCTGGCAGAAAATCCCACTTCGGAAGCATCTGACCAAGTGGGATTTTCTCCCACGAAAGCTCATGTGAAAAATAAATCTGTTAGTCTTTAAGTGCCACAGGACTCCTTGGTTTTTGGTTTTTTTTTTCCTGGACTAGACTAACACGGCTGCCCCTTTGGAACTTATCTATCTACAGCCCCTTTATAAATAGTTCTCTTAATAAGGAACCATTTTAGTTTTTAAAACATGACATCCTCTTACATTATTACACAGCATGCTATACATGAAACAAAATGAATATCTCTGGAGGTGGGGAGATGAGAGGGTAGAATTCAAAACTAAAATTTCTTAGTTGTCCTCTCTCACTCTCTCTCTAATGGGATTAACTAAAACCCCGGCTAGTCCTTCTTCTTACTCCACCCCACACTGCTTCCAACTTGTAGTACGTTTACACTCCACATTCAGATCTGAATTTTTAAGCGTAGACCCACATCTTGAAATAACATACCAATTCCCCACTTGTGCACAAGGGAATTATGATATTCTGCTGAAGGGGTGGGAGAGAGCAAAAACCAGAAAAGGGCGCAACTACTTAGAGTTAGAAAAAGAAGCCCTTTAAAATATAAGCACATGTAAATCAAAAACAAACAACAGGCCATATGACAATGCTGATATACAATTTCTTCTACAATTTTCATGAAAATTCACTGCTACACAGTGATTAGAATTAATTATCCAGACCTCCTTAAAGAAAGCTTCCTGTTGGGTAGAAGAGTCCCCCAGGAAATGTCCCTGTCACAGTAATTGAACATATTTGCATTTTGCCTAAGTATATGAAAACATTATTTTAAAATGTAAGCCAACCTTTCTCGAAGTTCAAACTAAGGTTCAATTCAGGTTCTGCTGTTGTGTTAGCAAGTGACTTCAGTTATCTGAACCATTCCACAAACTATTCTACTGGTTAGATATGAACTCTGAATTGACACTTATTTCTAACACATTAACTAAAGTCACAAATAATGTGGTATAAAGTAGAATTTGTTTATAGAAAAATCAAATGAAAATGTTGGGTAAGGAGGTGGAAGAGTTATCTATGACTTCTAAGCTATATACAAAATATCCAATTGGTCCCTATCACCAGTGGCCAAAAAAAGCAAGCCAGAGTTCTAGGACATGGAATGCGCATCTATAGCATCTTCATGCCCAATCATCTTTGGGTATGTCCACATAAGTCTTTTAATTCGAAACAACGCTGGTTGTTTCAAAATAAAAAACTGAATGTCCACACGACGTTTTCTTATTTTGAAATGACAGGCTCTGGCATTTCAAAATAAGAACCATCATTTTGAAACAGCTTAAATCCCATTAATTTTGAAATGGCTGTTATTTCAAAATGGTCTATCAAAAGGAAGGAGAAAAAACTTAAAATAGAAAATAAATCCATTGCTGATATAGATTATGAGTTATCCTTCAATTGCTTGCTCTAGTGGACTCATACATACAACAGTTTAATCTAATACAGTTAAAGGTTTCAGGTAATTAAATTAGGTTCAGAAAATAATTCTATTTTCCTAGTACTAGGAGAAACAGACACTGTATAATGGCAACCACTGAGACAATAGAATCTGTGACAAAAAAAAACCATCTTTTGTAACTCTGATCTATGTCATATAACTGGACCCACGAAATGGAAAAAACTGTTCTCATACTAGCACAATGCACATCACACCTGGACATGTGACTGTTTACCACAACTAATGCAGCACAACCACTCTGGGCTCACTGACATGCAGAGAACATGACTTTTGCTGACTAATGGAGGGGGGTATCATTATTTGAAAGAGACTTTACACTGATATAGTGACAGACTAACTACTTAACTGAATGCACTGCTGTGAACAAGATAGATAATTCTGTGTCAAAAATCTGAGACAGAACAAATTATAACATTTGCTGTTAAGCAAGAAAGCACAAGTTCCCTTTAATAAAAAATACCACACATTGCAGCTACCCAAGGGTAGCAGTGAATGGTAGTTATTGAATGGCTGCTGCAGTTCAAGTCTTCCTTTTAACATAACAGTCGACTAGAAATTGAGCTGCAAATCAAATTCACTTAGGTCTTGTTTTTTGAATTTTCTCCTTCAGACTACATACAGCCATTTACATTAGTAGTTTTTAGTCAACATTCCTCATTCTAAAGAATTCCCCTAAGGGGGAGTTTTTTCAAACAAATGTTGAAATGCAATTCTACTTTGTTTTTGTTTTCTTTTTCCCCCATTTCATAGAGTATTCTACTGAGTAAGCACAAGTCTTCAATGAATATGTAACACTAGAATCAGAGCCACAGACAATCTACTGGAAAAAAGGCAGAAATAGAATCCATAGTTCAGTGTGAAGGGATGAATTAATGGTCTAAAGCAGCACCCAGTAGCACTGCTACATTTAAAGGTCTGTCAGCATTTTTACTTTCAGGAGTTTATAACTAGGGCATTCAAAATTGCATTGAGTTAAATCTTAATCACCCCAGATATGATTTTTCTATTGACAGCTTCAGCAGCAGCCAACATCAAGGGCTGAACAGGCTTGAAATCTGAAATAACTGGTCTGTACAAGTATTTGACTAATGATGGCCTTTTCTTTTTTTTAATCTTATGCCATCAGTGTGCAAAATAGGAAAAAGGTTTCTTTATTTTAGCTACAGCATAAGTAAAGTCCCACCAAACACAGAGGACCTGGACTGCATACACTGAGACAGTCAAGTTCCCCATCCTCTGATGTATTCTTCTCTTACTCGGAGCACAGTGCTAACCTCACTTGAACCATGTGTTCAGGCAGACATGCTCACTTCTAGGGGTTCTGGGAGAGCTCTGGGATATTGGTCTCTAAGGCAGCCATGCTGACATAGCTTAAACAAGGCCAACTGCAAAGAGGGGCAGGTAAAGCCTTAAATACTGGTGGGTTTTCTTCCATAAGATATTTACCATGCCAGGAATAAACAGCTTCTGATGACCTCAGTGACCATTGAGTAGATAAAATCAGGGGCATTGCTGCCATAGGGCCAGAGGCACTGCAGCTCCCCCACATCTCTGTCCCAGCCCTGGCAGTGGATGGGGCCAGATCACACCCACCAGGGCCGGAAATGGCAGGATCTGGATCTAAGCCCAGGCCACCAGCTGTTGGCTGGTTTGACTCTGACTCCTGCCATGGATAGCCAGCAGCTAGTGGCCCCTGCGGGCCCAATCCAGCACTAGCTGTTGCTTGCTGGCCAGCAGCACACAGCTCAGGCTGGGATCTGGCTCCTTATGTTTGCTGCTGGCCAGCAGGCAGTGGCTGGAGCTCGATCCGGCCTTCTGGGGACACCACATGATGGCCAGCAGAGGCAGGAGCCAGATCCAACCTGGCCAGCAGCAGGCAGCCCAGGTTCAGGTCCAGCTCCTACCACTGCCAGCCCAAAACAAGCAGCCTGGGCAGGCTCCATCTGGCTTCAGCCACTGCCTGCTGGCCAGCAGCAAGCAACAGGAGTCAGATATGAGCCTGGGCTGTGTGTGGCTGGCTGGTAGGCAGTGGCTGGAGCTGGATGGGGCCCACCTGGGCTGCCTATCATTGGCTGGCAGTGGCAGGAGCTGCATCAGGCCCTGGCAGTGGGGCTGCATGGCAGTGTCCAACCTTTTTTTCAGGGGATCAATGCCCCTTAAAATTGTCCAGCCCTGAGGCTAGCACCCAGACACCCAAGTCAAATATGATGAGAATTAGTGAAAATCTTTATCCATGATATGTAAAGAAGTTTTACACATCACGAAGGATTGAACTCATTACCAAACAGGTTAATGAACAGTTCAGATCTTACCCAAATACATGCTTAAATTCAATAAATATTAACTAAACTAATATTTATTTTAAAAAAGGGAAGAGGAATAGTTAAAAGAACAGTACAAACACAGAGGAAAATAAAGTTATAACTCAGTTTCAAAATAGAGATTATAACTGAGTCGTGATGTTCTTAAATTGCAAAGTTTCTGAAATTATGCAAATAGCTTAGGGGAGGAGAGGTCAGTCATTGTTTAAAGCTTCTTTGTTAAGAAATCCCGTTCAGAGAAATGAAAATTAAGTAGTCCATGTGCAGAGTTCATTCAAATTCCCCTCTGAAAATTAGTAGGGTGATTCCAGGCTGGTGTTGGGATTCTAGTCTTATGATCCAAACTTTTTCTGACAAGCTTGGACAGATTTGAGATAAAAAGATCAGGCCTGAAGCTTCCTTTTGAGTTAAAGCAAGATGGGCGCTTCAGGTAACTACCTCACAAGGGCTTTGATGAAAGCAAGTCAGCCGTTTGATCTTTACTCAGTGAGCCCTTTCTCAGACAATACAGACAGCAATAGCCATTTAAACTATCAAGACAGTCCACTACATTTCCTTGAGTGGAGAATAGCAATCTATAGTATTCTTTGAAGTAAAACTTTATATTTCCTAGCTACACACTGAAAGAGCTTTCTTAAATCTCAAAGCATAATATAGACTAGGGATTATCAAGCTTTTTGTGGCATGACACAGTTGGTGGCATGTGCAACCGTGCAATACCCAATGACTCCGCCACCAAAAAGACAACCCACTTCCCACCCCCCACCACCAGAAACTGCTGCTGGTGTTAAAGGATAAATTTTTTTGGACCCCCGGGGAGTTCACCGCACAAATCTTGGGTCCCAGGAGGTTCATGCCCACCTTCAGATATCTCTATCAGTCTGTCGCCCCTGTTTGCAAAGAAAGGTCACTCCCACAGAGGCAAACACTTAAACTCAAATATAACAGTTTATTTAAAGGGATAAATACATCCCCAACCAAGATTGAACACGGGTATGTATAACACAGGTAAGTATGGCGCAAACCAAATACAAGAAGGTTCCCCTCTTAAAAACCCCTCCTGGATCCTAGGGATCCTTTGCTCCCAATAACTGGTTCTGAACAGAATAAATCCCCAGGCCCAAACCAAACCACTCAACACAGAGACCTTTCCCTTTTTCCCTGGGTACCCTCCAGACCTTCTGGGTGCTTGCACCTCAGTGACCCCTATTTACTATTTTTCTTCGGCTGGATTATGCCGCTGGCCCGACACCCACGCTGTCGATCCCTCGGGGTCCTTGATCTCCGGGTCCCAGCTTGGCACGTCTGCTTCGAGGCTCTAGTGCCTCAGGGTCCTCTGATTAGTTTCATTCCTTTCTGTAAGTTCACCCATCTTCGAAGCATCTGAGCAAGTGGGATCTTCTCCCACAAAAGCTCATGCAAAAAATAGATATTAGTCTTAAAGTGCCACACAACTCCTTGTTGTTTTTTCCCTCTGATTACAGTCTCACCCCTTTAACAAAGTTCAATTAAGCAGGGCAGCTTCCTCACTAAGTCCTGGCCTCTGCTTACTTCGGGGACTTCCTGAAGTGGGTCCTCTTCCGCCTTCTACCTGGCAGCTGGTGTCCAAGTCTCCGAACCCCAGGGATCAGAGGCTTGGGCAGGCTTCAGTCCTCAGCTCCTCAGGGAGGCTACTCTTCAATCCTCCAATCCTGCCGAATTCCAACCCCCGAAGCCCCCAGCCCGGGCGGGAAGACCCCTTAAATTCAGATCCCCCGGCCAATCAGAGGGGCCCGTTGCACGTCCCTTGCCTTCGTGCCCTCTTAGTCACGAGGTACACCCGAAAGTTCAAGAGAATTCTCCCCCTTGTTAGCCGGCAGCTCAGGGAAGTGCCAGCCTGCTTGTCCCCTCAGGCAAGCGCTGTTGCTAGGCAGAGCTGAACTCTTGGCAGCCTGCCAGGGTCCTCTGGTGGTTACTTAGTGTAACCCCTATTCACAAACCACAAGTCCATAACATACGCAAACTTCCTAACCCATTCAGCCTCTGCTGGGGAGGTGCTGTACAATAATTTAACAGCGGACATACACATAATACATTTAACATAACATGTCTGATCCAACATACAATAAGTATTCCTATGACCAAGCATGTAAGTCTTATCCTATCTCAATACCTGGGGTAACCTCCCATAACAGAACAGCTTGACAACCAGGTAAGTACTGCTATGAAAATTTTCCCATCACTGGGAAGTTGCTGCTGGAAAGCTGCTGCCATTTTCCAGTTCCAGCTAGTGCCCGGTGATGTACTTCCCTTTTCCTTGTAACATTTAACTGTGTGGCAACATAGCAACTGAAAACTGCTTATATAGGCAACAGATGTTACTACAAAGGTCCATCTAGATGTTATACAATGTCATTAAAGTTCAGATTTGGGCCGTGCAACTCACAAAGTTGTTTATCCCAGTGTTTCTCAACCGGTGTTCTGTGGAACACTGGTGATCCTCAGACATAGTGCTTGTGTTCCTTGACCAGGGCTGGCCTGACCATATGTGCAAACTAGGCGGTCACCTGGGGCACCAAATTAGATGGAAGTGAGTTTTTTTCTATCCTTTAAAATATATTAATATTTTAATTATAGACTTTCTATAGTTTATATGGGGGATGGGGGGAGGGATGCCTAAGTTGTAGTTTACTTAGGGCACCAAAAACTCTTGGGCTGGTCCTGTCTGTGACCCATCTTTATTGCTCCCTGCTGGAGAAACTGAGTGGGGAGAGGGATGGAGCAATTTAATGCCACAGGTGCAGCAAAGCTTCCAGGTGCATGGCAGCAGATGTTGATGCACATCTGGAACCTTTGCTGCGACTGAGGCATTTTAAATCCACCACCACTGTTATTAGCTTTTTCAAAAATGTTTTCATTGGGTGTTCTGTGTAAAGTAATTAATACCTTTAGGTGTTCCCCAGCCAACTAAAGGCTGAGAAAACCACTGGCTTAGCCCTTTCTATCCCAGTGTCACAGATAAAAATCTATTAATTATGTTGCCTGGTTGAAGGCTTTGGAGATGATCTGGGTCAGTTATTTGGAAGGTAAAGTACTATCTGTGGGGAGGACAGTGCATCCACTAGTCATGCTATCCAAATCATTTGTGAGGTCATTTGTGGTTATCAAACCACCAAATGACAAACAATTCCCAGCCTTGCCCTGTTTTTAGAACCTTTCCTGTTTTGGTAAAGAGCATCAAGAAAGTTACAATGTCAGGTGAGCAGAAAAAGCCTGCCTGGGTTCCACTACACTTAGCTGACATTTGACCACCTCCCCTAAAAGTGTTTGAATTTGGCTAAATATCAGGACATTTTGACCAAACAGTGTTTCACCAGAATTTTTCCAACCTTGAAATATTTGGAATTTTCAAACGTTCTTGATCCCCACTAACCTTATTGCAAACCTAGGTACAGGAATAGAGCTTGTAGCATTTGTCAGTGTCACTTTCCTGGCACTAGATGAAAATCAAGTGTCTGTACTAACTAAACTACCTTCAGTACTGTTAATTATGAGGATTTGATGACACCTGTGATCCTTAAGAGAGTGAGATGGAGTTGCTGTTAAATTGTTCTGCTCCTTTCTTTCTGACATCTCCCAGCAGGTAATTTAAAGTTGTTGTCCCTCTGCTCCAAGCTCTCTCATAAAGACATTCTATCTTGTTGTCTCTTTGCTTTCATGTATTTATGAGGCTTTTAGGATAGTTAATATAGAGACCTAGTTTATGGTGCCTTCAATATGTTGATGACACCCACTTCTATATCTCTAGTTCATCCAAGCCACCTGGTATTACCTAGGATCTAGCAAATGCCAGGGCTTGAATGAAGGTTAGTTAGATAAGATTAAATCCAGACAAGGTAAGATTACATCTATATACTGGAGTAAGGAACATGAATAAATATAAGTAATATTCCTTTCATTGAGTGGGTGCATGCAGCATTTTCCACACAAATTCACATTTGGGTTTACCTTGTTTGACCATCTAGAAATAAGTTAAGCAGGAAGACACATTCTTCACTAGAAAGCTGTGCTTCAAGAAAGGGACACATTACAATGTTGCTTTGAAATCTTTTTAGTTTACAACTACAGTTTAGTTTGTTTGTTTTTATCTAAAAAGTCTTGAATGACTACAGACCTGTCCAGCTATTTGTACCATTTCTTGCCATCCATGTCACCAACACAGCTTTAACCAGAATAGGCACTTGTGCTATGAAGTACCTATCTGAAAAAGCAGGCAAATAGTGATTGAAAATTTTCTGTGAATGGTCCCTGACTTTGTAATTCATTCATCACCCTACAAAAATACACTCTAAGGCTGTTTTCCTGAGTGTTTGGTAAGGTCTTTGGTAGATTTTTGCAAGCTGAGGTTAGTCTGGATGGATTAGTCATATTTTGATTAGTTTTCCTATTTTAAATATTTGTATAAGATCCAGGCCCTCAGGGTAGCACTTGTTAACATAAATTTGAATAAATACATCTAAATAATCATCATTTGCTTCTTCAGTATAATCTCCTCTACTGTGAGAAATACCATGAAATAGGTAAATAAAAGGGTAAAACAAAGAGTCAAGGGACAGTGATATTGCTGATGAAGAGAAATAACTGCACTTCATGTTATTTCTTGAGGATGTTTTTGAAATACTAACCATTATGAACAGACACTACTAGGAAGGAAGATGAACAACTACAAAAGAATTAAAAGCCTCAATAAATTAAAAACTATATTTGGTAAGGGAAGAATCACTGATGTCACCCTCTAAGACAACTTGTCTTATTGTCCCACACATAGTAAAAGTGTGTGACAAGTGCTCATATGGTTTTATTCTTAAACTGCTATTTTAACATTTTATTGCTTACATTTAAAATAAAAAGTGCCAGATTTGGGAGCAGTTGCTGTTGTGCTAAGGCCTTTAGGTGATTTGGCAAGGCCAAGATACACTGCAATTTACTTTCTGACAAATACTGGAGTCTGGCACCTTCCTTATGCCACCTCACCTTCTCAATGGGAAAAGTTAAGTTCTTTTGTTCTTTCAACTGCTTGTGTGTAAAATTACATTGGTACTCACCTAATGAAGGTTAATTGTTGATAATTGGACCCATTGCCAGTATTGAAGACAATTCAATTCTAAGTAAATGAGTGCTAAATTAGAACTGCAGGGCTGAAAGCTACATTTCAGGGGACTCATTAGAATGGTTTTGAAAATGGTGCATTTTATTTTAAGAGCTCATCTTCCCTGCCTTTGTTCTGTTGTTTTTATCTTTAGGGTATAAGCATGTTTTGTTTTGTTTTCTTAATGTCTAAAATTCTTTAAATTAATCTAAGGCCAGAGTGCTCCAAATAGGGGACAGTGGAGATGCCTGCAACAGGGGTGCTTTTAGAGACATAATCATTCCCACATTTCTTCAATGCCTATTAAGAGTTTGGAATCCACACCAGTTCCATCTGGTTCTGTGCCACACTCCATACTGCTCTGTCTGGCAACCAGGTCACTGGGGAGGGATTCCAGTTCTTCCCTAGCTCCTCATGGGTTTGTTTGCACTTTACAGAGCATGTGGATGTTACAATCTGTCTTATTCCCAGTGGCGTCACTGGCGCTGGGCACCCGGGGCACGTGCCCCGAATCTCCCCCATGGTGCCCCGGGTCTGTTTTGGACCCCCAGTTCTGGCGCTGGGAGCTGGGACCCCGGCAGAGCTCTGTGACTGGGAGCTGCAGCTTCCCTTCCCCCGCCCAGGTGCTGCAGCCAGGTGTGTGACCAGCCGGGGGAGGGGAGGGGAGGGGCCGAGGGAGGAAGGGGGCCACTTTCAAACAAGCAGCTTCTCCGGCAGGGGCTTCTCTCTGCAGGACCGAGGAGGTAGGAGTGGGGGGAGGAGCTGGAGGCAGGGCCGTCCTTAAGGGGGGGCAAGGGGCGCAACCACCCTGGGCCCTGCACTTTGGGGGGCCTCACGCTTTTGGGGGATCCCACACAGCCAGCTGGAGTAAGGAAGCAGGGAGCTTTTTCAAGCTGTGGGACGAGGGAGGAGCTCCGGCTGGTCAGGGAAGGGGGAAGGGAATTGGGACAGGCCGGGTTTGTTTACAGGAACTCTTAAGTAGCCACCTTCCCACAACTGCTCCCTGAGGGAAGAGAAAGGGCAAGTGTTGAGGTAAAACTTGTGGAGCCAGCCTCAGTCAAGCAAATGGGGACAAAGTCAGGAGAATGTCACATCCCCAACCTTTACAAAACAGGACCTTCTCTTTGAATTTACATCAGCATCTCTAGAAAGCGTTCTCAGATATTAAAGAACTTTTTTTCCTTCTACATTTAACAAGACTTTTCGGTCTTCACGGATGTCTTTTTGAGCAAACTTCTCTGTGCAGATAATGATCTATTATACCTGAGAGAGAAGACCCCAGGCTAGCACTTATATGGAAATACTGGGTTTTTAAGGTTAATGGCCATCAATCAACACATTGAAGAAGTTTTTTGTCCTTCCTTCTGCACTGTAAGCATGCCCCATTGTCACTGATTGCAGTCAGACCACCGGTCCCAAAGCATGGCAAAAAGGAAAGCAACTGTGGCCAAAAACAAACAAGGAATCCTGTGGCACTTTTAAAGACTAACAAATTTATTTATCTGTTAGCTTCTAAAAGTGCCAAAAGACTCCTTGTTTGTTTTACATCAAGGTATCTGAGAGAAAGCCAAAGGTCCCTTGTTTCTTCTTCTCATCCTCAAACAGTACCTGAGTCTCATTACTTAGATCACCTGCAAAGCAATGAGGAATGTATGAACACATATTAAAATAAGATGGAAAAGGAGAGAGTCAGGCAGCATAAAGGAAATAACATACATTAGACAATTGGAATCCAGTGCTTTAAGGTGAGAGAGGGCCTGAATTTATTTCTTGATATCATCCAAAAATAGCTTCCCTCTCTCTGAATTTTCAATTTAAAACTCTTGATCTAAGAAAAGTTATTAAACTTGTAAAATTGTGTGCCCATCTTGAACAGAAAACCAGAACTACAAAGAAGGGTACCTCCAGATGCTCCTGTCCACTTGGCTGTGAGGTTGATGAAACATCACCATGATACAATCAGTAGTGCCTACCCTAAACATCAAAAAATCAAGTCTGGCTTAAATATATCATTAAAACTCACTTAAAAATAAAGAGATGTTTAAAGAAATAATAAATGGGGGAGAGCTATTTTCTCTGACTTCTGGGTTTTGAGCCTTTAGGATAAAGTCAGGTCATGTTTTTCTGCATCTCTCTGCAACTTTTTAGCCTGAGGGCTAGAAATTAATGATTTTATTAAAGAAAAATGATGACACTGCCCAGTGTTCCCTCTAAGCTGATGATGCAGCTGAACAAGTTATGGGTGCACAAGTTAATGGGGAGACAGTGGGCAGCAGTGAAGAAGTCTATTGGGGCCTGGAGAACCAGCAGGGAACTTGCTCAGCTGCATTATCAGCTTAGAGCAGTGGTTCCCAACCTTTTTCAGGCTGGGGACCCCTTTGTAACAAAAACAAAAAAATCTTTGCAGACCACCTCGGCTGATTATGTAATCTGGCTGGCATGGGCAGACTCTGGCCTGCACCAGTAGGAAAGCTGGTGAGCAGCACTGCCACCACCATTGCCCGCACCACCGGGGAGTTGAGCCACAGCAGCTGTGGTCCCCTGCCCTTGTCGCTGCTGGGGAGCTGCTGTGGCTCCATCCCCTGCCAGATTACAGCCACAGACGGGGACAGGCAGCCCTGGCAGGGAGCATCAGAGCTGTAGCTGGATTCCAGCCCCATGTAGGGAAAGGCTCTGCAGACCCCCTGCAAAGTGTCTGCAGACCTCTGGGGTTCCCCAGACCACAGGTTGGGAACCACTGGTTTAGAGGGAACATTGCACTGCAAACTTTAAAATGGGGGGGCCCTGCACAAACTGATTCGCCCTGGCCCCCCCAGGGATGGCCCTGGCTGGAGGGGCTGCCTGGGGCCAAGGGGGGCTTCCCTGCATGGGCTCCAGCCCCTGGGTGAAAGCAGGGAATGAGTCCCTGGCTTCTGGGTCCCAGGTGGGGTGGGGTCTGGGGATTCTCCCAGGCCTTTGGGCCCCTGGTGGGGCTGTGGGGGTGCCAGTAGGCACCCAGGCCCCAGGTGGGATGGGCAGGGGTGCCCCAAAATCTCTGGGGCCCAGGTGGGACTCAGGGGCTACCCCTGGGCGAGACTGGGGGGTGCCCACAGACCTCTGGGGCCCAGCTGGGATTGGCGGGGGATACCCCTGGGCTGGGAGCATTCCCCCCATGGCCTCTAGGTCCCAGCTGGGTCCATGAGCATCTCCGCAGTGCCTGCAGGGGGGACCCCCCATGGCCTAGGGGCCTCGGGGGGAGTGGCCTGGAAATGGAGCTCCTCACCTGAGCACCAGGTGGGCCTAGTCAGTCCAGCAGAAGGCTGGTGAGCCAGGGACCATCCCTCAGCTGAGGCTCCCTGGGGATCAGGTTGGTGGTCAGGCTGCTGTGATGCAGCCCTGGCCAGGCAGCCCCCCACAGCTCAGGGGATGAGGCTCAGGTGCCAACCCAGAGTCTCCTGCCCTCAGCCCATGCCCATGTGTCAGGGCTGGCCTGGCCTGGGGTCCCCAGCCCTCACCACATGCCCCGGCAGTTGAGCTGCCTGGTCTGACCACAGGGTCTCACATGGTGGTGGGGCTGGCCTGGCACAACTGTGGGGTCTCCTGCTCCTTGCCTTGTTGCCTCAGTTGTGAGGCTGGGGCAGCAAGTGGTCTGGGAGGGTAACCTCATCAACAGTGCTATTATTTGTAAAGGTGAACTCTGCTGAACACCACCACATGCTGTGCCTAGTATTTATCCTGTGCTTGAAATTGTTCTCTTGTGTGAGAGATTGTTCTACATTAAGCAGAAAGTGACTGGAGGTGTGGGGCAGGGACAGATAGTCTGGAGGGTCAGAGATAATTAATTGTTAATTTTAAAAGGGATAGCCATGTTAGTCTAGTCCAGTAAAAAAAAACAACTAGGAGTTGTGTGGCACTTTAAGACTAACAGAGTAAATCTGTTAGTCTTAAAGTGACACACAACTCTTTGTTATAATTAATTGTGTTTACCTTTAAAGTACATGTTAATTAATGTTGGATATATGTTCTTTAGTGTCATAAGTGAAATAATTCTATAACCCTGAGACAAGACTCCATATTGCCAGTTTGGAATTCCTGCTTAAACACTGTACTCCATTTTGCATACTTGGTGAAACCTGGTTTAGGCATATGCTGTGTATGTTCATTTAAATGTGAGAATGGGCCAGTCTCAATTGCCAGCCTGTCTTGATTGACTGACCACAATCACCATCTAACTAGCTGAATGATACAGACATCTCTGATTAAAGGAGCCACCCCTACATTGTAGCCAGAGGCAGCCTTATGCAACTGGGAGCCCTAGTCCAAGACCTATTGTGGGGCCCACTATTGGCTCCAACTGCTACCTTCCCTGTGGTTCCAGTCCCTCCTGCACCCTTAACTGTCCCATATCACCCCCCAGGATTTGTTGTTTGTTTTACTGAACCAAACTAATATGATTATCCCTCTGGAACTCGTAAATTATTCTTGGCTATAGTATTTTTAAAGATCTTCCCATCATGAAGCTTGTAAGTTGATCATCATTCACTTAACATAAAGCTGCTAATGCTGAACTTCACAGTTGAAGTGAACATTTTAATTTTTTTTGAAAAGTGTGAGCATTAATTGATAAATAAGAAGTGGTAACATTAATGATGGCTCAAAAATAACTAAAATACCACATTTAAAATTTTGACAGTCAAATCTTACAGATTTTTCATATGGGCTTGGGTTTATGTGCACTAGAGATATTTAATACAAATAATTATAATAAATAAAAATAAGTGAAAAGGAGGTTTCTAGTGTGTAGCTATAAATGAAAAACACCAAATTTCAATGAAATGCTCTGAAGTACTCAAGTTTATAAGACTCTGGTCCCCTCAAAATACTAAATAAAGTACAAAGGAAGCTAAAAAATTACTTATCAAAAGAAAGACATACTGCACAGACAGCACACACAGATGTAATGATTGCCAAAGGAAAGCAGTGTATTTAGATGTAGCAGCCTATATGGACCTACCTGGTAACCTGAGCTAAAAAAAGTCAAAGTAAAAATTGCCACAAAGTCAAAGGAAAATGCAAAAGTACAGGTAGAAAAGAAAAGGGCAGTATTTCACAGAATTAAAAAATGGCAAAGTAAATGGCCATACTGAGGAATTAAAAGCTGAGGCCATTGTAAAAGTTCCTGTCCTTGAGGTGCCTATTGCTTGCTCCTGCTTTTTTAGCATGTCAATGTGAAGGTGAATGGTGAAATCTGCATTTCAGATGAAGCACAGATCCTAATGATAGCTTGCCTTGATGAGCCAAGAGTGTAAAGTGCTTAGGCTTCCAGTCCTACTAGCTCTGCTATATGGGAAAAATTTCTATATTTTTCTATGTTTTCATTTCTGTCTACCAGATTGAAGACGGGGCCCCTTATTGATTGGGGCCCTAGGCAGCCACCTGCTTTGCCTACCCCAAAAGCCACCACTGGTTGTGGCTACAGAAGACTGAGCAAATATTAGCAGACTGGGCCTGGGGAAAAAATTCCTGAGATTTGAGAGTTCTGTTGGGAGATCATGAGTGAGGCTTGACCTACCAATAATGTCACTACTTAATGTCACTATTTATTCTGCTCTTCAGTTTTGCCCTCCTATGAATGCACAACATAAGTACACATCAGGCAGCATGCCACAAAGTTAACCATCCTTTTACTGAAAAGTTCCAGGAGGGGTAGCCATGTTAGTCTAATCCAGTAAAAACAGAAAAGAGTCCTGTGGTACTTTTAAAGAGTAACACATTTATTTATCACACATGCGAAATCCTATTTGGAAACCATTTTCAAGTGTCTGACAAAGTGAGATTTCACCCATAAAAGCTCTAGCAATAAATAAACTTGTTACTCTTTCTCGTTTTACAGTTGTTGTACTTCATTGTGAATTCCTGTAATGTTGTCTGTCTTGCATTGGATAGTGTGATCCCAGTAATGCTGTATTTTTGGTTTGGACTCGCTCTTTCCTGTAAGAGTGGGCTTACTTAGTTTTTGCTGCTAAATCCTCGCTGCTTTGTTTCCTCAGAAGGGGGATTGGGAGTCTGGCAGGAGCTAAGGGCAGGGTGGGAGGAATACTGCAGGAGGCTTCTCTGCTTTGTTTTGAGTTCACTTTGTTGTCCTCTCTTTGGCTATTTGCTGGGGAGGCAGAAGGCAGGCAGCCTGGCTGTCTGGCTGGGTCAGCCAGTTTGGTGTGACCCTGCTCACACCACTGCACTGGCAGCCCCAGCCAGCCTGCCTACTTGCCTCATGAGCTCCCCAACTTCCCCTACCTGGGTTGCATACACCTAGAAGCTGGGAGAGGGTCAGAGCCTTTTTAAATTTCCTACCCTGGAGTATAAGCAGCCCAGCATGGCAAATTGCAGCTGCTGTCTACCATCCTTCCACTCCCCTGCTCCACAATCTCATGCTGCCACTCAAAGTGGAGGGCAAGCATTACAGCAAAGTTCAGGAGAGGCGTGGGCTCTATTTTAAAAGCTTGAGAACTGCAGTGGTAGGTGTCTTCAGTGGGGGTCAGCAGGGTGACATCTCTCATCTGGGCACCTAGATGCCATCTACTTTTCCAGTACCTGGAGACCCTAAACAAGTTGACTGGAAGTCCCAGGGATGGTCTCATCCACCACCCTCCCTCCCAATCCTATTTTCTGATCTCCATGACACCTGATGTTTAGCAACAGAAACCTATAGGAGATAGGGAAAGATATGCCTTGTCAGAGAAGGAGAATTTTTATATGTCCTCCTCACGTGGTCAGTGAGCTTTTAAGAGGATATTGCCAGCACCTTGATTCATTTGTAGGGAACACTGGAGGAGAATGATTGCATTAAAACTAAAATGAGCAGAGGGGTATGAAGGAGGAGTTGTATCACAGCATGGCATGGGGCCTCTGTGTGGTGGGAGAGTGGTACAGAGGCTAAACACTCTAGACCAGGATAATCCATGGAAATCGACATGGTCAGACTGCACTGGCACCTAGACAGCTGCTGGCTAGAAACGGACAGCTTCAATTTTAGTCATCAGCTGGCATGGCCCCAGGGACTATATCTCCTTTTACAAACATCACATCTCCATGTTTCCAAAATTTCTATTTCATGTGGAACTTCCTCACTTCAAACTATTTCATGTGAACTCCAGTTTCAAGTGGGGCCCAGGATAGGGGTAGGGCCTGTTGGGTAATGTGGGGGGAGAGGTTGTCTGTTGTGGGTGTGGCCTATTGGGGGCGGGCCCATGACAGGGGCAGGGTCTAGCACAGGTGGAGCCTGTGGGCCTGTGCCCCGGGTCTTTTTGTTATCCAGCAACGCCCCTGCTTATTCCCCAGATTTTCCTGCTTTTCAGTTATCCTCCCCACTTTCACAGAACTACTCTTTCCAGAGATATGAAAAGGTAAATGGTTGGTTGCATCTCATAACCCTGCCATAATCCAGATGCAATTTGTCACTCAGTGACCAGGTACACACAAGCCACAGTTACTATGTGTAGGTAATTTTGAAAAATTGCTTCTGTGCGTATCTGTCTGCTGTTGTAAATCATTCTCTTGACAATAACTGGGGATGTATTAAACTTGGTTGTTTTCATTCATAGAGATACATGTAGACATCTTTTGTTCTGATCTGTATTTCACATCTCTCCAGTTTCCTTTGTGTTTTGAATTTGAGCAATAGATTTAAAACCTTAAGTTTCATATTTCTCTCACATTAAAATCTTTTATTTAATACAAGTTTGATAGTTTTTTTAAGTGGCTATTAATTAGGGTATCAGTTTCTGAGTGCCAATTTTTAGTTAGCTAGGGTCAGATATTCAATGGTATTAAACATCCCAAATCTCCTGCAGTAATCAGAACTGCAGGTCCTTAGTAACTTTTAAGATCAAACAATGTGTTATCAAATTAATGAACAGTTTTGAAAGGTTAGCCCTAAAATCACTCAGTTGACTTGAAAAACTGACATTAGCAAACCTTTCATAAATAACATGCCCCAATCCTGCAAACACTGATGCTTATGCTTAAATTTCAGCTATATTAAATGTGTCCCTTTAATCTCACCAAGATTCCTCAGGAGAGTAAAGTTAAATACCTGTCTAAATGTTTGTGGGACTCAAGCTTTAGTCTGAGGTTAGAATGTGATGAAATCAGACAAGGTTTGTATGTCATCTGGTAGCCTTTAAAACATTTAGCTTAGGTCTAGGTGAAACTACGTAGGGTGAACTTAAATGAAGGGCATTGTTTAAAAAAAAACCACAAAAGACAAAACAAAATCATGATACAATTCCAGAAAAATAAGTTAATAAATAATAAATAATAAGTTAATTAATTAATAATAATTAATAAGTACTACAGTTAAAGTTGTTTGGGAATGTTCCATCAAAATGTTTTATCAATAAAAAATGCAGTTGCAGTGGAAAATTTTGATTTTGTGGAATATTTTAAAAGTTTTACAGAGAAAATTGAAACAAAGTATTTCAACTCAGGTAATGCTGATTTTGATCTTTGTTCATCTGAGCTGTCAGGTGCCTCATCTCCCCCTGATTGAGTCCCCATGGTATAATTTGTGTATCCCATGACCAAACTGAATTGGGGCAGGGGAGGAATATCATCAAGATGGAGAACTTGGTCCATAGAGAAGGATGTTAATGTGAGTCACCCTAACTACAGCTCCCAGTAGGCACCATGGCAGACATAGTTCAGTGTCTAATTGAGTCAAAATGAAACCTTGACGTTTCCGACTAAGGAAGTTTCCGTTCCATCACAAATAAATTTTTGGTCTCAATTCTGGATGAAAACAAATATTAACATACCAGAATTTTCCACAGGATGGAAATTTCAATTATCAACCAGCTCTGTGATATATCTGCTGGGGGCAGAGTGATGAGTCTGCCAAGGGTAAAGCTCCTGTTTTTCTTTTGGCTCCTGACTGAAGGGTGACAAGTGAGCCAGAAAGGGACATGAAAATGGGGAAGATAGTTGAACAACTCAGGACATGAGGGACAGTGGTAAGTCAGCTGTTTCTGTTGGTGATTCATTCTGACTGAGCTGATTTTTCCACATTTGCCTGTATGCAGATTGGTATGAACTTGCTCTAAGAGTAATAGAACTAATAGAACTTAAGTGCATAGCGTAGCTAACAACACAGATATGCACATGAAAACAAACAAGTCACACCAGATCTGACTTTACAATATCAGTTTCTCTCCAGTATGAAAACTGAGCTGCTACAAAGCCCCAAACTGAAAACCTCTGGGCAGAAAACTTGCCTAGTTTTTTTTGGTTGTATTTTAAACTAAGCATTTCTGCATCACCCATCATCACAGCATTACAGGCATTATAACTGATTGTAACAATGAGAACTGTTCATAACTTACAAATATTTCTCCATCTGTTCTTTTTGGTCAGCCTGTTTGTAACAGCTGCTGCACTGGTACCCTTTCTTAGGAAAGAACTCTATTTCATTATTTAAACAAGTCATCCATGTGATCACTCAATCCCTGCCTTGAGTGTAGAACTGCCTCCCTAGATCATAGAACTTCTAAAAGGGGTCTACAATAAGAGACTATTGAGAGTATCTCAACTATTCAGGGCAAATAAATACTTCTTATAAACTAAACATTTTTTCCTCATTAGGATCAAGGTTGGAGTCCTCAGTTACATAAGCACTTCTATTGAAGTGGTACCCTTTATGTGCTTGTTAGTCAATATATTGACTTTTTCTGGATTTACAATGTGCTTAAACATTAAGCAAGTCTATTATGTAAATTATTAAAAAGAGAAAATGTAAGCTTGTAAAGAGTTATATTTAGCATAAGGAAGAGAGTCAGTAAAATGTACTGCCATATCAAGACTCTGATGTGGCAGCTGTTTTCTGTGCTGCCGCAGGAACTTTGTTTGGAATACAGCAAAGTAGCAGATGTTTATGAGCAATGAGGGTGTTCGTATATTTATTACCTATTTCTATGTGCAACATAACCACTATTTGAACTTCTGCTTGTTTAAATCACAAAATGAATACTAGATTGATATTGTGAAAGGTATTTTGTGAACCTTTTAGAATTAATTCTCTGGTTTCTAGTACTTAATTCATTTATCTAAAGCCTTATGAAATTACTAACACAATTGCTGTGGAATTATAATTTCCAGCTTGTCTGTACCTGAGGACCTGCTTTCTTAATAGTAAAAAAGTGGCAGATACTTCAAAACAAATGTGTGAGGGCTGTTTTGCAGTAATATTGATGGGAAGGAGGGCAATACTTCATGCTGTAATATACTTCATCTCTGTTTTGTCTCCCTCACACCTGCCATGCATGGGTTGTTTTGTAGAATACAACATTCGAGATGTATCACTTCTCCAACATGATGGCTTTGAGAAGAATTTCCCATTGAAACAGCCATCAGTCTAAGTGATACAGGGAGCAACTAATTCTGGCATACCCACTCCCAAAAAAATTTAACTAACAAGATGCCCCGCGCCGCGGGGGGGGGAGTATTCTTGAATGAAAATGTTAGATGTATCACACACAATTTGATCCAGAGTTCAACAGTCTTTTCTTCTGCCCCCATACTTAACATTGTATCATGTATAGTAATTGGCTATAAAGATAGCCACCTTGTTCCAATTATCATTTCCTTAATCCCAACATGACAAATCTGATGTTATAAACAGAAAAAGATAGGACCCTCCTAAAAATAGTTAATTATACTAGTGCTGTTGGCTTTCTCCCACACTTGAGTGGGGGGGACGTTAGCAAATTAGTGATGATTTTGACAATGCTACACTAATAAAGGAGTAACTTTCACAAGTTGTTCTTGATGCCTATCTTTGGTTGTCGTGGGATTTGAAATTGTATTTTTTTCCCCAGTGATGATAACACACTTCTGAACAGTCAGGATACTTAACTTTTTAAACAGCATCAAGTGCTAATTAAAACAAATGTGGACTAAAGAAAAATTAATAAAAAGACAGTTACAAGAAAATTGAAAAAAGGGAGAAACCTATCTTTATACATGGATACACAGTGTACCCTAATAAGCCTTTTCTTCCCTCCTACTGTGCACTGCTTCATATGTTTTCAAAAGCCTTGAAGTCTAAAATGCTAACAGACTCTCTTAAATGTGTGCTTTAAAATTTGAAAAAATAGCAGAATTATTCTTAGGCTTAGAAAGGTCAGATTTTTAAAATCAGTAAGTGTTAACAAACATCAGTTTTATTGTATAGACACAAACCAACAGTGTTTCCAAAAAATTTTAAAAAATGGAGGTAGTCAAGTGAAAAAAATTGCCAAGTTTAGATTTTGATTTAGGGTATTTATTGTGTATATTTTGACTTGTAATGATGACAACGACAATTGCTGTTTTAATAGTATAAAGATTTAACTTCTTGAATTTGAACATCTATCGTCAATTGTCTAGTCACTTCTACTGACTGACAGAGCTCCCGCAACACTATTTCCTGCAACTGTGAAATTTTAAATAGAAAGATGAAAAATGTCTTTAAAAACCAAGATAGTATCCACTGATATATTTAAAAATAACTACCACCAAACTCTGCCAAGGCTAACTACTCTGTCATTGGAATAATTTTCATTAAAAAAAATAAGAATAGCATTTACAGTACAATAAATATTGTGACAGTGTCAAGGCCCCAGCATGGAATTTAAATAACTGGTGGAACCATGTTATTACAAGACTACTACCATAGAGTGAGCAGATATGAACATTCTGTGTCTGTAGGAGAAAGTAAAAGGTTAAGTAAGATAAGTAGAAGCACCTAGTTATTGGCTCAAGGCCTAGTGAAGCAATCCAAGAAAGTGGGCCTGAATAGCATGCACATAGGGCATGGGACCATGATAACCTAATCGAAACTGGCACAAGCTAAATATGAGAAAGTACTAAGACAAAGATGAGAATGTACTAGAATAAAGAATTGGAGAAAGGGGGTGCTAGTCTGGTCTTATGCCAAAAGAGATAAGGAGGTATGCTGGGTTGAAGTGACCTGTACAAAGGAGAGGTTTGGCCAAGTCATGACATCTTGATGGATGGTGATGCCCAGGGACCTATCAAATTAAGAGGTGGCATCAAAGGAGGGATGCATAGAACAACTGAGGTAACCGGGGACCTATCAAATTAAGGGGTGGCATCAAAGGAGGGATGTATCAAGTCAATTCAAATAAGGTATAAAAGTAGGAGCCCCAGAGCCCAAACTTTGTGCAGCCGAGAGGGTGACAGCCAGTCCTGCTGTCAGCTGAGCTGTTCCATTGCATTGAGAGCACCAATGCTGCCAACAAATCTGTTGAAAAGAATTGTTTGCCATAGTGCTACGTTGCAATAAAGCTTAGCCTGGCACCTTCATTTCTACAAAGATCTGTGGTCGTGTTGGTTTCCTCAATCGTGAGTGTTGTCTCAGTTTACGCACACACGCATGCACACACGCAGCCAAACTGATATCAGTGCCAGACACAGAACAACACTGATAAGAACACATCTTGCTTGATGTGCCTGACCGCCCTCTGCCCGGCATATCACAGTGTCCAGCTCTGACTTCACCCGTATTCTGTGTAAAGGCTACCCAGATCTTAGTCCCTGCCCTCACAGAAGTGACAGTACTAAGTTAAACCTGCCATTTCTCATGTGAAAGCCCTAACCAGGAGTACATAGACTAACTCACCGGCCAGACTAATGTTTAATTATTAAATTAATTTATTTAAGTGGAACAACTTTAAATTGGTAAGATTGAGGGAGACCCACATCAGAGTATCCCATAACACTCACCTGATCATAAAGATGTAGCCAAATCACTTCTCCCCTAGAGGAGGACAGTGATTTGAAGTGGCTGTCTCCCATTCTATCCACTAGTCTGAAGATCATAAGGAAGGATAATCTCCACTCAAAAGATTTGTGTAACCTCACCTGGGGTGCCTGATCTGGTAGGCAACCTTTAAAGAAATCTACTGGCTCAGGCCTTGCACGTGACCTAGGTGGCCAATACTGGTTTTCATCTTGAGAAGGATTTCAGTGCACATGCCCAAAAGCAAATTCTTAGGTGATGAATTAGTTTAGGTACCTACAATGTACAGCAAGAGCCAAGAAGGAGTTTTCTGGGTTGTTATGGTGCCAAAAAATGGACCATAGGTGAATAAGTATCTTAGTGGGTTGCACCTAGGGAGACCAGATGTCTGGATTTTATAGGGGTTTTGTCTCAACTCAGTGCTTATTACTTCCTACCCCTGTCCTGATTTTCTACACTTACTAATCATAGTAGTTGCACTGGAAGCACCTACATGTGTGATTTAATCATTAACCAAAAAGGATGTTTTGCCATTAACCAACTGTAGTTGATAAATTAATACTTGGTCAGTCATCTTAGTATGAGTTCATGATACTGTGGCTCTTTTGGGTAGTGCTGATTGCTAATTTGGCTCCTGAGCCACCCACAGGTGAGTATCAATGATTTAGAATATCTGAAGACCTAATTTTTCAACTCTTACAACAAACTTGGGTCTCCAGCCCCCATGGGGCTGCACTGGTGTACATGAGAAGGTAATCAGGCTCATTGTGTGAGAAGGTAGCAGAATCAGGCTTTCATTAGCTTCATAATTACATCTGTGTCATCATAATTTACCACTCAGCTGTGATAGTGATATTATCCACTGTTTTCATTATGTAAATAAGCCTAAAAAGAAAGAAGAAAGCTATTTGCAAGCCAAAATCTTGGACATCAATAATGAGAAAAGAAATAAAGAAAACATAATGTGACAATTTAATTGGGTTTTGATCAAATAATTTTTATATACTTTGCTTGAATGGTTCTATAATATATTTTGTTTTCCTTTAGGGACTGATTCTGCAATCTCCATTCACATTAAATAGCTTTTACTTAAATGTGTAGTCCCGTCATTATAAGTTATTCACAGAGCTTTAGTCTTAATTTCTTTAAAAAGCAAAACAGTAAGGGCCAATTCACAATTTTTTCTTATTTTGGGTCCAAGTCATGAAAACACTTAAACATATACTCAAGTTTATTCCTCAGTTCAGGACAACTCTTAAGCATATGCTTAAGGCATTTAATGAGAAGGCTGAGAAAGCATCAGATGTAGCATTAAGAACATGGTTAGCGTTACAGTATACTGTTGTAACAGTTGCAATGTTCTACCCCACGTATGATTGTATTTCAATGGTGAGTTTGAAATGATTCCATGTCAAATACCAGAAGACTGCTATGCTACACATGCTACCCAAAAGTTACAGTATTTTAGTCAGAAAGCTCTGGGCTGATGGCCAAGAAATCCATTGGACTAGATTATCACCAAGTACTCTCAATTCACTACTGCTATTGCTATCCCTTGGTTTTGGGGTTTTTTTTGTTTTGTTTTGTTTTGTTTTTTAACTTTAATCCTAAATAAAAGAAAGGAAAAGTTCTATAAAAAAACTATACCGTCAAACTGCTAAACATATTTCAAGTTAAAAAAAAAAAAAGACAACACTTTTGGTCCTCTCCTCCTCAGCAAACCATAACAGCCCTGCTTTGGCAAAGCACTTAACTGTGTCCTTATCTTCCCCTACTCATTTTCCTCACTCTTACCATCTCTGCACTTACTCCTTCCATAACTCCCTGTGGGGTAACAAGATCCTCCTCTTCCACAATTGACAGATATTTGTCCACAGAGATGTTTGGTTGTGTTTAGACTCACAATCCCCATGGGGTTCTTTTGGAGCTGCATTATGGCAGATGAATTCTGTCTTTAGGGTACCATAGGACTGGCATGTACGAGCATGGTTCCAGATATACTGTTTCATAAACCTGCATCAGTTTTCCCAAAGTATCCCACCCTCTTTGTGACAATGTGCCAGATGACCAGGATAGGGAGTACAATTCTGAATGGCCCTGAGAGGAGGTGGAAAGTAAAATAAATAATGAGCAAAATCTGAGCTGCTGTTACTGCCAATGTAAAAACTAATACAGAAGTAATGAGTTACTTAGCTAAGCAGGAGCATGGTGGCCTGTGGGAAATGCAATGGGTTTATTCCCCTTTCTTATGTTACAAGTCTCATTTTTTTCACCCTTTTGGGGGTTTTGTGTGCTTCATCTGAAAATGCAAAGTTGAAGTGGGGTCTATGTTGCAGACAAAGAGCTTGGAAATTTAATAGAAGCCAATCAGAACTGAAGTATTACCTGATATACAATCAAAGTAGAAACATCTGCTTATTCATAGAATGATATTGAGAGAAACTACAGTGAGCCTAATGAGACACCTGCAACCAATCACAATACAGTTAAATGCCCACACAAAAAAAAGACAGAACTGTGCACAGTTCATTCAAGAAGTACGTGTACTGATCGTCACTCACTATAACATCTGTGATGGGAATGCAAGCCTCTGTCTCTTTGGAACACTAGAGTATCAAGTTTATGTACCTTGAGCACCCTGCATCACTCTTTCCTCTGTTGGCCTCTCTGGCACATTCCTGAGCACAGAATCTCCATTTGCTATCCCTTCACAGAAATGGAGCTCTTCAGCTGACCTCAGCTCACCTGGCTCATCCCAGGACCAGCACTGTACCTTGAGACACCCCAGTTATTTAAACACCTCCCCTCACGTAACACCCTGAAGGTGGGTTATAGTTCAGCTCAGAGGTACACAGTAACTGTGAAGCAGTCAAATTCATATTTACAGACTCTTCACAGTCTGAAATCTTAATGATCTTTTATATTGATCAATTAGGAGTGAGCACAGATCCCATAAGACCAAATGTTGCATATCTCAGACTCCTTATCACTCAAAATGTCTTGGATTGTCCAGCGACCTTGTGGCTTTCGGGGCTCAGGAAAATGGGCCTATGCAATGACCCTACCCTATCCAAAGACATCGTTACATGCTAGGGGTGTCTACCTCATGGAATCAATGAAACGGCCCCTGAACAGAACAACTTATACTCTTAGGCTATTTCTATGCCTTAAACGTTAGTTCAGGCTTTTTTCTTAGTCCAAACTAAATAGTTTGAGTTTAGTTTGAACTAAGCACAGGTTTTTAGTTCGAACTAACTTCTTAGTTCAAACTAGCCATGCTTTTTTTTTAGTTTTAACTAAAAAAGCATTGCTAGTTTGATCTAAAAGTTAGTTCAAACTAAAAAATAAATAGTGCTTAGTTTGACCTAACTGTAGTTCAAATTAAATTTTGAAGTAAATTCAAACTAAGCAGTTAGTTCAGACTAACCAGCCAAACTGACTAGCTCAAACTAAGCTTTTAAAATTTTTTAGTTCCAACTAGGCAAAGTCTAGTGTAAGACAGGGCTCAAATTAGATCAAATTAAGGCTCCTTTATTAGAACTAATTTGCTAATGTAGACATAGCCTTAAAAACTTTGCAGCCCCCTTTTTGTTATGTATGATAGTTTCCCCACATGAGCAATAATGCATACTAGATGAATTCATTGTCCAGTTGACCTCTGATTGTTAAACCAGGTTCCCCAGCTGGTCTTTTGCTTAGTGTGACTAGATTTTCAACAACTTGGCATCTTGAGTTAGATACCCTTTACTGTCAGCCCTGTATTTCCATGTTGGGGCCTCAGGCCAACATGGAGGCAAGCAGACCATAGAGAAAGAAAAAGATGCACATCAAAACTGTAGTTCACAGTCTCACACAGATATTAGTTTCATAATCTCACACAGAATTCATAAATTGTTCAGACATTCCTAAATCACACTGGTAAAACAGCCTTGTGTTTTGATTTCCTGTGAAAATTGTGTTTTATTGGAATATGTAACCATTTAGCTATGTATTTACACAGATTCCTTTTCAGGGTGGTCAACAATTTAGTTGGTACTGCCAACAACAATGCCCCAAATCTATACTATGAGCTATAGGTGGGATTCTCCTGCTCATGAACACCCACTTGTGGTAGCCCAATGTGACTTAGCAGGTGCATAAACAAAGGTGTAGTTGTGGTAACATGGGCAGTGGCAGCATAGGTAAGATGTACCAAATAGGTAGTCAGGGAGAATTGTAGTTAGCATAGCTCAGCCATGCCTCCACTGCTACTACCCATGCTATATCCTTATTTATGGTCATGCTAACTTCTATTGTTACTTGTTTATACTCATGAAAGTAGCTCATGCTCCTAGCTCATCATGTAGAGGTAGCCTTTGTCATTCACATGCCAAAGTGAGATAAATAGAAAATAGATATGTGTGGTATTGTAATAGCCATTGCTACAAAGAGACTATTAATACTGTATTGAAAGACTACTCTTTTCGGAAATTGCATCTAATTTGACCATTCATATTTTCTCTGAGCTGAAAGTAGGGAAATAATGACAGTTATATAGCTCAATAGCAACTCTACAGTGCAAAGAAAGGTAGTTTTTGGCCTGGTTGCAAAATTCTCAATGACTTCAACGAGATTCAGACCCCTATCCTTTAAAAAAGTCACAAGAGTTTATATTATCTACATATATCCTAAAAACAGCCTGGTTCCTTTAAAGCAAAGCCTTACATTCTGTCACTTCTTAAAATACCCAAGTCATTCCTTTTCTAAGCAGTAAGAACAACTGTGGTAGGATGACAAACAAGGAGTCCTGTGGCACTTTTAAACATTAAATTTATTTACTACATGAGGTTTTGTGGGAGAAATCCCATTTCATCAGATTCTTGAAGTGAAATTTCTTCCATGGATGCCCATGCAATAAATAAGTTTGTTAGTGTTTAAAAATGCCACAGGGCTCCCTGTTTGTTTTGCTGAAGTAAACTAACATGGCTACCCTTTTGGAGTTTGACAGGATGCACTCACTGCAGGAGAATTCGCTCATGCCAGGATGCAGTATTGAAAAGATTTTTCAACTTTAGCACCTCCTTGTCAGTCCTTCTGCTTCTACAACAGAATGCTGGCCACATTCTCCAGACAGGTGACTTCTCTGTCCTCTCCTGGGTTTAGTAGAAAAGTCCAAAACAGAAAAACCCAAGTTTGGTGACTCTGCTCCCATCTGGGACTCATCATTTTTGGCCTCTTTTAGTCATGAAGTCTGCACTTCCTCTCTGGCTGGGGAAGAAGTAGAGAAACTAGGCCAGCCTCTCCTCTGCTTTCCAGCCCTGGGACTCTGTGCTAGGAACTTAAAGACTACTCCATATTATCCCATGCCATTTCCGTGGGCTGCTACCACCTCTTCTCTTCTTATCATTATCTTCCATTGATCTGCATACTCCCACTCCCACTCCCTTAGAGAAACAGTAATGGGATTTCCTTCTAATACTATTTATTTCCAAGACCATTTCCCCTCTGCTGATATCTCCTAAGTCTTTACATATTGTCTTACGTTCACAGCATAGACAGAAGTTATATTTTAAAAATTACTCTTGCTGAAAGGTTGCAGCACAAGACTATTTCTTACAATTCAGAATGAGAAAAGAACCCCCAAAAACAAGAGACAGAGCAGGCTGCTCCTTAGAAAAGAGGCAAAATATGTTCCTCCTTTTCCTAGACTGACTTTCCAAACTGCTGTTTTTGCACTCCTCTGTATAAAATGCCTTAGCCTGCAAGCAGGAACAGGAACCATGGGCCTTTCCTCCTGCTCTATCACTAAATGATAGACTCCATTTACAGCACAGTCTTTCAAACACTGCGCATCAGACCTCCCATAAATCAGAAGGGCCTCATCACAGGACAGACAGAACCAAGGGGCCAGCCCACATTACCTTTTAAGGGGCAGACTATCTCATCACACTCATTTGACAGTTTGAAAGTAAAGTTAAAACAGAATTGCAACCAAGTGAGCTACTGACAATAATGGCATATGTTGATACCAATAAAGTGTCTAAAATTGTAATTGATTTTTTCAAAGTGTAACTCAAATAACAGAAAAGCAGAATTATTTCACTCAAATAGAGACAAATTGTGAACAGTAAATTGGTTCAAGATAGACAAAAAAATGAATCACTTTATCTACTTCAATAGTCCACAGCCCCATAATATCTGAGTGTCTCCCAAATGTTTAGAAAAAGAAATAACATGTTATCTTCCTCTTTCATCATTCCCAGTCTGACAGTGAAATATTTTAATTATCATATATTTTAAGTTATTTAAAGTGTGTGCATGAGAAAATGTACTTGAAATTTATTGATTGGGTAAGGTCTCTTGAATCTACAAAATTGGATCTGTATTCTAGAAAAAGCTTTTTTTATTGCATTAAACTTCTCCCACAACCAGTAATGCTGGAAGAACCCCTTGTCACATAGTACTATAGAATAAGTACTAAAGCAAGTTTTGGGTATTTTGAGTGGGGTCAGGAAAAAAATGTAGTTTTACATTTCAAATCCTTAAAAAGATTCAGCTTAGCCCCTTACACCCTCCATCCCAGTTTTCTCTCCCTCACCCCCAAATGGCATAAAGGGTACAGGATTTCGATGGAAGAATTGTTGTCTCTCCATCCATCTGTAACTAGGAAACAGTTTAATGGAATATAAGTTAGAGGAGCATGGAGTTAAAAGTTATTGGAATTTTACTGAGCAATCCTGGACAAAAAATACATCTGAACAATCATGCATTATTTGTCAAATATATCCTATAAGGATTAATTTTATTCACTACCCAATCAACTGTTCTGTACATTGTTGGAGTCCTAGTAGGATGAGATATAGTGTTGACCTGTATGAAGGCACTACTTAATGAATCATATGTTTCACTCAGCTCCGTGCATTCCAACAATTGTCAGAAAATTCAGTCTTAGCCCCCAAAGTTTCTCTGATACTGACTTCATATTTAGTAGATGGCTGAGAAGATAAAAAGAGGAGCTGATGTTTGTGGATCATATAAATTTAAGAGGAACAGTAAACTTAGAGGAAGCAGTATGGGGAAAAAGATATCAAAGGACATGAATCCTGTATTACTGAGTTTACAGACCTGGCCAATAAAATTTAATGTAGGTAAATGTAAAGAAATATATACTGGCTGCAAAAGGTTTAAAAACATACAAATAGAAAACATTTAGCTGAAGCAGTTAACTTGTTTTCATAAAGGGAAATTAAAATATTAACACACTGCCCTCGAAACATGTCCATGTAAAACAGCAAAATAATAAAATGGAAGTCCTAATACATAATCATCATATGATGTTCAATGTTTGACTACATACTAATTTTTACATGTGTGCTGTGTAAATGGTATGATAAAGAAATTGGATACGAAACCTGAATGGGGTGATTAAAAATGTACTAAACGTCAAGCAAGTGCAAACTCTTTCTTCAAAGGCGTGTTTTACTTGGAAAATTATGTAGAATGCATTACAGACCTCCAAAAACATTTAGATGTGATTGAAATTAAGTCTTTATAAAAACAGATGTTGTTCAATGCAAAATTAAAAACAAAACAAATAAAAATAAAAAATCATAAGGTTAGCTTGGGAAAGAATGTGTAGGAAGACCTGCTCTTTTCTTTCACATTCTGTTGAATGATAATGACAAAATAAAGTAAAAACAAGGGACATCACAGTCATCAGATCTAATCCTTCCCTATTTATAAAAATTGTTACTAAAATTCATAACTATTTTGGAAACTTTAACCCTAAGATATCACTGATCCTCACCAGGAGCATCGCTGCCCCAGGGAAGGACCTGGGGCACTGGCCCAGGCCCCAGGCCCCACCCCTCGCCCGCAGGCCATGCCCCCGGCTGGGGACAGGGCCAGGAGCGGCCACCGATGGCTGGGCCCTGGATCCCCAGGTGGGGATGGGGCTGAGAGCAGCAGCCACAGCTGTGGGTAGTTGAGTCAGGGGTCCCCAGCCAGGGCTGGGCCTGGGAGTGGCCATGGGCGGCTGGGCCCCACATGGGGCCGGAGACCAGGAGAGGCGGGACCCTGCAGGACTCAGGGCACTGGCACCAGGATTTGGGGCATGGGCCACGTGTGCCCAGCACCTGCGACGCCTCTGGATCTCACATACACAAACTTCTGCTCCTCAGAAAAAAAGTGTAAGCTTCTGAATTTTTTTTTAAATACCATTGATGTTCATACACTGTTTATACTTTGACATAGAGAAAGATCTAAAATAATCCAGAAGCAGAGATGGAGATTATACAAGTGTGGTTAATAGTGTTAAGTAGTAGAACACAGGAGTTATTGCTCAATATTAATTTTCCTTTCTTGTCATGCCACTAAACACAGCTCTTGCAGTGCTGTCTACCATTATGTTTAAGGGATTTCAATAATAACCTTGGAGAAAAACCAGATGGTTATTATGAGCTGATGTATTTAAGCAATCTACTTGTGATTTCAGGTGGGTAAATCATATTTATTAGTAATTTATGAGGTGTCCATCACTGTGGCATTTGGCCACACTTTATATGTCTTTAAATAAAAGGCAAGATATTTTCCAAGTATAACGTATTGGAGGGGGTAGGGACGGGGGAATCTCAAGACCCCTTTCCAACTGCATAACAGTGCAAGGGTTTCAGCAGATTTAACGCTACAAATACCAAAACTGCCTGAAAAAAATCATGGAAAAGATAGCCAGGTTCAGAGATGTTTGTGGCAAGAACAAATTCCAGGCAAAAGAATTTGCCACTGGTTCTCCAAAGGCTTACTTTGGAGACAGTTTAACAACAGGAGCTGTGATTGGAGTTTAAAGTCTAGAAAGCTGCTGAAATCTACGCCATTTAGGGCTTGTCTACACTATAATGTAAAGGTGCAGCATTAGCTACCAAATTCTAATTAACCACTTTTCAAGTTTAATCTAGACAAAGTATACAACCCTTACATGTTGTGACACTGAGCCACCATGGGTTAAGCAATTAGCAGGCTGACAAACAAAATCAATGAAATATTAGAAGAAGTGCTGAAATGGTAAACAGAGACATTATAGGTAGTTAAAGCCGCGTTAAGTAGAGTTCTTAAAATGAAGGCTTGTATTGTTAGAGGATTAACAATAGATAAATCATTAAATTTATCTATGTTTACCTCTATCTTGTTAGAAGTTAACAATGTAATCCGATTAGTTTCTGAATAATAATTCCATTTCATGTCTTAAGTACTTTATATTATGCATATGGATGGTTCAGTTAACCTTAAGATCAAAGATGTAAGATATTACAGAAAATAACCTTACGTTGTCCTCATCTTAAATTATCTGATATAATGGAATGCCTTGATAGTTTGAATGGCTGATTCCACTATGTTAATTAATACTACCAGTTTATCTGTGTATACATAGAAAACAACTTCAAAGCAATCGTATTCATTGCCTATTCTTTATCCAGGAAGGCTCCTGTTGTGATGTTTATTCTTGAGAATCTATCAGCTGGCTAGAGAATTATAAATGCCTAATCTTGTTCTATATAAGATCTGCTTAAATTCTGTCAGGGAAAGCCTAAGCCTTAAAGACAGAGTTCCAAGTTGAAACTGAATTTTCTCTGAAAATTCTCATGGAAGAATTTCAACAAATGCTGTATATGAACTGCCTATTGAACTGTAACCTATGGAATGTATTCTAGAAGGACTTTTACAAGTTATCAGACTCATCATCTCTGCTATGAAACTGACTTAAGAAGTTTATTTGCATCTCTATGTATCATGATATTTTAACCACAGTAAGTCTCTTTTTAAAAATAAACTTTAGATTAGTTAATAAGAATTGGCTGTAAGTGCACATTTTGGGTCATATCTGAAGCATACATTGATATGGTAGGTAAAGTGCCCAGTCTCTTGGGACGGGTAAAGCTTTACATATGGTGAATAACATTTTAAACAACCCTTACTATATAGACTTTGGTGGGAGCCAAAGGCTGGGTTGCTTAAAGAGAGCTGTATTTTGGCTTCTTGATAACCAATAAAGTGCTGTAGAAACTGCCTTGTTACTGGCGAACTGAAGTATAGAATAAACCACTAATTTTAAGGATTGTCTGCCCTATTCATTGCAATTTGTCCTGATTGAGCATTTTCAGCGTGGCCTTTCCAGTGACCACAGTCACGTGCACTTTAATGCAAATAGTTCACCATATATTAAAGTCAGTGGGTCACAGCCTGGCTGCATTGAAATCAATAGGCATTTTGCTACTGACTTCAGTGCTCTGAGAATTTCACCCAGTCTGCCTTGTTTTGGCTACACTCTTAAAACATGTAAGTCAGCACACGAACTGACCTGTTACATATCACCTAAAACTAAAGCCTAGACAATGTGCTTGGGTTTGTCACAACTAGGATTCAAAGATAGTCATTAGAAGGTGTCGATTAACATTTGAAAACCTGTAGAGTAGAAAAGGCAATATATACTTCTAATATGTGCCAGCTGATAGTCAGCCAACACTTTCTAACATACTTCTAAAATATCACCCAAAACAAAATATTGTTGGTTTATAAAACCCAAAGAGAGAGAAAAATTACTATGCATTAAGAATTCACTGTTAAACTATTGGAAAGTTTCAAGCAGTCACATGTTCAATATGACAGATTACTAATTTTTATCATCAGTATGGGATTGATAAATTGGATCAAAGTTTATTTTATGTTGTAATGAAGGTTTCTAAACTCAGTGGTAGGCTTAACAAACATATTAATATTTTCTGCAAGCTCTATGGAACATTTTAAAGTCTGCAAATAGAAAATTGTATGGTTAAAGTGTACAGAAAGCAGTACAAGCTGAATATAAAAATGCCTCAGTCGTTTATAAAATTTTGGTGACACTTTAAAAATAACAACCTAGTCATTCATTCCACTAATATTTTTATTATACACATGTATAATATTAATCACGGTGTGCTCACTTGGCATGGGTATAAATGCTATGAAACTAGAAACTGCATAGAACATTTCATAAGAGTTCAAAAATTATACAAACATCATTTATTTGTTAGGTTTGGAATAAAAACAACTTGAATTAATAAGGGGACTCCTGGCTTGGGTACTTATTTAGATTTTCTGACAAGATTAAAAGCAGAACTGTCAGTTCTTGAAATAAAATTCTCACTAACAAAAAACAAAACAAAACAAAACAAAAAAACAACCACCAAAAAAAACCCACCACACAGAGAACATCTTCTAGCTTTTTTTCCTGACATTTTTAAACAAAAATTTCTAATGCTTTAATAAAATATTATGGTATCTTCTTCTATTTCCATACCCAAAAAAGCATAACAGCAGAAAATTACTTAAAAAAATAAACAGACAAACATTTTGCCAGATTTATTCTGTATATTCTTCCTGAAGCTAGATAACTGACTTGCTCATAATAGTGATTTAATATGGTGTTTGCTATCCAATTTCTCAAGGATATATTGTCCATTTCTGTGCATACAGAACTGAATGGTCTTTTACAATGCAACTGAACAAGAGCTACAGCAGAAACATTGGGAAGAATGTTGAATTTATACATACTTAGATGCTCTCAGTGATGTATATAAAAAAGTTTCATTTGTACTATTAAATCCCATTTCACACTCAGCAGTGTTCATTCAGGCTCTGTTAATTGCATGTGAAAGGTGAAAATCATCTCCCACATATCAAATTTTATCTTTTTAATTCCCTGAAGTCATTCGGTGCTGAGAATCTGACAGAGGAGAAAAATCTCAAACTCTTTCTGTTAACATCTCTGTCTAAACTCATACAGTTAAAGTGGTGGTATTAGGAAGCCATTTAACCTCGTTAAAGAAAAGCTCTCTTCAGCCACAGCTATTCAGTCTCTCTGCCATCAGCTCTCTCATTCTATGACAACTGCCCTTAACTGTACAGAAGTGAGTGATTGGTGCAAATAGAGTTCAGTTACTTTCGCTAGAGTTTTGTCTGAACAAGGACTGAAAAAAAAAATTAGGGAAATTGCTTTTTCCATTTTTTTCCTGTTTTTGAATTTGTCTTCAACAACATTTTTCCTTTTTAAGACCAGTACCTTTAGCCTAGTGTGAATTATTTATCTGTCAACAGGATAAAGTAGTACATTTCAAAGAATGATACACTTTCCAATTATGCTCCATTTGGATTTAATAATCCCTGCAATAGTATAAAGCACAAAGTTCCACTCTGTTTAATGCATTGGAAAGAGCTTAAAACTTTTTCTCTCATTTAAAAAAACATACCTCCAAAACACAGCTTTGATTTAGCTGAAGGTTGGTTTCTTTGTGATTCTTTTTTAAAGTTTTTGGTAAAATATAAAGACTTTGGTAATATTTCCAATCAATCTTTTTTTTTTTTCATCCTGACAGGGGGGAAAGGTGGAAAGTTGTCCCACATTAGCATTTGACACATTATTGCAAGTAATTTCTCAAACACCTTTCTGCCTTCTTACTGACAGGTAGCTGGATATTGTCTTCAACAGTGCTTGACTTTTGCAAAACTATTAAGAAATTCTACTATAGTAACCTTGTTGAGGAAGGAGTTAACACCATGGTCAGAGAGTCCCAGGAGAACCAAGTACAGGTTTTTTAAATGGAGCAGCAGTCCTCCCTGTTTCCTGTTTGGTGGCAGCAGGGCTCCTGAAAGGATCAGGAAGAGGCCAGAGAGACAGGCCTGAAGGATACAACAGCATCCATGCCAAAAGATAGGCTCAAGTCTATAACTGACCACGTGAGTAGAACAGGGACTATTCAGCTAGATGCAGTCAGGGTATTCCTTTATTTTGGTTCTTTATTGGATTCCTCTGAGCTGAGCACAGGTACCCCCTCCCACCAGTACCCCTGTAACTACCTAAATTAAATCCCAGAGAAGCAACTTTCTGCATTTCTTAACTCTTCTTCTTAAAGAATTTACATTTTTAAACTAAGCTCTGGTTCTGCATCCTAAAAGACAAGAGGCTTTGTGTGTACATGCCTCAGACTTCATGGCCAACCACTAAAGGGGATTCTGTCCCAGTTTCAGCTGATATATCTAGGGTTCCTTTGCTCTCCTGAAGGTGGAAGAACCAGAATGAACATCTTGCAGGTACTTCAGAATCTTTAACTGCTGCATGGTGCCCTCTTGAATGTCTGCCCTTCCCACACCCTTTGATAAGGTGTCATTGATTGACCCAGCATCATAGAACCTCCATTTACCACCAAACCAGCATTTCACTCCAGCTCATAATTCACAAAGAGACGCAAACCTCTTTGCACTCAAAATCAGTCGGTTTCTTGTCTTTTATTAGCAATTAGTCCTGCCAGGATCCAAAATGTATGTAAATAGTATGGCACAGACCAAATTTCCAAATGACACACCATTTTCACAGATATGACTTAGAATAGATATTTTTCTTTCTTTGGCTCCTAAAGTGCATCATGGAATCTATGTTTGCACTCTTCAGGATTCAATTGAACTGGATAGCAAAGAAGCTGAAGTACAATACTAAAATTATTAACTTTTTAATGAGTTAAAGTAGAAACATTAAAAATAACCCTACTTATAGATAGGCAGCAATTAATATTGAAGCTATTTAAAATGATCATCTTTTTAAATTACAAACCTGAGACTTAGACCAAGTTATGGCTTGGGATGGAAACTAATGGACTGTGCCTCTTCTGGGCTTTCTGGGCAACAAAGCATTCCCCAGGATAACAGATAGCCTGGGTCTATGCTCAGGATGTCCACAGCAGTGGGTACTATGGACTCACCTCCACTGACAGTTTGTACCATCCTCGGCCCCCTCGGGGTTTGAGAAAGGCCTGCCTAGGGTAGTTTATGGCGGCCTACATTGCTCCTGTGCCAGGAGATTCATCACTTTGATCAATTAAGTATTCATAGTATAGGGGAAAAAACTAAGTTACCAAAGTTCAAACAGAAAGTGTTTGTTCAAGTCTTTAACCTTAAAGCAAAAAACTTAGTGGATGCAAATCAGTACTGGAAAATAAATTGGCTACATGAACCTGTGGGAAGTGAAACTGGCAATTTACAGACAGCCCTGCTGAATACATGTGGATGAGGTGGACAAAATTACTGAAGTGTTTTCGACAGCTTCATGATTCTTTGGGATTACTTTGACTACCCATGACTGGGATCTGGAAGACCCTCAGTAGCCTAGCCAAAGACTCAAAAAGAAATAGCAAATTTTTTAATACATCAAGGGCAGGAAACCTCCTAAACAACCCACGGAGTCACTGGACAATCAAAATGCTAAAGATGAACTGAGATCATTTAAGGCTATTGAAAAAAAAGTAAATGAATTCATTCAATCTTCACCATTGAGAACATGAGGGAGGTTCCCAAACCTGAGCCATTCTTTTTAGGTGACAAATCTGAGGGACTGTCCCAGATTACAATATTATAAGTGGTTTGTGAACAAATTGATAAATTTAATGGTGATAAATCACCAAGATGAGATGGCATCCACACAACAGTTCTGAAGGAACTCAAATGTGAAACTGCAGAACTACTAACCTGTAGTATACAAAGAAGGAGATCTGTGGTATGCAAACAAGGAGACCTGTGGCACTTTTAAAGACTAACAAATTTATTTGTTGTGTAAGCATTCATGGGAGAAAATCCCTGTTGAAGATGGGGATTTTCTCCCATGAGATAAATAAATTTGTTAGACTTTAAAAGTGCCATGGGACTCTTTGTTTATTTTGCTGAACTAGAGTTACACAGCCACCTCTTCAGGACTTTTAAACAGCTGTTTGTAGTGTATCATTTAAATTAGTCTCTGTACCAGATTATTCATGGATAGTTAATGTGACCCCGTTTTTTTTTTTTTTTTTTTAAAGCTGTACAGGCAAATTGTTTGAAACTACAGAATAATGTAGGTTGGAATTATCAGACACAGATGAACATGACTTGTTAGGAGAGTCAAAGTGGTTTTTAAAAAAGCAAATCATGCCTCGCCAATCTCCCAGAATTTTTTTGAGTTGGTCAACAAGCATATGGACAAGAGTGATGCAGTGCATATGTAGCCTTTGGGTGGGCTAGAATTCATTTAATTGCCCTTTCCAACCCCTACAGAGAAGCAGTTGGAGATCCAAGATTCAGTTTATAAGGGACTCACAGAGAAGATTGTTCAGTTACCCTCCCTGCATTAAAATACAAACTTCAATAACTACTAATTTGGATAACCATTATCATAAAAAATGAATTTAAACAGAACAGTCCCCACAGTAACATGCTGGGAAAGAAACCTAAGAGCCCCAAAGTTTAGGTGGAGATCACCCATATCTCAGTTGCAGTCTCTATTCAAGTCCAAAGGCTTGAGTTGCAAGAAGCAGCAATCCTCTTCTTTGGTTGCAGGAATCTTAGGTAGGAAGCCATGCAGGCTTTTCTTTCTCTTCTGCACCCAGCACCGTCCAGCCAGTTTACTAGTTAACCAGCAATCAGTCACATGTGCATATGAGAAAACTCTGCTGCAAAATGCTCCACAGGAGGAAGAAAAACATCTTGCTGTCTGCTCCTGGCTCAACTTCTGCCAGTCACACACTGACCATATGGGCTCTTCTCATTGCAACTCTCTTAGCATCTGACCACAGGACTAGTAGAAAACCTTATGGAGCATGCTCAATACAACCACCCACTTAATTTCCAGAAGCTCTGGATCTGAGCAGCCAAATCTGCCCAGTAACATAACCTAGCCTCAAGAGAGCCCTAAAAAAGATAGCTCTTTTAGGCATATGGGTTACACATATAGTGTATTTAGATTTTTCAGAGAGTCTTTCACAAGGTCCCCTACCAGAGCATCTTAAACAAAGTAAAGTATTATGAAAGGGATGGTCTTCTCCTGGAGCAATAACTGGCAAGGGCACTGCATTCACAGAGCACAAGCCCCTAGCCACTGCCCCAAACGGCAGCTCCAGCAGCAATACAAGTACAGTGCCTAACTGCCAGGAGCAGTTAGATCAGCTACCAAACCCTGTCCCTTGTAACACACAGCCAAGGCAGGCAAGGAGAGGGGGAAATTTAAATCTCTCCTTCTCTTCCAGCCAGGCAGCATGTGTGGAAGTCGTGGCAGTTCAGGAGGAGGGCCTGGCCCCACCAGGTAAGAAGGAGGAAGAGAGGGGTGGGTGGACCTGGGCGAGTGGGAGAGGTGGGCAGAGCCAGATCACAGGGCTGGAGGTGGCCATGGTACAGGCTGCAGGGACCAAGGGCTCTCAGTGGGTGTGGGCGGACAGAGTCAAGCTCTGGGAGTAAGGGGGCACAGCCAGGCTGTGACTGTGGGAGGGTGCTCAGGGGACAATGAGGGAACCAAGTCCTGGCTACAAGTGGGGTCACTAGGCTCTGACTGTGGGAGGGGGCCACTGGGAGGGAGGGACAGAGCTGCACCACAGCTGTGGAGGGGGTGCCAGGGGGTCAGAACTAAACCATGGCGGGGGGGCAGCAGAGCCAGATTGTGGCTGCTGGGGGTGTGAGCAACATGCCGGCCACTGGGCCCCAGTAGGTTGGATCCTGGGATGGGGCTATTGCAATTGGCAGATGTTAGGCCTGTGCCCCAAATCTATATTTCATGGAACAGTGCTTCCAGTAACTGGTCAAAAGATAGGAAACCATGGTCAGTTTTCAGAAAGGAGAAAGATAAATTATGTTCCCCAGGGGTCTGAACTGGGGCTAGTACTATTCAATGTATTTCATAAATTATTTGAAAAAGGAGTAAACAGTGAGGCAGCAAGCAGATGATACAAAACTATACAAAACCAGTAAGTTCAGACTAGAGTGTGAAGAGTTATTAAGGCATCTCACAGAACTGGAGGACCAGGCCAAAAAATAAAAAAAAGGCAGATGAATTTCAATGTTGATAAGTGCAAAGTAATGCACATAGGAAAACATAATCCCAGCTATACTTATAAAATGATGGGGTCTAAATTAACTGTTAACATTCAAGAAAGATCTTAGAATCATTATGGATAGTTCTCTGAAAACGTCAACTAAGTGTGCAGCAGCAGTCAGAAAAGACGGTTGGGACTCATTAGGAAAGGAATACATATAAGACAGAAAATATTATATTGCCTCTTTAAAAATCCATGGTATGCCTGCATTTTGAGTATGCCTGCATTTTGAATACTGTGCGCAGATCTGGTTACCCTATCTGAAGAGAGATGTATTGGAATTGGGAAAGGTACAGAACAGAGCAACTAAAATGATTAGGGGTATGGAAGAATTTCTTTATGATAAGAGATTAATAAGACTGACTTTTCATTTTGGAAAATTGACAGCTAAAGGAGGATATGACAGAGATCTATGAAGTTAAGACTGGTGCAGAGAAAGTAAATAATGAAGCACCTGAAATTTATTCCTTCTCATAACACAAGAGCGAGGGGTCACCAAATGACATTAATAGGCAGGCAGTGGCGTTGCTGTCCTGGGGCCAGCAGGGCACAGGTCTTTCATCTCCTGCCTGCCGTGCCTGGCCGGCAGTGCAACAAAAGGGGCCAAAGCCAGCTCCTGCCGCTGCCTGCAAATGGCAGGAGGCTTGGATCTAGCTCCTCATGCTTGCAGGCAGTGATAGGAGCCAGCTCCAGCTTTGAGCCTCCTGCAAGCAGCTTGGAGATGGAGCCAGCTCCTGCTGTTGCCTGCAAGTGGCAGGAGCTGGCTCCAAATCTCCTGCCACTTGCGAGCAGCAGCAGGAACCTACTCCAGCTTTGAGCCTCCTACTACTTGCTAGCAAGTGGCCCAGAGCTGGATCTGGCCCCTGAGTGGGATCAGAGCTGCGGAGGGAGGGGTAGGCCCCATGCCCTAACCCTTAGCCAGCAACACTCCTGGGCAGCAGATTTGAAAACAAACAAAAGGAAGTATTTATTCATTCATACAATGCATAGTCAACCTTTGGAACTCCTTGTCAGATGATGCTGTGAAGGCCAAGGCTATAAATAAGGAATGGAAAAAAGGGGCTAGATGAGATCATGGAGGATAAATCCACCAATGGCTATTAGCTAGGATAGGCATGGGCTGCTGTTTGCCACACAGGCTGAGAATGGCTGATTGAACAGTTCACTTGATGAGTACCTGCATGGCCCCACGATATGCCAACATTTTTATGGGCGACTTAGAACAATGCTTCCTCAAGTCTCATCCCAAAGCACCTCTCCTCTACTTACGCTACATTGATGACATTTTCATTACGGTAAGGATGCGCTTAAAGATTTCCACAAAGATTTCAACAATTTCTACTCTGCAATTTCACTTGCCTGTAACAATCCACTAAAAAGATCCTCTTTCTGGACACTGTAGTACAAATTAGAGATTGACACATACACACCACCCTATACTGAAAACCTACTGATTGGTATAGTTATCTACATCACTCAAGCTTTCATCTAAAACATACCACCCGATACATTGTCTACAGTCAAGCCCTAAGATGTAACTGCATTTGCTCTGATCCCTCAGGTAGAGACAGACACCTTCAAGATCTTTATCAAGTACTCTTAAAACTACAGTACCCACTGTGGAAGTGAAGGAACATATTGACAGAGCCAGGTGGGTACCCTGAAGTAAACTGCTGCAGAGGAAGCCCAGGAAAGAAACCAGCATGCCACTAGTCATCACCTACAACCGCCAAGTCAGACCTCTCAGTACATCATCAAGGATCTACAGGCTGTTCTACAAGATGATCCCTCATTTTCTCAAGCCTTGGGAGACAGACCTCTCCTTGCTTACAGATAGCCCCCCAACCTTAAGCAGTTCATGTGCACCAATTACAGTCAATGGTGCTGCTCCAGCATCCCAAAAGTAGAACCAATCCATGGCAATGTGTGATTTTAAAAAATCAGATGTCAGAACAGGCAGAATGAAAGAAACTTGTTTAAAGAAGAAGCAATTCCATGTTGAAATAAGGAGGGAACATTCCACACTCTCTACATTTGCACTGCCCTTCCATAAAAGGTCTATATTTTCAGGCTTTGCACGGGGATGAAGACTATCATCCTAATTGTGTTAAGCTCTGCTCTTCATTTAGGTGACTAACTCTCATACATAATGTCTGATATATTTCCTTTGAAAGCCAGCATTTTTTTTTATCTTAACATCACTCCCACTATATTTAAGGTGGCCAGAATTTTCATAAGTTATACAAATCCTTTTTCAGAATTTTAAATGAACGATTATTCTTTGCATAATACAAACAACATCTAGAAACTTTTTCACATTGGATATATGATACACATTTCCAAAGTAACTTATGAAGAAAAAGGAGCTGTAACAAAATGATTACATGCTTCCTATCAAAGAGGACAAAAGAGATAATATGGATAATTGTACAAGTATCTTTTTAGAATATGTCAAATATGTATCATTTTAACATTCTTCCTCTTTTAAAAAGCCTTAACTTATCAAGTAAACAATATATTTTTATTTAGGCAACACAGACTTCCATTCATAGAAGAGAATGTGTGATGGCTCAGAAAGATCTCTTGCTGGTTGTGCTGTCAAGCATTCTTTTTCATATCAGAACTTTAGGTGATATTAAGGTTATGACAGACAGGCATACTTCAGTCAAACTAAACAAGCAAGGAGTCCTGTAGCACTTCCATTTGCTCATCCTACAGGATCAGAGAGCAAGAAGACCACCTTGACCAAGGAATGGGTGAGGGACAAGATTTTCATTCTAACCTGCTCTTTCACCTCTCATGGCTCCCATAGGGAGGTAAAAATAAATACAGCCACACTTCTCTGTCTTTTATCAGATTAGGGTTGAAAATTCCTGGCCTTTATTTCTCCATTTCAAGGGAAGTACTAATGTTAGCACCATACCGGATCAGGATTTTCCTCTCCCCAAAAAGCCACAGGATTCCCCATCCTACTGATTGAGTTTTATTGGAATTAATATCCTGCTTTTTCCCAAAATCTCTCTGAAGGATGACAGACTGTCTTTTCAAATTTGCTCATTTGGACCTAGCTCACCAAGTCACTTAACAATATGCTTAATTTTGAGCACATAAAGGATCTTAAGCATATACATCATCCCACTGAAGTTAATATTGCACACATACCTTGGCTGAATCACAGTCTTGTTCAAGATCTCATGGTGACCCTGACATCCTTGTACCATCCAGGTGATTGATGGCCATACTCTCTGTTTTGTGACTGAGACTGGTGAGAAAGTTACAAAGAGTATGATACCTCCTTCCTTTTAAAGTAGGGGCAGCCATATCCTGTTGGGCTGAAGACCTGTTCTAATGGCCTGCTTAAGAAACTAATGGAAACTATTGTGGATTGCAAATGCACAAATCAAGTCAAAGTATTCCTTCTCATAAGAGATGACTGATTTGTATTACTTAATATTTTAGGTATATATAATTTGTGTCAGTATAAAATCTAAACTAAATTTTTCTAAGCAAGCTAATTAATGAAGAACTACAGTAAGCGTAGAGGGATATTCTGTGAACAAAAGACTGCATTAAACTCATCTGTTACTTATTGTTTGAAAATTCCTAAATCATTTCTAGGCTATAGTCTTCTCTCAGTCCCTTGTTTTAGGGCACTGATTCCCAATCTGTGGCCTCGGGGCCAGAAGTGGCCCGCAGGGGCTTTTAAAGTGGCCCACGGTCTCCCTTCCACTGGCTGCAGAAAGGAGCTGCTACCTAGGATCCAGGTGGAGCATGTTTCTGCAGAGCTACAAGACTTGAGCAAGGCTTCTTGCTGCAGCCAAGAGGATGGGAGATCAGTGCTCCCCTGTCCCTCGCTACAGCAGAGAGTAAGGCAAAGTTCTCCATCTAGGTCTGTGGGCACTGTGTTCCCTATTGGATCCAGCAGGAAGGAAGCAGTGATCTTGTGTCACCTTGACTGCAAAAGGAATCACTGCCTAAGGATCCTGGTAGGATGCACAGGGCTACAGAACATAAAGGAATGGGAGATCAGCAAGGAGACAGCCTCTTCATTGAGCTCCCATCTAGCTGCAGTGGAGGAAGAAGGCAAGGAGGGAGAATGCTACTGGTAGGCTATGTCTACACGGCACTTTTATTTCGAAATAACACTTGTTATTTCGAAATAAAAGAAATTTAGTCTACACGACGTTTTCTTATTTCGAAAGGACAGATCCTGTCCTTTCGAAATAAGAATCATCCTTTTGAAACAGTTAAACCTGGATGTTTTTTAAATGGCTGTTATTTCGAAATGGTAATTTCGAAATATGCCATTTGGACCTTTTGTTTCGGAATAAATGGATTCCGAAACAACAGGATTTGAATTTCCTCTCAGGGTGCAAAGCACCCTGGGAGGAAAAGCCTCCCCCTCAGCACCCTGTCCAGGGTGCTGAGGGGAGACAAGCCGCAGG
>ML681982.1:29908709-29953549 GCA_007922195.1 Podocnemis expansa
ATAAATAAATCTGTTAGTCTTTAAGTGCCACAAGACTCCTTGCTTTTTTTTTATCCTAGGAGATAGTGATTCTGTAAAAGGATTGGAATTGTGGAGGATAATCAACTGAACATGGGTTCCCTGTGTGACTCAGTGGCAGTGAAAGCTAATGTGATACTTGGATGCATAAAACAAACAAATCTCAAGTAGCGAAGAAGTTACTTTACCTCTGTATTTGGCACTGGTATGACAACTACTGGAAATACGGCATCTGGTTCTGTGACCACAACAGAAGATATATGTTGATAAATTCAAGAGGGGTCAGAGAAGACCCCTAAGAATGATAAAAGGATTTGAAAACATGTTTTGTGGTCATAGATTCAAGGATCTCAATCTGTTTAGCTTAACAAAAGAGAATGTTAAAACATGACTTGTTTACAGTCTAAGTAACCACATGGAGTACAAATATTTGATAGTGGGCTCTCTTATTTGGAAGAAAAAAAGGTTTAACAGTCCAGGGACTTTTTCAGAGGGGTAGCCAAGTTAGTCTGTGTACACCAAAAGAGTGTCCTGTGGTACCTCAAAGACTAACAAATTTCTTTGGGCATAAGCTTTTGAGGGCTCTAACTCACTGATGAAGCAAAGATTTATAGTTTTATTTCCAGACTGAATTTGTCTAGCTTCATATTCCAGTAACTGCACTGCAAAAACAATGAGAATCCTCTGGCACCTTAAATTTGTCAGTCTTCAAGGTGCCATAGGACTCTTGTAGTTTTTGCAGTCCAGGTACCAGAATGTGAAGCTAGACAAATTTAGTCTGGAAATAAATCTGTAAATCTTTTTAATATGAGGGTAATTAATCTCTGGAACAATTTACCAACAGCTATTATTTCTCTATAGCTGGCAATTTTGCAAGATTGGATGTTTTTCTAAGAGATCTGCTCTAGGAACTTTGAGGAAGTTTATAACTTATGTTAAACAGAAAGTTAAACTAAAGGCTGAAAACTGTCCCTTCTGGCCTTGATGTCTATCTATTAATATTATACATTATATTACTTTAAAAAAAGTCTTTTTCCTAATCTAGACATAGCCAGTGTGTCAGTGCACAGAATAGGCTTCTTGTGGCTTTCTCACTCAGTCAAGCACTAACTGCTGAAAAGAATCTAGCCATATATGGGAAAACTAGCCTGGTTATTATCATCTATGATAGGGATCTCAAACATGTGGCCCGAGGGCTGCACACAGCCCCTAAAGCTATTTCCTGCAGACCACAATGACACTATTGTTACCAATATTTGCAATACTGTCATACAAAAAAGTTCCAGTGGTATGGCCCTCGGGCTAACCTACTAGTCCTCATGCGGCCCTCATGGTGATTTGAGTTTGAAACCCTTGATCTATGAAATTGAAATTCATATCTGAAATAAATATTTATTTTCATGAACTTATCTTTCTAGGTGTTAGGATTCAATTTACATTATTGATCAATTAGACATCAAAAAATTATACTTCAGAGATTAATCAGTCTGATACAGAAAGGACTAATGTTTTACCAAATTCAGGAAGAAAGATTACAATGGAGTCTGTTCTGAGTTGGTTATAACCCTGTAGGTTTTTATGGCCTGATTTTTTTAATAGTATTTTACTTGCCCATTACATGTTGTGGTTGGTGACATCCATTACCCAGTCATGCATTGTTATATCTGTGGTTAGCATTTCCCAAGCATCTGCAAGATGAATTGGATTTCCTGCCCATTCCATTCTATATGCAATACAAGGTTCATTCATGAGAAGTTCTCATTATTTCTCTTAGCATAATTATGCTAAATTTCATGTTGAATACCTAATTCAATTTCTCTAGTTATGCTTGTCTACCCACTTATTCCTTTCTTATGATTTCAGTGACAATTTCCTTACTTGCTATTCGAGTAGAAGCAATAATCACACTTCATCTATCAAGCACAAATGCTGTTAAAAACTACCTATGTGACTGTAAAAGTAGGTTATGAAAGTGCCCATATTTCCATTGCTTATAGGGCACATCCTAAATGCATTCAAGATGCTCAAAGTTACATATACCATTTAATTTTCTTGACATAATCATAAGGGAACCCGGAACCTGTGGCAACATTGGGCTTATAGCTCAACTTCTCCAAAGAAATCCACGCCTACACAAGTGCAAACAAGACAATGATGTTGCACATCAGTGTTCATTTCTTAGGCTACCTTAGAGCAGTGGTTTACAAACTATGGGTTGGAAGCTGGTACTGGCTCACAGTGCCCACCTAGTACCTCCACCAAAAGACTAGAATGTGTTGCTGAAATATGTAATTGTTGTGTCAAAGGCTTAAATGATTTTTTCAACCAGGTCCTAAGAAAAAAGTTTGAAACCCACTGCCTTAAAGTACACTTGTTTCCAAGAAGCTACAACACTAAAGTTCCCATCATTATTTCACTCATTCTGGGAATCTGTGGTGGGACATCCCACAAAGGTTTTGTTCAGATATTCAACTTCTTAAACTGATAGCATATCAAAACAAAACACTCTAATGCACATATTTCTCCCCCTGCATAAGAGATGTACAATCGTGATGCTTAACTTACTAGTGGAAGTTAAAGTAGTACTCAATTTCAAAAGGGATAGCCGTGTTAGTCTAGTCCAGTAAAAAAAACAACAAGGAGTTGTGTGGCACTTTAAGACTAACAGATTTATTTTTTGCATGAGCTTTCGTGGGAGAAGATCCCACTTCCTCAAAGCCAGATTCCCAAAGGTATTTAGACATCTAAAGCCCAGGGATTTTAGATACTATGGTGATGGGCACTGTATAAGTACCTGAGTATAACAGAATGCCATCTTTCTGTGTCATATGGATCTGACCTATTTGTCTGAAAATTGGATGAAAAAAACCTCTCAGAAGAAAAGGCTCTCTATTCATATTTCCAGTGTTTTCTGATTTGGAGCAGATTGAAAGTACAATAAAGATAGCCCTTTTGGAAGTATTTTGGTGCTTCCGGTTTATATTTTAGATGACGCAGTACAGAGTACCATAAAAATACTTTTCAGAATTCAGGACAAAAATGTCATTCAAGTTATGACCCAAATTAAAATGACAGTTCTGTCATTTAAAGAGATACCTCTCTGAGTACCACATTATTGGAACACCTAATTATTTTACCCAGACTAATTCATCCACCCCTTCGCAAAGTAAATACTACACTAAGAGGCAGGAACAGTCAAGACAGGGCTGACAGAACTTTTGAACTGAGTAACCACCATCCCCCCACACTCCCCAAGGGATTTTGCACAGGATTTACTCCAAATTCAGGGATTCATTTTCTTCCAAGTCTCAGAGAATACTATCATGTAGTGCATCTGCTTGAGTGGTGCACAGATTTCCAGGATTTAGCTTTCAAAGAGTAATTGTCATTTCCTATTTTCCAACAGGCAAGATGATGTTTCATCACTAGCTCTTCTATTCATCTTTCTAACAAGTCACTTCATTTATGTTGCTTAAGCACAGAAATATGTAGACATCATAATTTTGAGTATTGCACTAATTTTACTTGAGAGAACCAATTTTCTAGTTAATATACAAATGGTCTGGCTAAAAATATCATTTTATCAACTCTCCTTTTATTCAAGAGAACTTTTCTTTTAACTATGCAACTTTTAGAAAGACACATCAAGTGGTACACTTTACTGTGTTTGACATCATATTTCCAATGTCCAGAAAAATCTAAATGTTGTAAGCCAGATCCTCAGTTAGCATAAATCAAACTGGCATCAATTACTTCAGTATTGATCTGAACATCTCAAAATACAACATGAATTGCAGAAATTTTTTTCCCCATTTTTGCAGTGCAGAGGGAGATAGTTCAGAAATAATTCAGCAGAGGTCTTATTAAAAAATGGAACCCATTGAAATGGTAGACTGTACCTGATTGGTTTTAGTTTGTTTTCACAAAGAGAAAAGTAGTATCAGCTCAAGCTGCCAGCTTCCTAATGAGAATAATTGTACAATCTGTCCAATTTTAATTGAACTATAAAGCTTTCTGTTTTAAATTAAGAGGGCAGCCCAAAATATGTTTTCTACTTTTTTGAAGCATAGCTCTCAAAAAATTCAGCATGAAGTACTGCATTCCTATACAGCGCAAATGTAAAATTCTACAACTAAACTCCGGAAGCAATTCTGTGAACAAAACACACAATTATCCCAAAATTCAATTTCCATTGGAGCTGCCTCTCAGGTACTGAACACACCAAGTGTATACTGTATTTTTGAGACTTTCTTTTTACAAGACATGGGACATGTAAAACACACACAGATGAGAAAGACTTTTGTCAATCACTCTGAAATATCTTATTATTGCCAAAGAAATAAAATAGTTTCTCTCCTATTTCTGCATAAAATTAAGCTATGTACAAAATATATCATTAATACGTATTTCCATGAATGTCCAATATTATTCCGCATACAAGATGAAGGATTTAATTTTGGTTTGTTTGTTTTTTTAAAGTATGTCCCTGTATTTACATTATTTAATAAAGACAAGTAGAGAGAAGGTTCTGGTCTGAGAATCTATAATTCCAAGATATTACATGTACAGTTCATAGGCTAATTCTGAGACAGTATGTGATTATAAAGAAGTGATGTTTTGAGTATATAGCTGCAACTGGAGAGCTGTACAGATTCCAGAATATTTCACAAATTTCTTCCAACATTAACTGAATGTATCCTTTTGCTCATTTGAGTGAGATTTTAAAAATCATTAAGTCTCCATCTGTACATGTGTTCCTTTATATCTACCCGCATGGGCTTTTTTTATACCATGGCATGAAATTTCAGCTAATAACAAATGTTAAGATGTGTATCACTAGTTAAATCTCCCAGACTGTCACCTTAGATGGTTACCCTGTCAGCCCATATCTTTAAGAGCAGAGGTGATAGCTCATGTGTCCAATGTATCTTGCTACAAGAAACTTTTTTCATTCCTGCAGGGGGATGTGGCCTCCAAGTTGTTTCCCTCTACTTACTTCATTGAAATAGGAAAGGAAAAATATGTAGACAATAAACTATTCCTCGAATGTATCTCTGTTTGGTTCTGTGCAGCATAGAATGAATACTTCTTCACTGTACTATAGCATTTCTCTGTGTAGTAATAGAATTGAAGATGACTGCATACATCGTGCTCAGCAGAACATTCTGAAAGTCAGTCTCTGGTATTTAGAACAAGTTTTCTCCAAATAAGTTTCCAAATTGCATTTGAAATTTTGTTTTTCAGTTAACAAGCATATTTGAGATTCTTGCTGAAAAAAGTCACCATGGAGCACCAGCAGCGGGGAGCCAAATGTTTCCAGGTACTAAAGACCAATTTTGAATCTTGTTTTAATGGAAAAATAGTTTAGAACCAAAGTGTGTGGCATTCTCACTAAAATCATGCCAGGACCGAATCAGGCACTTCCATTTTAGAATTTTCTTGATGAAAAGTGGACCAAAGACTACAAGCTGAACAGTATGACAATTGGACAATCTGAATGAGCCCTAAAGACTAAAAGTCGAACATCTTTATATTAAAAACATTTAGTTTAACTTCCTTAATGGTGTCCTTACAGTTCCTTAAGTAAATCACATGCACATTTATGGCATAATATTGCAAAAAAAATTGGGAAAAATCTTCCTATTAATATGTCCACCGTACTACATGGCTGTAGAACCTGTCCACAAAGCAGCACCCTGGTACAAGACCATCTTCTACTAGCACAGAACCAATGCATAGATTCCAGTTTCAAAATCCATCTCCACTCTGCTGACCTGATAAGGGCTATAGTCTGAAACAAGATGTTTATACTAATTCTCATCTGCAGTTTCAATTGCTTGGGGTCAATAGCAGTCAATATAAATTAGAAAAAACATTAGTGGTGATAACAGGCTAAAATAAAGATCTTGCATACAGTATTCCTTGGATAGCAAAACATGAAAGGCAAGACCAGTGTTTCCTGCCCAACCTGAGATATTCTGAAAGTTTGAGCAACAGTTCCTTAAGCTGGGCAGTTAAGAAACAGAGGTATCCAAAACATGGAGGCCACTTTTCAATAGATAATCTTCTCAGAGAAAAGGAGATTACTGTAAGATTAAGTTCTTACTAGATTTCCTACCATCTCCCTTATTATATTCTTATAGAATTTTTTCTTCTTTTGTGTTCATTTTTTTCCCTCCAGTTTTCAAATGGCATTTTAGGAAGCTTGTTATTATGGAAACACAAATGCTTATATGTTTTTATTTTTGAAAAATGAAAACAAAGCCCAAATATAGTTGTATACTCATATTATATATATATATATATATACACACACATATACACACACACAATCTATTAAACATAAAACAGCTTTTCTCGGTAGAAACAAAGGACTATGCTCCCTAATTTACAAATATATTTAAACTGATACATTTTGCCCAAATATAATCAGAAAGACCAATTTAGCATTCACTTCTAGTTGCATAGATGAGGCTTAAAGTTTCCTTTTTGAAGCATAAAGCGAATTTATCATGATGACATCACTTAGTAGTTCCATTCTACATTCCTAGCTAATTATTAGATATGTACTATGTAGACTCCAGAAGGGTAGTTATATTAGCCTATGTATAGCAAAAACAATGGAAGACTAACATAAGTTTTCATGGGCTGCAATCCACTTTGTCAGATGCATGAACTGGAAACTACAATAGGAGGTAGACATGTACTTGAAAGGCTGAGAAACATTGCAATGGGGAGGACAAGTGCTAATGAAGAGTGGTCTCCCTATTCTGATGTTTCTTACCTTTGCAAATGTGTATAATTTTTACTGGAAGTCAACTCAAGACAGCTTGCACAAGTGGCCATCAAGTGCGGCATATAACAAGGTGATGCGCTGTCCCCGCTGCTGTTCTGCATTGGCTTGAACCCCCTCAGCCAGATAATCACAAGGACTGGATATGGATACAAGTTCAAGAGTGGAACTACCATCAGCCACCTCCTCTACATGGATGACATCCAGCTGTATGCTAAGAATGAACGAGACATCGACTCGCTAATCCACCTGACACGGATCTACAGTGAGGATATTGGGATGTCATTCGGACTGGAGAAGTGTGGCCGGATGGTAGTAAAGAGAGGGAAGGTAGTCAAGACTGATGGGGTGGAACTACCAGCAGGCCGCATAGCAGACATACAGACCAGCTACAAGTACCTTGGCATCCCACAGTCACATGGGAACCACAATGAGGAGGCAAGGAAGACAGCAACATCCAAGTACCACCAGAGTATAAGACAGGTCCTGAAGAGCCAGCTCAATGGGAAGAACAAGATCCACGCCATCAACAGGTACGCCCTGCCAGTCATCAGATACCCTGCCGGTATAGTGAGCTGGCCAAAGGAGGACATGGAGGCTGCCGATGTGAAGACCCGGAAGCTCCTCACAATGTACGGAGGTTTCCACCCCAAGTTCAACACCCAGAGACTGTACGCCAGCCGGAAAGAAGGCGGGCGGGGTTTGGTGAGTGTCAAAGCCACTGTCCTGGATGAAACCCAGAGCATCCAGGAGTACATCAGTAAGATGGCACCCAAAGATGAGCTGCTGAGAGAATGCCTGAGGCAGCAGCAGACTGGGAGGAAGATCAAGCAGAAGAAGTGCCATGGCAAGACAAGACCCTGCATGGAATGTACCATCGACAGATAGCTGAGGTGGCTGACGTTGGGAAATCCTACCAGTGGCTGGAAAAGGCTGGACTAAAAGACAGCACTGAGGCACTGATCATAGCAGCACAAGAACAGGCACTGAGCACCAGATCCATTGAAGCAGGGGTCTGCCACACTAGACAGGACCCAAGGTGCAGACTGTGCAGAGAGGCCTCAGAGACAGTCCAACACATAGTGGCAGGATGTAAGATGCAGGCAGGAACAGCATACACTGAACGGCACAACCAAGTAGCTGGCATTGTGTACAGGAACATCTGCACAGTGTATGGACTAGACCCTCCCAAGTCCAGATGGGAGATTCCACAGAAGGTCGTGGAGAATAACAGGGCTAAGATTCTGTGGGACTTCCAGATCCAGACGGACAGGCAGGTACTGGCCAATCAACCAGACATCGTGGTAATAGACAAGGACCAGAAGACAGCGGTGGTGATAGATGTAGCAGTGCCAAGTGACAGCAACATCAGGAAGAAGGAGTATGAGATGCTGGAGAAGTACCAGGGCCTGAAAGAAGAACTAGAGAGGATGTGGAAAATGAAGGCCAAAGTGGTCCCAGTGGTGGTAGGAGCACTCGGGGCTGTGACTCCTAAGCTGGGAGAGTGGCTCCAACAGATCCCAGGAACAACATCAGAGCTCTCTGTCCAGAAGAGTGCAGTGCTAGGAACAGCTAAGATACTGCGCAGAACCCTCAAACTCCCAGGCCTCTGGTAGAGGACCCGAGGTTGAGGATGACACATACCACCCGTAGGGGTGAGAGGGGAATTTTTTTTTTATTATATATTTTATATATATATCCTAATTGTGGTTTCCACTTCATGCAGCTGAAGAAGTGGGTTACAGCCCATGCAAGCTTATACCCAAAGAAATTTGTAAGTCTTAAGTGTGCCACAGGACCTTTACTGTTTTTACTGTATAGATTGCAGCAGCATTCAGAAATTCAATTTTCAGATAAGCCATAGAGCTTTGCTATCTACAAAACTGAGTAAGAGGGGAAACTGGGAATTAAACGTATATACAGACAGAGATATAACTCCACACAGATGATTTTTAATCTACCCAAATAATTATTTTCTGTTTTACTTCATAACCTTATAAGTCAAGTGAACATAGGTTAGTGGTGAGAAAGCTTATGCAAATCCAGCTACTTATTTAGTTTGACATTCTTTTAAAAGAAGATAAGTTCTCTAAACTACCAGCTTGCCAGTAGCCAAAAGTAGTTTTATTTATTTATTTATTTATTTATTTGCCCTCAGCCCCCAAAACCTATGTAGGAGAAGCCACAAACTCAGTCCAATTCTTTGTAGGCCATTCATATTACACGCACAATATTAACTGGCACCTTCTAGGCAAGCCTGAAAACTGAAATTCACAACTCTGCTGGACACTGAAAGCCATAGGCTTAACAAGCATACTGATTTCATGGTTCATTACAAAAATTTGTAATACACCCTACTGCTCATTATTCGCCTTTGTTTCAAGTGGTTTCCTACAACATGTGAGTTTCTTATGCTTAATCTTTTCTACCATGCATTTAACTTGGACACTCAACTGTCTTTTCCAGGCCCAAGGAAGATCTCTATGAAGTGTGGAATCTTACATCTTCCATAACAGAATTTGATCTGATAAGAGGTATTACATCATCCACCTCTTTGCATATATTGCAACACTGCAAAAGGCCCATTTTAATGATTCAAACCAAAAAAGGTTGAAGAGGCTGTAAGATTCAATTACTTCTATTTTTAGTATAGTGTTTTTTTACCACAGGCCAGAAAAGAAAAGCAATGGATCAGTGTCACTGGAGTGACTCATGAGCATGAGTGCCAAACTCCGGGTAGACTGTCCAGAAACAGGGCATCAGTAGCAAAACTGGATGCTGTGTGTTCTTTAATTACATTTCAGCAACCAAATAATAAGCGTACAATCCTACAGCACTACAACAGCCTTAACATGGAGTCACAGAGAGTCCCCTTAGACACTCCAGTATATCTTATCATCCCAGAAAAACATTGTCTCTGTGATAGCTGGTCACTTTACGCTGAAGATCACAAAATATTCAGGTTACACCCAGTCTCAAAGGACCAGCCGCTTACTCTGGGTAAATTTTCACTCTAGATCTCACACCAAAGAGAATGCTTGTCACCAATCCTACAGTAAACTAACCAAGGATTTATTTACATGAAATGAGTTATTTGCAAGGTTAAAGTATGTAACATCCCATACAAATGAGGTTTAGGTATTAGGTTTCAAAAGGTAATAGAAAGTTCCATTATTTGTGTTCTTGCTGGCTAACACAAGCCAGACAGCCAGGAACCCCTCACTTGTGCATAAAAATAGTCAACCCACAGAGTTTCACACAGCAGGGATATAAACCTTATATGCGATTAATGCACACACCAACTTATAAGCACTTCATAATGTCTGAATAATGAACATAGATAGATGTCCAAAACTTATCTTAACAATATTAACACATAGATGAGACTGACCAGTGTCTAGCCAGCCATTTCTCACTGAGGCCAAGGGGCCTCGGCATGAGATGGCACCTGGTCAGCCAGCATCAGAGGAAACCTGCCATTGACTGCTTATAATTGTTCTTGGTAATTGTTGTATGGAACCTGCTCTTTTGTGACACTACATTCAGTTTATAAAGAAGAGGGTACTAGAACTATTTTCTAGAATTTTAAAATGATGGACAATTATGAGAGGGCAATATAGTTCAATAGATCAGTCTAGTTCAGAAGCCATTTATCACCAATAAAAGTAGTAAGACTCATCAATGACAGAGAATGTCAATATGCCAATGTTAAAGAAATATGAATGAATCCTGCAAGAGCAGAGAGTAGTTATGAGATTAGTTGGCACTTAATAGCATCATCACTAACACCTAAAATACTTTAACTTACAAACATGCTTTTGCATATCATCTGTTTCCACCCAGACCTGAAATTACTTGCTGTGCCCAAACGTTACCCTAAGATACAACTTTGTTTGAGGTGTCATTAAAATGAATGTCATAGCTGTTGCTATTAGCTTATCAGAAGGTGAATTTCACATCTCATTCAGCAGCAAAATGTAGTGTTTATTTCAAATTTGTACAAAGATGATACTCTCTGAAGGACCTTTTTTTATGAAGAAGATGAGAAGGAAAGGATAGAGGGTAGAACTGCTACTCCAACATATTTTAGCACCATTAGCTTTACTGTTGGAACATTGCAGCAGATGCAGCGTTTATAGAACTAATCCAGCTCTTATTGAAGTGTCAGTGAAATGTTCTCACTGACACTATGGGACTTGGATCAGGCCCTTAGATAGAAACCGAAAATATGGGGAGCAGTGTGTATTCCGTGACTTCCCACAGCTCACTCTATTAATGAAAATATAAAAAGCTTGACTCCATTGCTGTGTAGGTGTAGGTGTAGGTGTAGGTGTGGGTGGGGGGAATGATGGATATCTGGGACTATTTTACATGAAAAAAAAAAGTGAGAAAAAAAGGTAACATTTCAAAAGTGCCTGTCACTTTTGGCACTTTAAGAAGTTTTACCTGATAATAGAGGCCCATCCCACCCACCCCTGCATAAGAAAATGAGTTTGAATCACAAAACAATGGCCTGCTGCTCCTTCTTTAATAAATATTTACATTCATAGCACATATGAAAGAGGAATTATTCATGCAGGATATTTCATTGTTTCACAAAACCATTATGTGATTAAAAAGTTTAGTCTTTGGGGATTTTTTGTCTTACCTGATTAGCATCAGGGGACATGCTGGTTGATTTCTGTTTACCTAGTTGTAGATATTAAATCTTACACTTTGCTGGACTCTTATCCTTCAGCAGCTAACCAAGAAATTGACAAAGGTATACACCTCCTGATGGGTGCCTACACTTCAAGGTGGTTGTGTGACCCAACTCGTGGAGATCTATTTGTGCTATTTCTCATTAAGTTAATGTGCCAAAAATAGCATAGCTGCTGCAGCACAATAACTGTCCCAACACATGCCCATCAAGTACTCAAAGCACATAAACAACTAGTTCCAGCCACTGCTTGCTGCGCTTCAGGTACATTGCTGTTTTTAGCATGCTAGCTTGGTGAAGAAAACCTACCAGAATATGGCTCCTGTAGCCCTTGACCATGCCTATTTCTAGCTTGTAGGCATATAGTATTCTTTATCTCATTTCATATGTGTATCTTTCTTATAAATCCTGTTTTGATAGTATTAAACTTAGCATAAGTAGGTAAGTTAGCATAACTTTTGTATTAGAAGCTGATATGCAAGAAAACCACAAGCCTTGTTACAGAAATGTCAGGTCTGTATGTAGATAATAGCTTGGCAGTGAGGAACTGGGAGTAACTGTGAAGAAGAATATCAGTGAGAGGTGAAGCTGTCTGGGTCATACTATGTAAGAAGGGGTGAATAACAACTCAAAGGTGAGACCCTTGACATTTCTGTGAGACATCACAAAACCCACAAAATTCATGAACAGGTGAAGGGGAATATTCTAGTAGGGAAAATATGTCAATTATACCCATGAACCCCTGAACTAATGATCTAAAGGCACCAATGATCTAAAGGCAATTTTAAGATTAAGACCCATATTTTGGTAAGAATGAAGAATAAGATTATTTAGCTTATTTGTAGAAAGGTAAGAAAAGCTATTTAAGACCTTAAAACTGGGAGAAAATTTGAAGTTTCCATTTCATCTGGCCTGAATTCAAGTGTCTCAAGAGAAGATCTTCACAGATCCACCAACTTACTTTCTTTTAGAAAAGCTATATTGTTTTATTTTAGTGAAATATATCAAGGTTACTAGGTTTTCTGTGCTCCAACTAAAGCCTTTACATCTTACATCAGGGGAGTGCAAGTGTAAGCACCTGTAACCTGTGTAATTTGTTATAGCTTGCTACTAATTGTATAGGATTTGCTTTCTTAACTGTGTAGGATTTGTTGTATTTGTACTGGTGTCTATTCTGTTATTCCATTATAATATAACGTAATTCCTTATTGTTCCGTTATTCCATTATAAGCTTATTAACTAGTGCTCTTATCAATGCATGCTGTTAGCAAATAAAACAATTATTATACAATTTTAACATCCAAGAACCCTTTGCTCATCTCTGGGAGTAGTTTGTATTATATTGGTTTTCATTTTGAAATATCTGTGGTCAGGTTCAGACCACAACTCTTATCCATCAAACGGGCTTGTGAAATTCATATTGGCTATTCTAAAATGCCAACGTAATTATAGAAATTGGCTATACTCCTCAAACCAGGAATCACACTCTGACCCAAGAACTCCAACTGGCAAGGAGGGGACAGGAATCTCTGTCCTAGTCCTGGTTGGTATGTACATTCTTGTCACCAAAGAAAAATCATGTGAGCCTAGGATCATATACATTTCACAATGATATATGTAAACTCACCGCCCCCATGTGTTTAAAATTCGTATCAAGGTATGAGGCACTAGGGAAGTTGCAGCAAGGGGTGGGTGAAGTAAACAAACAAGTTTTCTGACAAACAAGGAGTCTGGTGGCACTTTTAAAGACAATGAATTTATTTATCACATGAGCTTTCACAAGAAAAATTCCCACTTTGTCAGATGTTTTGAAGATGGGGAACTTACAAAGTGGGGGAGGTGGATTTTCTCCTATAAAACCTCATGCAAAAAATAAATTGGTAAGTCTTTAAAAGTGCCACCAGGGTCCTTGTTTGTTTTGCTGAACAAGACCCCTGTGGAAGTTTTCTGACAAAACAGAAATTTAATTCACTTCTCTCTTTCAGGATGCTAGTTAGCCATCCATTTTGTTAACTTAAAATGCTTACCGGTAGTTACATATGAAGTCACTGCACGCATAGTCAACAGGGAAACAGCATACACAAACAGATAAACCATGGGTGAGTAGAGTGTGAGAGCGCACACAATGATCTTGTGCAGCGGGTATGAGTAAAAGGCAAAGAAAACAACCCCTCCCCCTCATCACCAAAATAATGGGCAGTGCATTTACATTCTTGTAAATGCAAGTTAGCCAACCTTGATTGAAAATGCTGAAGAAAACAGATTAGGTTCATCTATTAAAAAATCTTCCAAAAGTTATATTTAGTCTTTAGAAGGCCAGTTTTGATTTTGTTTTATATGTAAAAAGTTGTTTCCCTCTCATCACTTGATGCTTTGCCAATAAATTTATTCTGGTTTTCACTACAAGCATCTCAGTGCTGTAGGGCTAAGCAGAGTGCAGCTCCAGAGCTGAATTTTACAAGCTGGTGTTGATATTTCCCTTGTAGACCTGGTATTTCTGTGGTTGGCCAGTGAAAGGGGCATGCTTCCAAAGGACTCTCACTGCTAACCTGCAAGGCTGTCATAGCCTAGCGCAGAGGTCTCAAACTCAAATCACCACAAGGGCCACATGAGGACTAATACAGGGCTGAATGAGGACTAATACATTAATCTGTGGGCTGCACCACTGAAACCTTTTCATACAACGATATTGCAGATATCGGTAACAATAGTGTCATTGCGGGCCATGGGAAATACCTTTAGTGGCCGCATGCGGCCCATAGGCTGCCTGTTTGAGACCCCTGGCCTAGAGGAGTGTTCTTCAAACAGCTATGGAGCAGACATCCAGCGAAGCACAAGCAAGACTACCTCATGCTGATGGCGGGGTAACAAGGCACCTCTCCGGCCTGGGAACCCTAAAGCCATCTCACACACAATCTTTCAATCTCTTTAAGGGTAGGCACACCCTGCGTCAGGCATGGTGGCTTTGCAAAGCCAACAGCCAAAAAAGTTGCATGCTCCATGGAAATGGGAGAGAGACTGAAGCAACAAATTTTTATTTTCCTTCCATTTTTGAAGCTATTCACCTGGCTGGTTCTCCCACTTCAAAACTCCACCTTGAAGCTCTTGGCAAATCAGAAAGGGATAATCCCTTTCAAAAATCATTAGTATCACCCAGCAGAGTTTGGATACATCATCTTTATGCAAGTGAAGAACCTTGCTTTTGGGATGTCCACAGATTCTAAGTTATTGGGTCAGTAAGTGAGAAGGTTCATATGTCTTTTAAGACAACAGTAGGCAATCCCTGACGTGTGCTGACAGTGACACATGAGCCCATTTAGAGCAGCATGCAGCAGCACGAAAATTGCCACTTCTACTATCAAAAGTCATTCCAGGCAGCCTCTTTCAGGGGTGGCTATGGTGTGTGGGGAGGTGGGGGGGAGGGGTCTCCAGACAGACACTCTACATAAAGGAAGCCACCAAGAATGACTTCTCTTGTGACCTGGGAATGGGTACCCAGGGATGCCATGGAAGGAAGCACAATTCATTCTGATGGCAGCTGTGGCTATGGCCACTCCAGGTGGCTTGTTGTGGTGGTATACCTGGGAATCCCGGCCCCAACCACCACCAAAAGTAGCCACTATGGCAGCTTCTTTCAGCGATGTCCCTGGGGACCTGTCCATGGGCATACCACCAAAAGAAGCCACCTATAGCAGTTTCTTTACCTGAGTGGCTCTTTTCAGTGGCATATCTGGGGAGCACCTTACCACTCCAGCCACGGCCACTATTTTTCAGGCAGTGGCTGTTTATTGTGGTAGAAGGGGCCACTGATACTAACTGAGGGTCAGGGAGGAAGGGCCAACTTGGGGGTCAGCAAAGATTGATGATCCATCCTTCAAGAGGTGGCTTTATTTCTTCCAATGTCTGTGGACTGATGCAAAATCATGATCTCAACTACACTACTAGTCTTGCCCTAAATATATTGGCACACACCCCAGCAAATCGTGGACAAACAACATCCCTTACATCATAATTTCAGCCATGCAGAACTCAATGCTATCCACAGACTCAGAAACAATTCTGACATTATTATTAAGGAGGCTGACAAAGGAGATTCAGTTGTCATCATGGATAAACTGGATCACGACCAGGAGGCTTATAAGCAACTCTCTAATACAACATTCTACAAAACTCTTTTCTCTAACCCCACTGAAGAATACCATAAAGAATTACAACACTTATTCAAGAAACTACCTAAGACAGCACAGAAATAAATAAAGGCAGACACACCACCAGAACCCCAACCAGGAATATAAAAAGGAAACCCCAGATGCCCCATCATCTCAGGCATTGGCATTCTTATAGCAGGCTTATCTGGCTATGTGGATTCCCTCCTTAGACCCTATGTTATCAACATTCCTGTCTATCTTTGAGATACCATGGATTTCCTGAGGAAAATCTAATCCATTGGTGAGCTTCCTGAAAACACCTCCTGGCCTCTATAGATGTAGAAGCTCTTTATACCAACATCCCCCACAAGGATAGATTATAAGCTATTAGAAGAATCATCCCAGATGATGCCACAGCACACCTTGGCAATGTTCACACAGGGCAGGCTTGTTTCAAAACAAGACGTTTTGAAACACCTTATTTCGAAGGACAAAAACTTTGTCCTCGAAATAAGGGAGCGAAATAGCAGGTTCACAGTGTGGACCTGCTATTTCGCTTGGGGAGGGGACTGCAGGCACTCGCAGGGTGCAGTGCAGAGGGGCGCTGCACCCCACGGGCACCGGCTGAGTGAGGCACGGGGCTGTGCCTCACTCTGCCAGTACCTGCAGGGGACTGCAGGCACCGGCGGAGTGAGGCGCAGCCCCGCGCCTCACCTGGAGGGTGCCTGCAGGCCCCTGCCAGGAGAGGCACAGCGGGGCACCTCACCCCAGGGGCTTTAAAGCCCCAGCTGCCGCCAAACCTGGTGGCGTGGTCCCAGCGCACGGCTGGAGCCCACTGCTGCCGGGCCCGGAGTGAGCGCCTACCCAGGATTCCCCGGCACAGCCGCTCCTGCTGGGGGCGTGGCCGGGGATAGTGCCCCCGCTCCCAGCCATGCCCCCAGAATCCTCCGCACCCCCGCTCCCGTCCACACCCCTGGAATCCCCCGCGCCCCCGCTCCTGCCGGCAGGAGCGGAGGCGCAGGGGATTCCGGGGCTGTGGCTGGGAGTGGGGGCACGGGGGATTCCGGGGGCATGGCCGGGGATGCCCCAGCCATGCCCCCGGCAGGAGCGGCTGCGCTGGGGAATCCCGGGGAGGCGCTCACTCCGGGCCCGGCAGCAGCGGGCTCCAGCCGCGCGCCGGGACCATGCCACCAAGTTTGGCGGCAGCCGGGGCTTTAAAGCCCCTGGGGTGAGGCGTCCTGCTGTGCCTCTCCTGGCAGGGGACTGCAGGCACCCTCCAGGTGAGGCGCAGCCCCGCGCCCCCCCCTGTGGCCACCACTCAGCACCCTGGCCAGGGTGCTTAGGGGTCAGCTCTTCCTCCCAGGTTGCTTAGCACCCTGGGAGGAAGGTCACATGTTGTTTCAGAACACTTTGTACAATTTGTACAGTACAAATTAGGGATGGACGCATTAACACCACTCTATACTGAAAACCTACTGATTGGTATAGTCATCTACATCCCTCGAGCTTCCATCCTAAACACACCACACACTCTGTTGTCCACAGCCAAGCCCTAAGATATAACTGCATTTGCTCTCACCCTCAGACAGAGACAGACATCTTCAGGATCTCTGCCAAGCCTTCTTAAAACTACAGTACCCACCTGGGGAAGCAGAGAAACAGATTGACAGATCCAGACAGGTACCCCACAGTCAACTACTATAGGAAAGGCCCCAAAAAGAAAACAATAGATTGCCACTGGTCACCACATACAACCCTCAAGTCAGACCTCTACAACAGATCATTAAGGACCTCCAGCCTATTTTAAAACAGGGCCCCTCACTCTCTAGCCTTGGGAGATAGACGTCTCCCTCCTAAAGACAACCCCTGAACCTTAAACAGATACTCACCAGCACCTACAGACCTGAGAGCAGAAGCATTAAAGCAGGCACATATCCCTGCAACAAACCATGTTGCCAACTTTGTCCACATATCTGCACAAAAGACACCATCATAGGGCCTAATCAAGCCACCTACTCCATCAAAGAGTCTTACACTTGCTCATCCACTAATGTGATCTATGCCATCATGTGCCAGAAATACACCCACACCTTATACATTGGACAAACAGGACAGTCTCTATGCAAAAGAATAAATGGGCACAAAACTGGCATCAGACATCACAACACAAAAACACAGTTGCTGAGCACTTCCATCTTCCTAATCACTCCAATGATGGTTTGTTAACAATGGCTGTTAAGAAAATCAATGGGACATCAAGACTTCAAAGAGAAATAGCCCAAATTGAACTAATATGCAAATTAGATTGTGTGAAAGCAGGGCTAAATCATGACTATGGATTCTTTTCACATTATAACAGGTAATTTGACTTCATCCTCCCTCTATGTCCTGTTTCCTGGAGTTTGCAAATGCTCTTACAAATGCTCTGACTTCCTGTTGCAGTATGACCTGATCCCATGTCTTGCACTCCCCTGCATTTATTTTCATCCCATTTTGGAAGTTCCCCCCCTTCAAAGCATCTGACGAAGTGGGATTTTCTCCCACGAAAGCTGATGTGAGAAATAAATCTGTTAAGTCTTTAAGTGCTACATGACTCCTTCTTTTTTTTGCTTTACTAAACTAACACAGCTGCCCCTTTTGAACCCTAGCAAAAACTGGATCAGAAGGGATATTAAACAATCATTGATTTGTTCAGCTATGCACAGAAAACCTCCTTTTTCTTAAAGACTACAAAAAAAGTCCTTGATCCACAAAGAGTTACTTAACTTCTATTTTGCTACTCGGTTCAATATGGAGAAGCACTTGACACTTAGACCTTCTGTTTGAGCAGAAGGTTAGACTTTCCCTCTCAGGCCAAAGCATCCTCTAAAACTCATGAATTTGAGGGTCAGTTGCAACAGACAGTCTATCTGTCTCAATATCTTAATGCTATGATCCAAAGGAATAGCCATGTTAGTGTCATTCAGTAAAACAAACAAGGAGTTCTATGGCACTTAAGAACTAACACATTTATTTAGTGTGTGAGCATCTTTTCCCAAACTCTCAACCTATACTAAGAAACAGCTTGCTTAAACTGCTCTTGAAGTGTAGTATTTAACTTTGGAGGGATCCAGGAAGATCCCAAATTGTATATCATTGTGTGTTCACATATCATGATAGGTGGCAATAACTGGCTCTGAGGGCACCATACTCTGGTTGTCCCTTTATAACTCAGTCATCTCAAAAAAACATTGATACTCCCACTCTGAATGTGTTTTCTGTACCTCTTCTAATGGGGTTGGAGAAAGAAAATGAGCCCTGGATTTGTTACTGACAAATTGGACGCTGAATCCGACACTCAGAGGCAATAGTCATAGCTCCATAAGTGAAATGATCATGCTGCAGTTTCAAAGGATGGGCAGAGCAAAGTACTAAAAGATACCTGAGAAGGACCTTCCCTTGTTAATATTGAGATAGTACCACTGACTTCGCAGCTAGTTTCAGACAAAAATTGGATCTGCAAGTTTAGTGGTGTTGTGAGGAAGAAAATGCTTTTTGTGCAGTGGAATCTATTCCCCTCTATCTGTCAGAGGTAGCTCATGCCTGTTAAGAGAGGTGGTGGTGGGGGGGAAAACAGGCAAAGCAAGGGCAGCTGTCTTCAGCAGCATTGTGAGCATTCACAGTACAAGTCAAGAGAAATCTGCCTCCTACATATGTGTGACCAAATAAACAAGCTGTACAATGTAGCATGTGTCTGATCAGTCTTGTGATGTGGTAGCTTGCATCACCTATGGTTACAGCAGATATGGTTCCTCTGTATATTTCTCTTATTCTTTGTTTCCATATTCTTCTTCATGACCCATGTGTTATTAAAATTATCAGTAGGTAGCAAGTCACAAGCTGACCACTGCAATGAGCTCTGGATGCATTTGTAAGTACTTGTTGATTAAGAGAATAAATTACTAAAGGCTAATCTACACCACAGCTGGATTCCCACCAGATGAATGGTGAGTCTGCATATCCTAGTTTATTATTGGGAGGATAGTAAAATACAAAAGTGCTTTCCAGGAAGTTCAGTTTTAGACTGCTACCACATAAATCCAGTCATTTTACCACCGTAGGAAGGTTTTTCTCTAGGATTCACTTGGGAAGAGCATGGGCACTGCTCTAGTCTCAGAGTCAGGCACACAGCCCCACCAGCTGGGCTGCTCAAGGGATCAGGGTCCTGTCAGGTGGAGGTTAAAGCTGTCCAAGCAGAGTCAATACGCTGCTGTTCACTAAAAAAAGAGTTCTGTGCTTTTGGAAAGACAAGAAGCTAGAGTACTAGCTTTTCCCCTTTCTGAGATGGGTTGGACAACCAATACTCTTAGGCAGTTTCCCCACCCTCTCTCATTCAGGGACTAGGGAGCTCCAAGTTATAATCCTGGTCCTTAAGAGCACTGGCCTGCCTACAGCAGGGGTCCTCCCTTTTTAGGGACTTGCTCAGGTCCAGGGTTGACAAACCTCACTGGTGTGCACTGTTCAGCCTGATTGCATCCAGAACAGTTGTTTAAAGCTTCCCTAAGAAGGCTGCAGATTTACCTAACCTTTAAAGCATTACTTTACAATGGACAGGGCACCAGATGGAGTAAGCTATATTTCTTATTATGGGTGCGTGTTTATGCTATTGAAATGTTGCAATATTTATTTTATGAAACTGAAATTCATGTATAGTTCTAATGGGTTACTGCATGATAAAACAAAACAACTTGATATTCAATTGAATTTTATTTAGTTATAGCACTTTTGTTTTTCTTGTTAAATACATCTCTCAGCTCATGCTCACACCCCTTATTACCAGGGCAGGGAAGCAAACCCCTTTAATACCAACTGATTTTAAGTGACACCTCCCCTCCACATACACACTCACTCCTTTGGACATGTTCTCCATTACTTCCCAAGTTTATTAGAGCTGATCACATTGCACCTGCAGTCTCCCCTACAACAAAAGATAATTTGTGGGACTTTATTTCGACTTGACAAAGTTATTAATGTGACCTCAGAATTAACTGTGCAGAAAATGGGATCATAAAAGCAGTGTCAGATAGGTCAGAGCTGAGGTGCAAAACTGCAAGAGTAAGACTTATTTTTTCTACAAAGTTATAAGTTGGATTTAAAAAAAAACAAAAAAAACCCCTATCTTTACTGATAAGGATAAGTTATGGCTTTGGAAGTAGTTTTGCTTCATACAGAACGCTTACATCAGGATGCTAGTTCATTAGTAGAAAAACAGTTGTCAGATACTTTAGTAATTTTTAATGGAAGATAAAGGATTCTTATTGGCAGAAAACAGACCCAATCTAAGGAAAAGTAGGTAAGAGTCTGAAATAGTTCATTAAAGCATTTCAGTTTTCACTATGTAATTACCATAACTATTGGGTCTAATTCTACCAACCTCTCCAATGCTAAATGGTACTTTTTTCATATCGTGGTCTCAGTAAATTCAACAAGATGGCTACTTGTGAATTATACTTAGGAGGGGCAAGCAGAAGGAGAGACTAGGCAGGAGCAGAGGCACATACTCTCCCCACCATCAATAATGGTTAGGAGAGCAGAGCTCCTCTGGTCCCAGACTGCAGTGGTGGGGTAAGGAAGGGCAAGTGCCTGCCAGGACCATGGCAGAGGTTTTGCGGAGAGTGGAGAGTGAATTTCTCCTGGGCTGGGGGACAGCAGGGGTGAGAGCACAGAATAGCTCAAAAAGGGTGTCAATTTCTGTATACAACCCTGATTCTGAGGAAGTTTAAACAGGATGTGTCCCAAACTAACTAATGTATGTTTCAAAGACAAAAAAGAAAAAAAAGTAACCCCCTTTATCACATTCTGAGCTCTTGAAGTGATGCTCTGACAACACAATACTTATTTCCTCTAAGGACACATTGTTCAAAGATTCTTATGTTTCAAGCTGTCCCTTAGAAGGTTTCCTGCAAACTGAAAAAGGTTACTCATGCATTCCTCATTATTAAGGGGAGTCTGCCCTCTGATACCATGGGTGGATAGCCTTGGGCAGGAAGATTCATTAAGGAACCTGTCATCATTGTGAGACAGCACTTTGGAAGTAGCTTCTTCCTGGAGATAATGGCAGAGAGATCTTCTCATTACACAGAAGTTAAGGTAAAGATCTTATCAGCTGAGATGAAAACTAAAAAGAATGTTTCATCTATGAAGGTATCTCTTGTGATCACACTTAAGATGAATAAAGGAAAGCTCTTTGAAAAACATCCAATTACAGAAGGAATGACTTTTCATAATAGGCTTTCATCATTGAAGTCTCAGGCAGCATAGGACCAGATCTCCCTTTGAAGTTTTTTTTTTCTCTTTAAAATGACAGTGACTACAGTTAACTATTGCTTTTTATACTGATGGAGTTAGAGCAGAAGCATTTTCACCATGCTAAGCAAGGAACTTTAGAATGCTACCCCATATACAAACCAGACACCTGGGATATAGGGCCTAATTCGATGCCTATTGAACATGACCACCCTGTTGATTTAATTAGACACCAAATTAATCCCAAAATGGGAAATTCACCCCTCAGAGACTTTTAATTTTAAATCACTTCACTATTTACTATTAAATGGTATGTCTACAATGCAACTGGAGGGGTAAATGAAACTCAGGTAGGCATATTCATATTAACAGGGCCAGAGAGATCAGTGTAGACATGGAGCTCAGTGGGAGATAGCCAAATGAGCTGATATCCAGAGATCTGGATGAATTTGTACAGTCTATGCTACTGCAGCTTCATAGCTATTTCTTCGACAGATGTGAAGGTAATGCATGTATAACCTCCTTGAGATGTATTTACAATTTGACTGCTGTGTAGACGTGTCTTTACATATAAAGGCATGGAAGCCTTAGAGGCAGTCTTTACATGTAAAGATGTCTACACGGCAGTCAAATTGTAAATACATCTCAAGAAGGCTATAAATGCATTACCTTCATATCTGTCTAAGAAGTAGCTATGAAGCTGCAGAAGCACAGACTGTACAAATCCATCCAGAACTCTGGATACAGACTCATGTTAGAGACTGCCATGCCTTTACGGTGCCAAACAACAAATGTCGACTATTATCTCCAAAAGTTCTTTAAAATACTTAAGCTTTAAATAAAAGTTGCTTACAGTCATTTGATACCATCTTTAACTATTCTTTTTTCTTAAGAAGAAAATTGAGGATCTGATCTGCTACTTGTATATATGAATAAGTCTATTGATTTTTAAATTATGCATGTGTTTAAGAGTTCTGAAGAATCAGGACCTAAATGCCGAACCTGACAGCAATACTACATTAAGGTTGAGAAGTTGAGTGCGCGCGCGCGCACACACACACAATCTTGGCCATGTTGCACATATGGGATGTTTTCTGTTGATGTTTACCTCATTAAATGCACAGTTAAATATATTATTGAATGTATAAATAGATGTCCTAGTCATGTGTGTTGGCATTAAAAACAAAAACAAGGATTCTAATGTGTGCACCTGTTTACTCAGCCTCAGTTTTGAATTATGGTTAGGTATTTATTCCTTCTCTCTTCCAATTATAGCTAAATTGGACTAATTAAGTACAACTTTATGAATAGGCATTCTTTTACCAAGTAAGCAAGTAATTTCCAACCTGCTCTACTCAGTATTTCTTGGTCTCTGTATGGTGCAGTGCTTAGTGGTATACAAGTATAGAACATAATACAGGACTGCTTTAAATCAGTGATTCTCAACTGCCCAGTATTGAAGACTGCCCCATCTAACTGGAATCTAGCCAACACCTCATCCCAAATAGCTGCACTAATGCTTGCTTATCTTAAACTTGCCTATTGAGAACCCATACACTAGATGATTGATAAAATACAATAACATTGATGTGTTCACTACTCAGGTCTTTATGTCACTCTGTTGGGTTACTGCCAAACTCATTTTCTCTGCATGTCTCCCATGTAGTCAAATAGTCTAAACTTGTCACCTCTTAGTGTTTGAAGTAAAACTGATTCACCTCTTTACCACTGTTAAATACATGCTCCTGTCTTACTCTCCAAAACGTCTGTCATTGATATGTCTATGATACACTATAAAAATTCACATTTATTTATAGGACTGACTAAAAAAAGGGTCTGAAGTTTTTTAGCTAAAGTTATACTGAGGATCAAGTCTAAGTATAGCACTGGATTAAAATGGTTTCTCTGCCATGTACAGTGAAAGTGTTTTGTTGTACCAGGAACTACAGCCTTATGCATAAGTTTAAGGAGAACCTCAAGACTGTAATGTGAAAATTACAGCAGCTCTGAAAAAACTATCTGGACCAGCCCTTCAGCAATGACTTTCCTATTTATAGTGCCTTTCATGGAAAGTCTCTCCCCCTCTCTGCCCCCAACCATCATCCTCCTACTTGAAATGAGCAGTGTTTAAAAGGTTTTAAATGCAATTTTAGATTAGGTAATGAATACAAAGCAAAGGCTGGTGTGTTTCACTCTACACAGGAAACTAAGAACCTAACACTGAGTTTCTCTTGGTTTTAGTAGAAGGTAAAAGCAGTAACCACACTACAGATGAGGCCCTTAATTCTGTGCAAAATGTTTATCCAGGAGTTGCAAAGCACTTTGAGATCTTCAGATAATATATGCTACAGCAATGAGGATAGTTCTAAGATATTGCTAGCACTCATATACTTCCCATACATGACCATAATAAGATCAAAGTCTATCTCAGCCACATACTCAGGAAAGTGAAGATTCCCTCTGTAGATTCACCAAAGGTAGAGCAAACAGCTGTCAACTCTGCAATATCTGTTGGAGGCCTAGCTTGGCTTGAGTTGCTTGACCAAGTCACCTGGCCTCTGGTGAGATTGCTTGACCACTCTTTGAGGTCTGCAGCCTAACTGGTTTTTACATTTGGCAGAAACCAATAAAATTCTGAGTAACTTTGTGATGCCTCCATTTTTGCATACCACCGAAAATAAATAAGATGGGTATAATACAGCACATAACTTGTTAATTTGCAGCAGCACTTAGATAAAATGAGTAAAGACATTAATTTCTTCATTATATGTTAAGGGTTGATGGTTCCCATTGTTCACAGTGAGTTTTTCCACCACTTCCCCCTTGCTAGATGTTGTTTTGGCCCCCACTTATCAAGGTGAGAACATGAATGTTATTACTAACAATAAAGGACAGAGAAAGGGAAAGACATAAGAATGTCATTTAAGATAACTGAACGCATAGAGGCTATATAGAAAAAAAGGGTATAAAAAGCCACCATCCAAGGCAAGGGAGCACACTTGATTGCCACATGATTCCACAGCAGATGGTGCTGAACTGATCAACTAGTGGAGCTTCTGGAGCATGTTGTTCCTATAAATAGCCTCAGGAGTGAACAATTCCTTGGGTCTAATGAGCATGGATACATTGCAGTTAAACCTGGTGCACTGAACTTTATTGATCTGCAACCTGGGTGTACTGTATCTGACTGGACACTGGCACTGATCATAGGAAGTGCCCCGTGCCAGTATACAGATAATAAGCACTGAACTACAACTTAAGTATCCAGACATCAAGAGAATGAGTTATCGTTCATTATAAAAGGTAGCGATAAGACCTAACCAAGACTCTAAGCCTAAAGTAAATACTTTGGTAATGTCCAGTTCTGGAAACAAACTTTATGGCTGACCTCTAGCTCTGTAACAGAGCAAAACAACATCCACAATCAGAAGTATCATCAACCAAGCTTTATAAATCATTTAAGTCTGGATCTGAATTTGGTGACATGGGCCAATTGCTAGCTTAAAACAAAGCCTTAGAGAATAATATCTTAATCAGACAAAAAATCATCCTACCAATTACAATTTTGTTTCCTAGACTATAAAAAGCACTAATTTTAAATAAAAGCCACTGCCCCACCAAAATAAACTACAGCTGTGCGTGTACAAAAGAATTACATTCCTATGACAAAGCTACCAACAATGAGACTATTTTTGGCTATTTAAACACTTACATATGGTCAGCATGGATCATATCCACATATAATTAGGTTTTTTAAACATTATCAGCAATCTTACTGAAGTGCAAAGTCTTGCACTTAGGATGGAAAAATCCAATGCACTGCTACAAGCTGGGGACCGATCAGCTAAGTAGCAACACTGTAGAAAAGGACCTGGGTGTTACGGTGGATAGGAAGCCAGATATGAGTCAACAATGTACCCTTGTTGCCAAAAAAGGCCAATGGTATATTGGGCTACACCAGTAGGAGTGCTGCCAGCAAATCAAGGGATGAGATTATTCCCCTCTATTTTGTGCTGGTGAGGCAGCATCTGTACTACTGTGTCCGATTTTGGACTCCACACTACAGAAAGGATGTTGACAAATTAGAAGAGTCCAATGGAGGGCAACAAAATGATTAGGATATTGGGACACATGACTTACAAGGAGGGACTGAAGGAACTAGGCTTATTTAGTTTGCAGAAGACAGAGGGGGGATTTGATAGCAACCTTCAGCTACTTGAAGGGGTGCTCCAAAGAGGAGGGAGCTAGGCTGTTCTCAGTAGTAACAGAGCACAGAACAAGGAGCAATGGTTTCAAGCTGCAGCTGGGTCAGGTGAGATTGGATATTAGGAATAACTTGCTCACTACAAGGGTGATGAAGCATTTGAATGGACTACTTAAGGAGGCAGTAGAATCTTTGGAAATATTTAAGGCTAGGTAAGACGAACCCCTGACCGGGATGATTTAGTAAGAGTGGTATTGGACTAGATGAGCTCATGAGGTCCCTTCCAACCCTATGATTCTATGAGTCTATTACTTTATTCTCAAAAAGGGCCCATTACATGTCTTCACTTTTCAGGATCAGTATTTTCATTCTCTTCCTAGGTTTTATAAACCCACATATAGGTGATCTGAAGTACCAAATTGGGTGTAAGATCATAACCCTTCTGAGCTACTCAAAAGATCATCACTGGTCACTCAAGGACGAACTCATAGGCCTTGTTCCTGTAGTGGTCCTGCCCACCATCATCTTCCTAGAAGCACCACTAGAACTGCATTACCAAGAGCTCCCACACTAGGTAGAGCATACCCCATGGGGGATATGCTGTAAGAGTTCATGTGGCTTGGGTCACCTAAGGACTAAGGACTGGAATTACAGCTGATGAAAATCATCATAGCACCAATAACATCACTGATGGACCCAGCTGATATAAATCAGTGATAGGCTAATTTGTGTAGGTAGGCTCTTTCTACAGACTTGTAAATCTGACCTATTCTAGTTTAAAATAATATCACTATGAAATATTTAAGCATAAATCTACCTCTTGTGAACAAAATTTAATACAGTATCAGTCTTTAGAGATGGGTAAAGTGTGTGGATGACAGGCATTATAGAAGTGTAATTCATTTAATTTTAAATCTTATCTCGTACATATAGATTAACTAGCATCCTGAATGAAAAGAGGAGAGTTATAATAGGTAGCAATTATATTGACATACACATAATATGATTCATGAATAAATGTTACTTTTGCAGGAACATAGCTATTATATTTTCTGTATCTAATCTTGGAATTCAGAAAAATAAAGCTAGACTAATTGAAAGCCTCTCTCATGTAGCATCTTTGTTACTGCTGCACAAAATAATAAAATAGGGAAATGTATAGTGTCAGTTGTTACCAATCAGTCTGCTAAAGTAATAATGAGGCATCTGAAGATCCCAGAACACACTGACTCTGTCTTTAATTACTGCTAGCCCTTGAGGTTAGCCCAGAATTTAGCATAAGGTCTTTGTTCTTTTCTTCCTTGCAGGTTCAAGATTCAATTTTAAAAGAAATGTAAATCTCTCTCAAAACTGTTGCATATTTCACAAGCAGACTGTGTGCAAGGAGTATCAATATCTTAATTAAGATAGTTTAGTGCTAATGAAACACAGAATTCAGAGACAGCAATGGATACATTTTTGGTATTTTTTTTCTCCAGAGCAAAAAAGATGAATCTATTTAAAATCCTCATGACAAAAAGAGTATCCAAGACTAATGATAGTTAAATACCAACTTGTCCCAAAAGAGTCCACTTTAATAAAGATCTTCATAAGAAAGAAAAATGCAGTCTTCAAAACAAGGAGACTAAGGGACCAATTGTATTCCCACATACCTCAAGAGGGGTTTAGCATCTGACATCAAAGGAAGGAAGATCTGGTTCCTAAAATATACAACTCTTTAAATCATTACTCGCCACCCATAAAGATATTTAGTCATTGATTCTGTGACTGCAAACCTACTCAGGCATTGGCTTCAGCATCATGCTGTGGGGCTGGAGCTGGCAGCACTCCCTCCCCACCCTCCAGTAGTGGGGCTTCTGCTCCAAATGAACACTGAGAGGTTCAGGGTTACATGATTTTTCACTTCTTACCAATGTCCTGCCTGTGACTTTTACTAAAAATACCTATGACAAAAGCTTTACCTCATTGTTGGGGTAGGGAGAGGTGAAGAAAGTCAATAACATGGGGACTAACATTCCATCAGTGTCCATTTCCTTACTTTATATTAATAGTGCACCTCTACTTCACATCATTACTACTTTGCTAAGTAATTAGATGACACTAACCTATAACAGTGTGGCCAGCTTGCACTTTGCTACTGCAAATCAGAGCTCAGCTTTTAGAGGGGAATTGGATGCAAAATTGTATCCAGCCTGAGAGCATGCATAAACTTTATTGGCTGACTGACTCAACCTGTTCTCCTGATTCAATGTTGTCACTGCAATAGCATGCTATTTAGTCACTGATTATATTCCCTTTTCATAGTGTTGTTTCCAAGTGAGGCAGTTCAACTAATGTTGAAGAGAAAGATTGTTTTACAGATTGAAAGTGTTTATTGGTAAATGGTGAGAATTTAAGGTATGTTGAGTATCTTATTTACATGCCAACTCAGTATCATTGAATCTTCCTTTACCAGTGTAAAATTGGAAAATGAGTCACAAGTCAAACTATTTCAGGCTTAATTGTTTTTTGCTTTTACTTATAAGTAGTCTGATAGAATTATCACTTATCTGTTCTTTGTCTAGAACAAACAAAATTGCTAAACAAACTCAAATTACTACATTTGAGGCACCAGAAAGTTCTTCTACCTTCCAGAATAGTCATCCTGTTCTCTGATCTTTTGCTTTGCTCCTTCAGTCCCCTTCTTTAGTTTCTAACACAGCGTTTTCCCAGGCCAAATTCAATGTTCACTTAGTAGAAATGTATAAAACCATATTACAGATTAATTCATCTTTGTCCTATATGCTTTTAGCACGTTGGCCCTTTGGGTTTTAAGTAATGCACACCTTGAAGTTTGTGCAGGCTTAAATATCAAACTTCTATATTTTTCCTTTTGGGTTTGCAGTTTCTTGGTCATGTTTTTGTGGCACCCACAGGGGTTAAAGTACAATTTGGCATGCCCTGGAACCCTCCTAAATTTCCAGGCCCCCCTCACACAGATGCTAGCTCCCTTCCTGCAGGTCTGGGTCACCTTTCTAAAGCTCTAGGCCCCCTTCAGCACCCCAGCTACTAGCCCCCAAATGCCTGCCCCCAACCCCAGCTAGTGCCCCCCAAACACCCACCCCATATCCCAGCCACTGGGCCCCACCTGCCCACCCCTCACCCCAGCTACTACCCCTTCTTGCCACTGGTCCCCTGAACCTTTCCCCAACCCCTCCATCTTGCTGCTGGTTCCCCAGTGCTTCCCCAACCCCCTGCCATGCCATGCTGTCTTCCGCGACTATCCTGGGCTGACCCCCTCCCCATGCCTTTTCTCTGCCAAGCAAGCTTGCTTGTCCCTGAACCACCCCCCTCCCCAGGACCCCTTACCTGGCCACTGTGCAGAGCAGACCAGGCCCAGGCTGAGGCTCTCATCCGGAGCCAGATCTGAGCATGCTCAGTCAAAGCAGGCTTAGGGCAGGAGATTTAAAATCTCCCAGCCTGGGGGAAGGTCCTTCCCTGATGGAACACGGTGGAACAGTGTTCCGGGGCCCACTATTTTAAAATGGTGGGCCCCAGAATGCAGCATTCCAGCTCCATTTTCTATTTTTAGGGGGCCTGGAATGCTGAGCTCCTAAAAATCGTGGGCCCCAAAATGCTGTTCCACTGTCTTCCAGCTTACTTTAACTCCTGGGCACCCAAACCTGTTTTTTCCAGAAGGAGGTAAGTTTTGTTTATTATTTTGTTTGTATAGCTTACTTACATCTTCAAACACAATATGCTACTTTTGTTTTGCCAGCAGCAACATTTTAAGCAGGCAACCTACAATATGGGATGTAAAGAAGAATGGCCCAACCACAACCTATGGCAGTAAGGAGCTGGCTTAAGTATTACCCCACCTGTATGCTTTCACTATTCATAATTAAAAATTTAGCAATCAGAGCTCTTACTCTTGCCTTTAAGAATTCTTCATTTTATATTTCAGTGCAATAAATTAGTATGTTATTCTGTGCTACACAACCTATTAGAAAAGGGATGTAGAACTATGGAAAGCATGATGTTTTTTTAAATCATTGTTTTCATTCAAAGCTCAGTGTTCTAAGAATCATTACAAGAACTCTATGAGTTCTCCTGTGAGAGAGAAATGCATTTTGAAGTCAGTCTTAATATTAGGGCCTCAATATTTAATTGTTTTTCATAGTATCCAACATCCATCTTGTCAGAGTCTGAAAGTGTATCTCACTGTTTACAAAGAGACTGAGGTCTAGATTTGCCAGGGGAAGTGTAACTGGGGAAGGGGAACCACAAACATCTGCATTAAAATATATACCCTTTACCCAATACCTGCTCTCATGCAGGTATTAAGAGGCACAAGTATAAAAATCTATGCATGCAGCAAGACTGAACAGGTTTCATCATGAAAATTTTATGTCACTCATAAAAGGTCTTCTGTGGTCCAACTGCTATCTGTTTGTACCACTCAGGACTGGGAAGACTTAATATATAGTTGGTGAGGGAAATAGTTTGACTAATGGGGCAGGTATCCTCATGGTGGAGGATGAGAAAAAGGTGAAGTGATCAATGCTTTTTTTACTTCAGTTTTCACAGGCAGGGCCAGCTCCGAGCCCACTACACTGGGTATGGCAGATTGGAGAGAAGAAGAGAGGCCGTTGGTGATGGAAGGTCAGGTTAGGGACTGCTTAAAGAAGCTGGATGTGCACAAGTCCATGGGGCCGGACGAACTGCATCCAAGGGTGCTGAGGGAATTGGCCGATGAGATAGCAGTACTGCTGGCCATTATCTTTGAAAACTCATGGTGAATGGGGGAGGTGCCAGAGGACTGGGAGAAAGCAAATATAGTGCTTAATTTCAAGAAAGAGAAAAAGGAGGACATAGGGAATTACAGACCTGTCAGCCTAACCTCAATCCCTGGAAAAATCATGGAGCACGTTCTCAAAGAATCCATCTGGAAACACTTGAAGGAAAATAGAGTGATCAGGAACAGTCAGCATGGATTCACCAAGGGTAAATTGTGCCTGACCAACCTCACTGCCTTCTATGATGAGATGACTGGATTTGTGGATGCGGGAAGAGCCGTTGACGTGATGTACCTCAACTTTAGCAAGGCTTTTGATACAGTTTCCCACAGCATTCTTGTTGGCAAGTTAAGGAAGTATGGGTTGGATGTGTGGACTGTAAGGTGGATAGAAAACTGGCTAGATCAACTGATTCAGTGAGTAGGCATCAATGGCTCCATATGTAGTTGGCAACCAGTGATGAGTGGTGTGCCCCAGGGGTCAGTCCTGGGGCCAGTTCTGTTCAACATTTTAATTAATAATCTGAATGATAGGATAGATTGAACACTCAGTAAGTTTGCAGATGACACCAAGGTGGGGGGAATGGTAGACATGCTGGAGGGCAGGGACAGGATTCAGGAATACCTAGACAAATTGAAGCAGTGGGCCAATAGAAATCTCATGAGGTTCAACACGGACAAGTACAAAGCCCCACACTTGGGATGGAAAAACCCCAGGCACTGCTACAAGCTTGGGAGTGATCAGTTAAGTAGCAGCACTGTAGAAAAGAACCTGGGGGTCATGGTGCGTGGGAAGCTGGATATGAGTCAACAATGTGCTCTTGCTGCCAAAAAGGCCAATGGCATAATGGGCTGCATCAGTAGAAGTGTTGCCAGCAGATCGAGGGATGTGATCGTTCCCCTCTATTCAGCACTGGTGAGGCCGCATCTGGAATACTATGTCCAGTTTTGGGCTCCCCACTACAAAAAGGGTGTGGACAAATTAGAAACAGTCCAGCGGAGGGCAACAAAAATGATCAAGGGGCTGGAGCAAAAGACCTATGAAGAGAGACTGAAGGAACTAAGCTTATTTTGCCTGCAGAAGAGAAGACCGAGGGGGGATTTGATAGCAACCTTCAACCACTTGAACAGAGGACAGAGCAAGGAGCAATGGTTTCAAGTTGCAGCTGGAGAGGTCGAGGTTGGATATTAGGAAAAACTTTCTTACTAGGAGGGTGGTGAAGCACTGGAATGGGCTATCTAGGGAAGTGGTGGAATCTCCATCTTTGGAGATATTTAAGGCTCAGTTAGACAAAACACTGGCTGAGATGATTTAGTGAGAGTGGTCCTGCTTTTTTAGCAGAAGGTTGGACTAGATGACCTCATGAGGTCCCTTCTAGCCCTATGATTCTCTGAAAATTTGCACACTGACTAAATTGCTCAGTAATTGACTAATTTGCTAAATCAAAGAGTATGGATGACGTGAGGTACAATCCATTCTTTCTATTGGGGTGGAGGAAGAACATTTGGAATGCATGAACTAGAAGAATGTTCATTACATTGCATTTGACATGAAATTTACTAGAGTAACTCAGAAGTATTCTAGGTGAAAAATAAACTAAGTAGACAGTCTATTAATTTTTTTACTTTTAAAATACGCATATGTGTACTCTGTTTTTAGAGTATATTCATACAGGCTAAAGATATTCTAGAAAAATGTAAGTGAGGGCTAAGTGTGTAGAAATAAGTCATACAGTATGAAATTGCAAGATTCTTCTTGGAGCCTAAATCAGCAATTGTATCTTTTATACACCTTTATGAAGCAATTGATTGCCTGTGATTCATATGAAAATTCTGGCAAGATTTCTATGCTTATTCAAGTTTTATCCCACAGTAGGAAATGTCATTTGCTTTGTTCAATTTTTTAAGCCCTACAACCTACTGTCGAGATTGTATTTTGCCTGTTACCACTATCTGGATGGCAAAGAAAGTGCATTTTGGAACCAAGCAAATACCGATGATGGCATGTAATGCAATGAATAGGAATAAAGATATATGAAGAATAGACATAAATCTTTTAACTATAAGTCAATTACAGTCAATTACTAACTGAGAGGGGTTATGGTGAAAGGATTTTTTTTTTTTTGTTTACACTAGCAAGCCATTTCAAGATTATCGACTGTAGAAACTCTGGGGCCTATCTGTAAATTACATGATACTCCAAGTATCAGAATAGTGAAACAAGGTACTAATTTCTTCATTCCTAGCACAGATTTAAAAGTAAAATAAAGGAATGGAATATAGTGAGATGCATAAATCCCACTTGGCTCAGTTAGACAAAGTGTTTTCAAACCAAACTTGTACCTTTGGTTTGCATGGGCTGACTGCAAGTTAACTTTGCATGTTAGAATACAGAAATTTAAAACCTTGAAGGAGAATTCTCCACATCTAAACAGTAACTAGGTTAGGTTTTATTCTGTAAGTTAACATACACTACAGAAGATCAGACCACACACTCAGCTTAAATTGAAAGCAAGGTAGGAGTTAGAGCCAGGCACGGCACTAACAAGCATTATTTTGGAAAGAACTTTGAATCAACATACAAAGTGTTAAATTCGTACTTAAATATGGGGTTGCTTGATTAATTCCCTCTCCCCTCCTCTTATAGTTTAAACGTTGTATTTAACAAAGAAATATACAAATCTGTTTAAAGTGAGCTGGCAATAACACATCATTTTCGCTCTGTCTCTCCTCCCTCCCCACCCTACCCGTCCCATCCTACATATCATTGGAGTTAAAAGATGATAGAAAGTCTTGTCTAAGTGTGCTGACATTTTAGAGCTCCCTTCACCACCACTCCCCTCATACTTTCTTCCTTTTCCCTATCCCTCTCAGCCACTCCCTCCGCAAAATTTTTGCATCCATTCAGAGAGATCCTATTACTTCTAAATACCTTACTTTAAATATTCCCACTAAAAATTAGAGAAACTCCTCATGGAGTAACAGACTACTCAATATGATTAAGGATGTCAGAAGCCAGTCCACTGTGATATTACTATGATTGGTTCTGTACTTCGTCATTCAATAACTTCTTCTTTCATTTTCACAAGTCTGGATTTTTTTGGCAGCAGTTCAGAAGAATGTTTTTCCCACATCTTTGTTCTCACTTTTGATTACATAGCAACACTTTTTCCATTTCAAACTGAAGATATCAGAGCACATTAGAAGGATGGCTAAGTACAGTGGCCATGGAAATACTTCTATTTAGGAAAATATTCCTCATTATAGGGAATAGGGGAGAATACATCTGTAGAATCTACACAAGAATTTTCAAGAGAATAGGAATTTCTGAAGATATGTTGACCATATGCAAGTGATATATTTTGCCATTTAAATCTTATGAATTTAAACTCTTTATCTTGAGGTTATCTGCAAACTGATCAATATTAAAAACAAACATTCAAGACTCCAAACTGTCAAATAACTTCAGGGAATAGTTTTCAGACAAAAGGTTACTCACAGATTGTTATAGTCACCTATGTATGTTGTTTGCTTGGTTACCTTAGTTACCCAGGTATTGCTTCTGCATGCATTCATGTTGTCTTGCATAACGTCTATATGAATAACATCTTGAACAGGCCAATTAGCAGTGCAATATGAGTTGAGAAGCAGCAAGAAAGGGCAAAAATCTTTAGTCCATAGAAATGAACAATCCTTCATATTAAAATTTACGACATTTTCAAGATTCAAAATTCTTTTCAAGAAAATCCAAGAGTAACAAATATCAAGCAAAATATGAATGATAACCTCATGAATCATTGAGCCAGACTTAGCACTCACACCTGTGACAATATTAATGAATGAGGGAATGGAAAAGCTTATTTTAATACTAGTTAAAAAGAAATAGATTTGGCCAGCTTTTTCCTCATTATGACTTTCCCAAGGCCACACTATTAGAAACCATAGATCTCCTGATTCCAGACCTGTGTTCTAAGCACTGCACAAGACCCTTATAAAAAAAAAAAAAAAGAAAAACCCCAAGTTTTGCCAACTCATTTAGATACAATCTAAAAAGAATAATCCACTGAGGATATTTTATCACCAACTCTTATGTTTGCAAAAGAGGAGTGAAGGTCAATAGGAACAGTCTTTTCTATGCAATTTGTGATACTTTCTGCTTCCTGGACTATCAGGACTTGCCTTACTAAGAGGCAAACTGAGGCAGCTGCCTCAGGTGCCAGACTGTGGTGGTGGTGGGAGAGCACCACTAGGACCCAGAATATAGAAAGTTGTGTCTGCTGCTGGTGTATATGTCTTCTCTCTGCTCTAGATGCACAGAGGTGGTGCAGTGCTGTGCTGGAGGAAGGCGATCACAAGAGACATAACAGGAAAGAAGATGAGAAGGAACAACAGAAAGAAGCAGGCGCTGCAGGGAGAGAGAGGAAGAGGAGCTTCTTATGCAGGAGTTAAAGTAAGCCGGAACTCATCAGAACAGCGTTCCAGGGCCCACTCTTTTAAGAGGCCCAGTGCTCCAGCCCCATTTTCTATTTTTAGGGGCCCAGAGAATGCTGAGCCCCTAAAAATAGCAGGCCCTGGAATGCTGTTCCAGCTGAATAGGGAGATTTTAAATCTCTCACCCTGACCCTGCTCTTACTGAGCATACTCAGAGCTTCTGAGCATGCTCAGTGAGAACAGGCTTCAGGCTGGAGCCTCAGCCTGTTGCAGGGCAATCCCTTACTGGCAGAAAGACTCTGTCTTCAGGCCAGATAGTGGACTCAGGAGCCATCTGAGAAGGCCAGGTAAGGGAGCCCCTGGAGGGTGTTTCAGGGACAGGCAATCCAGCCCAGTGCAGAAAGGGCACAGGGGAGGGGGGTGGCCTGGGGCAGTGGGGGAAGACCGCATGGCATGGACGGGGGTTGGAAAAGGGTTTGGGGACCAGTGGTGAGATGGGTGTCAGGGACAATAGTTGGGATTGGGAGCAGTAGCTGGGGTTGGGGGCAGGCATTTAGGGGGCAGTAGCTGAGGTGGAGGGCAGTAGCTGGAGTGGGGGTAGGTGTGTGGGGGGGGCAAAAGCCAGGATGAGTGAAGGGGGCCCAGACCTGTGGGACAGGGACCCTGACCTGTATGAGGGGAGCCTGGAAATTTAGGAGAGTTCCAGGGCCTACCAAATTATACTTTAACCCCTGCTGTTATATACCTCTCTAGTACCCCTAGGAGCCTGGACTGATTAACATTATCTTCTCAGGCAGCTTTTTGTTTCCTGCAGCTTCCCTGAACCCACATAAGGAGAACAGCCAGTCAACTAAAGTAGTAGGAGCCAGTTAAGCCCTAAAGATGCTGATATACTCCCTCACTCAGACCCTGCTACCAGCTGCAGTAGTTTCAGTAGCTGCCAGATCATCGGCACTCTGACTAACTGGAGCATCTCCTCACCAGGACCATTTGTGTCTATGTATCTCAGGAAAGCTCCTTCCCACTTAGATAGAAAAGCTACTTTTGCTTTCCTTCTTTTTCTCAATGCTGGCTCTCGACACTCAATGAAAGGGTGAATAAGCAGCTGCAGCATCCATATCTCCATCTCAAATGGATGTAACCATTCACATTCCTGAACAAAAGTGTAGATCAGAGAAGAGTGTGCTGGAGGCTCAAGAAACAGCTGCTGCTGAGTTTAGTTCCTTTAGTCTAGACGATCCAAGACTGTGGACCCACTTGAGCAGTAGCCTGAGGGACCTCCTTGTACTGCATGGGCCACACAGCAAGTGAAAAACCTTCATGTTCCCCAAAGACTAAGGAAATAGAAGTTTTCATCCAATACCTTACTGGAGTGAAATCCCCAATGGTGATAAAGTGGAGAGGCCATGGCTTATGTACTCAAAAATCTCAGAATGCTGCATACTGTTTTTACCGCAAACTCTTCCAATCTAATTTTCCAGTCACATTGGGTTCTACAAGAACAAGAGACTCAAAAAATCTGGCTAGAAATCTGGCATACCATGAGAAGGCAGCAAATCACCAGAAGGTATTCCATACATGGAAAGAACTTGAGATGGGACCAAGGTTAAAGGCCAACACAGATGATCAGCATCAAGAGACAATTGCATCAGTCTCTCTCTACTGGCAAAATGGTCTGAAAAGGCTCATTGCTATTGTGAGAATGCTTGCTACTCAAAACTTAGCCCTGTGTGGCACTCCAGATCAGCTATATGTGCCAAACAATGTAAACTTCCTTAAAATTGTACAGCTGACGGCCGAACTTGATGCTGTACTCCAGGAGCATCTAAGAAGAGTCACCACCCAAGAAATCTACACAGATGACTACCTTGGAAAAAAAATTCAAAATGAGATCATGCAGTTACTGGCAACAAAGGTCAAACAGAAGATTGTGGCAGATTGAAGTCAGCAAGATATTATTCTGTTTTTTTGGACTGTGCATCTGACATCAGCCACACAGAACAAAAATGACTTTAATGGTGCATTTTGTAAAAACAACAGAACCTAGTGAAAATGTCCCTACCATGGTGACTGTCAGGGAACATTTTCTAGAATTTATTGACATCAATTTGATGATACAACAAATGCTGGTATGACAAATGTGCTTCTTAAAAAGCTGGAAGATACAGGAATTGTAATAGCTGACAAGAGAGGTCAGGGCTACAAAATTGGTGCCAACATGAGAGGAAAAAAGAGAGATGTGTAAACACGGATCTGATAGTTAAACCCTTGAGCTTTTATTTTGTCCCATGCAATTCTCATTCACTAAACTTGGTGGTCAGTGATGCAACATCAGCTTCTAGTGAGGATGCTGAATTTTTTAATGTAATTCAAAGCATCTATGTATTTCTCTCCACATCAATTCATCGATGACAAATTTTGAAGCAAAATCTGGGAACATCCTCTTCAACACTGAAACCACTAAGTGCCACACGATGGTAAAGTTGAATGGAGGCAATAAAGCCTATCACACACCAAATTTGGGAAGATAGATGATGGCATAGCAGCCATTACGGAAGACAATGGCATGACAGGAACTATTTGTGGAAGAACAGTGACAGAGGAAGGTGGGATTACTAGAAACATACATAACCTCAAATTTCTGTGTGGCTTAGTGTGGTGGCATGACATACTATTTGAAACAAAATGTTGTAAGCAAGAGACTCCAAGGTGTTGACCTTGATATATCTGGAGCAATGGAAGAACTGGACAAAGCAAAGCCATACCTACAGTCTTACCAGTCAAAACATTATAAAGAGTGCACAGAAGTTGGCAGAGGAACTTCACACAGAAGTTAGTTTCCCACCCATTCAAGAATGCAAGAGTCACTGAAGAAGAAGCAGGTGTTTTGATTACAAGGCACAGGATAATCCCATAAGAGACCCCAAACAACAATTCAAAGTCAAATTCTTTAACTAGTTGATAAATTGTGCAATACAGTCAGTTGGAGAATGTTTTCATGAAGCTTAAGGAACACAGCATTATATTTGGGATGTTGTATGATATTCCAAAACTCCTCACTGTATCTGAGGAAGACCTACACCAGCAATGCACAGCACTAGAGACAATGCTGACACGTGATGACCTGCATGATATTGATGCAAGTGATTTGGATGATGAACTGAAAGCTCTTTCAAGATACATTTTCAGCAGGATCAACTCCAAAGGCTGTTCTGGAATATATATGCACAAATAAGATGGCCACCCTCTTTCCAAATGTTTTTGTTGCTCTGTGCATACTTCTAACACTTCCTATAACACTTGTGAGTGGAGAATGCAGCTTGTCCAGGCTGAAGTTAATAAAAACACATCTGTGTTTCACGATGACAGAGAGGCTGGTCAGCCTTGCAACCATCTCAATAGAGCATGAGCAGGCTCAGACTGCAGACCTTCAGAAAGTTGTTCAAATCTGTACAACCAAGAAGGCATGGAAGGCATCACTTTGATTATTCCAACAGATAAAAATGGCAGTGTTTACAATGCAGACAAGAAAAGTTTCATTTGCTTTGTTTTGAACAAGGCATTTTAAGTTGTTCTCCTTTATTGGAATATGTAGCAGAGAAATACCATGAGAGGAATAGAACAGAAAGAAGGCAGAATTGAGACCTTTCAAAGTTTTGGCCCAAGTGAGGGGGCATGGAGGCATTATTTGAACTCCCTGCCTCATGCACCAAAATGTTGTGGGCCCGCCCTACTAACTATTGGAGAAACAAGCTTTCTTGAAGTACAAGTACAATTAAAGAGTTTGTGCTGGGTCTAGAGGCCTCATTAGTTGTAAGCATCTCCCATTTTAATTATTAAAAAAAAAAAAAAAAAAATTCTGAAACCATCTCATTTTCCTAAAGCTAGAAGTACTTTAAACTGCACTCATGGTATGGCAACACTTCCAAATAATTCATTTGGATGTTCTGGTCCAGTCGTAGTGTTGTATTATACATAGGGAAAGACAAGTTGCACAGTACATTGAATGAAGGGCCAACTACTTCCCAGTGTTCTGTGCATAACCCCTCTTAGCTTCAAAGCAGACTGTGTATGCTGACCTGCATCAGACCTCAGAAGTTTTGTCATGGGAGGTAGGACCCAAAAAAACTAGTTTCTCTCTTGGTCCCACATAAGTCAAATGTTTTCAAGAAGGAAGTAACTTGATGATGATGATAATACAGCACAAATGAAAGGTATTTGCAGAATAAAGAGAGCAGGTTTATTAAGAAACAAAATAGATACATGCACACACACGCACAAAGCCCACAGAGTCCATCTACACAGTGATAAATCTACAGCATGAGGCCACATCAGTTAACTCAGACTCAAGGACTAGAAATTGAAAGGTAGATTTTCAGTCTTGCTGGAACCCAGGATCTAACACCCCACAAGGTCTCAGAGTCCAAGCTGGAACACATGTCGTACATTTATATCCTCAGAAGCCCAAGTCAACTGACCTGAGCCAGCCACAACCCTACTGCAAATCTTTTAATTCAGTATAGACAGCGGCTAACATATAATTTGGCGGGCCCCAGAACCCTCCTAATCAGGTGGGCCCTCTTCCTGCACGGATGGGTACCCTTCCTGCACCTCTGGACCCCCCTCCTGTACCCCAGCTCCTGCCCCCAATATCCATTCCCCTGTCCCCCAAAATCAACCCCAAACCCCCCAATATCCACCCGCAATATCCACCTCCATCCCCCAGTACTGACCCCCAGCTCAGGTACCCCCAATACCCACATCCCAGTGCAAGCCAGGCCACCCCAGTATTTACTGGTAACCATGAGCTGGGCGAGGAGAGAGGGGAACCAGGCAATTCACCCCACCTTCGCTCTCCTCTGCCTGCCACAATGCTGCAGAACGCTGTTTTGGGGCCTGCTATATTTAAGGGACCAGCACTAGGGCCCCTAAAAATAGAAAATAGAAACAGAATGCTGTGTTCTGGGGCCCGCTACTTTTAAATGGTGGGCCCGGGAACTCAGTGTTCTGGCTCCGTTTTCTATTTTTAAGGGGCCTGGAACACTGAGTCTCTAAAAATAGTGGGCCCTGGAAATGCATTCTGCCACATTCCAGTCCATTTTAACCCCTGAGTATAGATATATCCTTGGAGTCTTTCCACTGGATTTTTTGTTATGACCTTGCTAAGATGTTTTTAAGGTAATTTGTTTCTTTGAAACATAGAAATTTTGATTTAAGTTTAAACATCTTATTGCCAAGTGATCATGCTTTGAGTTTTACTATATTAAGAACTTATTTCACCGAGCATTGTTTTTGAATCACTCCCAGTTTTTTAAACAACTGAGGATTGTTTTAGAGACTTTTGAGATAGAAGCTGGATAGTAGAACTGGAAGAAGAGATTTGCAAATTAACATCATCATTTATAAAAACAAGAATTTATAGGTTTTAAAAAAAATGTTTTTGCTTCTACAGGCATCACTTATTGTCATTGACAATTACTCCTGGAGAAAATAAAGCTTCTTCCTGAGAATGGAGTGGGCTGCTTGCTGAAGATCAAAATAACCACCAGCAAAAATCTGAAGCATGTGATGTGTGGTGTTCACATTTGCATCTGGGAGATTTTCATGAAAAGGAAAAATAAAAAGGCAATAAGTCATCCTTCCATCTTGTGAGGAAAATCTAGAAATGCCGTCTGTGTTAGTGTGCAACCATAGTCTTAGTAGCAATATTAAAGATATTAAAAATTTTGAGTTGTGCTATTGTCCAAAAAGTTGATTTATAAATTCTGGCACATATCCTCCCCTAATATGAATTAAATCAACTGAATTATGCAGATTTACTGCTAGCTGATATTTTATATTCCTCTGCCCTGTTTATTTTTTTTAAAGAAACTCCTGAAGTTTCACCTCTGCTTTTTATATTATTAACATATACACAATTTTATATTATTAGTTTTAACTATACCAAATTATTGACCTGGAGTCAAAGGTCCCATTCCATTTGCACCTTCTGTCAATACAGGATGTGTGCTGTTGACAACAGGTTTGAATAAATAATCAGACATTGTTATTTAAATAATCACAATCTCTCCCCTCCTTTCCTTACTGCTTTCAAACCCACAATCCCCATCTTCTTTTGATACTCCCTACATGGAACCAGCCCCTTCCTTTGTTGGCACATTGACATGCTAACAAGATGTATTCTCTTTTAAGTTGTTAAACTATGTAGATGTATAATATAGGATTTCTTAGAGCTTGCTGTTTCAAAAGCCTAAAGGAATGAATATACTTTAGCTTTATTTCAGGTTTGTCTCTTGAGAGAGACACCATACCCATACGCACAAAAATCCGTAGAGAGAAACCATGGAAAAACATCCCCATTTAGTGGAGTCTCTTGTATACCTACAGAATGCAACTCTACCCCCAATATGTGACTATAAAGGGAGCAACATGCAGTCACCAGGTGCAGCATTGGGCCCATGGACAGTGGCAGCAAGTTCATATTTCACAATCATTTTACAAGTCACTTAGATTCAGTTGTTTGCCATGTTAAACACTCAAGCCCGGTTAGAAAAGAGCACTGTTTTTACAAATCATCCTTCATTTTTTGTTTTTACTAATTTTTACTGAAAAATTTACTATTACATAGGCCACTATTCAGTTTTTAACCAATTTGCATCAAGATTTTGGACTCACTCAGGGTATTTTAAAATACTGGTTACATTAAGAAATTCTCAGGAGCAAGCACCTTACAAATCAGGGCACACCAGCTCAAAACATCACTACTCTGCCAGAACAACAGATGCATAACTTATAGATGTATTGTCACTTCTATGATGCTCAACATCCCAACCCAACACACCTTTTCGGATCCAGGGATCGTGCCATAGTTTCCTCCTCTACTTATTTTGTTTTGCAGGCAGGGGGTCTCTCACAGGGTTTACATGGCCCTCTAACTGTGTTACTCTGATTTCAATCCCTTTTTAAATAACAAGCAGATGCCTCAAATAAATAAAAGGTTCTTCTAGCCATCCCTGACCCCACTCTCTGGGTCCTATTCTCAGTCACTTCTGGGTTACTTTTCAGTCTCTCTATTATTTTTTGAACAACAATCATCACCCACAGGGAAGTATTTAGTGCAACTGTTACCTCTAAGTCAGAAGTCCCCAGCTCTCCTTGAAGGAAGTTTATAATTTAGCCAAGTTTAGGGGATTAGCCATCTTTGCTGTTGACCCCCTTTCCTTTTTCAGCAAATTCAGACGACCAACTTCTTCTTGCTTGCAGCCATCTTCGTATAATCGGATGAGGCAATATCTATGCTGGTCCCCTTCTTCTAGCTCTTTCCCAATTGACTGGATAAAATGACAGCCAAACCCTGCCTTCTCTTCAAGAGATGTTTGGCCCAAACCCTTAAAGATACGGTGATGAGATTTCTTCCCAAGCACCACTTATTCCCAGGAACTCTTCCTCTCAGTCTTAATTCTAATATCTCGTAGATTCTTTTACATATATAGGACCATTCAGAAACATAAAAAGCCAAACCATCTGATGAGGTTGGCTGACCACTAGGCACTACCTTAAGGGAGCAGAATACTTCATCACAGTGGATGCACAGTTAGTTTAAAAAAAAAAAAAAAAGCCTTACTCAATGAATAATTATTAGTGGTTTCTTTCCAAACTAGGGAAAAATTATCTAGTGAGGTGTCTCTCCTTAGCCCACTACTAGTCAATATTTTCATTAATGATTTGCATAATGGATGAAGAATACGCTTATAAAAAGCACAGAGAACACCAAAATTGGAGGAGTTAACAGCACTTTATAGGACAGAATCATAATTCAAAGGACCTTGACAAATTGGATAATTGGTCTGAAATCAACAAATGAAATTCAATTAAGATAAGTGCAAAGCACTGCTTAAGAAGGAAAAAGCAACTGCACAACTACCACATGGGGAATAAGTGACTTGGCAATAATACTACAGAAAAGGATCCTTGGGCTATAATGGATCATAAATAGAATATGAGTTAACAATGGTATGCAATTGCAAAAAAGGCTAATTTTCTGGGGCATATTAACAGGAGGATCCTATGTAAAATATGTGAGGTAATTTTTGTGCTTTACTCTGCACCAGTGGAGCCTTCATGAAAGCACAGTGTCCAATTTGGGATGTCACACTTTAAGAAAGATGCAGACAAACTGAAGAGTAAATGGCAGTAATAAAAGGCTGAGAAAAGGAAAAGCTGGGCCTCTTTAGTCTTGAGAAAAGAAAACTGAGTGGCACTCTGATAACACTTTTCAAATATGTTAAGGACTGTTATAAAGACAATAGTGATCAATTGTTCTTTATACCCACTGAAAGCAGCACAAGAAGTAATTGACAATCTGCAGCAAGTGAGAAATAGGGTGGATTTAGGAAAAACTTTCTAAGGATAAGGATGGTTAAACGCTGGAATAGGCTTCCAAGGGAGGTGTGGAATTCCTGTCACTGGAGATTTTTAAGAACAGGTAAGATAAACATCAGGGTTTGGCTAAATATACTTGTTCCTGCCTCATTCAAGGAGCTGAAAAAGATGACCTCTTGAGGTCCCTTCCAGACCTAGATTTTCATGAGATCTTCATGCTTGTTATTCTAGTTTCATTATTTTTTATTACATTCATAAAGCATTAAAAGGAGCAGGGGAGGGAGGGAGTGGGCAAAAAATGCTTGGTCAAAATGTTTCAGATATAAAAGGGTCATTAAAAATAGTTCCCCATATTAAAACATATCTATGAAAGCAGACACCGGAAAAGAAGCTAGGATTCATAAATCCACGCTCCGCAGCTCTCAGATGGTTATGTTATCTTTACTGCAGGAGCTGGCAACCCCTGGTACGTGTGTGAGAGATGACACACCCACCCATTGTGAGCAGCGCGCAGGGCTCCTGGGCCCTGCAGCACTGCTCAGTGTGGCTGTGAGTGTGCCACAACTGCTCTCCTCTGCTTGCCCCACCACCCGTCCCAGTAAGACTCGGGGCTGCTAGAGCCACAGGCACAGTGGCTCTTTCCCCTGCTGGCCCTGGCCTGGCACCTGCTGAAGGCTGGGGGCATGGGCTGGCATATGGGCCAGCAAAGTTTGCCAACCCCGTATTTGGACTGATGACCTTAAGTTTTCTAATGCTATTTTAAATAAATATTACCTTTTGATATGACTGAATTGTTTTTGTTTGGTTTGGTTTATTTCCTATTTGTGAAGTGTTTATATCCAAAAGAGTATTTGGTAGCCAATACCCAGTCCCACTGTAGATGAGGGTCAAGTGAAAATGTTTAAGCAAACAAGAAAAAGTCTAATCTTGGATTTAATCTCTCTTTTTTTTTCTGCTTGTGTTCACATCTCTTTTAATAGAAATCAGAGCTCTCCTCCATTCCCCAGGGCTGTGTTCACACAGCCTCCTTATTTCGAAACAACGGAGGTTGTTTCGAAATAAGGTTTCAGCTGTTCACACGACGCACGGTTGTTTCGAAACAAGTA
>ML681982.1:29953949-30190656 GCA_007922195.1 Podocnemis expansa
CCCTACCCCCACCCCATCCACTGCCCCCACACATCTACCCCCAACCCAGCTACTGCCCCACCAACCCAGCTACTGCCCCCCACACACCTACCCCCACCCCAGCTACTGCCCCCAACATGCCTACCCTCACCACGAGACTGGGTCGGGGCCACGCACACCACTGGGCCCAGCAGGAAGGGGTGGGGCTGCTGCAGGATCCAGAGGGAAAAAGCCAGCCCTAAGGGAATGCACTGGAACACTGTGTTCCAGCACAGTCTCTCTTTTTTTAGATGCCCTGAAACGCTGTCCCCTAAAAATAGGGGTGGGCCCAGAATGCCATTCCAGGGCATTCCAGCTAACTTTAACCCCTGGAGACAAAGTTATGATTCCCTCCTTTCTTGGTGTTTCCCTTTGGGCAGACTTGCACAATGCAAGGTAACTGTCACCATCTTACTCTACCTGAGCATAAGAACTGGGATTGCTCTGGAGTTGCCACACCTTCAAGGTTTCACCTGGACAGCACAGGCTTCATCTTGTGTGTCCAGGTGCCATTTGAAAAGCCTTTAAAAAAAAATAAATCTGTGGAAACTGCTCACTGCTGATTTAAATGTAATATGCAGAGAGATGCTTAGCCAGTGAATGTTCACCACCCTCACAAGGGGAGGGACAGAGCTCAGGCAATCACAACCTGGCACCCTGCCCGCCCAACAAATTATAGCCACAGTCCTCCCTGCTTTGCCTACTACCTACCACCCAACTTGGGAAAGTTTGAAAAGTTTCTCTGCCTAGAGTTTGGAAGAATGTGGCAACTGAGTAGGTGTGCAACAAAGGGGGGTAGGGCTCCAGTGGGCGTGCTGCAAATCGGGACCTTTGCACCTGTTTCTCCTTCTTCCACAGTCCCACTGTGTATATGCAAGTCAGTGGGACCTTCTCTCTTAAGTACTAATGAAAATAAGGAAAGTTGCTCCCCCAGTATGGGTATCCATGTAAATGTAGGGGAGGGTCTTCCTTTTCATCCCACCTATATGTGCAAAATCGGGAGCTCCTTTTCCTAGTTCCCCTGAATGGGTATGCTACTGAAACAAATCTCCTAATATTTGTGTGTGTATGTAAATGGAAAGGTTCAAATGAGCATTTGTAAATGAACATCCTTCTGTATGTGTGTAAACTGTGCTTATTACCCTTAGGATATGTGGGCAGGTGTACCTCAGAGGTAGTACCCCTATGAGGGGGTGGGAGAGGAGGAGAGAAAAGAGGAGAGGGGAGAAGCAATTGATGGAGATAGGGCCCTGGAAGAAGGGGTGGAGAAGGGGTGTGGCTTTAGAGGGAAGTGTCAAGCCATGGGGTTTCTGATTAACAGCCATTAGAAATGTGCCAACCCTCAGTAGAAAGTGAAGACTCCATGCTTTCTTCTCTTTCAAACCTTAAGCACCTGAGAAGGGCCAGACACAATCTAGCCCTAATATATGTATATGTGCTATAACAAGCATGAGGCTGGATCACAAGAAATATATAACTGGAAGAAGAAACACTACTGTCTTTGCCTGTCCCAGTAAGGCTTTTGTGAACTGTCTGTGTCTGCCTTTAGATGAAGAAGCATGAAGACATGTCAAGGCAATAATGAGATGTGTGAACTAATTCTTACAAAATAAGAATCTCATACGCTGAGCCTTAAATTCTGTAAGGTCAAGATGGAGTCAATTAAGGAGAAGCTATTCTTTAATGCAGATCCTCTGTGATTGTTTTTAAAGACAAGAAAGAAAGGCCCTGATAGTTAATTGCTCAACTAATGACAATGGTTAGGCAGCTGATGTGTTACGGTTGCCACTTATCATTCGGATCACTATTGTCTCATTGTCTTTTTTTTTTGGTGCCCTTCCATGATATATCTCCACCTATTGTCTTTCACCTTATACTTAGACTGCAAGTTTTTCATGGGAGGGACCCTTTTTTACTTCTGTGTCTGAACAGCATCTTGCCAGCACCAGATTAAAGGATCTCAGGGCCCTGAGCTGCCCACTTTTGAGAGCCCTACTTTGCAGGCCAGGGGCCCTGCCCTCCACCACAGTGTTCAGCATGGGCAGGGTGGCTCCATCCAACTGGTATTGGGGGTGGAGTTTGGGGCTGAGGGGGACTCCAGCATGGGGTGCAACTTCATGGTGCTGTATGGGAAACATTGTCTGGGGCCCTGTGGTACTGCAGGGATTAGTGGATCATGGGGTCCAGGGCCCAGCCAATCATCAGGGAGACTTCAGGCCCAAAGCCAAGTGCTCCTACCCCCACTGTTGGGCAGGGGCAGGGTGGAATAGAGTGGGACCGGATTTTGGCAGGGCCCAAGGTTGCAGGCACTAAAGCCCCCGCTTTAATCCGCTGCTGCATCTAACTTCGGTTGTTGAGCCATGACTGGAGCCTTTCAATACTATCCCAATACCAATATAATTTTTCGCACATCACTGTGGTCTAATAATTTTTAATAACATTACAGAAAATAAAACAGAAAAAGTGAAATATTTCACTACCATCCCACAATCTAATCTCACAATACTTAGCTGATGATACACTGGCATTAAGATTTTTTTTTAAATAATTTGTTTGCTGTTAAAAAGGTATGAAGAAAATCAAATCGTATTGGGTTTGTAAAAACAGCGAATCATTTCCCTCAGCTCAACTTTTTAAAAAAATTAAAAACAAATGAAAAAAATAACTTTTCTGTATATGGAAACTCAGTTTGAATGCAAAGCCCATGCTGTTCCAAAAAGAGCAAATGTCTGCTTGAGAAAATTCACATTCATAAATTATTAATTGTTCCTTGTGAAACATAGTGAGCCAGAATCAGGGCTTTTATTGCAGTTATTTTCTTAAACACTCTACAAACTGTAGTTCTGACTACAGATAGGGGTAAAAAAAGGATAAATTCTTGCACAGGAGTGTGAAGTCTACCTACCTACTTAAACAAATATTTTCATATCTGTTTTTCTTTCAGGTTCTACTGTACTTCACTTGCATGGGCTGATGACTCTAGAATACAAAAAGGGTAACAAATCAAAGAAATTTCTGCAGTTAAAAATGTTTTACTCCTTTCACCAGCAATGTGCGTTGTAATAACTGCTGTAATTGTTAGCCTAAATCAGGGGTTCTCAGATTGGGAATCAGGACCCCTCAGCAGATATGAGGATTACTCACCCTTGTGCAGTAGCCAAGGTTCTTTGAGATGCATGTCCCCATGGTGCTCCACACTGAAGGTGCATCAGCCCACCTAGCATCCTTGATCAGAGACTTGTCAGCAGAGCACATGGGGGTTGCGCACACACCACAGACAGCAGTTTTTGGTGCTGGCTGAAGCACACATGTGATCCCCTCACACCCTCCAGTTCCTTCTCTATCATGGAACAATGCAAATTTGTATGAAAAGATATACTCCAAAGTAGAGGTGAGGAAAGCAGGTAGTGGAGCAGCATAGGGATACACATCTTGAAGAACCTTGGCTACTGCACACAGGTGAGTAACCCTCACTTCTTCAAGTAGTGTCCACTTGGTGCTCCACTCAAGGTAAATACCTAGCAGTTCCCATTTTTGGAGTGGGGGACTTCAGAGGTTTTATCATTTACAGACTTTAGTACTGCCAAACTGGTGGCTGTGTCTGCATTAACTGCTTGTTCAATGGCATAATGTTTTATGAAAGTATTTGCAGAAGCCCATTTGTCAGACTCACAAATGTCTGAGGTTGATACATTTTTTAGAAAGGCTGCTGAAGTAGCTAAGGATCTGGTAGAATGTGTTCCTATCTAGTTTGATGGTTCCACCCTAGATTGTATGTATAATGTGTAGAGGCACACAGAGATCCACTTTGCTAGTCTGTGCTTGGAGATTGAGTTGCCTTTAAATCATTCCGCTATTGAGATGAAAAACTGGGAAGTTTTCCTGAATGTTTTGGTTCTATCAAGATAGAATGCCAATGCTCATCTCACATCTAAAGTATCTAATATAGCATGTTGTGTATCAGTAAGAGGCTTTGGGTAGAAAGTGGGTTTCTTTTTATTGTCTGGTTTATATGAAACATCAGTGGTATCTGGGGAAGAAACTTGAGGTGTGGATGGAGGGGAACTTTATCTTTCTGAAAAACTTTGTATGGTGGATGTGCCATAAGTGCTGACAGCTCACTGACATGTCTTGGTGATGTTACTGCAACAAAGAAAGTAACTTGCCTGAACATATGTAGCAAAGAACATATAGCCAAAGGTTTGAAAGGCACCTTTGTAACAGCTTTAAGTATGAGAGTGAGGTCCCATGATGTTGTTGGGGGTCACACATCTGGGTATAGGTTTTGGCTACCAGTCATGAATCTCTTGATGCCTGGGTGTGTGAACACGGTACAATCCTAGAAAGGTTTGTGAAAGGCAGATAGAGCGGCTAGGTGCATCTTGAGGGTGCTAATCCATAGGTTTGTTTCTTTTAATTTCAGTAGATAGTTCAATATTATTGAGATATTGGCTGTAGAAGGATTTATATTTTCCTTTGTGCACCAGATAGTGAATTTATGCCATTTTTGCAGGTAAGTTTTTCTTGTAGCTGGTTTCCTGCTGTTTAGGAGAACATGTCTGACAGCTTCCAAACACTGCGACTCTATGTTATTGATCCAGCAAGGAACCATGCTGTGAGGTGAAGTCTGTCCAGGTGAGTATGTATAGTCTGTCCATTGTTTTGTGACAGGAGGTCCAGAATCATTGGGAAACTGAGTAGTGGACTCTTGGACATTCTCAACAGGTAAGTGAACCAAGTTTGTCTTGGCCATGCTGGAGTTATGAATATGACATTGGCCCTGTCTTGCTTCATTTTGTGAATAGTTCTGGGAATCATTGGGATTGATGAGAAGGCATAGAGAAAGGTTTGATTCCAACTCAGAAGAAATGTGTCTCCCATTAAGTTCTTGCTGATTCCTGCTCTCAAGCAAAAGTTTATGCATTCTTGTTGATGGGAGTGGCAAAGAGATCTTTTTTGGGATAGCCCTGGTGTTGGAAGATTTGGTGAAATACTTTGGTGTTGATTTCCCATTTGTGCTTTTCTTTGAATTTTCTGCTTAAAGTGTTGGCAGTGGTATTTTCATTGCTGGATATGTATATCACTGATAACTGGATGTTGTGTGAGATACACCAGTTCCATAGTTTCATTGCTTCTGTGCAGAGGGAGTGGGAGTAGAAGTGGGTGCCACCATGTCGATTGATATAATACATGCATGCCATATTGTCTATTTGTATCATCACCATTTGCCCTGTTATGCACGGTAAAAGGTAATTGTATATATTTCTGTCTATGTATAATTCTAAGAGATTTATGTGGAGGAACCTCTCATGCATTGACCACTTGCCTTGTGTTGTAAGGTGTTGGAGATGTTCTCCCCAGCCTGTCAATGAAGTATCTGTGGTCAATGGAATAGTTGGAGTTTGGGGATTGAAAGGCATGCCCTGCAGAAGATTATCTCAATGTGCCCACCATGTCAGTGTGTTTTTATGAGCTTTAAAATTGGCAGGATGAGATAGATTGAGTGGTTTGCAATTTGTGGTTAACCACACCCGAAATGGTCGCATATGCAACCTTGCATTTTGGACCACATAAGCGGTTGCCACCATGTGCCCTAAAAGTTGCAGGCATATGCATACTGATATAGTTGGGCAGATCTGAACAGTGTGTACCAAGGCCTTTATGGACTCGAATCTGTCTCCTGGGACATATGGCTTGCCCGTAAGTGTGTGTTTATGAGCTCCTATGAACTGGATCTCTTGTGATGGTAGTAGAATAGATTTTTTGTAGCTTATTTTGAGACTGAGTGAATTGAACAGGCTTTCTGTTATACTGACCACTCAATGAGCTGCCTGATAAGAGTGTGCCTTTTCTAGGCAATCATCCAAATACAGGAAGATTATAATTCCCAGTTTGCAAAGATGTGCAGTAACAACAGCCATTACCTTCGAGAATACCCTTGGGGCAATAGATAGGCCAAAGGGTAGGACTTTGTGCTGGTAAAGTTTGTCCTGAAATGTGAAATGTAGGAATTTCCTGTGGGGAGGATAAATCATAATATGAAAATAAACATCTTTGAGGTTGAGGGAAGCTAACCAGTCCTCTTTTTCTAATGCAGGAAGTTTTGTGGATAGAGTTACCATCTTGAATCTTTGAACTATGATGAATTTGTTCAGTTTTCTGAGATTGGAAATGGGCCTCCATCCCTCTGTTTTCTTCTGGGTAAGAAAATAATGGGAATAGAGCCCTTTCCCCTTTTATGCTCTTAGGACCTCCTCTATGGCTCCAAGTTGAGGGAAATTGGTTATTTCCTTCTGTAGGAGGTGTTTGTGAGTGGAGTCCCTGAAGAAGAATGGGTTAGAGGAATGTGGTTTTGATTTTGATATAACTTATGTCTCCAAGGTGATTTTTAGTTCCATCAGTGAAGGAATGGGTATAGCCTGTTGTGAAAAAAACACTTGGGGTCCAACTGAAAAAAAGTCTGAGATCGCCTGGCCTTTGTGGTGAAAACTCAATAAAAATCTGTGCATTCTTGCAACGCTCTAATAAAATTGTTCAAGAAAAGACATCACAAAGAGACAATAGACTGGAAGGAACTACTGATATCACTCAAGGACTCTGTCCAGCTTGTGACTGGTAAATAAAATGAGTAAAGGATTGGAAACCAAGGAATCAAAATTGGTGTGTGAGAAATTAGTCCTAATTAGTGGACAAAATAACGAAATATTCCACAGTGACATTCTGAGGTACAGTCCAGACTTGTGCGCTGCAACTGTAGGTGTCTTGCAATGTCCTGCTAAAGTAAATCCCACCTGGGCTACTAACAAACAACTTTCAAGCATGCAAGCCACACCCGTAAAATCTGTGTGTAACTACAGCCTGCCAGTTACACTCTGGATCTCACAAGCCTTGGTAATGTTGGAGGATGACCCCAACACAAACCAAGTGCTGGATTTTTCCCCAGAAATGTATGTCTTGTACTGCCTAGCCCTCTTCTGGAGAGTACAAATATATTAGATCTGTTATTCCATTAAGGGAATAATATACCATCTTATTATCTTAAATGGGATTACCCAGACACTTAACTTAAACACACTAGATTAGCTAAAACAATGAAACAAGTTTATTAACTACATAGAGATAGATTTTAAGTGAGTTCAAGCAATGAGGCATAAAAGTCAGAAATAGTTACAAGAAGCATAAAAATAAAACACTTAGTGCCTAACCTAACAAACTATATTAGATTTAAGAAAAATTTCTCACCACGTACTCCAGCAAGTTTACAGACCAAATTCTTCAGGCCAGGACTGCTCCCTGATGTCCAATGGCTGTTTTCTTTTGTCTACTTATGGGCAGAGAATGCAGCATGCAGGAAAAGAGGCATGCATCTAGGGATGTTTTTTCTAAGACTTTCCCCTGCTTTTTAGAGTTCTGGCCCCTCGCCCCCCTTTAGAGACATTTCTAGCTGTGAAATAGCAGCCAAAGAATCTCTATGGAAGCATACACCCTCCAGGATTTTTTCACCTGTTTGAACTTTGTTTTCCTCTCTTGTTTGATACCTCTGCTTAAATGCAAATTAAGCAAGCACATATTCCTTTCTTTATGACAGTCCTGTTTAATGACTTCTTATTGAATAGAGTTGTAGAGTTTGGAATATGTATTATTAACATCATACAGGGTAATATCACAACTTTACGTACTATATTGCAAAGCATATTTTATCAGGAAATAATACTGATCAGCAAATTATGAGCTTTCAAATAATACCTTACAAGGCACACCCTTGTACTAAGATTATTACAATATGAGTAGGGTTTGAATGAAAGGATGTATTCTGTCACATACACCATGGCCTTTTGAGGGGCTTTGAAAGAAATTTTGAAGAGAAAATAGCTTTTGGCCATCACTGCAGCTACAGTGGAACGTTTGTCACTGTGACACCAAACTTGATACTCCACTAGAGACATTTGACCATCTTCTCTGTACTAGCAAGGACCCCAATTTGTTATCTGTGACATCCTAGTCTGTCTTCCCCTCTCTTCTGTGCTCCTTTCTGCCTTGCCTCCTTCCCCCACCCTTTCTCTCTTTCTCTTGCTCAGCTTTTCAACTGCTCCTGAGCTCAGCTTCCATTGTACAACACCAGCTTAGTAAAATGAGATGGCCCATCCAGCTCTGTTAAAAAAAAAAAAAAAAAAAGAACCTGTAAAGGAGAGAGACATGACCAAACCAACCAGATGGTGTCTTTGACTGTAGCCAGCCTGCCAACCAAAAGCATCCATCTCTTACTGACCAGCCATCCTGTATCTAGAGAACATCAACAGTCATATTTCCCCAATCTTTACTATCCTATCTCTTCTCTCCCTTCTGTGTCTGTTTCTTTTGTTTAAAGTATGAGAATAACTGATTCAAAGTTAAACCACAAAACTGACCCTTTCTCCCACCATTAAGGACTTTCTGACTAAATAAAACACTATAACCAACATACACTGTCTCCAAAATGAGACTGTAATAGGTTTTGATTAAGTTTGTTTTGTATAAACAATCAATTCCAGTTCCAGTGCTGTTTACCTCATGTTGATTCTTCTCTTTTTGTGTGTTTCATTCAACACATTTTTAATATTTTGGCATGAATTTTATAGTATTTTGCCATGGTATCAAAACAAGCTAAAGTCTATACCAATGTCCAACCTTGTTTAAACATCTTGTTGTGAAGTTTCAGGATCATGGTATCATCTTTACCTCTGTGCTCCTTATTGTAGATATTAAAATTAGTGACTTCAGAATATTTCCTTGAAATTTATAGAAACAAGAAATACTAAAATAAATAATACCACATAGTTCTTCAATAGCACTTTTTATCAGTAGATCTCAAAGTGCTTTACAAGGGAAAGCACCTTCCTTAGACCTGTTTTACAGCAGAGGGAAACTGAGGCTGAGAAGGGCAGTGACTAGCCTAAGGTCATACAGCGGACCAGCAGCAAAGCTCAAGAGAGAACCAGGTTTCTTGGGTCTCAGTCTGACTCATTATTTACTGATAACTTTATGACACACCTAAAGGGAAGAAATGCATTGGTAACCATTGTTACTGCTGCAACTACCATATATACTCAGGTATAAGCCAATCCATGCACAAGCCGAACGCCCCCAATTCTGAGCCCAGAAGAAGAGGCAAAAATGGGTGACCCATGTATAAGCCAAGGTCCCCTTTTGGCCTTGTCCCCTAACTGTCCCACCCAGTGCTGCTGGCTTCTCCTGGAGTTCCCGACAGCATCCTTAACCCCCAAACCCCTGCTGCTGCTTTTCCCCTGTCATCCCGCTCTCTCCGTTCCTCACTCCTGCCCCACTGCTCTCTCTGTTTCTCCTGCTGCCCCCCTGCTCTGTCCATTGCTCACTCCTGCCCCCCCTGCTCACTGCCGCCTTCTCCATTCCTTGGTGTTGTTCCCCTGTTCCCCAATACCCTTTCCACCCCTTTCCCCATAACCCCCCAATCTCTGCTGCCACTTTTGCCAGCCTCCCAGGCACCACCCCATCAAGTCCCCAGGCCCTGTCGCCACATCCTTAGCGTCCCTGAACCCCACCCCCGAAACCCCCAGGCCCTCCTGCCACTTTCCCTGGACTCCCCAACTCCCTCCCTAGCTCCCGCACACTTCTGCTGCTGTCCCTGGACTCCCCAACTACCAGGCCCTGCCGCTGCTTCCTCGCCTCCCTGAACACCCCCCTCAATGCCCAGGCCAAACCCCCCATGGGCCCTCTTACCTGGCTGCTCCATATGCTGGGGTCCCCTCCTTACTCTAGCCCCAGCCCAGGCTGACTGCCCAAGATGGCCGCCTTGGCCACACTGGGGCTCCAGCCTTTAACACCATCAGTGAAACTGCTGGAGGGGGGCTGTCTACTGCATTTGCCGATGTATAAGCTGAGTGCCTTTTTTTAAGCCAATTTTCAGGCACAAAAATCTTGGCTTATATGTGAGTATATACATTCTTCTTCCCCTTGTATAGATCCATCAGGTAAATGAAAATATATTTCAACAATCAGAGAGATCTCAATGCCTCTTTAAATTTTAGGACATGGCACAATGAACTAAAGCTCTCAAGCCATTCTTTCAGGGATTACAGAGAAGAAACTGCATAAAATCATTGCCAAGAACAGACAGAAGGTAAGAGGTGTAGTATTTTACCATGAGCGTTTCTGCAGAGTCATCCTGTGATTTTTTTTAGGGAACAACTTCTTCCATTCACCTTCCACTGATGTGCAATCTCTTGGGAGGCTGGCGTTTTCCCATATTAGAGTGGCAACTCTGTATGAAAATGGATAATTTGGCATTCAAGAAAGGCAAAGTAAACCAGTGAGATTTAACATATATCTGAGATACACTACACAGACAATTTAAATTAAACAGTAGATAGCCAGTTATCTGAATCACTTGTGTTAAAAACAAATATGTGCTGATAATTTAAAGACAAAGAAGAGTTAATCACTCTGGTGTCTTATTAGATGTGATCATCCACGTGCAGGGGGGGATCTTAAAGAATTTTTATCCCCAAACTGTCCCAGACAGTTCAGGGTAAAAAGGCAACATGTTAGTCTCTATTTTCTTTCCACTGGGCTTCTGACCATAGTAACATCCTGAAAGACAATAGAAATTTTGGAAGAAAACAGAATTTTTTCATTGCCTTGACCGAAAATTTAGAACTAATTACTTTTTTCTTCAATATTATAGAATATCTTGGTGTGACATGATAGGAAGGAAATCTCACTTCCACTCACTTTTATTCCCACTACTCTGCTTCATTTGGTAACAAACAATTTTAAATACTTTCACTGAAAAATCAGGGGAAAATCCTTGGAAATTTATAAAAGAAATGAAAATATTTTCTTTAAGAAAATTCCTGTGAACCTTTTCATCCAAATTTCAACCCACCCTATTTGCCAGTCTAAATCCAATCTTGCGCTAATGCAGTTATTTCAGGGGCTAGTCATAAAAATTTTAAATTTGGGTAAAAATCTCTAATCTGGATATGGTTGTAGTAATTATTGGGTATGTTTTGTTAGCAGAATGAAGGCATCTCTGGGTGATGAATGGGATAGGTGTGAGGAAAAAAATCAGGAGTCAACATTTATAATTGCATATGTAACCTTAGTTTGTGATTTCTGTAGTTTGTAATTGTGTGTGTAATGACTTGTTCTGAATTAAGAAACCTTAATTACAAGTTAACAAAGTTTTTGTGTGGGAATTTTTGTTAAGGTCCTTTTAATTAGCAAGCAAATGACTGTACAGTCATTGGAGGCTTGGGTGGTTATGATAATTGTTTGTGTGCTTGTCATTTTAATTTTTGTAATAGCACCTGGGGCACTCTTGAAAACCGGAATAAACAGATGGATGTTGTTTGTCTTCACAGCTGTGTTAATAGTAGATCTTTATATCTGTATCTTGGCAACAAGAGACAAAAACATAACCAAAAAATCAATAACAGTAGTTTAGAATTTACAGGGGGTAAACAAAAGCAAAAACTGTAGAAGAATCCTAAAAAAAAAAAAAGATAAAAGATAAATAATCAGAGACCCAGGAATTTTTAAGACCGATGTTTTGAGTCTATTCACATTCTTGTATTCTGCCCATTTTTGGTTATCTCCGGTGTTAATATGCTGTGTTTAAAGTTTCCAGTGGTGTTTTTGGATCATTTGTTTGCTTGTTTGTTTTTTTAAAATCAAACAATTAGAGATTCACTTGTAAATACTGCCTTATGCCATAGCCTGTCCCTGTCTGGGCCTCTCAGTCAGGAAGAACATACTGCGAAGTGATGAGTTTCTATTAGGTTTAAAAGCTTAACAAAAGGTCACTGAGCTTTCTCAGAAATGAGTTTTTAATTGCTTGTAACTGGTATAGTCTGGTGGCATCAGCAGAAAACTAGAAGTCAGAAAATTCTTTTTCCCAAATGAGCAGCACAAAGAGGAAGTAATCTAGTCGCAACTGGACAGCAGAGAATTTTCCTCCCAAAAGAAAACAATTAAATGGTATAAAGCTGGTGGAGCCTCTTGCTATGTCTTATCCTGCCACAGCCTTCCAGCCCTATGATTTGATTTGATTCAAAACATGGCTCACAGAGAGAACAGGGGTCATGCCACAGAAGGGAGCATGTGTACAAGGCAAAGCAGAGCAGATCACTTCTAAGATGACATATGGCCCTTTAGAGACTGTGGCCATCTTGAATAACTGAGCAGCCCTCAGGACAGCCTGAGATGAAAGAACTGTAACTGGCTCCCTGGCAGTCTCTCTTAGGGTATGTCCACACATCTCTTTTATTTCAAAATAACACTGGTTATTTCAAAATAAAAGAGATTAGGTCCACACAACGTATTCTTATTTCAAAATGACAGGCTCTGTTATTTCGAAATAAGAGCCGTCATTTCAAAATAGCTTAAACCTCCTTTAAAATGAAACGGCTGTTATTTTGAAATAATGGTTATTTCGAAATAACACTGTTCAGACGTGGTATTTCGAAATACCCATTATTTCAAAATAACACTTTTGCCCTTCTCCTTCCCAGGATGCCTTCTTTTTAACCTATATTGGATGGGGGCATGGCCGAGGGAGGGGGCCATGTTGCCACACCTCCCATGGTGCCCCTCTCCTAAAGCGAAATACCAGGTCCTGAGTTTGGACATGCTATTTCGCTTTGACCTTTTCCCTTAATTCGAATTAACTTATTTTGAAATAAGGACTTTATTTTGAAATAACTTATTTCAAAATAATGATGTACATGTGGACATAGCCTTAATGTTATCCAGGGCTTTTCTTGGTTCAAAAATTATTCTAGCACAACTGAGTTACACAGGTGTAAAATTAGAGTTAGGCCATGATGAATCAGATCTGTTCTCTCCATTTGATATCAGTGAGATGTGAGGCTCTTCAGCAGTTGACAGGATCAGGGATTCAATGTCTGCAAAGCCATTTGAAGGAAAGTGCTAAGTATTTTTTTTTTTACTACCATGGTTTGAGGAACATCCTGAGTTTTATCAGTTCAGTTGTTTAATCTGAGATGGAAACCACTCAAGGGAAAAATGTTTGGTGATTTCATGGAAACAAGTCAGAGGACACAAAGAAACTAACATTAAAGTATGTGTTGAATAATATTTTCTATTCAAAAGACAAGAAACAAAGCAAGACTGCATGCTTTCTTCATACATGTTCTCCAATGTTTCTTCATACATGTTCTCCAATGTTTCATAGTCATATTCAGAAGGATGGACAATATTTTGAGCTACTGCAAAATATGCATAGGTTGACTGAATGACACTTTAAATTCACAGTTCCTTAGAATCTATCATCTGCTGGTTCTGAAACTCTCTGAAATAAGGTGTTTTTTTTCCTTAACCCATTTTTATCCCAAGCACTTCAATTTCGTTATGATTTATTTGACTGTAGTTTTTACAAATTTAAAAAAACATACCTGTGAGACAATATTTAAGGATATTAAAAGATTAGGGGAATTTCACACTGATCTTTACAGCGAATAAAAAACAAGGGATTAAAAATGATAATACAACCCCTGATATAAGCATCAAAAATAAAAAAAAGATCCCTTTGACACATGGAATCTAATTTACAGAAAAAATCAAGAACTGATTAAAGGTCATGTGAGAAGAGAACCTAAGGATTGAACAATTTATCAAAGGTGGCCTTTCTCATATAGCCTAAGCTTCCAAATGGGAAATTAGTAAGTGCAACATAAAAGAAACTGTGCCATCATGTAATTAATGGGACAGAGACATTCTGGTCAAGCATGTCAGGACCTTGCATTTAAGAACTGACTTCAATAAATGCATGAATAATAACTATCAAATTGACATTCCTGTGACTGGTGATCCTGCTGAGGATTTTGATCCACTCTTTTTTCTTTCCCAAATGCCATGACTTTTATCTTAGGTAGTGGTCCACAGCTGAAGAGGAGATTATTGATGTATTATGCAGCATACCTTTCTTGAACTAGAACTGTGAGGAGTTAGCTTGTCACACTATGCTGCACATGAATAAGATTTCAAAAATAATTGTTGGTGACATATCTTTCCAAGGATTTTGAGGAAAAACTAGCTGTTGATTTTTAAAATCCTCTTTATAGGAAAAGTAGCTTACCAGGCATTTGGAAGTTTCCTCTGAAGGTTTGTGTGTCAGTATTGAAGAATGTTAATTGAGATGACATAAAGACTACTTACATTATTTTCATATGACTCATGAAAAAAATCTAATTGACAGTTGGAAAAGTTGCAGAATGAAAAATTTTCTGCCCTAAACACTTCAGTAATTCATTAAACTGAATTCTCCTTCAATTTATATATTTCTCATCTGTAATGCAACCCCCCAAAAATGAGGGTCCAAAAGTAATTGTGTGTCAGCAAGCATGAAATACAAATATATTTAAGGGACAAAGCACAAATTCTGATTAAAGGACACAGAGCAAAGACAAGGTAAACCATGTTAGAATGTTTCAGGAAGCTAAAAATGATGAATGTGGAGAAGCCTGTGGATAAAGTGGCTATTATACCGACCATACTATTATCCGCCTGTGGAGTGCACGATGTGTTACCTATCTTTATAAGTCAAAATATCACCCCTGAAAGCAGCAGTTCTTGGACTGATATGGCAGACCTCAAAACAATCTGCTTGAATGACATCTTTTAAGTATTTTTTTTTTTTTTTACAGGCTTTGAGTCAATATCCCTACTGGTGTTTTGATGTGTTACTGTAGATGTATATTACAACCAGGTTGTGTCTAATGCATAGCATGGCATTTATCATCATTATTATTTGTATATTGGTAGTACTAATAACAATAATACTGTCCTGGAGGGAGACAGTATTTCCTCCATTACAGATCTGAGGACTCATGCATGTTTCCCTGTCATTCCACAAATTAAAATGTGAGTTATTTAAAATGTCTTATTGCACAGTGCTTATTTGCCCTGTATATACACTCCACAGATTCACTCACTATTTATAGGAAGCCACTACCAATTTCTTCCTAAAATGTCTAATAAAGTGGATCTTTAAAACTGATCCCACTTTGTGGATGACCAAGTACAATAGATATTTCTTAGTAGTTTGAGATTTTGTCTTTTTATTGCCCTGATCTTTTTTTTTTTTCCAATCTGGGTTTGATTTGTTAAACTGAGCAAGATGCGCAGTGCCCTGCTGACAGCAACTCATATTTTAGAGTCTAAGACAAGATGATCATAAAATCATAGAACTGGGAGGGACCAGGAGCGGTCACTGAATCCAGTCCTCTGTGTTTATGACAGGACCAAGTAATACCTAGGGATGCTTGGGGGGTAGCATGTGAGAGCAGGATGGGGGTAGGGGGGCAGAGCGGATAGCATGTGAAACCAGGATGAGGGTGAAGAGCGGAGGGGGCAGCCTGTGAGGCTGGGATGGTGGTAGGTGGGCAGCATGTGAGGCCAGAATCAGGGCTGGGGGGCAGCAAAGACAGAGTGTGAGGCTGGGATTGAGGTCAAGGAGGTGGGTGAAGGGAGCAGAATGTGACACCAGGATTGGTGCCAGTACTTTTATTGAGCTATTGAGCAATAACCATATTTTTATGGAGCAATAACCATGCATGTGGTACTGAGAAGTGGATGTAAATGCCTGCCTGGGCTGAGGCCCACACATGCATGAAGGGGGGCCAGAAAATACAGGAAGGGGGCCCAGAGATTAGGAGGATTCCAGGGCCCATCAACTTATACTTTAACCACCATAACTAATTAAGAGAAGGGCTCCTTCAGTGTAGGCACTGATCATACACAAAGTAAAAGAAAACCCTTAGTTTAATGTAAATAAACAAGAATAACAGAGTGAGCAAGAGGGCATTACTATAGAAGCAATGGCACTACTTCAATACCATTATGTGTGTACTGCAATACACTTGCTGAAGGTTGGAAAATATTTGATTATTGTGCATTTCAGAATCGTTTCAGTACACAACATTTATGTTGAGCAAGATTTCCCTGTGATAGGAAGCAGAAGCACCCTCATCCGACTGACCACAAGCTTAATGAGCAGTGCTACACTCAGGGAGTGCCTGTTCTCGGAGAAGGGAAGCTTAAAAAGGTGAAGCAGACCACAGAGGAGAAGAGGAAGTTTACTCAAGACTCATAGAAACTGAAAGGAACCATTAGAGGTCGCAGAGTCCATCCCCCGCACTGATGACAGGACCAAGTGCCACCTTAAACCATCCCTAACAAGTGTTTTTCTAAACTGCTCTTAAATACTTCTAATGATGCAGATTCCACAACTTTCCTAGGCAACATATTCCAGTGATTAATCACCCTGGCAGTTAGGATCTTTTTCCTAATGTCCGACCAAAACCTCTCTTGTAATTTAAATGCATTGCCTCTTGTCCTATTCTCGGCAGTGAAGGACAACAATTTTTCTCCCTCTTCTTCACAACCTTTTAGGTACTTGAAAATTGTTATGTCTCCACTCAGTATCCTCTTTTTCAAACTAAACAAACTCAGCTCTTTCAATCTTCGCCCATAAGTCAAGTGTTCCAGACATTTAATCATTTTTGTTGCAATTCTACAGACTTTCTCCAATTTGTCCATATCTTTCCTGAAATGAGGTGCCCAGAATTGGACAATACTTCAGTTAAGGTCATATCAGCATGGAGTAGAGTGGAAGAATTACTTCTCATGTCTTAGTTAGAAGACTCCTGTTAATACAGATCAAAATGGTGTTTTTTTGCAACAGTTACACTGTTGACTCATATTTATCTTGTGGTTTACTATGACACCCAGGCCCCTTTCTGCAGTACTTCTTGCTAAGAGGAAAGCATGCTGAGGAGCCTAGCTTGAGGCAGTGGTTAGACTTACCCCATCTTGTTTAGCTGACAGAGGCTACAGCCCTGAGGTAGACTGTGGATATCTGCTCTTCATCAGTGCCCTATAGCTGGACATGAGGAGCAGCAGTGGGGACTAGAGATAAGATACTCAGCAAAGACAATGGGATTCAGTTGAACTCTCACAGAGAACAATGAGCTTGCCCAGGAGTGGAAGTTCCAGACAGGATCCAAGGCAAGAGGCATAAAGTGATGATGTACAAATCAGGCTGATAGCTAACCAACTACAATCAGTATGTCTGTGTCTGATGGCAGCCCTGTCAGCACTGCTGGATCAATTCTGAGGGAATCAACTAAATGGCAGTGGAGACCCCCTCACTTGATCCTGAAGTTGACACCACTAATCCAACGCGAACACAAAGAGTAATACTGTGCCAATGGGAGGACATTTCCTATTTGTGCAGCATAGTGGAGATGCTGCAGTAACTAGAAGTTAGGAAATTGATGGGAAGTAGGTAATCTACTCTATATGGCATATTCCAGATGAGTAGCCATGTTAGCTTACATACAGCAAAAACACCTTGAAAACTAACACATTTCTTCGGCATGGGCTGCAACCCATTTCATCAGATGTGTCTGACAAAGTGGGATGCAGCCCACAGAAACTTATGCCCAAAGAAATTTTTTAGTCTTTAAGGTGCCGCAATGCTCTCATTGTTTATTTGATGTAGCACACATATCTCCGGTCAACTGCTGCTGAATTTTACTGGCACAATAGACACGGCCTAAGAAATAAAATAAACTTCTAAAAGAAGAAAAAAACTCTGAAATATGAAAGCTATCAGATAAGTTTCAATTGCAAGCTTGGCTACCCAACATTGCCACTGATCTAAAGAAATCAATCAAGTAAACATGTTTTAGGTGTTGATCTTCCCTCCTTCTAGGGAAACGTCATAACTAAAACTGATCAAAAACAGACAATAATTACTACACAGGTGGTGGAGGGAGGTGAAGCAAGAAAAAATATTAAACCCAAATTCCAGGGTATGTACAGGCTTAAGCAGCCAGTCATCAGTGAAGAGAAACCAGCATGATGCCTGTAAAGAATGAGCCCAATAGCTTCGCATACCATGTGACTGCTTACTCTGTGACTAATGAGGGTTAGTGATATAATGAAACCTCTCTGTGTGAAAACATGCTATTGGGAAGACACCTGTGGACACAGTGTAGGAACTTGAATGTTAAAATGAGCCACTCTTTGACTAAGATCAAGCAGCCAACAGATCAAATAGACTAGAGGAGACTCTTCTCTACTGGCAAAACAGAGAACTCTCGCATGAGTATGGTGGCCCCAGAGAAGGGTATTGTATTAACAAGCTATTCATTTTTTTCTATCTCCTGAAACAATTTAATAGTAAAACCAAAGCAAGAGTAAATTTAATCTTATCCTATTTTTGTAAATGTCCTAAGAATATAATAAAGCTTTTCAGATACATTTTGGAGGGTAGCCAGGCTAGTCTATTTCAGCAACACAAACAAAGAGGTCTCATGACTTTGTTGGGGGCAGAGGTGGAGTATGTATAGATCAAGAGGTGGAAGAAGTGGAACCAGGACTGTAGAAACAGGTTCTGCAAGAGCTGGAAAAGGGACTTCAACCTGGCACATTCTAAATAGATGTGTGCCAGGATCTTCTTCATGCATAAAAGGGGCAGGTGTTAAGGTTGGGGTGAACTGTGCCAGGCACACACCTGTGCTCATGGCTCCATGAACGAGCTGCCAATTGCTGTCTCCAGTGGGCTATGGAATAGTGACTGGTTCACCAGGGTTCTTCACCCACAATGGATGGCCAAAAGTCTTGCCACTTAGTATGAGGTTGGGACATGAAAGTGAAGAAGAGGAGAGGGTGTAGTATGACCATGAACATATGTGCCCTTGGTGCAGTTCAAAAAATAACCAACTGCAACCCAGTTGCAATAGGACTATGTGAACAGTTAAAGGGACTCAGACCTGGATCCTGACTCCAGCTTTTTATTTTAGCAGTGGCTGCAGCAAGTCCCTGGCTGTTCAACACTTCAGTCCACAGTTGCAATTCCAATCGCTCCTTTCTTGCTCCTCTCCTGCATCAGCACCAGTCCTGTTCCATATTTGCTTCTGGTTCCTGATTCCAGCTCTGTCTTCTGAGTCCAACACCAGCCATCTGCTCTGCTCTCTGACCACTCTCAGCCTGGTTCTAATGATTTAGCCATACACTGCCAGCACCCAAGTCTGGCATTGACTACTATGGGATCATGCAGTGATCCTTACTATTCTGTCTCCTCTCCAATATTTATACCAGACCAGCAGGAAAGAGAGAGAGATTACATTTTCCAAAGGGATAGCTGTGTTACTCAGACTCCTTGTTTGAGACTCCTTGGGTTCAAATGCCCACAATATCTTGATAATACACAACTGTGTACCTTGCTCTAGACTGACGCATAGAAGGAATGCTAAATTAAAAAATAAAATCAAAGGTTCAGTTCAGGTAAGGCACCCAGAAGTTGGAAGCTTAATCAAAAGCTACCTGGTCTATAGTTCCACTATTAACAGATCAAGATACCCACAAGAAATCAGTGCCAGCATGAAGAGAAGCTAATTGAAAAACTCAACCCAGTCAAATCTAATATGATATAGATTGGTTGGGGGGAAATACATTTTAAAATTAGCTAGAAGAGTGTCCACCCCCTTCCCCTTTCCATTAATAAGCCCATTAATGAAAATGGAGCAAATACCTTCAGGATTACATTTCACATGTCACTGAACTTGGATGACCAGGCAGTACTAGTAATCCCAATAACTTTATTTTACTTTCAGCTCCTGAATGAAAATGAGACTATAGTGATCCATGCATTTGTCATTTTGTGTATGACTTACACTGGAGGTGTCATTGTCGTTGGAGGACATATATCTGTGCTAGCTCTGAACAAGTCAGCACATTAAAAAATAGCACTTCAGCTGCAGTGCCATGAGTGATGAGAGGGCATAGCCACCTGGTGTGTACCTATGGTCTCAGACGGGGTCGTAATCAGGACAGCTAGCCCCTCCCACTGCTCACGTGACTGCAATTATATTTCTGTTTTTAGAGCATTAGTTCAATCAGCACTAGTGATGGTACATCTGTATTGGAGTTAGAAATTACACCTTCCATCTCCATTGTAGACACAGAGTGAATTACAGTAAGGTAGTCTCCAAGGATATCTGAAATTGAAAATAGTGCAGAGGTTCTAAGCAGTGTGAAATACAGCTGCCCACCTGCACAGTTGAGGAAGCCATGAACATACCAAGTCAATTTTCCACACCTTCTGCTGTTTTCCAACATACTTCCTTTGCCATTTTAAGGTGTCAGTCCTAATACACAAAGCAACAAATGTATCAAGTTTATCTATGACTCACAAGACTGTTCTGTTTTCTATATATCTGTTCTAGTTACTGATAATGACCTCAGGTTACCATACTACCTGAGTGCCTCACAATTGTTAATATATTTATCTTGAAAATCTATTTGGAGTAAGGGAGTACAATTATCCTCATATTACAGTTGGGGAACAGTGATTTAAGGTAACACAGGAAATCTGTGGCAATGAAAGGAACCTAGGTGTCCCAGGTTCCTGGTTAACTCTCTGAAAACTGGACCATCTTTCTGCAGATGGAATAGATGTTTTCCTTTAGAACAACAGAGATAAGAAAGCATGTGAGTTGAAAGCATTTAGCTATGAAATGAGCTTTCAGAGAAGATTCAGACAAATCCATTCTAGCTAACTTTAGGAAATATTGGAAAACCTTATGTCATAAAACTTTTCCACAACACAGCCAGAATGACCTTGATAGATTAAAACCTTTGTGATCATGTAATCTGATCTTCTATGTAACAGATGTTATTCAGGTGGTCATTTAATTTAATCTCCTACCTAATGCAAGTAACTACTCAGTCATTCTTGCATCAAGACCTGTAAACTGGGACTGAACTAGAACATCTCATCCAAGTCTGATTTAAAGACTTCAGGTGATAGAGAATCAACCATCTCATTTGGTTCCAAGGTACCAATGTTCCAACCCAAAATCAAATTATTGGCACAGGGGCTTCTTTTAATGGATTTGAGTAAACAACCTTATATAGTCTAGGAGAAACTATTAGTTTTAATATGGAGGTCTGCAATGCTGTGAGCTTCAAAATCAGAATTAAAATGAAATCACAATTCACAGATAAGTGCTTAGAGTGTTATTTCTACAAATATCAGAAAGCTGTTATTAACAAGCATGTATGGTATATAGACACTTTCTGTTGTTAATAGTAGAATCATAGGGTTGGAAGTGACCCCATGAGGTCATCTAGTCTCACCCATTGCTAAAAGCAGGACCATTCCCACTAAATCATCCCATACAGGGGTCTGTCTGACTAGGCCTTAAATGTTTCCAAAGATCGAGGTTCCACCACTTCCCTAGGTAACCCTTTTGAATGCTTCACCACCCTCCTAATCAGAAAATTTTTCCTAATATCCAACCATGACCACCCCATCTGCAGCTTAAAGCCATGGCTCCTTGTTCAATTCTCTGTTACTACTGAGAACAGCCTAGCTCCCTCATCCTTTGAGCACCCCTTCAAGAAGCTGAAAGTTGCTATCAAATCCCACACCACCAGTCTTCTCTTCTGCAGACTAAATAAGCCTAGTTCCTTCAGTCTGTCCTCATTAGTCATGTACCCCAACCCCTTATTATTTTTGTTTCCCTCTGCTGGAATTTCTAATTTGTCCACATCCCTTCTGTAGTGCAGAGGCCAAAATGATGGGTTATAATGATGGGATAAAATATGAAATTGTACATTGTGAATTATTCATGAGGTATAGTTTGACAAGATTGTATTTTCTCACCATCAAGCTGTTGTTCATGCCGTTTTAAACAGGGATGTCATTTTGCACTAAATTGAAAATTTGGAGGGGAGACTCTCTCTAAAATGAAGCTTGCATGATATATATGTTTAGAAAAATATGCTCCATGCTAAAAGAAACTGAAGCAAGATTATAGATTAGTTCTACTTTCATTTAAGAGGATACAAATTTCACAGAGCAAATTGGAGGGGGGATGGAGAACACAAATCCTTAGAATTCGGTTCTTGAGGGACTTTCACTAAGTATTGAAGTGGCTCATAATGTAAAGAGAAAATCAAATAGGCTTGGACTCCAGCCAAAATGACTAGCCGGCAGCATTTGAAGCATTTTAAAATCATTTTCAAATAGAAACATTTAACAAAATGCAACTTTAGGATTATTTTTCAGCAAGCTGACTCCTAGCTAAAATAAGAGCTGTGTGGCAGGAAAATATTTCATATTCTTTCCTTAGAGACTCTACCTCTCTTCCTTCTGCTCCTGCAACCTTTCTCCCTCAGAAACTCATCTGGCCTGATGAGGATGCTGAAAGAGATTCCTTCCATGTTTTCATAATGAGTATAGGTGTACCTTTCATGGGAGATTTTGAGAAGAGGCATGTTGCTAGAAGGATGATGTTTAGGAAGAGTGGGTAGTTTTCTATTTTTCCACTTTTACTCTTACATCTAATTAGTCACTGCTGTATTCGATGGAGTTTGTTATTATGTCTTCTCTTTGACTGTGTTTTTAAATAATTATAAAGGATGCCTCGAATGTAGAGTAGGTATAAGGCTTTGCTCTTTGGAAACAACTAAACAAACAGATGAAGATACTTACAGAAACAATGTCAAAATGTTGGAATGAGGCTTCCCTTTCTAAAGCCAGGATTTCTAAACATGACAGACTAAATGTTATTGTTAATGATATCAACAGATGTTTAACCTGCTCACCTCTGAGTATCAATATAGCTGGTCCTAGTCAGCCTTGACCAAACCAGTTTGAACCACAGTAACTTAAAATACTTATGGCAAAAAATCTATTTTGATCCAATGGAACATACAAATGTGTGTCAGGCATACATATTAATGCAACAACATATCCAAACAAAGAAGCTATTGCAAAATAAAAGAGTGAATTTAAAGAGCAATGGCTCTACCTAACTAGCACACCATGTGATTACTCTTATTTCCCACAGAGTGCCATTTTGTGATTTAGTTTAATCCACTTCCAAAGAATAAGAGATTCTGGAGCTATTGTGAAATAGCTATTGAAGGTGATTTTCCTGTAGAGAAGAGCTTTAAAAATATTAACTCCTCTCCTGTCAGCTCCCAATAAACCGATACACTGTTGTGTTTGACCATATAAGCACTGCAAAAGTGATTATACCTCCCCAGTGCAGTACTGAGGGCTCGTCTTGAATAAAAATAGTCAAAAGTTTAAAAAGTGAAATAAAACAAACAAACAAAAATCCTTTAATCTCATCCTTTTGAAAAACCTCACAGACCCTCAAGCTATCTCCAAGACTTCTATAGTAGTGTTTGTAAAGAACCAGTAAACAAACAACTCTCTATACAAACTAAATCCTTTTTTATGATAACTATTGCTCCCTGTCATTGGCAGCAGAGGGCATTTGGAAAGTCTGATACTTGAATAAAAGAGCAGAAGAAGCTTCCTGCCTTCAGTGTGAGTTTCTAATTAAAGCAGCCTCCAGAATATCTCGGCGTATCTGATTGCATAGCATGGAATGGCAGTGGTTCTCAAATATTTTCCTAAGGATCCAGTTTAAAAGAATCATTATGGCTGCAACCCAATAATCACATCTTTCAGCAATAAATTCCAGCCTTTCAGTGGCAGCAACAGGTGGCATCACAACCCAGTACCCGTTCTAAGGTGTTTGTAGGTCCAGGAACCCTAACTGCCAGGAAAGACCCCAGATGCCCTCACTGGAAACGCGTTATACAGTAAAGCAGCCTTGAGGATGGTCTAATTTAATACAGGAGATAACCATTGGATAAAGGAACACAAAGGTGTCTTAAAACCACTTATGCAAATGAGCTACACCACAGCATAGGATCTGAGCTCTTTTGTCTTTGAGCTTCCAAAAATTAGCTAGAGCTGCAGTATGTTCCACTTTGTTTCGGGATTACTGGATCAGTTTACTGCTGCACTAACACAATGATTAATATTTTTATGAAAATTAGAGTTGAGATTTAGCAAGGACTCCAGAAACTAGGCTCCACTGGAGAATATTATATAAAATTATACTTATATGAATTGTCTCAACCCATCACTTTGCTGGAATTCTATAAAAATACTGATTCCTAACACTACAGCTTCTCTGAATTTTGTGCACTCTGACTGGATGTCTGATCTGCTAATCACTGTTTGACTATTTCTGAATACCCAGACAGTTATGCATGTTATAGCACTCTGGCTGACATTTGTTATTTCCCAGACTGCAGAGGTTGGTATTATTCTTTTATTTATCTATAACCATACTGTGATGGCACAAATCTCTTTGCTTTGGTCAGTTATTATAATCCCAGTGCTTTGATTTGTTCCTACATTCTGAATTTTTAAACTGTTTATCAACAATAAAGAAGCTGGCTTAGCTTCCGACTCTCTATAGTTGAGGCAGATAAACAACAACATTTACCTAAAAAAATAAATCAGTAAAATACCAAAACACTTTATTCATCCTTAGATACAGAAATTACTTCCCTAAGGAAGAAGCACTGCCAAAGTTCTCATTTTACTAACCAATCAGACATTGGCTTTTTAAGATAACTGAACCGTAATAAATCAATGAATACTGCAGATGTGACAAGGATTGCTTTGCTCTCTAACACTTGTAAATACTCAGGAATATTTGCAAGAGAATACTGGTACATGAAATACTGGTACATGAAATACAATTAGCCCCTTGTGTTTGAGAATCCAATTAGTTGTGTTTAATATATTAACATACTTGGTCTTTTAGTAGCTAATCCAACAAGGAGCTGAGCACCCCTCATTAACTATATTATCTGAGGGAGGAAGGTACTCAGTACCTCTCATGAGGTGACCTCCACTTTTAGGATTTGGTCTTCAGTGAGGCTTAAAGGACTTGACAGCACTGAATACAAAAACTGTCAGTAGCATTAGTGGAATAGAAAGAAGAAACAATTTACTAGTGAATTTATTTATTAATTTTGGCTGCATGGTAAATGAAAAGGAAGGATGAAATAGTTACAGTCACAGCTTGTTTTACTCCAATTTTACACACACCCCATTCTGTTTCATCACTGCAACTGGAAATTAGAGACAGGGAGGAAGCTACCTCTAAATATTTTTTTAACTAAGAAATATAAGTAATTTCATACCTTGAATTTGCCACCAAATTAATATTGCTGAAAGAAATGGGATGTGAGTCTCATCAGTTACACAGGGCATTTTATATGCCGTCTCTTTGCCAGTCATGGCATGGCACTGATTTACTGGTGTCCCAAAATATTTATGAGGAGACAGGATCCTCTTTAACAGATTCTTCATCCACTAAGATAAGCACTGTGCCTACAAATGTCTGCAAAAATGTATGGTCTCCATGGACTCTAAAACGAATGTGCAGGAGAGGAAGCAGCTTTCCACTCACTTCAGATCACAAGATAAAGGTGTTCCACTACATGCCATGAAAGGACGCAAAGAAAATTATTTCAGATTAGCTTTACTAAAGCAAGCAAGAACGTCAATGAAATTTTAAAAAAAAGAGACAACATGCAACATATTTCATCCAGTTCATACCACAACTTAATGCAAATTATAGAAGAAACTTGCCAAAGTCTTTTCTATTAACCCTAGGAAATCTCTGATTGTATCAGTTAGAATTGATGGATTTATTGATGATATCCAAATTGACAAGATTAACAAAATAGTTAAAAGTATTATGAAAATCTTTTTTCAGATGTGGAGTAGTCTGGTATGCATAATGCACCAAATCTGCTAAAAGCTAAAAAAGGAAACATATGAACAGTCATAGTGTGTCAGACCAAAGATTCACCTAGTCTAGCATTCTATCTTCCAACAGTGGCCAATGTCAGATGCTTCAAAGGGAACAAACAGAACAGTATGATCCATTCCCTGCCATCCAATCCTAGTGCCTGGAAGTCAGAAGCTTAGGGTATGTCTTCACTGATGGTGGCAAAATCACCACCATCAGCCCCATTTTCTCAATGTGATTAGCAGTGAGTAGGTACTCACTGCTGCACTCCTGGAAGTTGGCGCTGGAAGTCCTGGCCCCTAGAAGGTATAGGGGAAAGCCATTTGTGGTCAGCTTCCCTAAGTGTGTCCAGGTGACTAAAAGTGCTGACAGTTACGCAGGGCATTTTACATGCCTTGCATATCTGCTGGTCAACTGCCACTGAAAAACTCTGTAATAATAGACTAGGGCTTAGAGCTATCCAGAGCATGGGGTTGCATCCCTGACCATCTCGGCGAATAGCCGTTGATGGACCTATCCTCCATGAACCTATTTTTTAATTGTATTTATAATTTTGGCCTTCACAACATCCATAGCAATGAATTCTGCAGCTTTCACTGGTTCTGTTGACTGTAAACTAGTTCTCAAGAAGTTGATTTAGTTTCTGACTGAAGCTCTGTGTGAATTGTTGATATGGATGTATGATATACTAAGATATTGGTGGAAATGAATCATTATGTGTGCATGTGCATAAGAATGATAAGTTTTTTGAACACATGAGAAGCAAAAGAAACATGAAGAAAAATGTAGGTCCACTACTATGTGGGAAAGGAGCACTAAAAACAGATGATATTAAGAATTCTGAGGTGTTTAATGCCTGTTTGGATAATGTTGACAATATTAATTGTGTTGAATATCTTAACAACAAAGAGGAAGGCATATAAGGAACAGGGAAAGAAATGTTAAAAGGTATTTAGATAGGTTTGATGCATTCAACTAGGCAGGCCTGATGAAATTCATCCAAAGATACATAGAGAACTAGCTGAAGTAATCTTGGAGCCAATAATGATTATCTTTGAGGACTCATGGGGTCTGGGTCTCTCATGAAAAAGAGAACCTGAGAATTACAGAGCAGTCAACCTGACTTTGAGGTCTGGAAAGATACTGGAACAAATTATTATACAATCAGTTTGTAAGCAACTAGAGGATAATAGGGTTATAAGGAATAGCCTATGTGGATCTGTCAAGAACAAATTAAATCAAATCAACCTAATTTCTGTCTATTACAGGGTTACTAATAAGCAGAAACTGCAGATGTAATACATCTTGATTTTTAATAAGGCTTTGACAAAGTCCCTCATGGCAGGCTCATGAGAAAACTACAGAAAGGTGGTCTAGATGAAATTAGGATAAAGTGGGTACACAACTGGGTCAAAAATTATACTCATTGTAGTTATCAATAATTTATTTTCAAAGTTATCTGGTGAAGGGCCACAGCAGTCTGTCCTGGGTCCAGTACTAGTCAATATTTTCATTAATGACTTGGATAATGGAGCGGAGAGTGTGCTTGTAAAATATGCACTGACACCAAAATGGGAGGAGTTGCAAGCACTTTGGAAGACAGAATTAGAATTCAAAATGACCTTGAAAGGTTGAAAAATTGAATTTTTATGGAATATCATTTGTTGATTTCAGACCAAAGAGAAATTGAGAAATGAGAAATTAAAAAAAAAAAAATCAGATGCACAAATACAAAATAACTGACTGAATAGTAGTACTACAGAAATGGATATGAAGATTACAAACTGGTTATAAGACAACAAATATGATGCAGTTGTGAAAAAGGCTAATGTCATTCTGGAATGTATTAAAAGGAGTGTTGCATGTAAGACATGGGAGATGGTTGTCCTGTTCTACTTGGCGCTAGTGAGGAATGCTGTGTCAGCTGAAATACTATGTCCAATTGAGAGCACCACACTTCAGGACAGATGTGGACAAATTGAAGAAAATCCAGAGGAGAACAACAAAAGTGATGAAAGTTTTAGAAAACCTGATCTAAGAGGAAAGATTTTAAAAAGTGGGCACGTTTCTTTTTGACAAAAAAGGTTGGCAGGAGAACAGATGATCTTTGAATATGCTAAGGACTGTTAGAAAGATCAATTGTTCTCCATGTTCACTGAAATTAAGTCAAGAAATAACATGCTTAGTCTGGAGCAAGGGAAACTTAGTTTAGATATTAGGGGAAAAATCTCTCACAAGAATAATTAATAATTAAGTTCTGAAACAGGCTTTCTAGAAAGGGTGTAGAATCACCAGCACTGGAAGCTTTAAAAAAAGAGAACCTGTCAAGGATTAGGGTGACCAGACTTCAGAATTAGGGGTTTTCTCTTATATAGGCAACCTATTACCTCTTACTTCCTCCATCCAAATTTTCACACTTGCTATCTGGTCACCCTATCAGGTAGAGTCTATTTTTTTACATTAGTTATATATATTGGTTATATTATTATTAAATTAATTATATATACTAGTTATAGTATTTATGTAATATATTTATGTTTTATTGGTTATATAATATACTTATCTATATTTGGTCCTTCCTCATTGCTGAGGGCTGGAGTAGATGGTGTCTTGAGTTTCCTTCCAGCTCAGTTCTGTGATTCTATGATTGTAGCATGCAAGGATTAACACAGAACTATTTCCAAGCTTCTGACAAGAGGGTCTAGAAATCAAGTGAAAGAAAGAAGCAGTGACAATGTAGCTTACTCCTTAAATGGTACTGGATTCACTAACTCTGATCTCAGTCAAAAGAAATATTGACATCATATGCATGTTACAGATCAAACAGTGTAAAATACTAAAGGTGTCAAGAATGAGGTAATCAAGCATGTTTTTAGAACAAGGATTTGTCATTAATACACATGTTGAAATATGAGGCCAACTACATTAAGCAACCAACAAGATACTTGCACAATACTCAATTGCATCACTAAGGCATAGATTACGATTTGATCAACACAGTAGTACAGAAAAGTTACAACCCTGTCTTATGTCCCTGAACAAACTACTTGGATTGTAGGTCAAAGCATATATGTAGAGCCCTGCAAATCCATGGATATCCACAGATATCTGCTTTGTATCCGCATCCGCGGATACAACACGGATATCCGTGGACCATTTCTTGCGGATGCAGGTTGGATATGGATCCACTTATTTGCATCTGTGCAGGGCTCTACATATATGTTTAACTGGAGCAAATTAGCTAATACAGGGTGACAAATAGATAAAACTTAGTTCCAATTCTTTGCTCCTGGACCAGTGCAGCTGACCTAGCATGCTGGGAGGGGTGGGTGGCTCTTAGCAATTTTCTGTCAGCTTGTAATAGCAGTAATTAACCCCACACTCAAGCCTCATTGAGCAAGGCAGGTGAACGGAGGAACTTTTGGCACCTTCAGCAACAATTCCTTTGGTGGAATACTCCTGGAACAGCACAGTTACACACCACCCTGGTAACAGAATTTAGCCCAAATGTGCAAACCTTCTGATGCTACCTGTCACATCATGAACTTTGTTCCAAAGCTGAACTAAAGAAGATGATCTTTTAAGCTCTTGTAAAATACACAGTCACTTCAGTGAGACAGTTACAATGAAATTTTTATTGGTTGCACAGGTATTTTGGCAGTGACCCAATGGAAAAAGTAGAATTTGCATTTAATACTATAAGACATTTGGCAGCACTTGACCCACCTGGAGGGCAATTCATGGTGATGGCACTGGAGAACACTCAAGCAGTCTTCTCCAGAGGATCAGTGCTCCACTCTCTTGCCACACCAATTCCTTTCTGAGTCCTCTGTTGGGACCTTAGTCCTCACCTAAGCCCTCAAGATCAACCACTTCCAGGGTATAGTCAAGCTCTCTCTGGCCCTAGTTAAAAGAGTCAGTGGCCTGCAAGCTTGTGGCTATCCTGGCATCTGTGCCACTCCTCGCATCCTGAGGGAGTGGGAGGGACCCAGTTCCACCCACTTTTCTGGGCCCCAGCCCAGGGACCCTAAATGCCTCCACAGAGGGTCTTCACCTTCCTTTGATCACTCTTCGCACAAGTCATCTCCCTGGGCCACTTTCGCTGCAGCTGCCAGTTGCACACAGCTCCTCCCCACACCAGAGTCCACCTGTCATCCAATTCCTGGCTCCTTACCATTGGACTGCTGCGGCAGTCTGTCCCACAGTCTGCACTGCTCAGAATCCCCAGTTGCTGGTCAACTCCCTTTGGTACACCACCCTCAGGGCTCTCCACGGTGCTGACTCATGCAGCCAGCCAGCTAAGAAGAGGACCTTCTCCCTTCAGCTTTCAGGCAGACTCAACTTCAAGACCTGCAGTTCTCTTTTATACTGGGAGCCCTCTGATTGGTTTCCAGTTCCTAGCAGCTCATTGGCTCTCTCTCTCTCTCTCTCTCTCTCACACACACACACACACACACACACACACACACACACACACACACAGACTCTTTAACCCTCCATGTGCCATATCAGGATAACTGCACCTCTACAATTACAACCTAATCAACAGAGCTGAAAATTACTTTTCCATCCTGTGAGACCGTTCAAGATTTCAAAATTTTTCCCATTCTGAACCAGGACAAAATTCAAAATCTCAAATTTTCACCAATTAATAATCTGAAAAAACTTGTGATCAGGTCATTAATGTTTTTCATTTTCTTTGCCTTTTTCACATTTTGACATTTTTAGTGTAAATTAATTACAATTTCTGAACAAAATTGTTTTGAACCAAAACCAGACTGTGTTCTTAAAGTATCAAAATGTGACATTTTTATGAATTCAATTTTTTTTTACAAAAACCTTTCAAATAGAGAAATTCCCTGAAATCAACCCTTTTCTATGAGTAGTTTCACTTATAATGAATTGGTATTTTCCAATTTAAAAATGTTTTGTCAGAAAAATCCCAACCAAGCCTTCTAATACTTTCCCAGAAAAAACCTGGTAAGCACTAAACATATCTTAAATAGATGGCATTGAAGGCCAGAGCTCTTCAATTCCATGTTTTGGTTCAGTCTAATAGCCACAGAGAAGTGATCTACAGTGTGGATTCAAAAGTAAAAAATGTGCCATTATTAAAGAAATTCATAGTAGAATTATTGCATATAAAGAAAAAAACAAATTTACTTCCCTAAAAAGACAGAATTCTTGTTTTGGTAATGTCTAAATTCATGGATTTTAAGATATAACTTTTTAATATTCCTTTCATTTCCATTTAAAATATTCTTTCCTTATTCCTTCTTTCAGAGGAGCACAACAGAGAAAGTGAGATATTGAGGAGAATCACATTCACAATATAAATTTCACAAGTATGCCATTTTTGCAAGAAATCTGAAAAAAAATTGAGCAGGAAATAGACAGAGAGGTATCCCAAAAGAGCTATGCTGAAATGTATCCAGAGCCCCATTAAAGTGAGCACAGATGTGTAACAAGAAGATGCCAGCTACACAAGGTAGCTCAGGTTCTAAGGTTCAATGGGTTCCATAGCCCCAGCACCAGGAGACAAGGTAAAAGGCAAAACCAGAACAATTTTGTTAAACAAACAGACAAGAAAGAAAAGAAAGAGGAAAGCAACAATGCTTATGCCCTTTTGGCAGACAGGAACCCCAGTTAAATGATTGCGGGTGCAGAGCACAGAGAGCAATGACTCATGTCAGCTAACACAGCAGTTGCCCCAAAGAAGGGGGGCCTAAGCACTAGCTTTTATACACTATTCAGTGTACTAAATGGGTTAAAAGGCATGGTGTTTTTCACACTTATTTACAACATTCCTTTGCTCTCATCTTATCTTGTTGGTTTAGAAAGCCTACATGCTGTGCCTCCACTCTGCCAGCCTGCAAGTTGTGTCTATACTCTGTGAAGGCTCAAATGACCCTGATTAAAATTGATGGTGCCAGCTTGTCTCAGCATTAAGTTTTGGTCAGGCTAATTAATGGTCACACCACCTACTAACAGCTCCTCGTGTAACAAATTCTTCCATTGGGCCCTATAGGATGTTCCCAGAAAAGCTCCAGAAAACCAGAAAATCTGTTTTAGGGTTTTAAATGTGTATATTTTGTACATGGGGGGCAGTCAAAAATCTCAATGAATTTCAATGAATTGTATCAGCCTGATGCCCAGTGAAACCATGGGTATATCAAACTCTACAAAAGAATGATGGTTTTGGTTACACAACTTATTTCCATGGAAAAACATTCCAAAATTTCCTTTCTCTGTGGATCATTTGGCAATTAACAGTTCTTATCCAGATTTCAGAGAGTCCACCTGCTGACACCATTCAAAGTAAACAAAATTATTCATTATAATTGCCATGCACCACTGACAGTCTTTACTTTTTATCCTTCAATTTAGATTGAGCTGGCAATTGAGGCAAATGCATAATAAGGAGTAAATATTAGCATTTCTTTCAAGCTAACCAGTACTTAAAGTTTACAGCTGTCCAAACTCTACAACCTTTTGACTCATTTCTAATTAGCTACACATAATGACTCTTAATCCTGCCGTTAATTAACCCTACCTTTAGCTAAAAATGTATTTTGCTTTGATGAGACAGGATTGAATTCTTAGGTTCTTTTTCATCTTTACTCAAAAAAATCCACTTTAAAAATAGACAGCTTATAGCTATAAGATATCTCTTTCCCCTTTCCTCCTCCTTGTTTCTAAGCATAATGATGATATTACCTTGGTGAATTTCCTTAGTGAGAGAAACAGGAGGTTGGTTTTTAGTTGTTCACATTCACATCTAAACTGTGAACTAAAATAGTTCCCAACTTGCTGAAATCAATGACTATATAGTGCCTATTGCAAGCCTCGAAGCATTTTACAGAATCATAAACTACATACAGGAAGTGCTACATTTTCAAACATCTGCACCAAATAACCCAGACTGGAGCTGCGCCAAAACAACAGGGGGGAAACAAAAACAAAAAACAAAACCCACAGTCTCTTCTTAGAAAATACAGTGAGTTTCTGGTCATAAAACTGATATCTTGTGATTTTTAATGTTTCATTTGAGTGACAAGTACTTTTGTGATGGGTATCAAAAATGCCAAAATTGATAGATAGCTCCCTCCTAATCTTATATTTGGATGTTAGCTCAGTTAATTGTTATTTACTATCAGTTTGTAAAGCAGTGGCTGCATCCTCAGAGCTATGTAAGATTTAAAAATAGAGTAACCAACCCCCAAAAGCTTGCAATCTAAAATTCTGAGGAAAAGATCCATCTGTACCTTGTTTTTTAGCTTGGAGATCTTCTAGTCAAATATTGCGTAGGCCTGACTCTACTTAGCTTGCAAGAATTCAGACTATTAAGGCACATAGTAGTATGGCTCAGGCCATCTGATGGTGATCTCTACTTTAATTGTGGGAATTTCTGCAGAAATTAAGGTACAGTACTACAGTGATTCTTTTTGTTCATATGTAGAAGCACAATGATTACATAGCTAGCTTTTGTATATACATAAGGCTTGAAATGTTTCTATTGCATGACTCATCACAAATTCAGTTTCCAAATATGACTAATTTTGCAATTTCACATGGAACAATTTCTAGAGTTAAGTACTTGCTATAATTTCAGATTTCATGCAAATGTTAGGTACTAATGTGTTTGTGTAAACTATTATGACTACGAAAAACAAACATAACGTCCTTTAACTTGAATTTACTATCATATCTCAAATGCTGAAATTCTATAATAATGAGTTGAAAATCATTAGACTACATTAGTTACATTTCAACATGGAGTGCCAGCTATTAAGTGATGCCTCACAGCATCTTCACTATAATACCATTCCCAGAACCACCATCCAGACACTATTTTAAAATGACATTATTGTGGAGGAAAGCCACCAGTTATCACCAGGCATGATTTTTCAGAGGCTCCGAACTCCAGTAGCTCCCGGCTCATGACTATAAGAGTTACTGGTGCTCAACACATCTGAAAAAACCACATTGTTTTTCCACAAACCAAAACTGCATCATTTGAGATGATGGCTGAAAGTTGCTACCCCAAATGCTGTCTTACAGTCAGAAAACAAAAATATCATTAGTGGTTCAGTGAGAGAGAGACAGACAGCTGTGCATCATTCATGTATTGGTAGTATCATAATCCAGAATGCCTAACAGTCTCGCTTAGAAACCTCCTATGAAATTGGAATAAGAAAGATAGCAAAAGACAATCCCCACCCCAGTTTCCTAGGTCAAAAGTCCAAGAAGGCAAAATAAATTAAATAAAACACTAAATGCTTCAGGGGTAATCTGCACTCAAACCTGCTTCTAAGAGCAGTTGTGTAGCTCTGTTATGCTCATGAGAGAGAGCTCTCCTACTGACATAGTAAACCCACCTAAATGACAAGCTCCAAAGGGGCAGCCGTGTTACTCTAGTTCAGTCAAACAAACAAGGAGTCCTGTGGCACTAAAAGAGTAACAAATTTATTTATTTCAAGAGCTTTTGTGAGAGAAAATCCCACTTCATCAGACAGTTTGAAGACAAGAGAACTTACAGAATGGAAGGAAATAAATTCAGGGAAGTGTAAATCATGGGATCAGGTAGACAGATGAATACCACATCAAGGCTTCAAAGAGAAGCTGTGGAGATCTAATTTATTTGTAAATTTGATTGCATTGCTTCAGGGCTTAATAGGAATTTTGGATTTTTCTCTCATTACAACAGGTGATTTGACCTCATCTTCTACTATATGCTGTTCCTCAGTGTTTGAATCTTTACAATGGCTTTGATTTGCTGTTACAGTGTGATCTGATCCCATGACTTACACTTCCCTGCATTTATTTCCTCCCATTCTGTAAGATCCCCCATCTTCAAAGCAGCTGATGAAGTGGGATTTTCTCCCATGAAACCTTATGTAATAAATAAATATGATAGTCTTTAAGTGCCACAGGACTCATTTGTTCCACCTAAATGAGTGACAGAAGCTATGACACCCACCAACATAGCATGGTAAACAGAAGAACTTACACTGGCAAGTCACTCAGGGTGTGTTTGTCACATCCCTGAGCAACAAAAGTGTTGCCAGCATAAGTGTCAGTATAGACAAGCACTTAGAATCAAAGTGTTTGCTAAATTATCCTAATTTGGGACAGAATATGGTCTGCATCCTCACATAACCTGGATAAATAGGTTGATTGTCAATGACACTCCAAAAGACAACTGTAAAGTACCCATCAAGTATAGCATTTCTCACAGACTTTACAGATTTGTTACTTAAGTTTCTTTTCTGGAATAGCAATTTCTGTGGACGCCATGTCACACAAAAATAGAAATTACCTTTCCATCTAGTGTTAGACATTTATCTTTAGTGGGTGTATTTTATTGGCATTCTCTGTTCTCCCATCAAGTATTGCTAAGGAAAAAATATTTATGGATATCAATATTTATAGAAGCCTATATGAAACAGAGAAATCTTTGGAAGATCTTTCAAGATTTTTACAAAGGGGACACTCCTCTCCTATACTTGAAATTACACCATCCCACTGAAGTGCTGTAATCAACCTATATCACAAAATGACTCTCTGCGATTGCATTTCGCCTAACTGTGTAGCTGTTTTCATTGTTTATCCTTTTAATTTACAATCATTGGTGATTTCCTGCTTTGTTTTTTTTCCCCTCTAATCTGCTACTTCTGTGTTTCAAAGAACATTGTAAACACATTCATTAAACTAAGGTATTAGGTGAAATAGCTTGTGTGTTCATCCTCTGAATGGTCCTCCTTGTAGCTAGCCTTTATTGGGAACTGTTTCACCTTTGAAAGTGCTTCAATGATTACTGACAGATAAAGCATATTTATTGTTAATGTTGATATGTGTTTTGGTTTGGGAAGGAAACTTGTTGATTTTAATAGACAATTCCAGTGAATATTTTGTCATAATTCAGTTTAATTTGCAAAGGTGTTATTCATGCTAAAGGCAGAGAATTGCTTTTGCTGTTCTACTCTTTAGAAGTACCTTTTATCACAAGTCAGCATGTAGAAATGAACAAAACATTTTTTTAACTACACATTACAAACCAATCTGTTTTTAAGCACATTTTGGATCTTCAGGCATTCCTGATGGACCCTTTCCAATTTCCTTCACCAAGACCTGCCCCAGATTCTGTGGAGTTTGTATGATAACAGCACAAGTGGAGCTAGTCATAACCACGGCAACTGGTACCGCAGCTTCCATCTAAAGGGAAGATGATGCTTTGTTTGGTAGACGCCAAAGGAGATTGGAAATTGAGTGGGGGAGGGGGCAGCACTTGTCTTGTCTCTGCCTCATTAAGTTTATTCACACATAAAAAGTATGAAGTTCTTAACACAAATTTAATAAATATAAATATTGAATAAATACTGTAAGAAGTCTTCAATTTAAAAATATAATTAGTGATCTGGAGGTTGGGGTGGATTGCACCTTCAGCCCATTTGTGGATGACAGTAAGTGGTAGATACCCTGGGGCAGACATGTAGACTTCTGCAGCATGGGACCCACCAGACAAGCAACTCCTGGTGATGATGTGGGGAATAGCTCAAGTAGTTCATACTCTGGTGGTCGGTGCTTGGTCTCTCTCATTTTTGCAGTCTATCCCTTCAGGACCTCAGCTCTCTGGCCAAATGCTCTGAATTCCCCCCTTCCAGCGGGGGGGAGGGGTAGGGGTAGGGGGAATCAATCAAATTCAGCCCAGCCCACTGGTGTTCATCTGTCCATATTCCCGCTCTCTTGCAGTCTGTTGCAGGACTTCAGCCCTCCAGCCAAGTCTTCAGTTCCCCAGTTCTGGGCTATAGTCCAATTCCAGCTATCCCACTTGTATTAGTGGGCCCTACTCTGCACCACTTACCTGCAGTTCCCTACCCACTGGCGATTTGGCGGAAGTGAGCGGGACCCAGACCACCCACTTCTCTAAGCCCCAGCCCAGGGACCCTATGCACTCCATTGAACACGACTTCAATCTCCTCAGTTCTCTTCAACTTACGCCCTCACCAAGTTCTCATCCACATCTCCCCCAGGTACTGCAATTCTTATATCAAGGCTGATTCTTGGCAGAGCCCCTGGGAATTATCGAGGGTCCTGTCTTTCACAGATCAGCTCAGCACAACCTGCTCCCTCCTAGGCAAACTTTACAGAGCAAAAGCTGCAGCCCTAGCTTTATACAGCCTGCTCAGCCCTGACTGGCCCTGCAGCCCTCTGTTCACCTGGGCTACCACCCTGCAGACACATTGGCTGTGTCCACATGAGAGTTTTATTTTGAAACAACAGCCGCTGTTTCAAAATAAAACTTGACAGGTCAAAATGATGTTTCCTCATTTTGAAATAAGAACCTCCCTTATTTTGAAATAAGGAAAATCATTTTGATACAATAAAACCTAGTTTGTATCAAAATGAGGGTTATTTCAAAACTGTGGCTTCCACAAGGCCAGCAGGTGCCCCCAAGCCCCAGCGGAGGGCTGAGCCAGTGTCTAGGCTGCAGGGCAGAGCCGGTGGCTGCAGGTCCTGGTTGCCCCGCAGCCGCCCCAATCTGGGGCAGGCGAGCAGAGCCAGGAGCCACAGCCCCCCCGGCTGCTGGCAAGCCCCCTTGCCCAGCCAGCTAGCTGGGGGACCTGCCCCTCCCTCCCTGGGTGCTTTTTCCCCTGCCTGGCTCTCCAGGTGAGAGCCAGGCAGGGGATTGCATGGCAACATGGCCCTTCTAGGGGGCTATGCTATTTCGATTGGAGGGGCTTGCCTTATTTTGAATTAATTTTTGTTTTAAATTTGAAATAAGTTATTTCAAAATAAGCCTTTTATTTCAAAATTAGTCATTTCAAAATGACATTTCAAAAGAATACTTTGCATGTGGACATAGCCATTGGCTACCAGCCTGCAGAGCTTTTAACCCCTCCCTGGCTGGAGCTGGGAAACTACCCTTCTACAGTTGGTTTAGGATAAAATAAATGCTGTAATAAGTGTTAATATAAAAATGTAATTAATGGATTGCACCCTTAGCCTGTCTGCAGATGACACTAAAGTGGCAGGAGAGTTAGACAGTCTGGACAATTGGCTTAGAATAGTGTGTGACCTAGGCAAATTGATGGATTGTGCCAAAAGAAATCTGATGAGGTTCAAAAAGGACAAGTGCAGAGTTCTGCACTTTTGATGGAAGAATCCCATGCAGTGCTACAGACTGCAGACTGGCCAGCGAGGTGGCAACTCGGCAGAAAAGCTCCATTGCAACTCCCAGGTCAAGAAGCAGGAGATGAGTCAATAGTGTGCCACAGGACTCCTTGTTTGTTTTGCTGAACTAGACTAACATAGCTATCCCTCTGGAACTTGTCAACAGTGTGTCCTTATTCTCAAGAAGGTTAAGGACCTAGTAAACTGCATTACTGGGAACACTGCCAGCAGATCAAGGGAAATGATTATTTCCCCTCTACTTGGTATTGGTGAGGACATATCCGGAGTGTTGTGTCCGATTTTGAACCCTCTACTATAGAAAGAATGTGAACACACTGGAGAAAGAACAGCAGATGGCAACAAAAATGATCAAGGGTCTGAAGCACATGACTTATAAGGAGAGACTGAAAAAACTAGACTTTAGTCTGTGAAGAGAAGATTGAGGGGTGATATGATAACAGTCTTTAACTATCATGAAAAGGGATTCCAGGAAGGATGGAACAAGGCTGTTCTTAGTGGTAGTTGATGACAGGAGTAAGAGGAATGGTCTCAAGTTGCAGTGGGGGAGTGTAGGTTAGTTATTTGGAAAAACTTTTTCATCAGGAGGGTAGTAAAGCATTGGAATAGGTTAGATGGAATCACCATCCTTAGAGGTTTTTAAGATACAGCTTGATAAAGCCCTGACGTGGATGATTCAGTTGGGGTTCGTCTGGAGTTCCCTTACCTTCAACCCTAATCTTATATGATTCTATGATAAAATAGAGGGTAACTCCTTAGTTACAGTGTGCCCCAAAATGGGTTATTAACAATACTTTGATCATATACATCAAACAGTAACTAGTATGTATAACGATTTTAAAGGGTTACGCATACTTTTTTTAAAAGATAAAACGACGCTCGCAAAAAACTTCAAACCTTGCTAACCTATCTAATAACTGTCATTGTAAATGTTGTACCGAGACAGTGCTACATAGCACCCTTTCAGGTATTTCTGCAATTTTATTTAAGACCTGGACTAGATCACTGGAAGGAAGATTTACTTAAAAGGATTTAAAAGGAGTAGGTCCAATAAAAGATATTACCACACCCACCTTGTTTTTCTAATTGTAACCATTGTTTCACAATACACTTACTCCCTCTCTCCATCCTTGGGAAGATTTTGCTAGAATGTTACTGAATCAATCTGCCTTCTCTTGCAGAGGAAGTACTCCCAGTGTTTCAAGTTGATTCAGACCAACATGCTATACACAGCTAGGGAGATACAAGGATAATGACAGGAAACAACATCAGGAGCTGTATATGGTCTTTATCGATTGGACCAAAGTCTTCAGTTATGTCAGTTGTGAGGCTCTGTGGAAACTCATCTCGAAGTTTGGTTACCCAAGGAAATTTATCATGATTGTAAGACTCCTCCAGCACCAGATAACTGCCTCCCTGCTGTGCAGTGGCTCTACTTCCGAGTCTTTTGCCCAACTGGTGTAATGCAAAGTTGTGTACTTGCACCTACTCTCTTCTCCATTTTCCTGAGCAATTATGAAAATGCTAATCGAAGACCATTTGCTCCAGGGCATTGGCATTCAATGCTGGACCAATGCAGCTCTAATCTCTTTTGCCTCCATGCCAGAAGTAAAGTAACATCAATGATAATAACTGAACTTTCAGTAAACAGATGACTGTGCTCTAATTGCACACTCATTGGGAGATTTATAAACATCCCTTAATTACTTCTCTGAAGTTTACAAAAGCCTAGGGATAACTCTGAACATTGGCAAAAACAAAAGTCTGCCACCAGCCAGCTCCTGGTCAATCAGCAGACCAAGCAATGAAGATCCACACTGATAGATGGAAACTGGAAAATGTAGAACACTTTGCCTGCCTTGGTAGTCATCTCTCACAGAAGGCAAATACAGGCATCAAAATTCATCACAGAATCTCCTGTGCCAGTCTTGATTTTAGCAGACTGTCTCACCCACTTTTCAATAACCATGATATTAGAACACATGCTAAACTCTTAGTTTAGAAAGAGGAGGTAACTCCAACTCCCCTCTATGGCTACGAGACTTGGGTAACCTACAGAAAACACGTGAAAAACCCAGAGCACTGGCACCAGCACTTTCTCTGGAAGATCCTCAACATAAAGTGGGAGAATTGCTGCACTAACATTGGTGTCCTCATGAAGGCCAGCATCTCCAGTGTTGAGGCCCTGATTATTCAGCACCAACTGAAGTGGAGCGGGCACTTTGGCTATGTCTACACTACAAAAGTTAGTTCAAATTAACAAGTCAAACTAATAAGTTTGACGTAAACCCGACCTTAGTAAGTCAAATTAACAAAGTGTACTAGTTCAACTTAAGTGTTAAGCCAAATTAGACCATTTTGTTAATTCGAACTAACTGCCCTAATCTGAATTTACTTAGTTTGAATTAAGGCTTAATCCTGGTCTACACTGCTCTTAGTTCGAACTAAGAATCGAACTAAGGGCTGAATTTGAACTAAATGCAGATGTTACTAATTTGAACTAAGATTTCGTTAGTTTGAATTAAGAAATTCCTTAATTTGAACTAGTGAAAGTCTATGGTGGACTGGGACAAAGTTAGTTTGAATTAAGGTTGCTTAATTTGAACTAACTTGCCAGTGTAGACACACCCTTTGTGTGTATGTCTGACGCACACCTACAAGAACAATTGCTGTATGCCCAATTCACCGAAAAAGAAAGGAAATGGGGAGGTCAGAAGAAACATTTGAAAGGCACCCTCAGGACAAACATCAAGAAATGGGGCACTGACATCATGCACTGGGAGACAGTAGCAAAAACAGGACAAACTGAGGAAGACTTGTCAGAGAAGAAACGCTCCACTTTTAAAGAAAATTGCCTTCCCTTGGAAAAGAAAGAATAGACAACTGTCTTGTAGCAGTTGTGGCCCCATGCTACCATCCACAGTGTATTCCAATGAGTCTGAGACTCAAGGATTAGACTTATCAGTCACCAAAGGACCAGCATTAAACAAAATATGTGAAAGAGATCATTCTCGCCCTTCAAGGGATAGCCAGTGATCATCATGTGCTTTATTTAAATCTCTACTTTAAAAGCTGGTTCTGATTTCTCCAATTCATCCATTTGGTTTCCATCAATAGTAACTAAGAGTGCAAATTGCAACAAGTTTCAGATCTGTTTCTCTTCACAGCAGTTGTCAGAAAGTGTTCTGAATTTCTTACTTTGTTCGTTAATTGCTCCAGTGAATTATAGGGTATGTCCACACAGGCTTCTTATTTTGAAAAAACAGAGGTTGTTTCAAAAGAAGAAGTGGCGTGTCCACATGACGCACCATTATTTCGAAACCATTACACCTCGCATCTAATCGAAATAGCCGTTGTTTCGGAACAACCGTTTCGAAACAACGGCATTCAGACCCGTTGTTTCGAAACAACACCATTGTTTCAAAACAACTATTTCGAAACAACGTCTGAACGGCCTTGTTTTGAAACAACCGTTTCGAAACAATGGCTATTTCGAAAGCAGGCTTTCCCTTAATTCGAATTAACAAACTGTTAATTTGAATTAACTTATTTCAAAATAAGGACTTTATTTCAAAATAACTCATTTCGAAATGGGTTATGTCGAAATAATGATGTATGTGTGGACATAGCCATAGAGTCATATGGCATCCCCAAGACAGACTATATGCTGGACCAGGCTAAGATATGGCAACATGGTATTGTAAAGTTTTTCAAAATTTGAAATTTATTTCTGTTTTAAAGGCTTCAAAATGGGCCAGTTTTCTGATTTTATGTATTTTTTTAAAAAATGTGACAAATTCTTGCAGTAACAAAATCCTTTTTGAAACTTTCCATTGACCAGAAACATTTTATTAACAAAATTAAAAAAATGGTTAAAATTTTCATTTAAAATATGGGAAGATTGAAACAACAACAAAGAAAAGGCGAGTTTCTATAATATTGATTTTTTTTCATTTAAAGTTTAATTTTTGAAAAATAGCAATTTTTTTCAAGTGAGAAATTTCAACCACCTCTAACATATACCTACAGTTCCTATAATGTCAGAGAATATGCCTTTTTGTTCCCAGGTCTTGCAATGAAGTGTCAAGTATGGAATAGACTTGTGGATTCTTTCTTTGACTGTACAGCATCCCAGCCTTCAGACTCAATTTAGAATGGGAGTTTATGCTAATTTTAGCTAGAACCTAGATATAATTGATTATGAAGCCATTTATACAGCCACATAATTAGGGCCTTACCAAATTCATGCTCCATTCTAATCAATTTCACAGCCACTGGATTTGAAAATTAGTCAATTTCATATTTTCAGATGTTTTTGTGTGAACTTTTACAGAGGTGTAACCATGGGGGTCCCAACCCAAAAGGGGATGAGGGAGGGTGCGTGTGTTGCAAATTTGTTGTAGCAAGAATCACAGGATTCCCACCCTCACATCTATGCAGCCTTCATAGCAGACTTTCCAGCAGCCAAAGGAGGCTCCCAAAGGTGGTGCTGGGATGGATCCATCTGGAGGCTTCTACCTGCCAGTTCCAGCCAATAGTAGATTAATGCAAGGGCCCACAGGCCCCAGCCAAGTTAGGGTTTTAGGAGCTCAGAAAAAAGAAAGATCTGCAAGGGCAAAAGTTACAAGTCCCAGCAGGACTACAAAGGCGGAAGTCACAAACCTGGGTACCCCAAGCCCTGCCAGAAACCACAGGGGGAGAAGCCCCAAACCCAGGCACCCTGAGCTGCAGCAGAAGCAATGGCGATGAAGCCCCAAGCCTCGGTGTCCTGAGACATGGCAAAAGCTGCAGGGTGGAAGCCCCAAACCTGACTCACATGCTGGCTTGGGAGGGATAAGATTTGCTATTCTCCTGCACAGCTATTCTTGGGAGGATATCAGTAGTGGATCTGATACCTCCATGGAAAGCAGCCATGCGAAGGAAGAGCAAGTACTGTCACTTCCTGGCTTGGCTGGAACTTGCAGTTACTACACCGGGCTGGGGCATTCCCAGCAGGACAGAGGAGGTGTGAGTAACCTCACCCTCCAGCAACCTCCTCCAGCTGTAGGAAGTTCTGGATGGCCTGGTCCTGGAGCTTCCTACAGCAGAGGGAGGTAACTGATGGTGGACCTGTCCCTCAGCTGTCCAGCCAGGACGAGCACCTAGGAGCTTCAAGCTAGGGGGATACCATCTGCATGGGGGAAGTAGATTTCATGGGGCAGAAATTATTTCATGGTCCATGATATGTTTTTACAACCCATGATGGTGGTACATCCCTACACATAGTTAATCTTTTTGCCAATAATATATACAAATCAACTTGCACCATAACAATTTTTGATAAATTCCTCAGCTTCTCCTAATACAGCTTTTCTTTCTCTCTCAATTTCTGTATGTTTTTCAGAAAAGCAACAGCAAGGGGTTTCCAGTATCTGCTTCCACACTGCTTTCTTTAAAAATGCCACCACACAACAGCAATAGGTGGGGGGAATTTGCTGTGCCTGGCAGTAAAATGAAGAAACTCGAAGAGACAAGGAAAAGTGGCACATGCTAGGTAGCTGCTTCCCCTGAAAGTCTCTGGCAGCCACTGGCCAGCTGGAAGGGAGGGTTGCTGACTGGCCAGCATTTCCTAACTCCCAGGATGTAAGTGAGATCAAGGGGCATATGAAGTCTCTTTTGACTCTGTTCCAGCAAACCTCACCACCCCCACTCATTCCAACTAGGAAATGGAAACTAGTCTGACTGTTGCTTTGGGTCTAGCTGATTGCCTGTTTAGGGGATCAGGAAGGAATCTTTTCTCCCATGCATCATTTAGCAGAGGGCTTGGAGGGGCTTCTGCTTTCTTTTTTCTTTCCTCACAGCACTTTCAACTCACAGTGAATTAAGTAAAAACACTTTTAGTACTTAACTGAAGCAGTAAGTGGGCTTGTTTATTTGTTTCAACTTGCAGCTGGTTTCCAGTGTGGTTAAAAGAATAAAATGAATATTTTCCAGATGTAATAATGCTGGGATTTTGGTGATGGATCATGGGTTCAAGAGATAGGTTAAGGCTTTGTGGTCCTCATGAGCCAAGTTCCCCATGCTACTGTTCTTTCTTTCTCATGGAGAGGTGGGTGCTACGACTAAAAGAGAGCTGAGATGTGCAGGGTTAATTGAGAAGACCCTGCATTATATTTTATGTGGTAAGGACCTCTGTAAGCCCTGCACCAGAACCAATTAAAGTCCCAGTATAGGGGAGTATGGTGATGGATAGGAAGTGCCCCTCTCTCTGCTTAAGTTAAATAAAAGCTGTGCTCTTCTGCTTACTTCCATGCATCTGTCTGTCCTTATTTTGCTCCTAGGTTCACATCAAAGGTCTGCATACCAGACCTTCTCGAAGTGTCTAGTGGGAAACAAATGAAACACATGCTGTCAAGGGCATAGAATCTACTCTCCAGGGCTTTTAAACTATGCAGAAACTGAGGTTCACTCAAGCAGACAATGATTTATATATGACATCCAGTCTTTCATTTTTTTGCCCAGCTCCTAAGCTGTGCAATTCTGAGAGATGTAAGTCTCTCAGTCCCGTAAAATACTCTTGTTCCTGTAAGTTTTAGGAGTTGTGCAGTTGGGTAAATCATCTAACATGGGGAGCTCCTATTCTCTGTAGAAATGTCACTCTACTGTGACAGGTCCCCTTTGAAACTTATCGCTCTACTGTGCTGCTCTGGATGGCTGTGTCTACACTACAGGTGTAAGTCAACTTAAACAAAGTCCTAGCCACACTGAGAAGGTATTAAGTCAACTTAAGTATTTGCTTAAGTTGACTTAATAACTCTCACTTAAAAAGTCAACTCAGCAGTTAAGTTAACTTTATTATGTTGACTTAAGCCAATGTTGACCAAGAGTTGGCTTAAGTCAACTTAATGGGCCTCCTAGCCATCTGAAATACGGGATCAGCGGCTGGGAAGAAGGGACACAGCAGGGATCCGGGCTGGGGGCGAAGGGAGACATGACAGGGATCGGGGCTGGGGAGAAAAGGGAGACGTGGTGGTGATTGGGGCTGGGGAGAAAAGGGAGATGCGGGGGGGGGATTGGGGCTCAGGGGAAAAGGGACATGGCAGGGACTGGGAGCTGGGGGGAAAGGGGACTCATTGGAGATCCAGGTTGGGGGGAAAAAGGGACACATCAGGGATCTGAACACAGGGCTGACTTCTGCAATCTGCTTCGTCAACACCAATCTCATTAATTGATCTGCTTTAGCTGTGAGATTTCCTCCTGACTGGAGCAGACACCTTTCTCCCCAGCGCTAGGACATTTACACACCAACATGCCAGAGAGCCACCATGGATCATTTTCACTTTCAGGAAACCAAGGCTGGGGTCAGCGCTGACTCTTTTCAAAGCAATTAAGGAGGAAAACCCCATGTTTGGGGAAGCAACATTTTCTTCTGGCTGTGAACCAAGGTTTACACTAAGGATCTGTCAGGGTGGGGTTCAGTACAATGGGAAGTCTGCTGTATTCAGGGCATACTTGGAGTCTCTCACTATGCTCGTGAGCAGGATTTGCAGCCCTGAAACAATCCACCTGGATGGTTGGGTTTAGCTTCCTACACAGCAATGTAGGGCTGCTGGAGTGACCGAGCCGACGGCTCCTGTTCCCCAAAGACTTCCTATCGGCCAGGGGCATTGGCCATGAGGGGATGTGCAACCAGCTGGCTGATATCACTTAACAGCCTGGGGGTTCCTGTCCCCCACAAAGAACCTCAGGAGTTGTGTGGGGGAGACTAAGAAGACCAGAGCAGTTTTAGCTGGTCTTTTAATATGCTAATTATAAGATTTGCTTTGTGCTCGATTTTTTTTTAAATGCATCTACTAGTTCCAGAGAGGTAGAGGAGGATGAGCTCCACTGTCATTTTTCATATCAAAATACTGCCCCCACCACCACCCATGCCCATGAATGGCTGAACCCCTAGGGGTCTACTGTCAGTTGCTATTTCTTTTAGATCAGATTAGATTGTGTGAAAGCAGGATTAAATCATGTATATGGATTCTTTTCCCATGACAGCGGGCGATTTGACTTCACCTTCCTCTATGTGCTGTTTCCCCGTGTTTGAACTGCTGTGCCCTGCCCGTGTGCTGGCAGTTGCCCTGTGGCACCTGGTCCAGAGTTGGAGGAGTCTGGGCAATGCATGGAGGGTGTGGAGTGCTGTGCTAGCACATCACTCTGCTACATCAGGCTCCCTGACCTCCCTCAGCTCCCTATTGCTACACATAATATGGAAGGTGATGTGGTCACTCACTTTCTGTAGTAAAGGAGTGGCTGGGAGAGAGGGGCACTTCCGCTGTGGTGCACTGTGAGCCAACTACCCACAATGCACCACTCCTAAGGCAACTTAGCAGTTCCCAGTGTGGACGTGAGCAGTCTCCTGGCATTTTGAGTGTGGACAATCTAAGCCAGCTTAATAAAGTCTACTTTAAGGTGGTTTAGAGTAGACCTTATTAAGCTGGCTTAATAAAGCCCTGTAGTGTAGACATAGCCGATGGCAGTTGATGTCTCCCATTAACTATGCTTGCTTCCCCCCACAAAGTGCTTCGGCCTATCTTGTCTCACGGTGACTCTAGAAGCCCCCTATTTTCTCAGTCCACGCCTTGGTTCCAAAAATCTGTCCTCCTGCAAAGCACCCACATTTTCCAAACTTGTTATTTCTCTGCTATCATCCAAAATAATAATGAACATTTTATATCATCTCACTTTGATGTGAATTTTCAGAATGTTTTCAGTGAAAGTGAAGGTTTTGCATTATTTGTAAGCAGTCTGTATTGCCACATAAGTCTAGGGCAGCTCTGTTGCATAAATTGGGAGACCATGCCATGTAATTTAGTTCCAATGTCTTCTGCATTACACAGAGCCTTGATGTCACTTGATTAACATCCTGGGATTAGAATATTTACTCAGCAGCCTGACAAGGCAGACAAGATCCTGATGAATGAGAGTTACCAAGTAGGAAGTTAGCTCCTGCTAATGATTTACAAAAGTGGAAGCTCAGTCAATTATATGCCAAGTACACAGTTACTGATATTTTTAAATCAATGTCATTTCCCAGAAACTGCTTCAATATATGTGGCATGTCTTTGACCCTGACTTCCTTTGACATGGGATGCTGAGAGAGGGGTATGCTTTCAATGCCAAGGAGTGATTTAGCTGCTTGACTGCCATTAAGTGAAGGGAAGTGTTAAACAGATAAAAAGCAATGCTTTGAAAACTTACCCTACAACGTCCTTTATATAGATACAGCTATTGAGTTTTCTGACAATGTACATCAGTAAAGTCAGTCTGCAGCTACTATGACACTTGCTTTTCTTGTTGATTTGCTTGTTGACCATATATGATTTCAACACTTCAGTCCGCACAGCTGACAGATGTGACAAAGTAATCTCATTGAATGCATTATATACGTCAATCTTCCCCTTTCCATCTTACTCAGCATTAATTGTTACAATTCTACATTCCCTTAACATTGTAAACATCTGCAAAAGGCTTTTCCATTCTGACAAATGTCCAGTGCTTAGCAGAAGAAAATATTTTCTCTGAAATAAAAAGGGGAAAACATAGCAAGTACCTACCAGCTGGAAGACAGAAAGATTCAGGGAGCAGATTTCAGTTGCAAGAAGGCTAAATTAGAGCTGCAGCTGCTGATGCTACCATATTTAAAGGGCTAGTCACAGAAAATATTGCTAAACAAAAGTTCCCTAGAAAGGATAACTCTCCAATGAAGGAGTTATTGGATACCAGAAAGGATAGCAAATGTCCTATTAAAGTGAATCAGGGGAAAGGGAAGGAAGAACAAATAAATGATACTTCTGGATAGGTCAGTGTTTCTTTACAGAAAAAGAGAAAGTGGGAAGAAAATTACTCAGACCTGAAAATGCCTTACAAGCACTAGAATACACCAAGGGAAGTGTACAGATGCACTATCCAGGGAGAGGTTTGAAGCAGAATTATTACTGGAGCTGTAGGGTATGTAAAGGAAGCTCACCTCACTACTATTCTCTTGGGTGCACCAGACCCACTCTGTTGGTTGATTTTTGACAAGCATGGGATTACAACATCACCATCTCCCTGCTTTGTTTGTGGAGTCTTGAACCCCTCAGTAAACTAGGAGAAAGCAGTCTCTGCACTGAAGATCACATCAGTATACTGTGTTACAGAATCTAGTACTGACCTGTTGGACTTCATAACAATCTACAAGAATTAACAATTTATTAAAGTATTAATCATTAGCCCTTTATAAATTGCTGATAAACTGAACCTGAATATAAATTAAAAGCAATCATAAGTAGCCCATGAATGTGTTTGGTACTTGAAGCCAGGGGCATGTGGTATCTTTGAACATCTCAAAATCCTTGGTTAGTGTAATCTATCTGCCTGGGTGTTGTAATAATTCCAAAGAGATTTTATAGATTTTTTTTTTAATTTTTGTAAACATTTTAATGTAAATATTTAAATTTGTATCTTGAATTGTTAGATAACTAAGTAACTAGGCACACTGATTACTAAAAATGAATTAAGCATGGCTTAGGTAATGTGGATTTTTCATTGAAAAGGAGTGCTTCAGCTTTGTCTCTTGATTTCTGTTTCTCAATATAAAAGCTATGGTGTAGGAGATGAGTATTGATTGTTGATAAAGTCTTGACCGGAGATATAACTTCAAAGAAAAACTAGATTCTTTATAGAAGAATTAGATGGAAATATTAAGTACAATTTTCTAGGGCAGACCCAAAATTCAGGCAGTAAAACAGTTAAGACATGACTTCAAGATTCATATTATATTACATTGAAATAGTTATGTTAAAAGAATGGTAAGGTTGTATAGTTAAGCACTCAGGCCATTTTTTTTTAACATATGTTTAAATTTATTCTCTGAGGTTCTCATTTGGGTGCCTTAAATAGCATCCTCATTTTCAAAACTGTTGTAATTAAACAATGCATCATAATGCATATGGTAAACAAGGGAGATAAATGAATGTTGCACACTGGCACCCTTAATTCTAGCTTTTCCTAACTTTTGAGCACTTCAGTTTTCAACCTTAATAATATTCTTTTAATAGAGAGAGAGAGAGAGAGAGAGAGAGGCATTTCCTAGGTTTTTAAGAGCACACTGAAAAAAAAATTCTAATTTTGTTACATAACATCTTATTGACTCCTACATCAGTGGTTCCCACCGTGTGATCCATGGACCAGTGGTGGTCCACAAGGGCAATGCAGGTAATCCATGGGGGAGGGGAAAGGTAATGTAATAATTATATAATCCTATGTACCTTTTATGTATCATATTTGATGTTACATTATTATTCACAATGTAATTTACTTCACAAACCTCCTCATGTAATAAAATTCTCTTGACATCTGCAAACCAACATTGGCTTTCTTATTAGGTAATGGTTATCTTTTTCTCATTAGTAGGCCTACTGCAGGTAAATTTACAGTGATGAGTGCCATATGCTTTTGAAACAAACAAGGAGTCCTGTATTACTTAAAGACTAACAAATATATTAATTGCATAAGCTTTTGTGGGAGCAAATCCCACTGATGAAGTGGGATGGTCTCCCATGAAAGCTCATGCAATAAATATATTTGTTAGTCTTTAAGCACCACAGGTCTCCTTGTTTGTTTGTTTTACTGAACTAAACTAACTCAGCTACCCCTTTGGATCTTGTTAATATGTTTGTGAGGGAGCACAATAAATTAGTAGAAGCAGCTGCATTTTTAATATCCCTTGATATACAAGTTTGACTCCTATCAGCCATAGGCTATGTTAAAAATGTTTAAAATGACTTGCTTACATGGTGGGCTGCAAAAGCTTTTGATGACAATGTAATGGTCTGCATAAAGGAAAAGGTTGGGAACCATTCCTATACATGATACAGCTTTGGAACATTTCAATCCACCACACTGATGCCTGAGCTAACAGAGTAACTAACAGTAGACCGGCATTGGTGGGGATGGAAAACACACTTTGCCAGGGGGCTTCACAGATGGAGATTCAGGAATTTTGGTTTTTATTTCAGGCTTTGGAATCAACAGTGCTCTACAGATTCCTGGGCTCATTTTCCTCTGTTTACACACTTCTGCCCTCTCCCTTCCAGCCTGCCCCTTTGTGTTCCTTTCTCCTCCCCATTCCTTGATGCACATCCCAGCCTCCACCACCCATGCACCAGTGCAGCTGTGCCACTGAAGTGTTTCTGGTGAAAATGTTCCTTGCCAATGGGAGAGAGTTCTCCAACTGGCTAGCGCTCTAACCTGTAATTTGTAGTGTAGACATAGTCCCAGTTTCCTTATTTCACTTTGTTCCAGCCCCAGGCTGCCTGCAACATCCAGTCCTATTTCCCTATTTGACAGAGGGATCCCTTGGTACCAGCTGGAAAAGGATTCACTGCAACAGCAGCTCCTAACAAGCTTGATAAACTCACAACATGTGGCACACCATTTTCATTGTATTCACAAATGATGTTATATGAAGTGTTTTAATAAAAGTTTGTCATATTGCTCCTCATGACTCTAGTGAGCTGTATGTACACATATTTAAGGAGTTGTGTACATGTACTTAAAATATGTTTTCAAGTAAAAGAGAAAAAAGATTTTTTACAGACAGGAGGCTTATATGGAGACTGTCTAGGGAAGGGGAAATGACAGAGGAAGCAACTGGACAGCATAAATATGGTATATGTATGGAAATAGGGTCCCAACCTGCCCTGGCTGGAAGCAAAATGAGCAAGATAGACACCTTCAGACAGAAGGTTACCCTGGTACAGTTCATCTCTAGAACGCATCTTATGATTGTGTTTTATATGTGACATTCCATTTTTCATGCTCACTATCCCCTAAATCTTAATCTTTGAGAATGATACACTTACAGTTATTTTCACTATAAATATAACTCAGTGTGGTTGTGTTCTACAATGAGCTGAGCCTGAGTTGACTCATACAAGCTGGTGTTTATTCCCTGTCTTCAGGAAAGGCTGACTTGCGCATGTTTAGTGGAGAAGGGACTGGACACTACAAGGGGATACTCCAAAGGAGTCAGGGACTCACGTGCACCTATGATTAACTTATAGCAAAGGAGGCCTGACATAAGCAGAAGACAATTTCAGTAACTGAACAGCTGACTGTGCCAGGGTCCTGACACTCAGCTATCACAAGACAAATACCTTACTCCCCTGGGTTCGGTGAAAGTGTGACTCTCAGTCCCAGCACTCCAAGGGCATGTCCACACATCTCTTTTATTTCAAAACACCACCAGTTATTTTGAAATAAAGAGATTAGGTCCACATGATGTATTCTTATTTCAAAATGACGGGCTCCTCCAGGGAGGGGGCCATGTTGCCACACCTCCCATGGTGCCCCTCTCCTAAAGCGAAATAGCAAGTCCTATGTTTGGACATGCTATTTCGCTTTGACTTTTTCCCTTAATTTGAGTGAACTTATTTTGAAATAAGGACTTTATTTCAAAAGAATGATGTATGTGTGGACATAGCCCAAGAACCATTACACTCTCTTAGCTTTTCATTCAGTCTCTCTCCCCCCCATGCCGGGCTTCCAGCATCCACCTCTTCTCTCCTCATATTTCCTTTTCACACTGGCTCCCGCTCCCAGTCTACCTCCTTTAGTGCCTCATCCAGCCTCAGTGCTGCCTCCTCCCCTGCTCATTGCCCCAGTCTTTTTATCAGGACAGTACCAGTTTTCACTATCATCTCACCTTCTGGCCAGGTCCGTCTTTCCTCTACCATCCCCTTGCAACTTCTTTCTCCTGCTCTACTGGTTCCCAGTCCTGGTATCCAGACAGTCCAAGTTTCCCTCTCCCCACACTCCTGCCGGGCTGCTGTTTTACTCTGCCTGAGATTCCTAATCCCCATCTACTCTTTCCCCCCTCCAGGTTCCTGGTGAAACTCTTCTGCCCATTTCATTTGGCAGTTTCCCCCTTCACATTCCCTGGATCCAGTAATGAGGTACTGAGTGCATTGGAGATACAGGATCCCTGCTCTCAGTTCCAGAGGCTGACAGAAAAGCCAACCCTCAGCACCCTAGAGCCAACTGGGAAGAGAAAGTCCTGCTCAGCATGGGCTGAAACTTGTCCAGCATGGCTGGAATCAGCTTATCTGTTATACCTAAATTCCACGAAATCTCTGCTGAGCATGAGCAAGCTGCAATTTTTCAAAGGCTCATTTGGATGTTTAGATAGATTTTCACAGGACAGGAGAAGCATTTCTCTGATGCAAGGGCCACGTCTTGTTGACAAATTTCAAGGCCAAAAAAATGGGGATCTCTGAGCTTCTCAAAGAAATGGTAAAACTAATACAAGGAAACTACTGCATTTCAATTTAGCTTTGTTCTGATCAAACTATTTAGATGGAAATATCCATTCCCCTCCTACTTCTTGAGAGAAAGGGGGGGGGGGGAGAGAAAAGCTTGAGGCTGTCACCCAGCACAGAATTTTAAACCCACACAAATAAAACTTGACAAATTTATAAAGTAACAAAAACTGGGTCTTAAAATAGAAAGTTTAAGACAAACCTTAGACTAGTTGGTGTACAAGTCCTGCCTATAATATATCAATTATACAATGTCTGAGAAGACATTTTCAAAATGAATTTTTCCTAAAATGGAACTTTGGATAAATGTTTTGTCTCAGATATACTGATTTATTCAACCCCAACAATCTTTTTTCTCCCATTTTGGTGAGAAAAAAAGCAGAATAAAAAGTCAGTTTTGGTTCAAAATAAAACCTGTTCCCCTTCTTAGACCAGCAAACTGGAAAAAAAAGTTAATTGCTCAACTCTAATTATAGTCCCAGGAAATTTGCAGTTAAATTTAAATTTAAAGAAATCTAAACATGTTAAGTTATGGAGCAGTACAGTTAAGGCACCCAAACAACCTGAATTCTGCCCATTAGTGACACTTTGGCAGACAAAGAAAGAGAGAATTAATGAATAATTGCCTTGGTAGTATGAAATTAAATTGGATTTTTAAAGGCACTTTTGATTTTAAAAATTCCTCATCACATCACTCCAGGGCTAATAGGTATTTTTTTAAAATGAAATATTTAGGACTCAGTCATTTTTTGCTGTTACTTTTCATAACTGAGAGTCTATTTGTCAGGAAAGTCAATGCATTACATGCTATTATTGTTTGCATTACTAGAGTGCATCTAGGAAATCATTCTGCCAGGAACAACAGAAACACAGAACAAAAAGACAGTCCCTGTCTTGAGGAGCATATACTAAGTGTAAAACAAGAGACAATAGATGGATACTGGCAAAGAAAAGAGTACAAGTTAAAACAGAATATTTCTAAATAGTCAAGACAGACACAGGGTGAGGAAGTGAGAACACTCACAAGTGAGGTGAAAAATGTGTTGCCAGATATAGTCATGCTCAGTCAATGATTCCCCCCTCCCCCCATTTTCATTTTGGTAGATTTTCTGAGGAGAGGATCAGCTAAGTGAGGAGGGAAAAACATGGAAGGGCATAAGGAAGCTAGGGCTGGAGAAAGAGAGTAGTTGGGGCTGGTATAGAACGAAGCTAGGCTGAAGATCCTGCATTGGAACAAAACAACCAATAAGCACAGGACAGAGAACATTCCAGTTTTGACCAGGTACCCTGATGTCCCCAGGTCCCAGTTTTGGTTGCCTCTCTTCCCACCAATGGGATCCTCTGCTTGGCTTTTTGCTGCAGTTCCCCCAATGCTATATAGGCAGGGAACCCAAGAGAACAACTTGATCCCAGAGCCCCACGGTGAAAAAGTGGCAGCTATTGTCTTTCAGGGAGAATCACAAAGAATTTTCGTCTTACAAATTGGCCACCCTTCCTATCATTCTCAACAGCAGTAAAATCAAGCTTTCATCAAGGAGGATGACCACCCCCTGTGCTTGCAGAAGAGCACTCTGAGGACAGGTAAATAGTGAATGGTGCTGACCATTCTGCACTCAGGATAGCCTATAGCCTCAGACCCATTAAGACAGCTGCCTTTATTAAAATAGCCCCCATAAGGAAAAAACAGCAATTCTCTGAAAAAAGAGCTTTATTTTTCAGCTGACTGCTTCTGAAGAAACTTTCTGTTGTAAAAAACAACAGCAAAATAAACATTAATCCTTCCCAAAATTTATGAAGTCTCTCCTGTGCACATTTCAGTGAGTTTTAGGGGTGTGGGAAGTGAAAGGAAACCGTGTAATTCAACAGTGAGATTATTTGTGATGAAAAAAAGTCTGAATGCATTTTTTTTTAAAAATGTACTTGTAAAATCTAAAGAAACATGCTAAATGTTCCAAGAACATATCTACACAAAATAAATAAATACAATTATTTAAGTGGTGAAATCTCAATTTTAAGGGCCAAATGAAACTCAACTTTATGAAGCTGTGGCTTCTGTTTCCATAGTATGTTAGTGTGGACAAGTAACTAGCCACCGTTTATTTACGTAGCCAAATGATGAAAACATTGAAAAAATGTTTGCCCACATAAATTGGACAACTGCATATCCAAATCAGTATTGGCATCTACAGTAACTAAACTATTTCTAGGGCACTGATCACATGCGCTTCCTATGCACATAAGAAATACTAATTTGCATAAAGAAGAATTACTTGCAAATTTTATATGAGCATTTGTGGATACCATTTGAAATGTGGCCAACAGTACTGTTTTGTTCTGCTGCTGCAGGCAGCTTGCGCTTTAACAAACACTGTTCCCAGAGTTGAACTGAGATCCTTGTATTAATACAAAAAACACACCCCCCCCCCCGCAAGCAATATTGGTCAGTGCTACAAAATAAAAAGCAAGGAAGATAGGCATACAGGCAGGTGGATATTGGGGGAGAAAGTGTATTTGCAGAATGAAAAAGATGTATAATAAGCAGGAAAGGAATGATGACTGGAAAGGTAGTTCCAATGGAATTTTTAGGGCTGCTTTCATATATCTAGTCTTTTTTCTTTTTGGGAGGATACAGCAAGGGGAGGTTTGTTTTTTTGTTTGTGTATTTGTTTTTTGTGGCTTTGTTTGACTGTTTACTCTTAAATTATCCTTTGATTTTTAACTGTCCTCACAGGACTGGTTCTGAAGTGAATCTGCCAAACTAATTTACTGTAACAAACTATACCATAATTTTTTTTAGAATCTCCATCTTTAATCTGCAGATAGATTGAACATGAAACCATGTAGTACAATTCAAAGTGCATCAGTCTTAAAAGTAAGAAATTTATGCCCCTGAAACATGTCAAATGAAATATAGCCAGCTATATTGTACATACTCATATTGTTCTCCGACTAACCTCAATCATGACCTTTCTTGAACTGAAAAAATCATCCATGCTTTCTCTGACCTGAACTTTGTTCTGAACAGAGGCTCACAATCTATTCTTGACAAATTCTCTGGTCACTATTGATCACACAGAACTGAAGAAGTCAAAGGCGAACCTTTTTCTTTAGAACTATAAATGGACCAAACCTCTGACAAAGGGCTTTTTTACAGTGACGAATATCAGCGAAAGAATACAACATATGTTGAAACACAAGTCAAGAATATTGTCTGGACGCTAATTATTTAAAGAGTAAGTGTAAACTAAACTACAGAGGAACAGCCCTAACGTTCTCTCTTTCAACAAGCCATGTGACATAAAGCAAAAGGAAAGTATTGGACTCGAGTATACAGATCATGTATACTTTTAGTTATTCCTCTTATTTGCATTATATTACACATTGTTATAAGAAGTGTACAAAATCAAACAACAACATGGTTCTTGCTGTGAGGAGCTTATAAAAATGTCCCAGAGGATGTCAATTCGGAAGAAACAAACTAACACTTAACGGAAACATTTTCAACCTCTCATTCAAGAAACACAGCTGATTCTTAGGTAGTAATAGATAAATTAAATATCTTGCTTCTACTCTCTTTAATGACAGTGTATAAAATTATGATATAGGAAATCCTTTCAGATCCTCCCATATATTGCCAGGAAGACAGTGTCTTTGTGCCCATTGAAGCTTAAATACAATGGAAAAATGTAATAATTTTTTCAGTCATTAAGCAAATCCCAAAAGGTGAGTTTTATGCAATGCTGGGATTTTTTAAAATCTTTGTGCCTCACTGAGTTCTATAATTCTGTTATTCTTGTAAACATGTTATTCTACAAAAACAGAACCACAGCAACTGCACCCAGTCAATAGACTTCAATGGCACCCAAGAGACAAGCAGATTGTTCTATTATTTTTAAAGCATGAATAGTCCAAATTATTACAAGAGAGAGTGCTAAAGAGAGGTGTCTCTGGCTTCTGCTGGCAAACAACATTATGGAGTGATTTATAGAAGGACCTGAGTCATGAAATTTGGATCTGAGTTGTGAACCACTTCAAAGTTCAGCTGTGCTTAGACTCAAAGTTTTGTCTTGGGTCTCTCTCTAATTTAGAAATAGATATAAAGGCCACAAAACAAGACAAGGCAAACCTTCAACTTTGCCAAAAAGAGAACAATAGCATAGTACAGATGGACTAAACTCTACTCTCACCAACAGGCACTGTAAAAACTAGTTTAGCTCTGTTTAGTTCAATGAACTAAGTGGACAAATTCATCACTGGTGTAATTCCATCAAATTCAGTGGAGTTACACTATGAATTAATTTAGCCTAATGTGCTTGAGAGTTACAAAATACTATTAGATCCAGAGGAAGCAAAGGAGAACTGTACTACTGCAGTACATAAAAATGATATATATTTTATTTAAATACTACCAAAAAAACACCTTGAAGATGCTATGCTTCAAAAGATAGATACTAAAATCATCATACTTGCAAAACTTTGTTTTAAACAGGTGATTGCACATATTAATAAGAGGTCTATTATCCATCTAGTAACAATGGGTGTATTAACACAGCACTTTTGTTTCGAAACAACAAGGTTGTTTCAAAACAAAAAAACCATGTTCACACGACGCACAGTTGTTTTGAAAACAAGGGGAAGCCCTGGGCTCAGCCCCACGCCCCCGACCCGCCGACAGTGTCGGGGGCCAGCTCTGGCTGCGGGCTCAGCCCCGCGCCCCCAACCTGCTGGCGGTGTCGGGGGGCAGCTCTGGCTGCAGGCTCAGCCACCCCGCAGCGGCTCACCCCCCGCCAGTGCCTGCAGCCCCCTTTCTGGGGTTGCAGGGTGAGCCAGCAGCGGCTCACCCCCAGGGGGCTGCAGCCCCCTGCAGCACATAATGAAATAGCAGGTTCACACTGTGAACCTGCTATTTCATTTCCCGCTTTTTTCCCCTGTTTCGAAATGACTTTTTGCTAATTCGAATTGTCATTTTGAAATAAGGCGTTATTTCGAAACAAGTTGTTTCGACACAACTTGTTTCAAAATAACCATCTGTGTGTGAATACAGCCTACGTCTATGTACACACTAAGAAAAGTTAGTTCAAATTTGTTAATAAGTTCAAGTTTAGTTCGAACTACACTCAAATTTATTAGTTCGAATTAGCAATATGGACTAATTAGAATTAACATTAGTTTGAATTAGGGCACTTTGTTAATTCAGACTAACTGCCCCTAACTAACGGTTAATCCTTTCTACATCATCCTTAGTTCAAACTAATGATAAATAAAGGTCTTAGTTCGAGCTAACTGGACGGTCTTACTAGTTCAAACTAAGCGTTCATTAGTATGAATTAAGGAATTCCTTAGTTCAAACTAATGAAAGCCGAGTATAGACAGGTACTAAGTTAGAATTAATGAAGCTTAAGTTAAACTAAGTGACTTGCAAGTGTAGACATACCTTATGTGTGATCTGTAAGCATTCAGGGAGAGAAGGGAGCATAAATTACTATTGGCCACCTTCCAACTTCAGGGAAGAAAATACGTAACCAGGTGGCAAAGAATGATTCCATTCTGCCAAATTTTTCAGTGCCTCAGCAGAAGGTGGTTGAGAGAAAGAGATAAAATGTTCAAAGTAAACAGTTAAAAAGGTTATTACTGTTGTATTTGCCTTCAAAATAAAGAGGAAAATGCTGATGTAGATATTTCGAAAGCATAAACAAAGGGCAAAATCCTCAAGTGGGTTTGTTACAAAAAATGTTTTAAAAATATTTTAATCATTAAATTCCAGGGAAAAAAAGAGTGAAAATCAAAGCTCTTATTAAAAAGGCAAGATCATTCCAATGCAGGGAGACAAACCATAGATCTGTTCTTAACAAGAAACCCAGAACTGGAAAACCCACTTTAAATAATTTAAGAAAAAAATGGGAAAAGGGAGAAACCAACCATTTAAAATTTCACAAAAAAATTAATCGTCCAAATATAATAATTAATGTTCAAGCTAGCTATGTAAATATACGCTTAATTTTACCCATGAGTAGATCCATTAACTTCAATGGGGCTAGTCGTAAGTAAAGCAAAGAACGTGCCTATAATCAAGGCTTAACATTAAAAAAAAAAAAAAAGACATTTTTGTTAAAACAAAGTCTATCTTTTGTTTGAATGTCCAGGAGTGGAAGGGAATTTCTTTTTTTTTTGTGTATGTTTAATAGCTTGCATAGGATATGTCTGCACTTGGAACTGGGGGTGAAATTCCCAGGTCAGATAATGTATCCATGCTAGCTCTCATTGAGCTGGTGCACTAAAAATTGCAGTCTGCCTGGGGCACTGGCAGCTGCAAGTGGTGGCACGGCTAGTTGTGCCCAGGACAAACCTGCTTGAGCTCTATAGGTATGTATTCCATATGGCTACCCTGAGCCATGACACTCCATTGTCCCAGAAAAACTACTATTTTCAGCATGCTTGCTGAAAAAAGGCTAGCCCAAGTATGTCTGCCTCTGCTGGGAAACAAACCCCTAGTTCCAACCATAGTATGGCTGTGTCTATATCATATGTTATAGTTCCCAGTCTTCTAAGCATCTGACAAAGTAGGATTTCCTCCCACACAAGCTCATGGGATAAACAAATTTGTTAGTTTTTAAAAGTGCCACAGGACTCCTTGTTTATTTTGCTGAATTAGACTAACACAGCTGCCCTTTTCAAACTAGCCATATATTTGAAATCAGTAGACTCTAAAATGAAGCAGATTCTCATCTCGATAACACTGGTGAAAATTCAAATTAACTCCACAGGGTCGTATTCTGCTGTCTGTAACATCACCTTCAACACACACACACACACACACAGTCTTCTCAGATGGAATTACTTGAATTTGCACTGGTATAACAGATCAGCATTTGTTCAGCCACACATGCATTGCTTTTTTCAAACTGCCAGCAATTCCTCTTAATCCTAATTTAAAACATTCCATCTCTTCCATTCCTGATTGTCACCTGAACAGAAACTGACGACTGCATTATACTTGTGTGTTGTAAGCCACAGTCAGTCAATCAGGCACTGATTAGAAAACTAGTTTATTTCATATATTGTTGGGATAATTCAGATTAAAGACCCAGAGTTGACAAATTAAAGCATTACTGTTATGTAACCTTAGCCCCCAAATGATTGTAACTTTGTTTATAAAATGATAAATAGCTTTATCTGCAAATGTGTACTAATTCTGGGACTAAAAGCTTCTTCTACTTGCTCACTGGCTCTGTGCTTTTTGTATATTAAAATACCTAATTTTAAGAGTATAGATCAAAATAGTGAAGTGGTAAAGTAGACATGAAGTTAAAGTGGGAACCAGTCGTATATTTTAAAATACATTTTTATTTAGTAAATGTAAACAAGTACATATTAATCATCATATTAGCATCATGCATCATTACAGGTCCAGTATATATACACTAAGTTCATGCCAACGTAAGAAAACTGTGTGTGCAAGGGCACCCACCTGTGTGCATGCTGGGGTGGGAGGACAGTACTGCTCTCCAGCTAAATGAAAGGTAAAGAAACAGAATGGGATGTACAACCTCAAGTCTTATCACGCAACTTGCAGCTCCAAAATGGATTTTTAAGATGGGGACAGAAGACAAGGTGAGCTGGGCCAAGACATCAGGTGGCTTAAGCATCTAAGTCATTTCTCGTGAAAAGATGTTAGGTAAATACCTAACCTCAACACAGCTAGCCAGAGAAGGAGGAGGGTTGGTGCCCATATTTTAGCCCAGCAGTTAGAGCACTCACCCAGGATGTGGGAGACCCAGGTTTAATATCCACTCCTGCTTGATGGGAAGAAAGGATTTGAAGAGCCACCATTAAGGAAAATGTTCTAACCAATGGTTCCCAAACTGTGGTCTGTGGTCCACAAGAGTACTGCAGGTGGTCTGTGAGGGGTGGGGGAGAGAGATAATGCAGTAATAATTTAATCTCTTCTCATTAGGCACATCTTTTTTCCCCCACTGGTAGGCCTACTGCAGGTAAAGGTACCATGTTTGCACAATATGTTTGTAAATAAGCATAATATACTACTAGAAATAGCTGCATTTGATGTCTAAGCTTGACAGCGATAGGCTATGTTTAAAATGACTTGCTGAAGTGGTGGTTTGTAAAAGTTTTAGAACCAGAAGGGAGCCCCATGTTCAAGATATCCCATTTCTCCAACTGAAGAGGGTTTTGTTTTGTTTGTTTGTTTGTTTTAAATTAAAGAGTCATCAGATCAGGGAAATAGATGCTGGGTCTCTCACCTGCTAGGAAGATGCCCTAACCACTAGCCCATAGTCACTCTCTCACTTTCTGGCCCCAAAACTATTAATCCACAATAGTATAGTTTCAACAGGAAAGACTGAGGGAGACCCACATCATAATATTACATATCCCAAAGGGCACAGCACTCCCTTAGGAGGCAGAACACGAACATCCCCATCAAGTAGAGAGGGGGAATTGAATCACAGGCCAGATTTTGAATCAGACTTAACCAGTAGTCAGCCTCTAACTATGCCTACCAGATTGGACCCCACAGCCAAGGCATGTACACCTTTGTTTCTCTCCACCAGATTAATGTGACAGGTGTGAAAGAGACTTCTGGATGCCTAGACTGTGGCTCCAGTGCACATGCTTAGAGCAAGAATTATAGGTGCGTGGTGAATGTCTACCTTAGAAACTTACTTAACAAGTAAGTTTAGGTGATTACAAGGTAGGCACAAGTGAGCAGGAGTTTTGTGGAACCCAGCAGACCCTAAAACGTGGACCTAGGCACCTAAATTCATGTGTTAGGCACCTATCTGCCTTTGTAGTTCTAGACCCAGTTACCTTGAGGATCTTCAGAAACAGACTGACATCACTAAACTATTTCAGTGCCAGGCAGGATGCAAGAACTAGATAGATACATAAATAGGTACTGAATAAGAACCTCACGTTTTGGCTTGTAGTGTTAAAATTGTTTTACTATAAAATGTTAGATAATAGGTCAAAGATGACAATCAGCATTTTACAAGGCTTCCCTTAATTTAGATGTGGCTGAAAAAAATTAGTAGAATAATGTTTCCTTTGAAAAGTGCTGTTTTATCAAAATATTTCCCAGGAATATTTTGACTTTGACAAGTTTCAGCAGAAAATTTTTTATAAAATTTGAATTGAAATAGAGTATTTAAATTTTGTTGTTTTGCTTCATTCCAGATTTAATCATTCCATTTCATCTTGTTTTGAGCTGATGTGAAAAAAAAAATCATTTCAGTATAGGACCACTGTGATTGGCTTGTCAGATATCTTACTGCATCTCCTTTCACGTGGGTTCAGATTAGTTCAGTTTACCCACACGATGCCATAGCATGTGTGGTGACTTGCTGTTAGTGCTGGGAGCAGTTTTGGGTGAGACTGTCATTGTGCAACCTGCAACTTTGGCAAAATAGATCAGTAATGCCCAGGTACAGCTGTCTCTCTAACACCCATGTTTGCTGAGTACTGCTGTGAAGCAAGGTGTACTGATTTCACCACACAAAGCCTGCCTGACAGTTCTGAAAGGTAAAAAAAGGAAGTGAAAGTAGTTCAGATTCAGCAGGAGTTCTCTTTCTAAACAAAAACCCTGTCTGATGTTACTCCCACAACATACTATGTTGCACCTTCCCTCACACAGCTCCCATCTGAAAGCTCCATCAGTGAAATGAGCAGACCACAGCACAAGGCTGCTCAAAAGTAGCATTCTTCTATGAAGCAATTTAGGATGGAAAAAAAAGAAACCAATTTAAGGCTTGGGCTTCCTCGGTGACAAGTTGTTGTGGAAATTTAGAATTTTCATTAAAAAAAACCCTGAATTTTTTCACTGTTTTTCCCCATTCTGAATTGGCACTGCCATTTTGAAATTTGTTTCATGGATCCACACATTCTGTACTACACCCCGGCTTCCAGGCAGTCTTTTAGAGGAATTCCTTTCGTGTGCAAAATTCCCCAGGGATCTCACTCTTCCTTCAGGGCAGGCTATGCAGCTTCTCCCTGCCCTTGATGAAGTTCCTGGGCTCCAGAATTCCTTCACACCATAAGCTCTGCCTAGTGAGTTCAAGTCAAGCAGACTTTTAGTAGAGATCTGAAGTGCTCTCCAGGGACCAATGCACCTAAGTGAGTATTTTCAGTGACACCAAAACAGCACTTCTCAAACACTGTAGGATTCAGTGGTCAGCTACCACACAGCATTGAAAATCCTAAATAAATAAAGGTTAATATATGGTCCATTCTGGTCATCTGAGAGCAATCTACCAGACAAGCTACAGTGAACCCCATTTTCAGGCTGTCTCTCTTTCAGGCTGACTTCCTAAATCAGTCCCAGCAGAAAATTACCTTTCTTCAGTACTAGAAGCCTACACTTACCTTCTCAGTCTTTTTTCCTCAAGGTGGTATCTCTGCTCAGTTTCCCTGAGAACACTGATTCTGGAGTCATTGGAGTTTATATTATCTCAACCTTTCTTGTTCTGAGTTGCACTGCTCTACTCACTGGAGCTTTGCCACTTCCTCCTGGCTATTCTAGGGGATAGTTCACATCAGCATCCCTCCCTGTGGGTTGCATACCACCTTCCAGCTCTGTCTTTTTATCTGCAGGCCCACTCACCCTCCAGGGGCTAGTGCATCTTCTTTATAACTTAGCTATCCTACTACCAAAGTTTCCTACTCTGGAAGTGACCTTTTCCCAGTTCTGGCCTTTTTCCCCCCCAAACAGGTTGAGGCAGTCTTTCTATGCATTGCTCCATTAGTGCTAATTCTGCAGAGGCTGGTTGGGGAAGTTGTTCCAACCTCCACTCCAGGTTGTGTTTAGGAACTCATTAGTTAATAGACAACATCTGTTCCACCATGTACCTTGCTGCATTTCACTGAGCCCCTTCCTAATCTTCTGAATCTCCCCTCCTTCCCTAAGTCTGAGAGTTTTACCATTCCCTCCTCCAAGGGAGAAACTGCAACTAACATAGCTCTATAGCTTCAAAACACTCCTCCATTGCCCCCAGGAAATGACTACACACTTTCCCAGCAGCCTCTTCTGTTTCCAGTCTCCTTGTTTATATAGGAAGCATTCCTGCACATGTGAGCTTTCTCTAATTAAGGCTTCTCTTGCTGTCTTAATTCCCCCTACTGTGTCACCTAATAGGCCCCTCTGGCCTGCCTTAACCATTTCAGGGCAAATGTAGGGAGGATACCCCATCACAGTTCATTTCAACCAGTTTCTTAATGACTCTATTCATTCCCCCTAAACCAGAAGGTGACACACAAATTTAGATCTCTTAGTCAGCCCTGAGAACAACCACTCTCTTTCTCCAACTGGACAGAATGCAAATCATAGGGGCAACAGAGACACAGGCACACACAGGACTCCTAAAAATATTACAGAAAATTCTCATTTTGTCATAGTCTAAATTTGCTGCAGCACAGTAATTCAGCTTTGTAGTCAACTCTGCCTTAGTTCATTCACACTGACATGGTAGCTAATCTGTTTAGGTTCTTTCTGGAACACTCACCAGGAACTAATGTACCTCACTATAGAATGAGAGAACTTTCAACTTGTAGCATAGTGTTTCAATTACCACCATTGGGTGAGTTTCCATAGGCCTTCTTGGTACCAGTTCCTCAGAACACCTCAGTATATGTTTAATTTTAGCTTGTGAGCAATCATTAGGTCAATATGACTACTCAAATGCTTATAGTTTAGCACGTGTTAAAGTGGGCTGGAATGCCCCAGAACACCATTCTGGGACCCACTATTTTTAGGGACTCAGTGTTCTAGGCCCCTAAAAATAGGAAATGGTGCCAGGATGCTTCATTCTGGGGCCCACCATTTAAAAATAGCAGGTCCTGAAACACAGCATTCTGGTTCCATTTTCTATTTTTAGGGGCCCAAACGCTGGGCCCCTAAAAATAGCAGACCCGGAATGGCGTTCTGCTGCATTCCAGCAGGCAGGGGGAGAGCAGGGAGGGGGACATGCGCAGGCTGTGCTTGGCAACAGAAGTCTCCAAGTGTAGCCTGCAGGCTGTATATACTTGTGTATGAGCTGAGATTTTTGTGCCTAATAATTGGCTTCAAAACAGGTACTCAGCTTACGCATGGCTGGGTCAATACGGTATACAGCCCCAACCCAGGAGTTTCACTGGGCATGCTCCAGGCAGGAGCCCCAGTGTGGCTGGAGCTGCCATCTTGGGCAGTCAGCCTGGGCTGGAGTTGAAGTTAGGAAGGGACCCTGCATCTGGCGTGGCCAGATAAGGGGGCTCTCAGGGGGGGGGTCATCCTGGGCTTTGGGGTGGAATTCGGGGAGGCCAAGGAAGTGGTGGCAGGGCCTGAGGGTTAGGAGGTGGCAGGGATGCTGGGAAAACAGCAGCAGGGGTTGAAGGGTGATGGGGGAAGCGATGTTGGGGAACAGCAGTGGCAAGCAGAGAAGGTGGCAGCAAGCAGGGGAACATTAGGGGGAGTGGACAGAGCAGGGGGACAGCAGCGGGGAGCAGACAGAGCAGCAGGGGACAGAGGAAAAGCAGCAACAGAGGTTTGGGGGTTAGGGAGCATATTGGGAACTCCAGGGGAAGACAGCAGTGCTGGGTGCAGGGGCTAAGGGCCGAGGCCAAAAGGTGACCTCGGCTTATACACAGGTCACCCTTTTTTCCTCTTCTGGGGTCTCAGAATTGAGGGATTGGCTTATGAACTGACCAGCTTATACATGAGTATATACGGTAGTTTCCTGGCCCAGCAAGCAGCTACCTGTGAGTACTGGGGCAGCTTGGCTTGTGCTGGGGGGTGGGTATTGGGGGGCTGGGGTGGATTCTGGGGGTGGGTATTGGGGGGGCTGGGTGTGGATTTTGGGGACAGGGCGAACAGATACTGGGGACAAAAGCTGGGGTGGGGGCAGGAGCTGGGTGCAGGGTGGGGGACTGGCATTTTGGAGGCAGGAGCTGGGATGCGGGAGGGGGCCCACCTGTGTGGGAGGGTTCCAGGCTTGCCAAATTATACTTTAACCCCTATAGTGAAGTGTGCGTGTGCTTAAGTACTTTGAAGGATTGAATCCATAGTTAAGATTCTTTTTCTAATACCATGCCTAAGTGTTTCTTTCCTGGACTTTAAGGCATTGCTCTTTTCCTAACATCTTCTGAGACTGATAAATTCCCTTTTTTAATTTATGTTGATTGTATTTATAGATGGTGAGCATGCTCCCCTGAGTCTTATTTTTGTATATATTTACTGCTTTGATGGACGCAGAAGAAGTGACAGGCAGCACTCACTTTCAGATTAACCTTTAAAAGTAAACCAACCAGGATCGTAGATGTCACAGGTAATGTCAGAAGAACATGGTCTCACAGTTATTCAGACTAATGGATAGCCGTATGTATACATCTGCCTTGGGACATTAGGAGGTGTGAGGCTGATTCAGTTTACTAGCCTGGCCGCAACTGCTCATACGCAAAAATAAAAGGACAGAATAAATGTATATTTACTGAGCTGCCAGAGAACAGAGCTCAGTAAAACCGATACATTTTTGTTTTGGGGGAAAAAAAGGTAGCAAAATGTTTAACTGAAGAATAATAATAATAGAAAATTGGACTAGAGCTAAATTTAGAATAGTATCATGACATTTTTACTAAACAGTAATTCAGAAGAGCCATTTGCATACTGGGATGCACCTGCAAGAGTTACAGATTTACCACCTTTGGAAAGGGTACATAGTGCTCCAAGCTTAGTTAGTAAAGAACTGGAAAGGTTCATGGCCACACCCACACCATTTCATTCCTTGTCCTCTTGCAGACAACACCACCCATGGGCTATGTGTACTCTAGGAAAAGCTCGTTCAAATTTGTTAATTTGAACTAATAAGTTCAAGTTTACTTCGAACTAAATTTGAATTTATTAGTTCAAATTAATAAAGTGGACTAATCCAACTTAATGTTAAATTTAATTAGTCAACTTCGTTAATTCAAACTAACTGCCCTTAGTTCGAATTTGTTAAATTCAAATTAAGGGTTAATCCTAGCCTACACCATCATTAGATGGAACTAAAGGCTTAGTTCAAACTAACTGGCAGGTTTTACCAATTCGAACTAAGCTTTCATTAGTTTGAATTAAGGAATTCCTTAATTCAAACTAATGAAATCTTAATTCAAACTCATGAAAGCCTAGTGTAGACAGGGATTAAGTTAGGTCAAATTAAGCCACCTTAATAGAACTAATTTGCAGGTGTAGACATAACCATGGAGCATCTATCAGGGAATAGACACTCACCCACTTGCATTCTGCCTGGCCCCTGCTTAGGATCAGCAGGGGATGATATCTTCACACTCTTCTCCCATTTTTTTGTGTACATACACAACAGTCGGTCATTATCTGACCAAAAACAATCACACTTTCATATGTTAAAGAAACAAAGCAAGACAAACGTTTTGTTCCTCCTCTGTCAGAAATTCCATTCTTTAATGTTAATGTAGCTCAGGAAGAGACTTCTTGGCTATGTCCACACACAAGCCCTTGTTTTGAAATAAGAAAAAAAGCGGGAATCAAAATAGCATGTCCACACAGTGGACATGCTATCTCGAGATAGGGGAGGGGAGGGGCGGGGAGGCTTGCGCTGGGCCGGGGATGCCCCACCCCTGGGATTCCCCGGTGCCCTTCCGCTGCTTGTGCCAGGGCGGGGAGGCTTCCCCAGCCCCCCTGCTGCTTCTGCCGGGGTGGGGGGGGCTTCCGCAGCCCCCCTGCCGCTTCTGCTGTGGGCAGGGCCGGGGCCACCTCCCATCTGGGGTTCCCCGGCGCCCACCCCCACTCTCTCCTGCCAGCAGGAGTGGGGAGGGGCACCGGGAAATCCCAGGCATGAGGCGGCCCCGCCCCCGCCCACAGCAGAAGCAGTGGGAGGGCCGGGGAAGACCCCATGCCCATGGCAGAAGTGGGGGGGGGCAGGGGAACCCTGGGGGCAGGGCGCCCCGGGCTTGCAGGCAGCCCCAGCGGTGGGGTGAGCTGCCCCTGGAGTGGCCACTCCGCGGGGGCTGCAGTCCCCCTGACCAGGCTGCAGGGCCGGCAGCTCCCCCACAGCCCGGGCAGGGGGCAGAGCCCTAGGGGTGCCCCAGCCAGCTTCCTCCTGCTTCCCCTTGCCAGGGGTAGGGGGGGCGAAGGGGGCTGAGGCACCCGTCTGCCCCTGCTCCCAGCAAGGGGAAGCGGGGGAAAAGCCAGCTGAGGCACCCTCTGACCCCCTGCACTCCACCATGCACCCTGGGAGGAAGGTCCTTGTTATTTTGAAACAATCTTTATTTCAAAATAACATGTCCAAACGGCATTATTTCAAAACAAGTGGTTTCAAAATAACCCTCCTTTTGAAAGCAACGTGGTTTAAGCTGTTTCGAAAGGAGGGCTCTTGTTTCGAAATGGGGAACTCCCTCCTTTCAAAACAAGAAAATGTCGTGTGGACATAGGGACTTTTATTTTGAAACAACCAGTGTTGTTTTGAAATAAAAGCCCTGTGTGGACATACCCCTTCAAGTTCCCCTCAGGAAGACTGAATATTCTCTAAGGAGTCAATATTACGTCCAAGTATCCCATCTTGATTCCAATAAACAAATAACAAAACCCAAGTGACATCAGTGAAAACAGTATCTAGTATTAATACTCCTCATGTATATCTGGCAACAGAAAGTATAATTGCTAAATAGTCTGTTTAATCACTGGGTATGTCCACACGATGTTTTGCTGTTTCAATATGATGAGCTCCATCATATTGAAACAACAAAACTTGAATCGAAACAGTAAAACCTAGTAGATAATCGAAACAGCCATTGAAGCAGAACGGTTGTTTCAAAACAAGGCCATTCAGATGCCTTGTTTCAAAACAACATTAGTCTGCTTCAATGGCTTTGATCTTCCTCCAAGGGTGCATGGCACCATGGAAGGAAGACCTGCCCTCTCAGCATCCTGGCCAGGGAGGGAATAAGGACCCTGGTCAGGGAGAGGGGGGCACACAGGGCTGGGGAATGGAGCCCAAGGTGCCCCGCATCTCCCGCAGCTCAGGGTGGTGGGGGCAAATTTGGCCAGGTTCCCTGCATCCCCCGCTGCTGGATTGGCAGTGGGGACAGGGAAGCTGGCATGCCCAGTTTGCCAGCAGCTGGCTCGGTGGTGGGGGCAGAGAAGCTGGGAAGCCAGCACATCCAGCTTTCCCACAGCTGCCAGGCGGTGGGAGTAGGGAGCTCAGTCATTGGCTTCCCTGCAGATGCAAGGCAGTGGTAGAAGGGAGCCCGTGTGCCCGGCTTCCCTGCAGCTGGCTGGGTGGCGGGGGCACAGAGCTCGCGCACCCGGCTTCCCCGTAGATGCCATGTTGCCATACCCCTCAGGGTGCTCCTCTCCTAAATCAAAATAGCAAATCCTTCCCCGGACCTGCTAATTCGATTTGTTTATCTTTGAGGGCACCTGTTAAATTGATTTAATTTAAATCAATTTAATGGTTTTTATATCAATTTAGCTTGAATCGCTTCAAGTTAAATCGATTTAACTCTCTGCGTATTGACATAGCCACTAAGGGCTCTCAAAAGTGAAGCCGGTGGTCTAATTGTACTGAAAGATGCTCACTTCAAGCATTTAGGTTCATATCTTCAAGTGGTCACTTGTTTGTATGAGAAATAAGTCTGAACAACACTCAGTCCTAGAGAGAAGAGTCTTAGGGCTTGAATATACTGAAAATGCTACATCGATCACCATGTATCACTGCAGCAGGATCAGTTTAGCAGCCAGTGTTGACACGCTCAGTTGATCCCAGAACTGCTCTCCCATCAACTCAGTAACTCCACCCCACAAGTGGAGTAACGCTGTGTGTCAAAGGGAGAGCACTTCAAGTTGATGCAGCCTAATAAAAGACACTGCAATAAGCGAGAGTAACTAAGCTGAGAGGAGATACTCATTCTGGGGCACACAGATTCCATATCGCCCATCGAGTTAGCCCCACAGCATACACGAGGCCTTAGATTACTCTCTGGCAGCACTAACAGGCTGTGGTGGGGATTGTCTCCATCTTTCCTCAACAATAAACACAAGCACCATAAAAAAATGATTTGGATATTAAATATGAAAAGTAATGTGGCCTCTTTAGGTTTTTGAGCTACTGTAAAGGGATTCAGAGAAGCTCTGGGGAACATTTAATAATCTTCTATACAACACAGAGCTATTTCCTGAATTGAATTTCACAAAATTAGATTTAATACATTCTTTGTTTTACTACAGGCATTTCTTTCAAAGCCAATTAAATTATCTAAAACACATCTATTCACTAATGTTGTTGCAGTGCTATAACCTTTGGACTCCTATTTCATACTTCAAAGATGTTTTTTCAAATAACAGATATTTTTCTCAGATAACAATGATATGTTTTAAATTCGCTTTTGTTTTGTCATATGGAACTATGGGTTACCTTAATGATAATAGAAAGAAATATATGTAAATGAAGTTTGATTCACTGATCCATTTCAGTTTCAATTAAACTTGAGCATATCACCTCCTGCCTCTTAACCGCCCTTGCTATCTCCCTCATTTTTATTTTTTTCTATTATCAATCTCTATCCTTCTGCCCCACTAAGGTACTTCACTTCTGCATTCAAGGATTCCAGATTTTATATTGTAAAGAAGCCTCACATGACCAAATTCTCTCCTTATCCATTGCCCCACCTCCCTTCTCTTTTACTTTCAGTTTCTTGGGAAGGGTATTTCTTGTAATTTTTTTCCAATCCCTTCACTTCCTTCCTCCAACTCACTCTTCAATCCTCTCCAGTATGATTTCTGCACTCTCCACTCCCTTGACAGATCTCTCATAGAAGTCATTTGCTGCATTTCTGTATCTCTAGCTTTTCCTGATTCACTTTTTCTTCAGCAATACCTTCACTTATTGTTATTCCTCCTCCTTCTCCTCTTAATTTTTCCTAATGACTGATGAATTTAGTATGGAAGGAAAAAAGATAACTCACTCCTTGGAAGACTCCCTCTTCTCCCATGATATTTCATCTTCTCTCTACTTAAAACAAAATAAAAATACAAAAAACACCCACCACATTGTCAAAATTAACTTTTTCCCCAATGCACGCTTTCATTTATTTTCATGGATGCCATACTGGTTCCTTTAGCTGTAACAAAATCTGAGGCCAAGGTTTTCAAAATAGATACCTAATATCAGGCTTCCTGCATTCACTATTAGATGTCTAAATCTAAACCTGTACTTTTTTTTTTTAAGTATGGCTAGAACATTTCATATTTCTCCCAAAAGACACTTTTCTTTCTCATTTCCAGAGTCATGAACAATTCTGCTATCCAACCTGAAAGGAAAATGGGCAAAGCCTGAACTGTTATCTAGATACTTTCTTCCAACTATGAAGTCTGATACCTAAATCCAAGCAGACCTTAGTTTTACTTTTGCAAAACTGAAGTCTAACCAGTGATGTTTTGCAAAACCAGAACCGTTCCTAGGAATGAATCAAAAGCCCTTTCAATGGCTTACTTGGCAACCCTGACTCAGTGGTATCTTTCAAGCTTAGGGTCATTTCCACAGATCAAGGCACTGAAGCCCAGATGTATGATTTGCTGATCACATCTAAAATCATCATATTTTTGCATGAGACATAGAAAGGATGATGGACATAAAAATACATGAAACTCAGCAAGTTGACCTTAAAGAAATTTTACAACTACAGCTGAAGAATATTTTTCATCAAAACTCTTTTTTTGATGAAAAATGTCTTTTTGATGTGTAGTCCTCAAACCTTTCTCCATGGATCTAGAGTTCTTTATTGTGATGTCTGGTTACTTCATCCAGAAGGACTTTCTTCTGTGCATGGGACACAAGGGATGCTCTCTGAGGAAAATGACTAATACTCCCTCCTCCTAACAATGAGTATAATCCAGTGCACACAAGAAACAAAATACAATGCAAACCACAGCAAATGCCATATCCAAAAATAACAATGTAACAAAGAGAGAGTTTACTGGGGACAGGAAACAGAAATTCTAGGGGATGAAAGGTATAATATTAACTAATGAAGGCCAAAAACATTAATATATTAAGAGTATGTTTAGAAAGGAACAGACAATCAAAGTGTTATATAACTAGAGAGAGACTGTGCATCCAGGTACTGAGTACAAGTCATTTGAGAAGGAACAGGTTATAGTATGAATGTCAAGTACAACCAATGCATGAAGAACAACATCCAGGATGGGAGAAGTCATGGGTCCATATCCATAGGGGTCTGAGGTATGACAGTTAGTAATACAACATATTACTCATCTCCAACATTCACAACTTTCCCCATTCCCAGCTCCCTTGCTGTCTCCTATACAGGCAGATGTAATCCATGAGTTCAGAAATGGGTGGAGCAATGCTGCAAATATTTGGATATGCTATTTCATTTGTTGGCGTTTGTGTCCCTATATTTTGTTTCTTGTGTCACCAGTCAAGAAATAAAAAGCAAGGCTTCTCTGCCATGCCCTTCACATGAGATCAATAATACCATGAAATACAATACAGGCTACCACTGTCCAATATCTAGCTAACTTAAGACAGTAATGTGAGTGGCTACAAGAAACTTGAGCACCCAGCTAAAGAAAAGAGGCTCTACAATTTTTGTTTTACTTATTTCATTTTTCAGACTTTTTCATGCAAAATATATGACTATGTTCCAACTTCTAGTGCAAGATGATCAGTGATTTTTTCCCCATCAAACATGACAAGGCATGAAGCTGACTGCCATTAACTCCATGCAGGGTGACAGGGGATTGTGATTCTAGAAACAAAACATTTTTTATCATCACTCTTCATATTTACAGTGATTTAAAATATTGCTTAGAACTAGAGTAGATGCTACCCTAAGCAGCAGTAAAATCAATGTCATCTAGTTAATCCTGATTCTCACTGACACTCAAAGATTTGTGATGCCAGAGATTATGAACATGGCAGAAAAACTCAACAAGAGTTCTTCTACAAGAACCTTCTGTTATTGTACTCTTACTGTCTGTGACACCTCTGTGATGAACGCTGGTGATGTTATGAAGAGCATCTTTCACTTATGTTGCAAGTGAACATTAAGCATACTTTGAAATCAGTTTTAAGGCAGTTTAAAAGATCTTACAAATGAACTACCTGCTGTTCTAATCCACCCAGCATGGTGTCATGTAGTGCAATTTGGAATATAACCTTTAAAAGGAATCATCCATTATTTCTGGTAATCATCAAGCCCATGTGCATGAGATGCAAATTGTAGTACACTGTAAATATTAAGCCTGTCATACCTTTTTCAAGGTAAGATTATATGAATTACATCTGCCTGCCTGCAATCAATGTAACTGCCTTTTTGATGCCTTTACGGTATTAATCGTGCTTTACGTTTATAATTAATGTTATTTGTTAGCTAAAGTTATATGACTCTGATATACCAAGCATACAGGAATATTGGTAAGAGCTCAAGTCAGGCAGATGTCTTATAGCTGCTTTGATGGAATGTAAACAACTGTCTAAATACAGTTCTGTTGAATATGAAACTCTGCTGCTGGAAAAACAAAAACACAGGCAAAAAACTAAACAATTGCATTCTCTTGAGGGCTGTAACTTCATTCTGTTTAATAACATGATGATCATTGCTGTTTGCAGCTCCTGAAGAGAGGTATATTGTGTCAGCTCACACCAGAATCCAAAAACATAGTAAGCAGATGTCTCAGTACACTTGGAAGATGAAAACAGAACACATGGAGCAACAAAGAGCAATAGCAGAATGACGAGAATAGGTAGAATAACCATGCATTGACTGGCAAATTCATAACAAGTAACAACCAGTAAAGGGAATGGCATTCAATAAATAAAGAATAACAATTCCAAATGAAGAGTGGTGAAATAGGCCAGGCATGCACGGAAATAAAACCAATAACACTGAGCATTTTGTACTTATACAGAAATTTTGCTCTGGGCATATCAGTTGCAGCCTGGGAAGGCTTTATCTTCCACATAAGTTCTTCTGAGATGGAGAAATGAGAATACCCCACACAGTCCATTTCCTGTGGTTGTAGAATTTGCCTGCTGGTGGATTTTTCTCACTTGTCTTTTTGCTCACTTCTCTTTTCTTGTTTTCTCCTTTCTTCCCTGTTTCCTTATTACTTTTACTGGGTGGATGTTTTCCTCTCTGGCAGCACCAGACATCTTCTGGGAGATGTCCTCCTTCCACTGATGATAGAAACCTTCAGAGGAAGTTCATACCCCATTGCCCAAGGTATATCTATAGCTGTGAAAACCTTTGGCATTGAAAGCAGTTTCCCCACAGTGAGGTGCATTCTGAGACACATTTCTGGCAAACTGCAGAATCCTTGACTAACATTACAGGGAGATTTGGGAAACAAGGAGCTAAATCCACATTGCTTGCCCTGCATGGGGAAGACCCCAGAGAGCTTCCTCTCAAAGGCTGAGGTAGGCAAGAAACCACAAGGTCACCTCTAGAAGACAACTAGAAATAAAAGTCTGCTCAGGGATAGCAGGAATGCTATGGTGACTTGATTAATGAATCAAACTGGTTTTATTAGGGGAGAGTGGTTAGGTGGCAATATGAGGCCTAGAAGATGGGAGATCAATGCTCACTTTCTCCAGGCTGTAGCAGCGAACACAGCAAAGCACTCTGACTAACTCCAGACACTGGGATCCCTGCTCAAGCTACAGGTAGGGAAGTGCTGATCTTCTGTCCCTGTGACTGCAGAAGGAAGCCACTGCCTTGGGAATCAGGTGGAGCACTCAGGGCTACAGGATGCATGTGTTTTCCCTTCTACAGTCAGGGAGACAGGAGATCACAGAGGAGTCAGCAAGGGTTAAAGTAAGATGGAACACATTGGAACAGCATTCTAGGCCCCCTAAAAATAGAAAATGGTGCCAGAACGCAGCATTCTGACTCCATTTTCTATTTTTAGGGGCCTGCTGAATGCTGAGCCTCTAAAAATAGTAGGCCCTGGAATGCCATTTTGGGAGGGCAGGGAGCTTCCCCTAGACGGGGAGATTTTAAATCTCCCTCCCTGAGACTGCTCTGTTCCACTTCAGATAGAGATTTGCTTTTACTCTCACATCTTTCAGTCAGTTTCAGAACCATGTTGGAAGGTCCTCATTCCTTTTCATATTCTTCTTCTTCAATAGACTTATGCTCTCTTGAACCTTAATTACATGTCTTTGAAATGCTTCAGCTCTCATCCATGCTCACAGAATTTAACATCACCTCCCACTATACCATGTAGATAACTTCTTCTCTTCAGTTCCCCAAACTCGTGATTTAGAAATCAAATACCTTGACACTACTGTTTTCTCTGAAACTTTCCCTTACATGAACAGAAAAAAAAGTGATTGGATTTTGAACCTATAGTATTAAATTGACTGTGCTTCTACTGAGATTATAAGAAGTCTGCACAAAGTATTAATCTGAATTTTGGAGAGGGGTGAGTTATTTGTAAACTATACTTCCATACTGCATATCCAGTTTGTCGAGTCTTGCAAAAAAATTAAAACATTAAAATAAAATCATGTTCACTGGTTGAGTTATTTCATTAATTGCTAGCAAAATTCCAGAATTAAAGACTCTAGGGTCAGAAGGGACCAATATGATCATCTAGTCTGACCTCCAGCACATGGCAAGCCAAAACCCCTCACCCGCACATTCCTGCAATAAATCTCTTACCCATGACTGAGTTATTAAAGTCTTCAAATTATGATTTAAAGACTTTAAGGTGCAAAGAATCCACCACCATCTGAGCCAAGCCCCATGCTACAGAGGAAGGAAAAAAAAAAAAGAAATAAAAAGAAACACCCAGAGTTCTAGCCAATGTAGCCCAGGAGAAAATTCCTTCCCAACCCCAAACCTGGCAATCAGTTAAACCCTAAGCACCTGAGCAATTCTCACCAGCCATCTAATGAAGTGGGTTAGAGCCCCTGAAAGCTTATGCCCAAAGCAATCTGTTAGTCTATAAGGTGCCAAAGGACTCTCATTCTCCCTAGCCAGTCACCCAAAAAAGAATTCAATTATGTAGAAGGTTTTCAAAGCAGAGAAATAAATGCATTAAAAATGTAATGGCTAACATTAGTATGTTAAAGCATTATCTGAATATTAAAAATAGGGACTAGAGGCATGTGCTACCACGCATAACAACACTGAACTTTTTATGAGAGTCTGAATTCCTGATGAGAACATAAAAATAGCCATACTGGGTCAGGACAGCATTCCATCTAGCTCAGTATTCTGTCTTCCAACAGTGGCCAATGCCAGTTACTCAACTCTCAACCATTCACCTGTTAAGCTTGTGTTGAACTGAGCTAACAGTCAGGCCGTTACAGGCAAATCAGATTTATTAGCATCTCTCTCACAATCAAGATGGAACACAGACAATGACACTAATGACAAAGACTTGCAGCTTGATAACTCCATTCACTGTTGTTCAGAGATATTGTTTATCTCTGTGCAGAGCAGAAGCAGTCATAGAAACTGAACAAAAGGAACAATATAGGAAGAACTGAAAACTAGCAGTACAGGAAATTGGTTTTAGAGCATAACTTCACCTGTCAAGAACAGATGAAACCTTAGATCTCAGTAGAAAGTGATCCTCCCTGTACAAGTCTCCTGATACTATGTTCTGGGAGAAATTTTCCTTCCTGTTCAACCATCAGCTTGATTTGTACTTATGTGTGTTACTAAGATCCTCCACAGTTAAACAGTGAATCCCATTTAAAGAAAGACTATTAATAATGACCAAATAAAGTCCCTAATTTTTCTTTGCTCCTAACAAAATTTATTTTGTCAATGAGTCTGGAGGCAGAGAGCCCCACATGTTAATCCTCTGACAAGAAAGGATTTAACCTTTAAAAAAAAAAAGGGGCAATCCAAAGACTGTTTAATGTGTGTGTGCGTACCTTTAAAATACTTGGATTCATTTAAGTGCAAACTTAACTCTGAATTTCAAGGATTAATAATATTTGGTTTCGGAATTATTACAATGTCCTTGTAATATTTTTATCCTTAAATTACTAAGGGTAATTATTGGCGTATGATCATTTAAGAAACAGTAGCATAGGGGATTTTATAGAATATTTGCAATTGTAGGATAAAAAGCATAAACAGAAGTGTGTGGTTTGGGTGGGAAGGGGTTAAGTGCATACATCCTTTAAAACACTGGGATTAAAAGAGGAAAAATAGATTTATAGGTGATGGCTAATTCTGTTTAAATGGTTTACATTTGAGCTGCCTCCATCAGTTGCTGAGCACACCCTGTGAGGTTGTAAGTGCCATCAACTTCCACTTGAATTTCCATAGCAGACACTTATCCTCCTGGCAATATTACTTTGAATGCTGGGGGAGGGACCAGGGCTCCCATTCTAACCCCTTGCCGTTGGGTAGTGGCCACCACAAATGCTGATATCTTTTACACATCTTTGGAAAGGGATAGGGAGTGTGGTCTCTTCTGGTTTTCCCCTAGATCTGAAGAAAATGCCATCAATGCTAGGTGGGAAGAGGAGGCTGCATGTTGTTCTGTTACTGGTCTCAGTCTACTGAATAAATGAGGAGTAAATGGACTTACTCCATGTAGACAAAGGCCAGAAAAGATGCTGACCTTCATTCCCTGAAGAGATCAGGAAGGAACCACCCAAATCTGTTGCAGCTGCCTCTTTAATTGCTTTGTAGAAGAGTGAGTGAAGAGCCCTTTCAGACCAGACAACATAGCAGCAGCAGCTGCATCCCATCAGCAGCTCAAGGAGCAAATAAACTCAGCTACATTTTTAATTTTTTTCTTACCTGGAATGTCATTTTACATTAAAGCTTAGATACTGTAGAAGTTGGTGGTTTTGGTCACCCTTGCCCTGGTCAGCTTCTTTCTGGCTTGAGAATAATGGACTTGGAGGATTCTGTAAAGCTAACTATATAGCTATGAACCAAACATTTTTATCCCAAAGAAAAAACAAATTTAGAATGTCAAATATCCATATAAGGGAGGAGTCACAAAAGAGTGAGACTCTTATAAGCCTTCATCTTGATGCATTTTTAGAAGCCTTATATAAAGTCTTGAAAGCTTCAGCTGTTTTCTCACATCCAGTCCTGGGTCAGGTCCAGCAATCTCATGAGAAAACCTGTTCTAATAATAGTTCCACACCAACATGGCAGCCTAAGGAGCCTCACAGAAAGTTTAGCTAATTCTAGAAAGTGCTGTAGTACTCCTGAATTCAGTTTCTTAAGGCTTGTTTATCAACAGTTCCCAGGTGATCACCCAAGCAGATACCAAACATGACTGAATTTGCCATGCTTTTAAAACTTCATCCCCATAGCGCATATTTAGACCATATGACAGTCTGTTTTCAAGTGTGCAACTGCTACTGTTTTAATTGAAACTTGTTGTGACTCCCATAATTTATTTGTCCCATGATTAACTTAATATACCTATAGAATCATTATTGGACTTTGTTATACCATTAGCTTTAAAATTTTATAAACATGTGCACAGGAGACAAGTTGAAGAGTTAGAATGTTCTCATTATAAGGAAAAGTGTGTTGAGAAACAGTCACTCAGAGTATAAAGATCTATCCTCCTCCTCTGAGCCTGTATGTCTTTCCTGCATGTTAAGTAGAAGAGCAAGGAGATCTATCATCCCCACTCTACCTACTGTGAAGTCAACCTGATCACAGGCTACTACGGGAGCAATCACACGCAGACAAATATCCATGTCAGAATTGACCATATCCATGTCTGCTAATGCATAGAAATGAATATACTGTATGTGCTAGATATCCTATTTTTAAATATTCAATACATTAGAGAAATCACCTTTTTTCCCCCAATAAGCCAATGAGTATATTTCTGAATTAAGACAAGTACCTAATGTGAAACCTGAAGTTCTAGAGCTAATAAACTTTCCTCATCACATTTAAGCTCTGTTAGAGTTTTCCATGTGTAGGTAACCCAATAGCAGCTGAAAAAGCTTTATTAATTAATAATAATAATAATAATTATTATTAGCATTAGCATCCAGAGGTCTCAAATGAGATTACGGTTAATTACACTCAGCATTGTCCAAACACATAACAAGAAATAGTTCCTACCCCAGCAGGTTTATAATTCGAATGGACAAGAGACAGAAAGAATGCATTGTTATGCTCATTTTAAACAGGGAAAAATACTCAAAGTAAGGTCAAATTAGAAGTGGGTGGAGAACTATCAAGTGAAGTCAGATTGCCTCACTCCCTCTTTTGTGCCTTTAATCACCAAAACATACAGTACGACTAAGTTTTTCAGTAATAAAAAAATCAGACCTAGACTTGGACCAAGCATCACAAATGGAGATCCAACAGGTAACTTTTTAAGCAAGCTCTAAATGACTAATATCTAAAGGTTTGAAATGTCATCTTTACTCAATGTACAGAGTCTATACCACTGAACTGGTGATGAGCAGAGAAACACTCAGGTCTTTACTCATTTAATGTAACCAGAGAAAGCTTATCAATCTTGTTCTGTAATTGGTAACTACTGAAGGGAGAAAAAGTCAAAACAGGTTCTGATAAAACAGAATTGAAGAATGCTCCCTTACAAGCTTCTCACTGATTGCTCCCTCTCACTTCCATTTTCCCTCCTCCTCTCCCCCAAATAAAAAAAATTACAAAATCATAGATCCAACTTAACTTGTTGAAAAGGAGGCCATAACATTTCTATAGTAAATTCTTTAAAATAGTAATTTGGCTGCTAGAGTACCTTTGTATCTTCTAACTTTTCCAGCCATGGAGAATGAAGGTTATAGCACCCCTTTTAAACTATTTTCAAAACTTTGAGACATAGAGCCTCTGCTAGCATAAACTGGTGTAGTTTCATAGAGTCTGGCTCACTGCTTTTCCCATATAACTATGTACAAAACTTATGAAACCTTTGTTAATGTGTTTTTGAGACAGTGACATCTCTTTTAAAACTTTTTAATACAGTGTTAAGTTGGCCAGCTTATGGCTACAGATGCACTCTCTAATTATGGTGTTTGCCATTTTTCCCCCAAAAATGGTTTATGTTGGGTGATGAATCACTTGACTGCAAAATTACTATTCCCATCTACCATCTCCCCTTTGATATATGACCATTCAGAATGAATGCAGAATCATATCCCCTTTTCATGGTCAAAAGAGGGAGGAGGTACAAACTCTATAGAAGAGCTTGACCTAGGATCCTTACCCTAGCTCAGGACAGAGGCCGCTGCATGACAAACAGGGAGTAGCTAAGCTGCTGAATGCAGAAGAAACTGCTGGGAACTACATTCAGAGCATGCTGCAGGTGGAGTCACAATCCCAGAGCAGAGCAGACTGTGACTGGTGGGCATCAGAGCTGGGGTTCGATTGTGACCCTGCTGTGCCTTGAGTAGTCACCTAAAAATGCCAAGCTAGACTTGAAAAAGGAGAGTGGATTCTTCCAGTACTGGTGAGTATCAGTGAAGACAGACCTCCCCAACCAGCCACAAACAGTGCTTCTGATCCCCCACTCCAGTTTTCAAGAAGCTAAACCAAAATATACTCAGCCCCTTTCACTGCATGTCAGCTTCTGGCTCCCAAGTAGCCACTGGGTCTTGTAAAAAGATAAATCACTTAACACTCCATGCTCTTTACCAAAATCATTCTTCTGACCCCCAAAGGATCAACCACATTATCAGATTAATATAATTTTTGATCTTACCCAAAATACCATGCCACCAGTTAATCCTTCTGTAACTAAAACTAAAGATTTATTTTACAAGGAAAGAAAAACCTAAAAGAGAACTGTTAAAGGATTAAAATATCATATACTTACAAATGATTTGAAAGCCCATATAAAGTTTTCAGTCCTTTGTTTTACAGCTTTAGTTGTTAAAAATCTAGTTCAGAAAAATGAAGACTAAACAGTCCATGCATAGCATTTGTTCTCTCTCTCTCTCATGAGAATTAGCAGCGTGATTCCAGACTGGTGCTGGCTGGGATCTTAATCTTGCAGTCCAAACTCTCCAGGAGAAGCTGGGACAGATGTGAGATAAAAGGATTATGCTTTCAAGCTTCCTTTATAGTTGTAGCAAGGTGGGCTTTTGCAGGTAATTTTGTCACGTGGGCTTCAGACAATACAGTCAGCAATAACCATTTAAGCTCTCACAACAGTTCACAGATACTTTCTTGAGTGGAGAATAGTAATTTATACTGTCCTTTGAAGTAAAACCTTCACTTCGTAAGACCACAGGTAATTAGCCACATTAGTACAGTTAACAAACAGTCTACATCAGTGGTTCCCAAGCAATGTGCCACAGCACACTGGTTTGCCACGTCAACACCCAAAGTTTGCTGCGAGCATCCCTGAAAGCTGGAGTTAAAGTTCCCTCCCTGCTCAGTCCAGCCACATGGGCTGTGTAGGGCTGGGAAAAGGCAGGGGTAAAGTAAGGGAGAAGGCACCAGAACACACTTCTGGGAGGCCCCCTATTTTTAGGCAGGCAGCATTCTTGCCCTCCTAAAAGTAGAGGGAGGCACTGGAACACAGCGTTCCAAGGGTCCCCCTAAAAATAGCAGAAGCAGCTGGAACGCAGAGTTCCGGTGGCTCCACCTTAAACCCTGATACGCCTTAAGCCCAGCTAGCAGAGAGCTGCAGGAGGCTGGGAGTGTGTAAATTTCCCCTGCAGGGAGGAGCAGCTTGTGTCAGCCAGTCTGCAAACAGCCCAGTTAAGGGTTTTGGGGCGGAGGGCTGCTCGGGGTTGTGTGGGGTAGGGTGTGTGTGTGTGCAGCAGAGGTGTGTGGGAGTGGATGTGTAGCAGAGGGTATGTAGCTGGGGTTGTGTGGTGGCTGTTTGGTTGGGGGGGGTAGCTGGGGTGTGGGGTGGCTGTGTGTGGCGGGGTGTAGCTGGGGACAGGAGGCCTGGTTATGCCCCTGCAGTGATGGGAGGGTCCATCACAGGCACCAGGGGGCTGGGGGAGGGGATGACGGGACCCACTGGGGTGGGAGGGAGCAGTAGTGGGGTGAGGATTTGCCCTGCATAGCAGGGAGCCAGTGTGGAGAAGCGCGAAGTGGGTGCTGCGCCATGCTCCCCTGCCCTACCTTCCCACTCCCCAGGTTCCCCCCTGCCCCCCCCCACAAAGCCACTCTTGTTCTCCCTTCCTCTCTCCTCTCTTGCCACCCTTGTGCTGGTCCCCACATGGCTGCCTTTGTCCTCTTTTCCACCCCTGCCCTGCTCTGCTCCCCACACTTACTCTGCCACACGTCTCCTGACCTCCCATGTTTTGCTACCACTACTAGCCCACATAGCAGCATTTCCAAACCACTGTGTTCATAAATATTCATAAGTAATTTGTTATTTTGAATATTCATGAGTTTTTTAATGGTGGTATGCCTCGAAAAATTTGAAGGTATTAAGGTGTGCCATGGCAGAGAAAAGGTTGGAAACCACTGTCAATTTCCAAAGGGATAGCCATGTTAGTCTAGTCCAGTACTTAAAGACTAACAGATTTATTTTTCGCATGAGCTTTTGTGAGAGAAAATACCACTTCAATCTTCGACACATCTGATGAAGTGGGATTTTTTCCCACGAAAGCTCATGTGAAAAATAAATCTGTTAGTCTTTAAGTGCCACATGACTCCTTGTTTTTTTTGCTGGAAACCACTGGTCTACACTGTTACATCAAAGGTCCATCTAGATGTTAATATTTCCTTTTCATCTCATCGTCAAATATAACAGTGACAGACAGGAAAACAGCTAATCAACCTTGCTATCCTCTATCAAAATAGATGTAAACATCATCAAACAATTACCAGCAATACATTTGCATATTAAAGTTCTAGTCTACTTATAAGACTACCATTGTGCTTTATCACAATATGTTTTGAAAGGTCAGATTTGGACCATGGGTTGCTCAGTCCTTGTACCTCGCATAACACAGGTCTCTGATGAACGTGTGGGGAAGCAGCAGAGGCTGGGCAGGTAGTCAATGCAGACAGCCCAACAGGACACACCTATCTGGTTTCACCCTCAGCAGAGACTGGACTAGAGAGGACATATCAGGCACCATCTGTGAGGGCTCCTAGATCTCTATTTAACTGTCCCCCAAAGGCCCAAATAAACATCACTATAGTTTTACATCAAATTGCAACTGTAAAGACACTTTATTTAAGAAATTGCAAGCATCCCTTTTCTACCAGCCTGAGTAAAATACACCTTTATTCAGCCACAGGCTTAAGTCATTAGGATCACAGGCTAGATCATCTGAAGCACTTTTAGCAATTGCCTCCACCTTGTGGCATGCATGGTTTGCAAGGAGTACTTAGAGTTTTGGTGTACGTAAGCACAGAACATCAGCAACAATCATAGCTGAAAGAACTCCACGGTTCCAACAGGACACGTTTCCTTAGAGCCTTTAGGCAGGTCTCTAAGGCCATTTCTAAAATTATGCCCATTCAATTCTTTGTCACACGAGTAGTATACTGAATTTACATACACTAGTAGTGCATTTGTTGGCAACTGGATTCACAAAAGCACTCAAATGCTGCCTTTTGTGGGTGCAAATAATTGTGCTTGAAGGATAGTGTATGACTAATTATTTTATGCACACATGTTCTATATGAATACAGAGATTCAGGTATGCTAACATTGTGATGGACATAGCAGAGGTAGAAAAATAAGCAAATAAAACAGAGGCAGATAAACTGATTAAAATTCAACAGAATATAATATGCAAAACAAATATTTTAAACATTTTGTGAGAGTAGATGACATCAGCAATGAAAAGTCTAACTTGGAGAAAATATGTTCCCAGAAATTACACTATTTATTTTATATTATATTTTAGGAGTTAGTAGGAGAGGGAGATATAAGAGTGATACTTGATCTGCACTACAGACTAATGCTGAGCAATGCAGTCATATTGATGGAACTCCTGATATAGACAGTGCTATGTCAGTGGAAGCCTTCCATTTAAATAGCTACCACCTCTCAAGGAGGTGGAGAACCTATGCCAATGGGTAAAGCACTCGCATTGATATAGATAGTCTCTTCACTAAGCACTACAGCAACACAGTTGCACTACTGCATATTAAGACAAGCCCTGAGTAGTAGAGCGATACCAAACTCTATAAGGCCATAATCATACAATTAACAACATGATTGCAAATGTCTCTCTTGGCATGCAGCCCCATCAACTGCAAAGGTCACTGCCCCAAAATTATAAATTGTAGAACTGTGGCCTAGGTGTTGTGAATGAATGTCAGCAAATCAATTTCTCAAATCAATTTGTGCTGCCCCATGCCCTCCTCCTCGCCCTGCCCTGGTGCCATCTCCTCACTTCCTAGGGAGGGAGCAGAACCAGTATTGCTTCATAGTGGGGAGCCAGAAAGCACCAGTGGCCCTTTCCTTCTCTGTACCCAAGCAGCTGCTGGCTGGCCAACTTGCATGCAGCTGGCTACCTCCGGAAGCGGCCAGGGACCCTGCCCTCAATGGCTATAGAAAAGGTTTGCCCCAGTCCACTGGCAGCTCACCCCATGGCCATGGCTTTGAGGGTGCTCTGGATATCCAGGCTCCTCTGGTATCCTGGAGGGAGCCTCCCCACACACCTTCTGCAGGGAGAGGCAACTCATCCCAGGGGTGCCCACCCAGGGACTGGAGAGAGGTGAGAGCTGCCACGTGGCAGAGATTCTGTTCAACTACTGGGGGAACAGAGCACTGCTGTCAGTGTCAGTGGCCACAGCAGCAAGGGATGGAGCACGATCCCCAGTTCTTCCCCTCCCCAACCCCCCGTACTGCTGGCCTTTGAGAGGATCAGTGCCTTGGTGGCATCTGTGGTGCTGGGTGGCAAAGGCCATCGCTGGCTACTAGGGTGACAGACCACTTCCACATGCACAAGGGCAAGGGGAAAGCAGGGGCACTCACGCCAGGGACAGACTCCTCCTGGCAGGAACAGCCAGCTCCGTGCACACAGGGTTGGGGGAAAACTCCTGGTGGAAGGAGAGGATAGCGTCTTGTGCAAGGGCTGCGAGGAGGAGAGGGAGCCAACTCCTCCTGCAGGGTGTTAGGCAAATGAGCCTCCAGAAGTGACTTGGTGGGGGCTGGGTGGTGCTGGAGGGAACTATGAAAGGCTGGATTGGGGACTGGGTGGGGGCCAGAGAGATGAAGGAGGTTGGGAGGCTGGAGTGGGGCTAGGGACAGAGGTAGTTTTCATGGTAACCTTAAGTAATTCTTAAATCTGACATAAGTAGGATCAATATTTTCCCTCTTTATACAATAAAATTGAAGTGTGAAATGAATTTTAAACTTAGTAATTTTGGAGTAGGTAAAAGCATATGGCTATATGCTTTAGTGCGGCTCTCAAAGGTTTAATAATCAACTTCTGTGGCTCTTGAGTTTCATAAGTTTGGCCATCATTGCTGGCTAAGTAGCTTTGGTTCAAGAAGCAAAAGGGTAGCCATGTTAATCTACTTCAGCAAAACAAAGAAGGAGTCCTGTGGCACTTTCCAGGACTAACAAATCTATTTATTGCATGAGCTTTTGTGAGTGAAATCCCTGTGAAATTCAGCTGATGAAGAGGGATTTCACTGACAAATGCTCATGCAATAAAAACATTTGCTAATCTTTAAAAGTGCCATGGGACTCCTTGTTTGTTTTGGGTCAAGAAATAATTTTGACCACAACATGCAGGGATACTTCTTAGCACAAAATGCAGAGAGTGGTCAGTTATGATACTTATATGTTCTACAAAGTAATGTAAAGCATATTTTAAAATACAAATAGCAGAAGAGTTCTCCATTTACAGCATGTCACCATGCAATTCCTATTAATATTTTGAATGAGAAATCTGGAGATGTTCATTTCCTATTTATGCATCATAAAGTAATTTGATTTGGAATGAGCCCTTACAGCAAAGAAACACATAGGAAAGCAGAATTCAATTATCTGCTTAAAACCTAGTTTTAAATCTTTTTATTGTGCTTTTTTATTCCTACTCTGCCCTATAACAATTTGAAATAAAGCCATCAATATGGCTCATGAAAAAATTCAGGTAATTCTAGGCTCAGAAACAGGTAGTAGAAACCACCCAATACACTCCAAGACATTGGGAAGAAATACAGTCTGTTCTCACAAGTTCCATAGCCCAGAAGCACTAAGGACAAGTCAAAGTATCTGCATATCATTTTGGCTATTTGTTCATCTACTTTTCCAATTTAAAAGACCTTTTCCCTTGGAAAAACATGGGTATCTTTGTTTCTCAGTGTTACTTTCCATTATGGGGGATACAATGCTTAGGTCGTTTTAGCATTATCTTATAAATCTTAGTTTAACTTGTGTGACAAGGGTGTAGATTGTTTCTAAGCTGAATGCCAGAAATACCTTCATCTATTGCAGAATGGAGGTCAGAGCTGTCTCTTTTCATTGAAGCAGAGAAAGTTTATCTATTCACAGTTGAGGCAAACTTTGTGGAAAAGAAAAAGTACTAGGAAACATATTGTAAAAACCTGTTATCTGAACAATGTCAACAAGTTTAAGGATCACATAAGTAATCAAGAAATGATAACACTCCACCCCAAAATATCCATTTTAGGGAAACAAATTCAAGCAGAATCTTTAAGGTTTTGAAATGTTTAGATTTTTCCCTCAATATCTGTCCAATACTAGAACTAAAACTGCTGAAATATCACAATAAAGGAACTTATTTCCTGCCATGAGTGAAAATCTTCAAATAAGAACGTATTCATAAATAATTAATTCAACTAAAATGCCAAAATTCATTGAACAAATTCTTCACAATAAGTAATTTGCTAGCTCTTCTTAGAAGATGAGCTCCAGTGGTCTTTGGATAAACATCCACTTTTTGGATTTTGTAATTTCAGGTTTGCTCTTTGCTCAATGAAACTTTGAACAGATGAAAGTTTTCATCAGAGATGGTACTGAGCTGCAAAGTCTGGATACAGACTTCAAACTTACCTAGAGTGAACAGATGTCCCAATTTTATAGCGGCAGTCCCAATGCTCAGGGTTTTGTCTTACATAGGTGTGTATTTCCCCCCAACCTGTATTTATTTTTCACCCTAACCCTTACCAAGTTGTGGTAGGATCAGATTTTCAAGTTTGGAGTCTGGTCTATGTTCATATTACCTTTGTTTGGAGTGAATCAGTCTTTATCCCTGATAGTGTCTGGGCCAATAAAACAATAAAACTCCACTAGAGTTACTAACTAAGGAAGTTACTCCTTTAACTTGAGTTGTCAAATTGTTATGCCATTACACACTGTAGGCCTTTGGATTATGCCCTGAAAATTGTCTAGGAAGCATCTATTACATCCTGCTGTATTGTTCACATGAGGCTACATTTTCACAGATTTCCTCTATTTGTTCACTGCTATATATATTCACCACTCATCAATAACACCTGCATACACAGGTAATGGACTTGTGTATACAAATTCTATCAACTAATGCAAAAATGATTTTTCTCAAACAAATCACAAGGTTTATCCCTCTATTTACTTTGAACTGAATTAGCCCATGGTCCCTTGAACCAGTTCTTCTGAGATCCTCACTGCTCATCAATACCAAATCTAAAATGACATAGTCTCTTGTTGACTTTGTGAGTATTCAGTGAAAAAAAAAAATCTGCCAGCTGTCATATCCAAGAAAATCTGGGCCTATCGTTATTAATAGTACCTGTTCTCCAATTTGTAACCGGGAAGATAAATTGTCTCATAGTCACACATTTTCTTGTAGAATTTATTTATTAAAAACATTAAAGGGGTCTCTGTCCATTTCCAAATCAGATCCCAAGCCCTAGCCCAGGATAACTTCTGATAACTTTCTTCCTTAAAGTGATTTGATTCAATAGACTCTGATTTAACCATTCCATCACTTCTAATTTCTTCATGGTATTTCTCAGCATAAATATCACAAAACTATTACACCATCCTTTACCTCCACCTGTTCTGAACAGCACATACCTTTCATATGCATACCCCAGTCACAATTGCTATTCTACATGTTTCTGTTAACCCTATAAGATCTGATTTCACTTTCGGCACCTGTAGTTCTAGTTCCTTCATTTTGTTACTCTGTCTCTTGGCATTACTGTACAAACATCTTAGTAGTTTCTGCTTTGTTTCATCTACATTCCTCACCTAATTAGACACCATCATTCTACTGTCAGTATCACCTATTTGGCTGTTACCATCATTACTACAGGTGCTATCTTTCTTCTTAATGGGCATTCTCATAGAATCATAGGGTTGGCTCCTAGCCATTATTGTTCCTTTCTCCATTGCTGTATTCTCTCTTTCTTGATTTTCCTTGCAGTCAATATTAGGATCAGGCCTAGAGATTATTTGAGCATTTCCCAATCATCTCAAAACAGCTTTATGACATACATAAAGAAATGCTTCTTTGCACAACAGTTAGTCCATCTGTTGCTAGAGGATGTTGTGAAAGCCAAAAATATAACTGGGTTCATAAAAGAATTAGATAACGTCATGCAAGATTTGTCCATCAACAGCTATTAGTCAAGATGACCAGGGACATACCCTATGCTCTGTGTACTCCTAAACCTCTGACTGCCAGAACCTTGGACTGGATGACAAGGGTTGGGTCAATGGTCCTGTTTGTGTTTGATCCCTCTGAAGCATTTGACACCCACCACTGTCAGAAGATACAATACTGGACTTGATAATGTATTTGTCTGACCCAATATAACTATTCTTCTGTTCTTATGTTCTTTTCTAGAAGATGTTTAACTTTCCTGTAGTAGTTCTTTTTTTTTTTCCCCAGCAGATAGCTGGTAAAGTGAATGATCAAGACATTTACATAAGATTGCTAATACATAGCATGATGATGCAATCAAAAAAGTAGGCCACTGCCTGTATCAGAGCATTCTTGATGGAATATTTGACAGTACTTGACAAAGGTCAAATAACAGGTGGTCAACTGATTGGTCAATTTACATTATTTGGTTGGACATGTGGTCAGCTTGCCATACACAGCATACAAACAACTAGAAGCCATGTCACGTTTTTACAGGCACATCAACATTTATAGCAATAAATAACATGATTTTTTCCCTATAGTTAAGTAAATGATCACATTAGGTTTAGTCTGGAAGCTTCCTGTTTTTTTAAGGTTTAAAAAGGATGTAGAAGAAAATATGTTTGTGTGAGGGTATATTACTCACTGAGGGCCTGGAACAATCAGGAAAGAAGAAATTTTAAGCAATTACAGTTCTGTGCTAGGACCCTATACTAGTGAATAAGGGTTAATGTAGGGGACCAGAATCACCAAAAGAGAAAGACAGACAAAGACAGAGTAGCTGTCTGTTGGAGCAATTGAACTGACTGGAGACAGCACAGCAGCTACTTGGGGAAAGCATGCTGTCTGGACGGAAGAGCCTCAGTGTTTTGGGGGGAGCTTTTTTTGTTGGTTTTTGGTTTTTTACTTTAACCATGAAATGAAGCCTACACTGCAAACATACAATTAGTAACAACTATGTCTCTCAGAAGTGTAAAAACCCCACAAAACTCTGCAATGTATTTATATCAATTCAACACCCCATGTAGACAGTGGTGTAGAGAGCTTCTCCTGTTGACATAGCTACTGTCTCTTATGGAGGTGGATTAATTATGCTGACAGCAGAAACTCATTGAGTAGGCCTACCCTGAATAAAAGGAGTTTGGAACTTCTTTTCACTGACCCTGAAGAAAGAGGAAATATGAGACTTATTTTGCATTCACTCTGAGGCAAGGGAATTTGAGAGTCCTGACTCTGAAGAGAGGGAACTTGGAAGATGATCTAAGAACTTGATCTACAGGAGTCTATTTTAAATTCTGAATAGACTAGATTAAGTCTCCCCTTAAGGCTGGAATAAACACTTATTTTTTATGTTGCTTTCATCATTTGTGTAGATCATTTATGGTCAAAGAACCATCTGTTCTCAATGTCCATATCTTTTACACTATGGAATTATATATCAATGTTTCATTCACAAGGTTTGTTTTTACCATTTCATGTTTAGTATTCGTACAACACTGACAGTGCACCAGCAAAGGGATTTTTTAAAATGATATTCTTTATACATAATTACAAATTACCTTCTTCATTGGATAATCCATTTTTCATTCCTTCTCACTGCTTGCACACTGTCAACAACAATGTCATTTAACAGAAATTTGTATTTGCATGAAAACTCCAAAATACAATGCAAAGAAGAGAAAACTTAATGTTACAGTGGAACTATACAATATACATCCTCTCGAGTTGTAAAAAATATACAGTGTTTCCAGACTAAAACATATAACTGAAAACATCAGTTGCACAGAAAAAGATAACAGTTTTAATAAGATCAGATGTAACTGGCAGTGTTATATTCTTCCATCTTCACTGGTTGTTTGGTTTAAAGTCTAGTTTCAAACAAAAGGAAAATGAAAACTTTCTAGAAGGCCAAGCAAGGGCAAATCAGCTGTATACACACCTCATTAAGCACTCAGATCTAAGTGTGTGTATCAGCCTAATAACACTACATTGTACAAGTAGTATATGGGGGGAAAGTGTCTATGTCAGCATCCCTTTCAAACTCTACCCACTGATTCTCTATTTTAATCTTCCTTGGCAATCAACCGGCAGAGTCATTATTAGTCTTATTATTAGGGATGGGCAAACTTGTCTTCCCTAATTTTGAACCCACTCAAACATCACGGGTTCAAAAAACAAACCTACAATCTGGTGTTTTAGATAATAATGAGGACTGAGTTCAGCTAGCACAATAATGTTCCTTTGTTCACATTCTAGGAGTACTTTCTAACTAAATAAACTGGCTTATGAGAGTGCCTACAGACACAGAAATCTGCTGTGCTGCAGAAAAAGAAAACAAAAAGCCTTGCTGATCACTTTGGTATTTCTCAACATATGATGAACAGAGTTCCAGAAGAAAATGACAAAGACTAAATAAGTTGAATTTTATTGAAGCAAAGTTTGTTGATGAGCAATATCACTAAACAATAAATACTAGGTATTGGAATATGCTCACCTACATATGTGGCAATGTGACAACAACAAAAGTTGAATTTAAGAGGAATCCCAATGATTTGACCCAGATGGATATACAGGTGTCTGCACATAGAACAAAAAGAAAAGCCTCAGCTGACAGAGTATCACTGGTGCATAGAAAGCTATGTATATTGTATTATATTGGTACAGGTACAGTGTCAACTAAATCTAGGATCACATTGAAAAACAGTATCAGGTTTGTTTAACAAGACCTATCTTTTATAAAACCATGTTGATATTTTAATTTTTTCTGATTGCACCCCATTTCAGCCTTTTCATGGTTTTGTCTAAGACTGATGTCAGTCTAACTGGCCTATAGTTACCTTGGTCACCCCAGTGACCTTTTAAAAACACTGATGTAATATTCACTTCTTTCCAGTTCTCTGTACGCAGAAGCTGTGCAGGTGGCATTTAGGGGATTTAATTCATACCAGCCTTTATAAATGTCCACATGAATGACTGTCCACATTGATACATAGTCATTTAAATAGCTAAAAAAAACGTTCCACACAAAATAAGAGTTTACTGTGAATCAAGACGGCTCGTCTGCATATTGACCCATCAACAGTCCACTCAGAATTTCTCCTCAAGCTCAAATACCTCCCTCCCACCTCCTACAGCTCACACACCTCCACTTTCATGGTAAACAGAGATGAAGCCTTAACTTTGTTCCTTATATGTGTTTTGATGATTAATATAGGTGTTCTGATTATTAATATAGTTAGCATGGCTTTCAATATGAGGATTTGTATTGGTGGGTAAGTGGTGTGTGGTGCCAGGGTGAAAGTAAGGAATTTTAGATGTTATTCCCTAGTATGAAGGAAAAGTTACGAGAGTAGGTGATCTATGTCACTAGTGGCTGTTCTAAATGGGTTGTACTGTAATTTACATACAGAATTGAAATCTGAAAGTGTATGTACATAACTGTGTGTGCAGTTGGAGATATGGATGCATGAACCTCTAGCCGCTGCAAATCCCACAAGGTATTGATTGCAAGGAACCTAAAACTTATTGGTTTACATTTTCAATTTTACCTGTATTCAAATTAGTGTTCAAATTAGTTGAAAACTTTAAGCAATGCTCAGAAGGTACAAAATCACATCTGCTAAAAATCAGCAGGCTCTGCCTGGCTACAATTAAAAACACTTTTTTTAAGATAGATATTTAAGCAGAAGCTTAAAGTCTTCTTTTATTGCCACACCCTGCCCTCTCTGCTCCTCCTCCTCCAGTGAGGAGAACCACTTACAGCTAACTTGTATTTAATACAGTGTTTGTCAAAATGAATGACATTTCATTTTAACCCACAGTAAAAATGAGAATGGTTTGTCTAAAATCTTTAGAATGATTAAAAGCAACATTCCTCTTATTATAACCCTTGTACAGTTAGCAACTAGTTTGGTTTTAACAGTAGCCAAGCTGTAATTACATGATACTTTATGTGCGCATACAGTTTTGAGTTGTTTATTTAGGAGGTAAAGTAAATGGAAATATATATGTATGTTTGGTACATATTGTAGTCTTCAAAACCTTGCAAGCAGTACTCTAAACAGACTGCTGTAGTATTTTATTAGTATGCTATGAATCATATTCTTATTTTGTACTGTTGCAAACCTGAAGCAATATCATTCACTGCAAAAAAAAGATACTCCTGAGTAACAAAGCATCTCCTGCATTTGTAAGGATTCAGACTCCAGGAAACAGCATACAGAGAGAGGGTGAAGTCAAATTACCTGTTATAATGTGAAAAGAATCCATAGTCACGATTCAGCCTGATGGTCATGAAGACAATCAATGGGACATCAAGACTTCAAAGAGAAACAGCCGAAATCATAGAATCATAGAATTCTGTCACCATGCACTACAAGTTTCACAGTGCATACTTTGACATAATGCTGTGCATAAGCCAACTGAAACTTTTCACATGAAGAAGAATTCACTGTGCTACATAATACCAAATGGGCCAGGCATTGTTTAATGCAGGGAAAACTCTACAAGACAGGGAGAGGAGAGATGTGACGTAATGAGTTATGGCCATCAAGTGCAAGAGAACTGCACCCAAGTGAAATTGACAGCACACTTTGCTAAATAAACATAGACCAACTGAACCCATCTGACAGGAATTCCTTAGTTCAAAGTAATGAAAGCCAGTGTAACCATACATTAATTTAGTTTGAATTAATTCTCATTAATTCAAACTAAATTGTAAGCATAGACACAGCCTTAAAGACTAACTAATTCATTTATTGCATAAACTTTTCGTGGAAGAAAATTCAGTGTGTCTGACTAAGCAGGATTTTCTCCCACAGAAGTTCATGCGATAAATAAATGTGTTAGTATTTAAGTGCTACAGAACTCCTTGCTTGTTTTCCATCTGACAAAGACATTAATAACATACAGCAGGGGTTGGCAACCCCTAGCATGTGTGCCAAATTTGGCATAAAGGCCGATCCTGAGCGGCACACAGTGCTGCTCAGGCTTCCCCTGTGCCTGCCCCCAAGTGTGGCCTGGCTGTTGGGGCCACAAGAGCCAGAGGGGTGTGGCGCCACTCAGCTGGGGGGCCGGTGTGACACGGCTCAACTTTGGGAGAGGTGCAGCACACTGTGGCTCAGCACAGGGGGCTGGCATGGTGTGGCTCAGCTCAGCACAGGCAGTGTGGCACAGCGTGGCTCAGCTTGGGGGGGGCCAGCCCAGCATGGCTCAGTTTGGAGGGGGAACCATGGTGGCCAGGCCCCAGTGTCAATTGGTCCCACAGTGGAGGGGACCAGGGCAGCTCAGCCCTCTCTCCACCCTGAGGGACCTCAGCCATGCCCCCCTACCACCCAGGGCCACCTGCCCCCAGGGACCCTAGCCTGCCCTTCCCAACCCAGAGTCCCTGCCCCCACCCCCAATTGGCCATGCCCCTGGCACCTTCTGAGGGTGCAGTGGGTGGGGCTGGACGGGGGGCCAGCAAAGTTTGCCAAGCCGTGATATACAGTTAATTCCACATTTACAAAATGGATATCACGCATCATAAGTAAATTCTGTAAAAGGAACAACGGTTGTAAAGTCTAGATTTTTCTAAAATGCCAGGCCTTTGCCAGGTTCAATTGACTTCATTTGGAGCTGTTTGATGCACAGCATTTTTAAAGAAATGAAACTGCTTGTTTATATGCCTAACAATGGATTCAGAAGCCCTAACTTTAGGTACTCATTGTTGAAAGTTTTGGCCCTCATTGTCTACTATCTAATGCAAACTTGAATTCTATCCACAGGACAATTTTTTTGATGGATAAATAAAACACCACTTGATATTCATCATCATTATTACAGTAAAGGGTTAGCAAGCTGATTTTGTTCCTAGTCTGGTAAATTTTCATAACAGATTTGCTGGACTGATTCTTTTGACTTTATGAGATTTCCCTCCTTCCTAGTGTATTTTCAACAATTTAGAGTCAGCTACTCACTGGTGAGCATCTTCTGTGTTTTGTCTTTGCAATATTCATAGGCGTAAAAGGTGTTTGCTTTTGTTTGTGTACCGTGCTTGGATCAGCAGCACAAAATAAAAAGCAGAAACACCTACAAATCAACAATTTTGGCATTTGTATGTTCACATTCAGCTTTTCAAAAATATAAAAGAATAGACCAATTCCTCCATGGATGGATATTTGCATGTTACATGCCCTTAATTCAATACAAAGCTATGCAGAGAGGCAATGTGGCTTGCAAAACTGATAAGCAGCCTTGAACATGGGAAATGAGCCTTCATTTTCCTGTTAATACAAATTTTATTTTTATTTGCATTTTTTGTTTCTAGTCCTCTGGTACCTGATAAGATTGTGATGTTCATGTTCTACTTATCAAAAAATGTGACAGTTGCATGTCAGCTGTACCCAAGCACACATTCCCTTGTATTCTCTGCTGAGCATGCAATATAATTATCAGTGATTCAAAATGAAGGGATTTGGTAGCCTGTTCTAAAAAGGGATGTAATCTCTTTCAAGATTTCATTGTACAGTGAACAACAGAGCTTCGGTGTAGAGGGATGGGACTACAGTCTCAATGGAGGCTCCATAGGGGCTTGGTTTCACATCTGTGGGGAAGACAAAAAAAAAAAAGGGCCATGCTCAACCAGATGCTTCCCCCAGAGACAACTGCTGTGCGTAGAGTCTAGAGAGTGTTTCTAGATAGTGGTGAGAAGGCAGAGGAGAGCTCTGTTCAGACGCCCTTTACCACGTGCAGGTCCTGAAGGATCCATACCTTATGAGATGGCAAACCTCTTTCTCTCAATTTGCACTGCAGAGAAAAGCAAGGGCTACAGAGAGGCGTATAGGGTTACATCAGTGATTAAAGCTGTATTAACAGTTCCATGAAGTGACATAGAAAGGAGCACATCAGAATGGTGAAGTGAGCAGGTAGCCCTTCTTTGCCTTACTAATCATCAGGTCCATCAAAGGATTTGCAAAGGACTTCTGATTTGTCAGGGCAGGATTAGAACTCTGGTTGCAAGTTCAGCTATATTTTTTATGTGAACTGAGTAAAATCCTGGCCCCACTGAGCTTATTGAGAAGACATCATCTTTGGAAAGAAAAGTAGTTTTTCCATTTCAGGAATGTGATCTGCAAGCTATTCAGCTATTTAAAATCCAAAGCGAGGCAAAAAAATCTGTGCCAGGCAATTATGGTTTACACCCAGCTAGTCAAATACTCTTTGTTACTAGCCTGCAAAGCTTTCCATCTGACATGCTTAATTTTATTATTTCATATTTCTTTTCTACCCTCTTTTCACTGCCTTGAAATATGCAAGCTCAGATTCCCCTCTGATGTTCTGTTGGGGCTGTTCAAGCTTTTTCTTGCAATCCACAAGCGTTTTGTTTGGTTTTATAAATATTCTTCTGATCTGAAGTTAGTGCTGATGGCATCTGGGTTCATCTACGTCAGCTTCTGTGGCACATATCAAGAAATGTAATTCACACATCATTTTTATTGACATTCCTGATGCAACAAGAAAGTGCTTGAGATGGTGTACCCTTTTTAGCCATGTTAATTTATCAGCAAAATCAAACACTTTGGGAAAGAGTATAAGAAATACTAGTTTCCTTGCTCAGATAACTTTTGTTTCTTTATAAAATCTTACTTCAGGTTCTTTTTTCTGCTGTGCCTTTATCATGTTTCCAGTTTGTTTTTCCTTTCGTGTTGCTGCTGTGGAGTTGGTCCCCACCCTATCTTTTGCTGTAGGGACTGGTACTCCTTGCAGCTTCTCCCCGAGAGAGTTTCTCAGCAAAGCCCTCTCTTGCCATTTCAGCATTCTCTTTGTCTCTTCCTTTGACTGTAGCTTTTCTTCCCCTTGCAGCCTTTCTCAAAGCTTTAATTGTTTGCTCTCCTCTTTTTCTCCTTCATATCAGTCCCAGCAATTCATCCTGTTCAGGAAGCAGATCCAGGACTGATCACAGCCACTCCTCAATGAAGAAAAGTTTCACTCACGTTCTTCCTTCTTTGTTTTCATCTCTCTCTGACTGTGGGATTCAGTCAGTTTTAACACCTTGCTGTGCTATCTTGCAGGCATAAACAAGGTGCACAGAGAGGCATGTATCACAAGAGCAATAATTGCTTTATTATAAATGATCCTGAAGTGATATTAAGAAATCAGTACTACATTTGTGTGTAATGGGAAGTATAATATTAATGCTTAAATTTCCTTTCAGCATATCTACCACTTCTCTGAGAGGAGGGCAAACCCCACCCTGAAATGGAAAATACCAAGTAAAACCCAAGAATTTCTACTTTCCAATACAGGTTATCCTCCATGGCCGTATGGGGAGCTCTGTAAGAATACTTTTCACATATATGGTGCTTTTCTTCCAAGGAGCTCACAGTGCTTTTCAATCATTAATGAAGCTAAAGAAGAACCCTGTGGGATAGGTATATATTATATTCCATGCTAGAAAAAGCTTTTACTTCTGAATTTCCATCACAGTTAAGGTTGGGTCTGGGAAGTTTTTCTCATTTTCTTACCAAATTATTTAACACCCAGGAACTTGTTTTTGACATTTTGATTTCCCATAGAGATCCATTGGAACAGGTACTGCTCAACTGGTTCCAAAGGGGCAGCCGTGATTGTCTAGTAAAGCTAAAAAAGCAAGGAGTCTTGTGGCACTTAAAGACTAACAGATTTATTTATCGCATGAGCTTTCAAGGGAGAAAAATCGCACTTCATCAGACATCCCTCTTCAAAGCATCTGACAAAGTGGGATTTTCTCCTATGAAAGCTCATGCAATAAATAAACCTGTTAGTCTTTAAGTGCCACAAGACCCCTTACTTTCTCTCTTAACTGCTGTATTTCACTAGCTATTCCAACAATGCTTGGATATTTACTTAGATAAATGCTTCTATTTGCTAAACAACTATAGTGGCTCTCTCTATATCACATGAATTCCTCTTTGATGACTGTCAGTAACACTACCCCAACTTTACGCGCTGCAGGAAAAGCAAAGCCCTATACTGGGGTTAAAACAAATGTTCGTGTCTGTACTGACTTCCATTTATTTCAGTTGGTCTGTATAGATCAGTGCAAGATTTGCCTCATAATCCTCAACAGACCTGTATTTATTTTTAAGGATCCAGACATCATTTAAGTAAAGACAGATATGCTTACAACAAAACTATCTAGCCAGTTTTGGCTAAATCACAGCATTTGATCTAAAGCTTTCAATTAAATACAAATCAATCATAGGTGTTATAAAAAACAAACCTAAAGAAATATATTGATAAGCACTAAATATATTGTCATCCTACTACATCATGCAAGTTTATTCCAGACTAATTCTGATTCTCGGTAGCCAAACCAACAGGTTTTTTTTTTGTTTGTTTGTTTGTTTAAACAACGTCCTCAGTTATAAAATGTTTACTTATTTCTGCCAGAGTCTTGTCAGCTTAGAAGAACAGTGATAATAAAGGTCACCTATGTGGTAAGATATATTTCCTATTACAAAACAGTATGTCATATTTGATATGTGAGGAAAAGAGTCCAAGGGAAGAGGTCATTTCCTATTATTTCACATGTGTCATCATGTATTCTCTCACAAATATATGTTAAACATAGCCTATACTACATGGTGTAGTATGTGCATGTTATACCTACTCTCTCTGGTATATTTTACATGGTATTTTTCACTTGTGATCAGTTAAAGTGGGTGGCTGTTTTTTATAAATGCCACACTCCAAGTCAAAATCCAGAGCTACCACCACATCTTTCTACAAATCTCTCCTGAAAACTCCCTGTTTCCATAGTGTACACACAGCATGCTGCAACCCACAATGAATAGGCAGACAGTGAGTTGCAATTACTACTCTGGATTAGCTAGAAATTGAATGTAACTATATTAATTTAGTTACTGCGTTTTCTATCCCAAATTATGTGCCTGATCCACCTGTTACATCTTGTCTTTTAGAATCTAAAAAACAATAAGCTTTTGGAGACAAGGACTCATTTTCTACATGTTTGTTCAGACCCCAAAAAATAGGACCCTGACCTAATTGGTCTCTAAATACTACTGCTAATAAATAGTTATATAATAATGACAGCCACAACACATCTGTGTAAGTTTTCAATCATTCAACACTACTGAATTAGAACAGAATAAACAAAACTCCCACCAAAATCAACAGGAACCAAGTGAGGTCTTCAGTATTTGGACATTACGCTGAAATTCCAGCACAAGCCCTATGTCCCACTTATGTACACTAACCACACTAAGGTGAATTTTGCCCTTGGAGGAAAAATAGATACCAAAGGAAACATGTGGTTTAACTTTTATTTTCATTTGAGATGCTACATCTCATTACTCAGGTTCATGTTTAATTTTTGACATTTTAAACCCATACATAGCGGTACATGTTCACCTTCTATCAGCTGTTCTAATTCAAAGTCTTATAGAATCTAAATAACTTATTTGAAGATTATGTTTAGTATTTTAGGTGCAACATCCTCAGCAAGAAAGGTGTTAAGTTGGTATTTCTTGGGAGTGGAGGAGGCGATTGTTCTATCTATTGAGATGGTGCACAACATAAAGAGTCAAAGTACCTCATGGGTAGAAATTAAAATATACATACACCTTAAATTAGAAAGCTGCAAAAAATGCCTGGAATAAATGGTAAAAATGTTGTTGTTTTTAAAAAATACATATTCACAAAACACAATGTATATAAGTGTAGGGCTTCTGTTTAAAGTTCTTTAAACATTTAATTTCCTCATTTTGTGATGGTTTATTTTCCCATTTAAAAAATTACTGTCTTGAACAGATCCATATCCAAGCAAACATGTATTTTGTATTACTTGGAATACCTTCATTTTTTCTACAAAAAAATCATATCTCAAATCCAATCAATATGAATAAAAATAATCAATAGTTTTAGTAAAATCAGTGCATTTCATTTGCCCTAATAAATTCATAACTGTCATTAAAATATACATTTCTTTCCTAGTAGCAAGAAAACAGCAGGCCAATTTTCGTGACAAGTAAAATATTGATCATTATTTTCATTATGTTTGGCAATTTATATCAATATAGTTCTTTATCATGGTACTGCATAAAACAGTTAGTTACTGTTTATGATTCTGCTTGGGTGTAATTTAAACTGGTCAGGTTTAATAAACCTTCTGTCCTGTATCAAAGGGAAGGACAATATAGGCAGTTTGGTAGTGTTGGATTTGTTATATGCATGTTCAATCTTACAAAGAGTTAAGTAGGTCAATGGAACCTTAAAATCATGAAGACAATATCTTAAGAACAAAATAGTGCACACAACTGAGAAAAAGAATTCATTTATCTCTTTGATCCAAGGAAGATGAATACATGTTGTGCATATGTTTGTTCATATCATGATCATTTGTGTCTTCAGAATGGGACTTAAACATACATACCCCTGATGTTTCTTTGAAAACTGGTAGCCACACTCCAGCGACATTTTCAAAGATCCATAATTTAATTCATTGACCATTTCTAGTCTCTCGTTTACAGTTTCAATGACTTGCTAGGGGAAGGTAGATTAGACAGCCAATCAAAATGTTGAATGTTAAAAGGGTCAGATTAACATGGCACACATTTCCTAAATCCATATGTCCATTACAACAAATTAAGCAGGATGCAAAATAGTACAGAACAAGCATAATTATGTTGTCATTACATTTTCAGACTAAACCTGTGGTACTCTTCGCTTTCTACACCAGAAAGGTGTTCAACCTTTTGACTTGAGCAACCTTCTGTTTCATATGATGTTCAGTTTAGCATTTTTAATAATTTTTTCTAAGGAGTGGCATGACGAGGGGTTAAAGATCAATTCAGTCCATAGCCTCTAAACTTTAGATATTGCAGGTTTCAAAGTCAGAAACTCATTTTTATGCAGAGTACCTCATTAAATGGTTTTCAGACACTCACTATATGTCATTGCCCTTTCTTCTCCTTGCTGCCCTTGTATTAAAGAAGCACATACAATTTCAAAGCATGCATCAATACCTTGAATGAATAAGTGAGTTACTGTAATTAGCAAAGGTAGGATTAAACAGTTAGATCTTCTACCACTCTGACAGCTAGCACAGACTGTGTGGTACACAGGCATTCTCAAAACCAGGGAATATGTCTAGTAACTACTACTTAGACAATAAGTTCCCCAAATATTAGTTGGACTAGAAGTGATTTTTTCCCACTATTTTAAGTTTTAAATATTCTCTCATAATTCTGCAAAATCTCATATAGTCTATAGCACACAAAAACATCTTCCTATTTTTTAGCAGACAGAACTGTTTTTAAAGAAGATTGAAGGACTTATCTGTGATTCCAGTAGTACTCAACCTAAGCTAATGATGACAGCATGATAGAAAAATAGTTCCTATAATTCAGGAAACAACTGCCACTTGAAGAATGACAATGTTGTAGGTGAAAATTCTCAGATGACTCCATGCCTTTAGAATATAGCACCTGGGAGGAAAAAAGGGAGGTTTGCAAAAAGAAATGAAATCCAAGGCACATGACCCACACAAGCAGGGTTCCCTTCTCTGCAGTCCTTTTTGTTTTTTAGCTTGACCTCCATCTTCATCTCACTATTTGTTTAAGAAGAATAAATATTAAGTCTGATTTTCAAGAAATTTTGTATGTAGGTAAATCTCAGAATAAACTAGGAAACACTATTTGTTCAAACTACTGCTGTGATGCCAAATCTCAATTCAGGCATTGTCTGATAGACACTTCCTCTCTCACAATCTCACAGACCACTTACCACTCTTATCTACAAATGCATAAAAGCTCTGGACACTTCAGCAATTGCTTACATGGAGTATTAATATTAAGAGAGTAATTATGTATTTTTAGATATGTTTAGTTATTGTGATTGTTGTTTTACCTATGTTGGAGTGGGAAAAAAAATTCAGACAGACTTTTATAGCTCTTTATTTCTTCTCTTTCTCCTACATCTGCTATATATTGCACCAGAAAACAAAAGAAAATGAGCACCAAGTGATCTGCCAGGACTTCACACACTACCAGCTATGTAGACTATAATCAATCTATGAAACATAGTCTGGGAATGTCTAAAATACAACATGTATTCCTTTCAGTGCATAACATTTTCTATCAATTTCCTTATTTGCTTCTCATTATATTTACAGTACATTCATAGCCAACCATAAGTCCCTGCCCCCCACACCCACCCCTGGGCCAAATAAACACCATAAACTGCTAACCAAGATACTTTAACTTCTTTGAAAATTTTTAAAACTAGATGTCTAATGAAAGACTTATAAGTCCACAATGCAGCACTATAAATAGGTAGACTAATTTTCAAGTGTTGGGTGCCCACCGGCTCTCACTGACCACCATGGAGCTACTGCATGCTCAGAATTTCTGAAAATCCAGCCATTTACTTTTGTTCCTAAATACTGATTTAGGAGTTGGATTCCCATATTTCATAAAGTATAGGGCAGTGAGAGGAGCTTAGAGATATATACCTCTGAGAGCTACAATGCCCCATTAGATATCAGCTCACATGGGGAACAGGAAGAGAGATTCAGATACCCCTCCACTGGGACAGACTCCTACCGTAGAGCTCCACTCACAGAAGGGGAGAAGGGTAGGGCTCAGAGTGCCCTAGAAGCACAGCACCTCCAAAGATCCCAGATCCCACCAAACATACAATAGAGAATATGGAGCTGACAGGCCAGTTCACACCGAATCCCCCTAAACCATGCAACCCATGTCCCCATTCCTATTGTCCTACCTCTCCCCTTACCTCTCTCCTCCTTTCCTTTAGTCCCCCTTTTCCCAACCTTTGCTTCCACCTTTTCTCCCTTTCTCTTTCCTTTTCTCATAGGTTCTTAAACAGAGGAGCGGGGGTGGAGCAAGTGTTGCTGCCATATTGCCTGGCTTGAACTGGTTTCCATAACATACAAAGTTCACAGCTTGGGTCAGTGGCTGTCAGCATTCCCACCATAAAAACTCTTCCAGCACCCCTTCCCCTATTCCCATTATCTCCTGTCCTATAGTACCCCACCTTTTACTGCAACCCCAAACCCCTTCCCACTATTTCCACCCACTCTTCCACCTGCAGTCCTGCCCACTCACATCCCAGCAACTATTTGCATATGGAAATTTATTTTCCTTTCAAAACTAGTTTCTTGCCTTCTGAATTATCATCTGTAATCAAATTTCATTTTCTCAAAAATAAATTTCTTACCTGCCAGAGGTGGATTTTAGCAATTTACTTTCAGATTTCTGCCAAGGGTGGGTTTCAGCATTACTAGACCTAGCTATAGAAGATGTTCAATGACCACATTACATTTCCTTCAGCCACCAGATCATGTGAAAACTGGCTGCCTAAAAACTCTTTTGCCTAGTCGTTCTGCATATGCACAATGTGGCCTATGAGCATTAGGCTGATGCCTATTCAGAAAGCTTAATTATTTTCTGAATAACTTTGCTTTTAATATTGCTTCCCCAAATGGAGTGTGGATGGCATTCATCAAATGGGGTGAATGGTGAGCAGCATAGAACATTTAGAGCCATTGACTGACCCCTTTATTATGTCTGTGCATAATTTCTTGGTAGCATGTGCCAAATTTAAGAAATACTGCTTTGTTGTGGTTTGTTTCTTTTAAAAGGAGTCTGTATCCTGGAATCCTTTTACTCAAATGACCTTCAATTTTCATCAGCAACCCTACCTCCACTCCTATGAGGCACACTGAATTTCAAGACAATGTAAGTAAGCATGTAGATTTTAGAACACTTAAAAACATCATCTTTACCTGAGTCTTCAGTTCAATCTTCCAGGTTCAACTCAGTGGTGAGTCAAGATCTGCTCAGTTGATCTGGAGTTCAATTTAGTAACTCCAGCCCCAAAGTAGAGTAGCACTGAGCTAAAGAGATGGGATTTCTCTTCTGCTCAGTGCAGTGGAGGCAGGGAGGTAAGTGAGCATTAGGGAGTCAAAGAGAAATAGGGAGGTGGTGCCTAGGGAGGTGGTGGAATCTCCATCTCTGGAAATATTTAAGGGCTGGTTAGACAATACCCTGGCTGGGATGATTTAGTGAGAGCTTTTAGCAGGGGGTTGGTGACCTCATGAGGTCCCTTCCAACCTTGTGATTCTATGATTCTAAATATACAAATTACTTTACATAGCTTGTGAATCGCCCTTCAACTGCCACCGAAAACAGCAGCAAGTGTAGATAAGACATTTGAAACAGAAAAGGCTTCTCAACTACAGCAAAGCTAGTGCCTCATATAATGTGTACAAAAACAAGCTTTTTCTTTAATTGCAAATACTGGTTTCCATCTGCATCTTATGTTAATCATATTCACAGACCAGAATACTTAATGATCCCCTCAAAATGATCCATCTCTAAAGCTGATTGGGTTTGTGATAATTTGCTATTTTGGAGAATTTCCATTTCACTGGACTAGCTACTTGTCAGGTTCTTGCCTGGAATAAAAGGGAATGTAAAGGATGTACCTTAGTGATATTGATGGTGTGGGAAGCTTTTGTGCTGCTGCTTTGTAGAGTTAGTTTGGTAAAACATGAGTAAAGCTTATTTTTAATAAATTGCTTAAGGATTTATGAAGCTTTAATTGTGTGACCTAATTGAGCAAGTCAGAAAAAATACAGCATTAGGATCTACATAATTGAAATTTTACAGATGAAGAAAGGAGGAGCGTACGAGATCATAAAATAAATTAAAAATAAACAGAAGGGTAAAAAGTCAGAATGGGTGCCCCAGTTGGATAAATATTTGAACTAGTGAATGGATAGAAATTTTAACAAAAGGAATGGGCTGAAATTTGCATTTCATCTGCTTACCAACTCAGCAGAAATATTCCCCTTTACCACAGTAGTCTGTCAGTTTCACCCTTTGAAAATTTTGGCTGTGAAAAACACCTTCCACAATACAGAAATGAGATCTGTGTCATAGTGGAGCTGGAAGTCAAATCAAGCTTGTGACATAAGTTTGGTCTCAAATCAATATGAGTCTACACAGAATCTGATCCTCCATTCTTTATGCACCCAAAACTGACAGAGTTTTGAATGCACATAGAATGAAGGATGAAGGCCCATTTTCGGTGGCTGAAGGAAAGGAAAATAGTGTGAACATCTGGAAAATACTGTCTGAGCAATTGCCTATCAGAAGAAAATCACCTATTTAATACGAACATTTCATACTTTTTAAAAAGGCTATAACATGAGCAAGCTATACATTTGTAAAAGTCTGTTGTTTTCAACATTAAAAGATAAAAAGAAGGCAAGGCAGTCATATGGTACAAGACTCTTTGAATACTTCGCTGATGGTCAAAAAGAATAAAAATATCTGTGGACTGTACTGTGCTATCATAGTTAAAATGTTCTCAGTATATCTAATACTACAGTTTAGAAGTCAGCAAGCATTTGCACAAATTTTCCTGATAAAAATAGCTGTAATATGGAAAAAAAATCCAAAACACAGGACACCATTATCAATGCACAAAAAAGGCATAGCTGTGTGCTGATTGCTGAGTGAGTTCTATTATACTGAGCAAATGACAGTTCCCATGTGGGAGTGCAGGAGACAAGCAAGGAAAATGAGACTGGGAGAACGCAAAAAATTCATGAAGCTTGGGACTTATGACCACAAACCTGATCTCCTACCTTTAACTACAGTTCACAAGTCTGTGGAAAAGCGAACCAGGAAAGAAAGGCATGCATCCCTAACCCAAGAATTTGAAAAACTGGTCCAAAAAAATCAATTTTGAGATTATTCTTTACTGATAATTTTGAGAGCTGACTACTTGCTGTCTGGCAGTGCTTCTACTGATGGGTAAGGAAATCTACTGGTTAGCTGTAGGTTAAGGAATGCCTCCTAACATTTAAATATGTAGATCTCTTCTTGAGTTTTCTTGAATTGAGATGGTTGTAGTTTTAGGACAAATAGCTTATTTCCTGAAAAAATGGAATTTTGACCCCTCCAAAAAAGAGTAGAGCTGTGAATGTATTCAATTCAAGAGGGCTTCACAAAAACTCAGAAAGAAAAGCTACCCCCCTTACACCCAATAGCCAGTGTTTAGGGCACTCACTTAGGACAGGAGAGAGATGGTTCCAAATAAATTCTCCGGAGAAGAGATTTGATCCAGGGTGTCCCATCAGAGGTGAGTGCCCTAAACACTGGGCTGTAGGAGTCATTTTTACACTTGCTTTCTCTGGTCTCATGAATAACATCAATACACCAGTGAAAAAGCCTTATTTCAGAGTAGTTGATAACCTGGGCTATGTCTACACTTAAGAAATTAGTTCAAATTAAATTACTTCAAATTAATTAATTCAAACTAATAATGCTTAATTTGAAGTAAGTTAATTCAAATTAACATGCCCCACTAGAAACCCAAATCAAACTAGTATGTCCATGGACAGGACTTGCTAGTTCGACCAAAGAAGGGGGCACCATGGGTAGTGTGGTAACATGGCCCCCAAAAACAGCCATGCCCTCACCCAATACATAGAAAAAGGAAGGCACCCTGGGATGGAGAAGGTCAAACTGCATTAATTCAAATTAACGGTTAGCTCAAATTAATGCAGCTCCATTGGGTTAATTCAAACTAATAAGGTTGAATGAACTGTTACTTCAAAGTTAAGGGAGGTTTTATAACTTCCAAGTAAGGGTTCACTACTTTGAACTATGGAACTCCTTGGTTTGAAGTAATGAAAGCCAGTGTAGACATGTATTAATTTACTTTGAATTAATCCTCATTAATTTGAACTAAATTCCAACAGTAGACACAGCCCTGGTGATTAGGCCACTCACTTACAGTACAGAAGACATAAATTCAGTTCCCTTCTCCTGACTAAAAAGAGGTGGCCACTGCATCCTCCTGCTGTTTTATGAATGATGTTTCCAAGTTTCCTTTGCATTTAATTTTTAAAAATGTTAACAATGCCTGAAATCAAAACTTTACTCCCTTTGGGGTTGGGAGGGTGTTGTTTCACCAAGAAAACAAAAACAACAACAAAAAAATTTTGTGTGGATACAAAACAAGGTTGTCTGATTTGTATTTTTGGTTAGGCCAATGAACTGAGAAACCTTTACTGCCAGGATAGTAAGGTAGCTATCCCTTGAAATAGATGGTCTGAAATGTATTATTGCTCATATGAAATTAAATTCATAATATCAGAAAGTAATTAATAATTATTTTATAGTTAAATAGAACCTTTTATCCACAAAGATCACAAAGTACTTCACAAGCCATATATGCCCATCACCATTGAAATGCAGCCACCTGTGAGATGGAAGACAGCAGCTAAGACAAACCATAGCATGCAGAAAAGTAGATGGACACAGAAGAGAGCAAATTTTGGCCAAGCTCCCTTTAGTTATATTTATGTGCCTGGGATCTTTACTACCCACAAAAAGCAAATTGTGTTTTCACATCTGAAGGCTCAATAAACCCCAAACTATATAAAACACTCATTAACCGGGCATTACATCATGAGTACAACAAAACTGAGAGCCAATTAAAACTCTCCATCAATGTTCATCATTTTAGTGACATCTCCTATTGCAGCATTCTTAGTATTAAAGCAACTGCCATTTCATGCAAATAGGAGATATCTATTTTGAGTAAAATAAAACAAACAAACAAACAAACCAACCCTATATTCTAAAATCAGTGGACATTCTGAATAGGTAGCTCTTACTTCATGGGAGGCCTTTCAGCTCATGTTGATATTGCAAAAGAAGACAGATAATAGCAGAGAACACCTTCTACAAAATACATTTCCATTTTCCTGCTTTGCTTCTCCCACCCTAAGCCCAGCTCCTGGCACAACCTATTACACACATGAGGACACACATCTCTTCAATTGCTTTATATCCACCCAATCAATCTTTTTTTTTTTTTTTGCCTTACAGCAACATGTTCATTCAAATGTTTTTTCTTCACTGAAGAACAGCTAACTGTCTAAACAAAAACAAAAAACCAGAAAACCTATGCATCACTTCCATGCAACGTAGGTGCACAACCAAACAGAGGCAATAGACATTGCAGCATTATCATCAGTCAGTACTGACAGAAGGATACAACAGCATATTTCCATGGCCATGGAAACAGGGAAAGATTCTTTATAGGCATCATTACTTAACTTGTCCAAAATACATATATAAAGTGAAAGAATACACAGAAAACAGAACCTGTTCTGAGAAGGTAGACAACCAAATTGTGAAGCCTCATTACACTCTTAATGTCAAATTCAGGTGGGTGTAAGCAGAAAGCAACTGTATAGAAGCTAATGAGAGTAATACGTAGGTAAAAACTTAGTAAAGGTTTCAGAGATTATCCCAATGGCTTACAAAGAAAAATCATAACAGAGATCCATATGCAACAGAAGGAAATAACTCTGTCGCCATCTGTCCAAGTCAAATGCATTTAAGTGCAGACCTTCTAATCTAGGAGGAGGCATTCCTTAAACAGTTGTTATATTCTGGAAAAAGGAAACAAAGGTAGAGATGACTCCCAGCTTCCAGCATTGTTATGAAGTACATCTTTCATTAATACAGAAGACACACACAAGACAAAGAAAGACCTCTCTAACCTACAAACTCTATTTCTGTCTCTGCGTCTTCCCCCACCAAAAAAAAAAAAAAAAAGAATCATCAACCAAAGACAAAAAGGTGGCAATAGGACAGAGGAATGTGTGTAGGAAGTAGTTAATTAGTAACCTCTCTCTCTCTCATTTTTAATGAAGATTGGGTAATAAAATATCATCCAGAAGTAATTCAGTTTAATATTTTGTTACACACTATACGGAAAACAAAAGCCCATTTCTGAAGACCACATGCAGGATTTGAAGCCAAATGCATGTAACAGATTTTAAAGCCAGAAGAGACCACTACAACAATCTAGTCCAGTGCTTCCCACTTCATGACCCAATCTGCACGCAGCTGCTTCATGGTCCTACAGGTAATATTATATTGTGTGGTTGCAGCCAACGTAGCACACAGAGAGCTGTACATGCAGCCCACAGTGGTAAATAAGTTGAGACAACTGATCTAATCTAACTTCCTGTATAATACAAGCCATAGAACCTCATCCAATTATTTCTTCATCAAGTCCATAACTCCTATTCCTGCTACAACATCTCTTTTGGAAAGATATCCAATCTTGTTTTAAAGTGTAAAGTAACAGAAAACCCTCAAAGTCCTAACATAAGTTCTTTCAGCAGTAAATTGTACTCACTGGTAAAAGCCTGCACTGTATTTCTAGCCTGAAGTTATTTAGTATTAGCTTCCAAACATAGGATCTCATTATGCCCCTTTCTGTTATATTAAACAGCCATTTACTATTACTCTTCCCCATGCACATACTTATAGACAATGCCCAAGTCATCTCTTAACCATCTCTCAGATAAACCCTACAGACAGTTTATTTAGCCTCTCATTATAAGGCCAGAATCACAGTTATTGAATCATTTTTAGCAGGGGGTTGGACTAGATGACCTCATGAGGTCCCTTCCAACCCTACGATTCTTGTAAATCTTTTCTTAAACTTTCTCTAATTTTCCAACATCCTTTTTGAAATATGGACGCTAGAACTGGGCACAGTATTTCAATATGGGCTTCACTAGTAGACAAATAATGCCCTGTCCTTACTCCTTCTTGATATTCCTCTGCCTACAATCCAAGAATCTGCTGCAGTTTCTGATAGGACTATCACACACATGTCTGAGATAAGAATTTAATCCCAAATGTAAGAAATTTTGCCACTACTTCACATAACAAAATTATTTTCCATGTTTGTTTCCTTACTACTTTGAAGAACCATATAGAGCAGAAACTACAATAGTAAATAAAAAGACAAAAATGTGTGGGAGGATTACAAGTGCTGGCTGCCTGCACATTTGCAAAACCACAGTTTAAGTAAAGTGAAAAACATTGGCCTTTTAACAGTTAAGCATTTCCTTCTTTTATTTATAGTTAGGACTGAAACGTACATCAGTGTCCTGACATCACCCTCTTCAGTTGCTATGGGTCTGATTGAAGTGCATTACAATCACTGCAGTCCTGTACCAGTAACGGCAGGAAGAATTTAGCAAATAAAGATCATCATCTTTCAAAGTCAAGTTCCATTTTTTCATGTCTCACTCAAAAAAAAAAAACCCAAAGAAAATATCATTTGTAAAATATGGAAAAGAAAGACTAAAACTAGAGCAAACTAGCTTTGCTGATCAAGAAGTTCATGCCTTAGTGAGAATGAGCAGTTGCTCTTGATTTAAAGGGGACCAAAAGATGGTCTTCTTGGTTTATACCAAGAATGTCAAGAAGATTAAAAACTTGATTTGACCCAAGACCTACAGCAAGAAGAGAGTCTCATTTGCTCTTTCTTGCCTGGTGTTTCTGTTTTCCTGTTCTGCCTCTAGGGATTCAGTAATAACAACATGACAGATTTGTCCATCTGTGTGTCAACTCCAGGCAAGAAGAACAACTAAAGACTGAGAAAAAAATGACTAGAAAATACAAAACAAAAAAGGAGTCTGGTGGCACATATAAAGACTACCATATTTATTTATCGCATGAGTTTTCATGGGAGAAAAATCCCACTTCATCAGCATCTGATACCCCCACAAAAGCTCATATGATAAATGAATTTGTTAGTCTTTACAAGTGCCACAGGACTCCTTGTTTGGTTTGCTGAATAAGACATACACGGCTACCCCCTTTGGAACTTGTCATCATGCAAGGTAGAAAATACAAAGGACTCTTTGCTACTCCTGACCCTCTTTTCCCCCCCTGTATGGGTATCCTGCAGGATAAAAGAAGAGATGGTGACTAGTGATAAATCATGAAACAATATGTGAGGTGACAGTCAAGTTTTGGTTTTGTGCTATTATCGAATATGGTAAATATGACTGAGTATATTTGGTTATTTCCTGAAGCCTAAAGATTCTTGAGTTGTTGGTCTGATATGCCCTGCATAACCTAAGCCTCAGCTAGGAAGCTGGCAAACTCTATGGATACTTGTAACTACCATTTGACAAAACAAGAAATTAGTCTATAAAGTCTATTTAAACCAGAATATACATAACCAAATAAAATAAAAACTGTCATGCTTCAGAGCAGTGCCATCCTTCACAGTTTCATAATTTTTATTCAAAATCAAAACTTCTCACAATCCCCTTACATTTATTTTTATTTATTATAAAAGGAAGAGTAAAAAAGTAATCAGTACTACCTATGATAGTTGATTTGTGTCTCAAACGATGAGTGTGATTCATTAGTTGAGAAACAGGATTTCAGAAGATTAAGGTACCTGAACAAGAACAAACCACTTACATTTTTTCACTGATGTCACCCCTCAGCATATATCCAAATTCCTTCAACTTGCTTTATCATCAGGGACGTCATGAAAAACCACAAATTTTAAGTAAAATAATGTAAACTACAGAAGGATCCATATCTGTTGCTGTAGATTATTTTATTTTAATCCAGTGCAAGCTCTTAGGAGCAGAGATGTCTTGTATCTTTAAACATTTTGCACATTTATGGCACTGCATACGGAATTATTAACAATTAGGGTATTATATATAACATGCAGATGTCCTGAAATACAACTTGTCTAACATAGGTTGTTTTTTCCCTGTAAAACATGGTAACCATTTAGAATACATGAAAATATTGTATGGTACATACATGACTTTTATAGACAAAAACAAAGGGAGGAAAGAAAGAAGGTTGTTTAAAAAATGTTGTGCTGCTCATGGGTTAGCAATATTAGAATAAGTAATGTAATTGATAGTCGGCAGAGTACAGAACAGGCAAAAAAGTACATTCTGTAAGCCACATATGTCAATTCTTTGTCAGATGCACATAAACATTACAAACCTAGTGTGTGGTACATAAATATAAACACATATGGAAGATAATTGTTCTGAATGAACAGATGCATTGTATATAAAATTAGTATATATCACTGAGTTTTGAAAGCATTTTCCCCTAAACAACACAAAATTCTAACACAGAGAATCGGGTGTTCTGGTTTGGTTTTTGTTTCTCAAAGAGAAATCTCCATATAATTCATACTGGATTAAAATAGTCATACAAAAACACCATAGTGTGAGTTGGTGGATCAGACTGGTGTTTACTACTCTAACTTATTCATTTACTAATCCTTTAATACTCCTCAGTCTTCAAGAAATGCTGCAAGATGCAAATAGCACATCATGTTTTTTAAAATGTAACTCAACAGCAACAGGGTTTTAGGTACAGCATGCTAGCTTTAAATTTCACCCTCTCCCATCCTTTTTAGCCAGACTGTATTTTTTCAGGCAAATTATGTGGAGGAAAGATTTCTCTCCTCATCCACCCCTCTGAAAGAAGGGTAAAATATATCTGATGCACTGCTAACTTCAGGACTAAACACATCACAGTAGACTACCATTGTCACAGCTCAAGGTAATCACATCTATATTCCACCTCTATGGTCTAGCAAAGGCACCTACCCTTAGGCTTCCAGTTCCCCAGCCATCACCTCTTTTGGGTGAGGACATGCCTCTCTCCATCCTGACTGATCATTTTTAGGCTGTCATGGTCCCTGCCTATTTTGTGACTTCTCCAGGAAGGCAGACTGACCCAGCAGGCCTGCCTTCCCATTTCTTTAGAGGCCGTAACTGCCCATCGCTAACTTTCTATGCAGTTCTTTCTGAGCAAACAGTTTTATTTTTTAGGAAAAAACAGTATGAACACACATGAAAAATGAACTCCTATGACAGTGAAACTCAATTTAATAATAAGGAGTCCTGTGGCACTTAAAGACTAATAGATTTATTTATCGCATGTGCTTTTATGGGAGAAAAATCCTACTTCATCAGATGCTTTGAAGATGAGGGATCAAAGTGTCTGACAAAGTGGGATTTTCTCCCATGAAAGCTCATGTGATAAATAAATCCATTAGTCTTTAAGTGCCACAGTACTCCTTACTTTTTTTTTTTTGGTCTTTGTTATTTTGCTGAACTAGACTAACATAGCCTCCCTGATGGAACTTGTCAATTTAATAATGTTTGTCCATGATAAGAAAAATTTTATGATGATGGTGTTTATTGTTGGATGAAGATCAAAAGAACCTATACCACTAAGTGCATAGAGTGCTTGACTTCCAGGGTGAAAGCTCCATCCAGACTGCTCATCTAAAACTCAGAAAGGGTTGAATTGGAAGAGTTGTCCTTGGAGGAGAGCAGTGCAGGAGGGCTAGGCTGTGTTCAGAAAGAAAGCACAATTTATAATCTTATAAGATTAGGCTTGCCTTCCTGGAGTAGGATGTAATAGGGTTAGTGAGCACTATTACTGTGTTTATTCTAGTTAAATAGAAGTTTAGTGTTTTGTGAAGTGTTTTGGAGGCATAATCAATCAGTGGGGTTTTTGAAGCAATATGTATGTTTCAAAAAACAGTTGGGAAAAATAGCCAGGATCACCAGGACAACTCTGTGAGGAAGCTTAGATGGGAGAAAAGAATATATCAGTAATCCATAGACTGGTGTTGACTAAGGTAAGTGCTCAGGAAGGTGAAGGGCACAAAAGACTTTTTGAGATTTTGTTTTATTCTTTTCTTTTCCATGAAGGTGGGACAGGTTTAGAAGCAATTCCAGGACCTCTTGGTTCAACCTGAGTTACAAAGGGAAGCTAATGCCACCTTTTAAGGATGCCCCCTTCCTCCTAACTTATTTGAAGATTGGCAATTCAGGTTATATACAGGTCAAATTGGAATTTTGCCATTACTTCAGTGGATCCAGAATTTAACCCCTTGTACTTAAATACTGAAAAAGTCATCCCTCAAGAAGAGCAGGACATAATCCTCCATTGTTATATAATTATGTCTCAAACCTTTAACTAGTCACAGCTCATTTAAGTCATAAGGTCAGTTGAAGGAAAGACACTGTAAGAGTGCCTAACATAGAAGTTAATTTATGTACAAAGAATATGGAGGAATACTGTTGGCCGAAGTAGAAGTCTTGGGTGAGCAGAATACTATATACAGTACTCTGGTTCATGTTGTGTGTTTTAAAATATATCATTTTAATCTATAGTCAGCATCTGCATATCATATAAAAAATAAAGCCTCTGCAAACTGAAGTGAATCAAAAAGAAAAGTATGCTAGAGTGAAGTTAAGTGACAAATAAGAGACAAGGAACATGCAGTATAGGCAAGCCTATTAGCACACGCTAAAACTGCAACAAACTATGCCATCAGTTTCTTAAATAATGAGTTTTAGCACACTAGCAGAAATCATTGATCTTTAAAATTTCTTTGTAATGTCTTTTGTTAAAGCAGAGGGATGTGTACCACATGACTCTATAAAATGTAGAGAATCTTGACTTGAGACAATAACATTTTGAAATTCTCCATCTATCTGCTTGTCTTATTGCTCATCATAACAGATAATACCAGAAATTCATAACTTTCCCTATCATATGTAGAATGAAAGCACAATCAAACAGACTGAAAAAATAACCACAACAACCTAAAAGGAATATAATTTTATTAACCTTTAGGGCTTTCTGGAAAACATTCCTTGATGTCTTAAACTCTTGATCATGTCAATTAGTTGCAAGAAAGTGTACTCTCAGTATGCATTTTTCTGCATAGTTCTAATTTTGTTTTGGTCACTTGGGGGGGGACATGAGTTTCAGAAATCCATTTTCATTGCTTTTGTCTGCTGGATTCTCTCCTAAGTGCTTGCCTTTTTTAAAATATTATTACAAAAACAAATTGTAATATTTTACAGCACTTTCAAGACAAAAATAATTCCCACTCAGTATATACACTAAGTATATTTGTTATAAAATGTTTCCACGGTTGTCCAAAAGTTCAGACTGTTAAATGCACGTGCACACCCAGTCATTCTGGTGCGTTTCTATCAGAAAATGCATTAGATTGGAAAAGAAAAAATCAATTACAACCACCAAAGCTGGGGGGGTCATCCTCCAGCAAACCAGAACCTGACAAAAGTTGTAATATGAGATATTCTTGGAACACAAAAAGGCCACTAAGCTCAGACCCAGTACTCTGTTTTCTTATTTCTTTTAAAGAACAGATTTCTTCACTTCTTTTTCCTCCTAATCTCTGCTATGTATTACCTCTCAGTTTAGAAACAGAGGTCTTTTTGTCTTTGCCCTAGTTAGTCCTGCATGAGTGCAAAATGGCGGAGCAGCATCAAGTATGAAAACAAATTAGTGCAGCCAGCTGGTCTTCTTAAAACCTTCTCAAGGAGGAGGCCAGAACTCTATCCTCCTGCCCACTGGCAAAAGTGCACTGGGGGTAACAGTCTCAGACATTTCAGGATCATGGCACAAGCATATGCTTTTGCAATACCCCTGCACAGCAGTTTAACAATGAAGACTGTTATAATTGTTGATCTTTGGTGGGATCTCTGTTGTTCCATGATACCAGACCTTATCTTGACACTGTCACCAGTAAAACTCTATGGCACTATGCCTCAAGCAACTAATATAGCTAGCCACTTGTTAAGGTGTTATGGAGCCTAATTCCCAGTAGGTTCCGATACACATTCCCCAACCATCTTCAGCATCATGCTCCCCCAGAGCCCTGAACAGCAGACTTCCATGACTCACTCACCTATCCGTCTCCCTGAACTCGCCAATGTGTGGGATTCAACCCAGACTCCAAACTGCCTCCCACAACCACCACAGACTCTTTCACTTCTGCGGGAACCATCATGTCCCAGAATGGAAGGTAAAGGGTGGCAGCAGGTTCACCACACTGCCCTCTCTGACTTACTGGTACATAGAGAATTCACACATTAGAGTAGCTGTTAATGTTTAGATGTATGTTATTTGTAATATCAACCAAACACGAGCCTCAGGGAATGCACCTATTCCTATAGAAAACCTTGTCACAGATTGATCACTGAGCTGTATCCAGTGCATATTTTTATACATTCCAACAAACGTGTGAGTGAAGTAGCAGGGGAATAGATTTTGTATGAAGGAGACTGCAGAGCAGATGATGAGCCCTAAAATAATGAGACAAAAATATGTAATCAGTTATACCAGACCACACAGTATATTGACCAGTAAGAAAAATATTATAGAACATCAAAAAATGACACTGTCCCCTTTAAGATTTATAGAAACTAAAGGGTTGGAATAGAACAAGATCCAAGCAAAATACTGGTTTCTGCTTCAGAGACACACACTCGCCTTCCACTTCAGCTGTAGGAAGTCAAAGACTTTTGATAAATGGAAATATAAGTTCTTCTGACAGATAAGATCCAATAACAAAAAAATTAGATATGGGTGGTGACATAGCAATTCATAAGGGTCTTCGCCAAAAACTGATGTCTGAATTATTTCACTTAGTTTATAATGAGTGGCTTCAGATACAAAGCCACCTTAATCCTCTACAATCTCCTGCATTCTGCCTTTATATTTCTTCTCACTCTCTAAACTCATCTGCATTGCATTAAATAGTTATATATGTACATCCCTGCAATACAAGGTCAGGGAAAATGCTAGCTATTGACACAGTGACAGGCATTAAGTGATATTATCTAAGAAAAATTTAGTCCCCTTTTGGCACTAGTTTAGTACCTGTATGATATGTGAAGAGGAGAGGGGTATCTCGCAGTATCTAGACAGTTCCCAAGTTTGTTGCCTCTGCTCTTTTCATGATGCTGCTAGCAGCTGTTCAACTTTTCATTATGCTAAAAAATAAAGTTGCTTGGCAGTACCTCACATTAGGTATCCAGTTGGAACACATGGAAACACACTGCAGTCCTGAAAAGGAGGTACCGTTAGAAACATAATATATTATATTGGGAACTGGCAGTGCAGATCCTGATGATCCAAGTAGATTAAAGCTCTTCCTCAGATGGGATGTGCCTTAATGGTGCAAAACTGAACCCTCAGTACCTAACTATAATACAGGTTCCTTCAAGTTCCTTCTGTGGCTGAGCAATCAGAAAATGGGTGCAGACCAACAGGTCCTCCATGTGATCTGCTGGTGACATATTGACTGCCCACTCCCTTCAAACTGATGAACTCCCTTCAATGCTGACAGTCTTTAAACCTACAGATTCTATTGCAAACCTGTCTGGTCTCTCGATCCAAAATTCTGAATCTGGTGTGTGCCAGCTGCAGGACAAGCAGGCTGCTGACAGCAGCATGAGAAATGGCCTTTCTTCTCCTATTGCTGGCAGCTTTTCTGCACATTGCATTTACTGATAGATGAGTTGCTTGCCCAAAGGCACTGTGCTGACAAGCAATAGGAAGGCCCTCTCTCCTCCACACTCCAATCAGTCTGTCAGCTGAAGGGAAAGCTGGGGTATTTAGTCTGCACACTGGTCTCTCTCAGCATTGTCAAAAACTGCTCACAGTCAGCCTGGGTGTCGTCAAATTGGCTGCAGGTGACTGTTCGTTCTTCCCTCCTCCTATTGGTTGAGGGAGTACAGGTACAATGGTGACTGAAAGGTCACATCCCCATCCCCATCCCCATGCTTCCAGCTGCCTGCAGGAGTCAGCTCCACAGGACCCCTCATGGACCCGTGAGGCACAAAATTTTCACCACTTCTCTTGCAGCACAGCCCTCTTGCTAAAGAAGGATAGTGGGCTACAAAAGAACACAGCACTGGGCTCTGCCAGATAAGTTAGGTTATGTCTACACTACAGCGGCAGAGTGGTAATGCCATAATGTAGACTCTTGGATATTTGACTGATGTAAGAAGATATTTCTCTGTCAATACAGTTAATCCACTCTCCAAGAGGCAGTAACCACGGGCAGGTCTACACTGCTCACCATTTTCAGTGCCAGTCAAAGGGAAATATGCAAGTTAATTAATTATCTCCCTTCGACTGTGATACACCTCGTGTGCTCCATTTGACTCAGTGCTACTCCTGTTGCCAGGGTGGTCTTCAGCAATCGACTTCCCTATCAGTTGATAAGGAAGGTCAATCTGATGGTGGTGAATTTGCTTCTGTCAATGAAGACTCACCCTCAATCTACAGAGGAATTGTTCTATCAGCCTAACCATGTGTAGTCTGGTGATTAGGTTGATCTAACAATGATGCTCAAGGTGTGAAATTTTTCACAGTTCTACATAGCATGGCCTAAAGATAACCAGTTGGAGTGGTTAGTTTATGATACAGTGCTAAAAAACACAAATGAACTGACCCCTGAGACACTGTATATAGTACAAGATTTGTCATATAAAATCTTCGTCCTCACTCCTGATTGTTTAAAGCCCTTTTTCTTTAAGCAGATATGAAAGATCCTTCAGTTAACAGCACCCTCTTAAAACACAGCACTTGCCCTTGAAGGCCACATTTCCCAAAGGATATAGTACTGCTGTCAAAACCTTGATTGCTCATACAAGCTTGTTTACTGGGATTACAAGTGCTTTCCATATCATGGCACATGACAGTTAGTGTTGTTATTTTTATACGAGCCAAAGTTTAGTCAATAAGTGTCAATAAACAGTTTACCTCTTGCATTTTAACAGTGTTAAGTTAGTGTATCAAATGCTTTGAAGATGCCCTACACCCAGTGTTTTGACTTCTCTGTAACCCCTTCAAAGGACCCAATAGTAAGTCTTTAGCTCATACAAGTATATGTTCAGTATGCCAGAGAGACATTCTTAATTATGTCAATTACTTAAAGATTCAGTCATTTTTGTTTCTTGAAAATTGGTATTATAACACTAGTGTTTCAAATCATCTCAATCTGGGCTCCCTTTTTCGGATGCCAATCACTGAACGGGTATTATAACTTACCTACGCCAAAAAAAAGAAACTTGGAAATCTCTTTTCACTCAATGTGCACATACAAAATGCATGTGAAAATAATATTGTACAGAAAAGGTGTTTAAAAGTGGTTACATCCACAAACACAAGATGTGGTCCATATGTGCGTTTGAAAGTCTCACCTTTCTCCATGTGGTACTCCTGTGAACATTCAGAGGAGGAATAGGGGATGACTGTGCAGCATGACAGTATTTCTAGTTGAAATACAATTTCTTTCCTCCATCCTTTCCCAGCTAGTCCCCATATAAAAGACAAACTCAGGCTTTACTGAGTTTGGATGAGAAATTTAGATTAGATTCTGAGAAGTCCAGTGTTTGGAATGCTCAATTAGGAAAGGCTGTCAAGCCTTCAAGCTCCAAATCAGTACTCGTAAGCCTTACAAGTGCTGCCCTAGGGAAAGAGTAATGTCTCATTCATGATGCGGTTCACAGAGACTAGCTTTTCTCTGTGTACAATCCTGCACTAAAGATAACTTGCTCACAAACCATTAACACCATCAAAATGGATGACATTAAGGTAACATCATTTAACATTTTTAGCACACTACACCAGGAATGAACATGAGAGTAAGCCATCAATATTCATTCACCAGCTGGGCACAGAACATTAACCCCTTGGATTTCAAGCCACAACAATCCTTAAATAGGGTTGCATTACACAAAATAGTTTGTACACCTGTGAACAAACTATCCAGTATCTAATAATGCTTTGATATACCATGTCACTTCCTCTTCAGATATAAACTAGAAATAATCCCAAACAGATTCTGTCACTTATATTTGGCAAGTAATTCCACTGAAATCAACGGGACTATTTGCAGAACAAAGTCCCAATCCTTACAAATACTTAAGCATTTGGTTAATGTCAGCATGATGGCTCTTTACATTGATTTCAGTAGGACTACTCAGGATGATAGAATTTTCCAGGGGGGTAGCTATGTTAGTCTGTGTATAGCAAAAGCAGCGAGAGTCTTGGGGCACTGTATAGACTAACATATATGCTTGAAGAAATCTGTTAGCCTATATGGTGCCACAGGACTCTCGCTGCTTTTTCAGGATGATAAGGGTAAACACATGAAGTTTTGCCAGATAAGGGCCTAACATGACTAATCATACTGAAACTGACCTACAGCTTATATGTGACAATTTCTTAGATCCAAAGGGGCAACTGTGGTAGTCTAGTTCAGTAGAACGAACAAGGATTCCGGTGTCACTTAATGACTAATAAAGTTATCTCATGAGCTTTCATGGGAGAAAATCCTACTTTGTCAGATGCTGTGAAGCACTTATCATCTGCCTAGAAACAGTGAGGTCCTGTCTCAATCAATCCAACTGAGCCCAATATCACTATCTATGGTACAAAACTAAAAAAAGTCAATCATTTTACATATCTTGGCAGTACCGGTTAAAATGATGGTTCCCCTGACCAAGAAATATTAAACAGAATACAAAAGGCAAGCCAGACTTTGCTAAAAGATATCCAGCAAGCATACCATTAAATTGTCAAGAAAACTGATGAGCTACAGAGCAGCAATGATACAAGCATGAAACATGGGCAGCTTACTCCATACATCTCAAGTACTTTGAAGAATTTCTGTTTTCTCTGCTGTTTTTACTCTATTCTGAGAGTATGCTGGTAAGACAAAGTGTCAAACATTAACATCCTTGAAAGGGCAATACCAAATAGCTTCAAAACAATTACCAAAACTCAGCTTAGATGAACAGACCATGTCAGAATAGGTGATGACGGACGCATAAAAAATGTGCTCTGGATCAGCCGAAACTCATGAAGCAGAGAAATGGTGGTCAACATAAACCTTTCAAAGACACTCTTAAGCAGAATCTCAACTCAGGCAACACAAAGATTGATAACTTCAAAGACACACACCAAAGAGGGCCACATAAATGAACACATAATATACTGGAAACTGTCTTTGTTTCCTTGAACATACATTATAGTTCAGTTAAGTTGAAAGTTTTAACCTGGGTATATTGAAAAGCTTACCTACTGAAGCTCAAGCACACAAAAATCTTATACAATTGTTATACAGAGAGAGAGAGAGAGAGAGAGAATGAATTTATTTAACTTGTTTTGAAAGGTAAAGCATATAAAATGAAAATAAAAAGTAGTCCTGTGGTACCTTCCAGGGGTGGCCAAGCTTATGGAGCTCAAGAGCCGCACAAGTCATTAAACCTTCGAGAGCTGCACTGAGGTATATAACCACATATTTTTACCTAGTCCAAAATTACTAAGCTTAAAATTTATTGCGCACTCTAATTTTATCTTAAACACAGGGCAAATATTGACCCTACTAATGTCAGATTCTAATAATTACTTAAGGTTACCATGAAAAGTAGGCCTATAACAGTGAAAACTTAGCTGTTGCTGGATGTAGAACACTGCAGACTAGTTTGCAAGTTTTTTTAAAAATCTGGGCCATAACTTGTCAATGCAGTACATAAAAGCTCTTACAGGTGCTGATCTCGAAGTATTGCACAATGTTTTGATTTAACTAATTTCATTGTGGAATACAAAGCTTCACAGCAGTAAATTGTGCTAAAAATTGAAAGCAATCTACATTCAGTTTTAAACTTTTTTCTCCTTTGTATTTTTGTTTCTTAGTATTCCACGTCATCTTTAGGACTTGTAAAACACAATTTTAACAAAGCAGCAAGCTGCATTAGGGCCTATGAGAAAATCTAAATATGCCACGGCTTTTCTGATCATGCTGCACTCCCCACCCCGCACCTCAGTGCTGCCTCTTACCATGCCACTGCTTCTTTGCTGTCCCCTACCATTGCTCACTTCTCCCGCTGTTTCCAACCATGCTGCCCTTCCCTTCAATGTCCCCCCTAAGATAATGATGCAAGTTAGCGACTTTTGGAAGCAGCTGAGCAAATTCTCTCTTGCTTCCCCAACCCAGTGCTGGGCCCCTGCTCATCAGCTCCATAACTTGCTCAGCTGCATCATCAGCTTAGAAAGAACACTGCTTCTGTCTCCCCTGACAACTCAGCTGTCCTGGGAAACACTTTCCTACTCCATACATGGCCCAACACTTGTCTTTCAAAACAGACTTGATTTTGTGAAATAGGATTCTGCATAAAATAATTCTGAAGGGGGAAGATGCTATGGAAAACAGCTCATCCCTAGTCCCAATTCCTCAGGGTCTCTAAAAAGCCTCATCTGTCCAGAGCTCCAAAGAGGTAGCTGTGTTAGTCTAGTTCAGCAAAACAAACAAGGATTCCTGTGGCACCTTTAAAGACTAACCCATTTATTTATCACATAAGCTTTCATGGGTTAGTTTATAAATAAATAAATGGGTTAGTCTTTAAAAGTTCCACAAAACTCCTTGTTTAACTTCCCAGAGCTCAATCTACAGGTTTCCGTAGAGTTGGCAAGAAGGACTAGGATTCTCCTTCATTGGCTTATTCCTTCTCCCTCTGATACAATGGAAGACTTTTTAACCTGTTTTCCTGACTATCGTACTTGTAAAGGGAGTGCGTGAGGTGCCCCTAAGTTTGTAAAGTGCTGTGGACAGGACTGGGCTGCTTTGGCATGTGGTATAAGGTAAATACAAAACAAACAAACAAACAAACAAACTCACCGAAACCAACCAGAGCAAAAGAAAATAAAGAAATACGAAGTACAGCAAAATAAATAAAGGAATGCCAAACAAAATCCACACTGAAATCTATTAAACAGAAACTAATAATAATTTGTTAGTCTTTAAGTCCTTTAGACCTTGTCTCCTCCCTGATCCCCTCAGTCCCTTCCTTCACCGCCTCCATTCCCTGAAGTGCCTTTCTGTTCTGAGACTCCCCCCACCCTGATTGCTTCCTGAAGCTGCCTGCTGCTACTCTGCACCCTCCTCTGAGCCGGGGCTGCTGCTCCCTCCTCTTCCACCATGTCTCTGAGCTGTCGGCTCCCTCCTCCCTGCCCCTCTGAGCTACCCACTGCTGCTCCCTGCTCCCTCCTCCCCAGCCCCCATCCCTCCTCTGAGCTCTCCACTGCCGGCTCACTCCTTCTCCCCCTCTCCTCTGAGCTGCTGACTGTGGAGCTGCCTAACAGGCTGGAGATTTTAACTCCCCCAGCCTGAAGCAGCTCCCTGCTGGCGAGCCGCAATTTTTCTTTGAGGAGCCACATGCGGCTTGTGAGCTGCAGTTTGGCCACGCCTGTTATAGACTAACAAATTTCTTCAGACATACTTGCAGGGGCTGCAACCCGTTTCATCAAAAGTGGGTTGAAGCCCATGAAAGCTTGTGTCTGAAGAAATTTGTTACTCTTTAAAGTGCTCCAGAACTTAATTTGTTTTTGCTATATACAAAATAACACAGCTACCCCTCTGGAATATAAAATGAAATTTAATTTCCTCAAACATTTTTTATATGTGTAGGTATCCTGTACTTTAAGGGCCTCTGAAATCAAGAAGGAGCTTAATATTAAGCAGTTCTTAGGTGCTGTAAGTTTTCCACTGAGAGACTACAAATCCCTTGGGAAAGAGAGAGGGACCATGCCTGCCCCTCCAGGAAGCAGACAGGGACAAAGCAATCTCCACAGAGGGAGAGAGACATGGCTGAATCTGGAAGATGCTGGGAGTGCTCCTGGGGTTCCTGAGACTGCTGGAGGCTCTCTCAAGCTGGGAGCTTCAGAGGTTGGTGGCTTACTCAGCCCAAAGCAGGGTCTGAGCATAAAGCTGGCTGAGCTGGATCCGCAGTGAGGGTGAGAGTGTCTGTCTCCCTCCTCCAATTTGGAGCAGGACTTGTAAAGCAAGAGAGTCTGCTGAGAGACTGCCTGAGCCTGAGGGGAGGCAGCAGTCCCTTTGGACCAGGGCCAGGACTACAGAACGTAGGTTGGGCTCACTCTGGATCTTCAGCGTCGTTCTGAGGAGATACACTGGACCAGCAGAGTGCTGCCTTGTCTCCTTCATTGACCCTCCAAGCGCGCCCACACAAGCAAGGGGTTGGGGTTCTGAAATCTGGGAAGTCATAGAATCATAGGGTTGGAAGGGACCTCATAGGTCATCTAGTCCAACCCCCTGCCAGAGGCAGGACCACTCCCACTTAAACCATCCCAGTCATGGTTTTGTCCAGCCAGGCCTTAAACATCTCCAAAGATGGAGACTCCACCACTTCCCTTGGCAGCTCATTCCAAGGCTTTACCACTCGCCTAGTAAAAAAGTTTTTTCTAGTATCCAGCCTTGACCTCCCTAACTGCAACTTGAGACCACTGGTCCTCGTTCTGTCCTCTGTTATTACCGAAAACAGTCGCGCTCCATCTTCCTTAGAGCATCCCTTCAAGTAGTTGAAGGTTGTTATCAAATCCCCCCTCAATCTTCTCTTCTGCAGACTAAACAAGCCTAATGCTTTCAGTCTTTCCTCATAGGCCTTGTGCTCCAGCCCTTTAATCATTTTGGTTGCCCTCCTCTGAACTCTCTCTAGCATGTCCCTGTCCTTTTGTAGTGGGGAGCCCAAAACTGAACATAGTATTCTAGATGTGGCCTCACCAGTGCAGAATAGAGGGGAATGATCACATCCCTTGATTTGCTGGTAATACTTCTTTTGATGCAGCCCAGTATGCCACTGGCCTTTTTGGCAGCAAGAGCACACTGCTGACTCATATCTAGCTTCCCCTCCACCATGACCCCCAGGTCCTTTTCTACACTGCTGCTACTTAGCTGAATGTTTCCCAGCCTGTAGCGGTGCATGGGGTTTTTTCATCCCACGTGCAGGATTTTACACTTGTCCTTATTGAACCTCATAAGATTTCTATTGGCCCACTGTTCCAATTTATCTAGGTCTCCCTGAATCCTGTCCTTGCCCTCCAACGTGTCTACTGGTCCCCTCAGCTTGGTGTCATCCGCAAACTTACTGAGAATGCAGTCTAGTACATCATCCAGAACATTGATGAAAATGTTGAACAGAACCGGCCCCAGGACCGACCCCTGGGGCACACCACTCGTGACTGACTGCCAGCTAGACATGGAACCACTGATTCCTACACACTGAAACCGTTGATCTAGCTAGTTTTCTATCCACCTTATAGTCCACCTATCCAACCCATACTTCCTTAATTTGCCAATGAGAATGCTGTGGGAAACTGTATCAAAAGCCTTGCTAAAATCAAGGTATATGACATCAGCGGTTCTTCCTGCATCCAGAAAACCAGTCATCTGATCATAAAAGGAGATGAGATTGGTCAGGCATGATTTACCCTTGGTAAATCCATGCTGACTGTTCCTGATCACTTTATTTTCCTCTAAGTGTTTGAGGATGGATTCTTTGAGAATCTGCTCCATAATTTTTGCAGGGATTGAGGTGAGGCTGACTGGTCTATAATTCCCCGGATCCTCTTTTTTCCCTTTCTTGAAAATAGGCACTACATTTGCTTTTTTCCAGTCCTCTGGCACCTCCCCCATTCTCCACGAGTTTTGAAAGATAACAGCCAGTGGTGCTGCTATCTCATCGGCCAATTCCCTTAGCACCCTTGGATGCAGTTCATCCGGCCCCATAGACTTGTGCACATCCAGCTCCTTTAAGCAGTCCCTAACCTGACCTTCCATCACCAAGGGCCTGTCTCCTTCTCTCCCATCTGCCACACCCATGGTAGTGGGCTGGGAGCTGACCCTGCCTGTGAAAACAGAAGCAAAAAAAGCATTGAGCACTTCAGCTTTTTCTTCATCCTCTGTCACAAGGATGCCTGCCCTATTCAGCAAGGGGCCTACACCATCCCTGATCCTCTGAGTTGGAAAAAGGGCTGTGAACATGCCAGTTAGATAAGTTTCTTTTAAACTGTATTCCGGGTCTGCTCACTGATTTATTTATTTGCCCCTCTGTATTTAAATTAGTAGTAATATTCAATTCCATCCTGTTATAATAAGTTTCTTTGTTAAGTAAAGGTTTGTTACATGCAATTAAGCACCATGAATGTATTATATGTATAATTAGTACATTTGGATTAGACCCATTCCAGAGGTTATTCTTAGCTGCATGGATTTAGTCCCAGAGGCTCCCAAGGCATGCCACTGAGCATGTACCAGACCCAGCCAGGTGGAGGCACTCACATGTTTAATTTCCTGTAAAGCAAAGGGACTGCAGCAGAAGAGTGGATAGAGGATTCCCACAATCCCAGCATCACCACTGGGAAACTCAGGTTCTCTTTGTCATCAAACTTAGGCACCTGTGCGCATGTGAGTGCCTGCTCCCAAGTAATCCAGGGAGAAAAGGGAGAGGGTTACATATGAGGTATCAAAATGCATTGTTAATGAAAGAACAGAAAAATGGAGATGATGTTACAGATGGAGTTGATAGAACAGTTTTCATGAAGACAAAAGGGAAAGAAAAGATGCAAATTGTGTAGGTCAATTATTGTAGTGATAGAAGAACTGAAGGATGCCAATGGGAATTTTTTTCCCCCTTCAAAATCCACTTCAAGCACTCCAGTCTGGATTGTCTCATAATATCTAGCACTAGCATCTGGCAAAGGAAATCAGTAGAGTAAAAACATTTAAAAGTGTGAATAAAACAAGTAAATATATTAGTAACAGCCCCAAATAAAAGCATGCACTCTCAGTGCAAAGAAAATGCAGTTATTTAATTACACATCTGTGCACTATTTTTAATGTTCATTGCTTTGAGTAAACAGCATTCTTGTACTCATCCTTCTCTCAGCTAAAACATTTTTCTAAATTCTTTTTATATATTATCCCCTTCCCAGGATGTAGGCCCTTGCAAATATTTTAATATCATGTCCATTAAAATTAATAGCTTGAGAGGATCACTTGTGTCATCTGCTTACATACTCTGTTATATCTGTGTAAATTGACTTCAGCCGAATTATCAGAGAACAGAATTTGATCTGTTGTCACTCATGTTGAATAGTATTTTATCCCATGTCCTAAGTCCATTGAAGTCACTTATGGCTTTTAAATTCATAACAGAGCAAACTAATGGATCAGCCTTTTTATGACAAATTTCTTTAAAAGGAAGAACTGACTGATTATGGCTGATAAATAAGCAAAAATCTTTGCTGATGAAGACCCTAGTGGTCATGCTGTAATGGAATTTCAATAGCGATATTGAGTTCCTGAGAACTTGTCTTCTCCCAAGATGGAAAATGGCCATTAGAAAATGAAGAAATTTGTCTTAAACATTTATTAAATTCTTTAGATGTTTGCACTATCCTGTAAAGCATCTAAAATATTTTTAGAACCAGGATCCATAGTTTCCCAGGAATATATCAGAGTCCATTCTTCTGGGATTCTTTGGTATAAAGATGTAGTTAAATTTATTTGTAGATTTTGATGTGAGCAATATCATTTGCATATACCCTCCATGTACCAAGTATTGGTGCATTTTATCAGGTACCAGTTAGGAACAGCTAATTCTCTTGTTAAATTCCAAATTTCATTCTAATCCCTGTTTTTATTGCCATTGTTATTAACCTTAAAAAGAGAGATTTGTGTTCCATTCTCTGGTTTGGGAGCATATTTATTCCAAGACTTGAAACAGATTCTCCATTCCACTCCATCTTTACAGTGCTCTAACGGTGCAAACAGTATAAAATAACTTGGATTTTCCCTCCTTTAAACTCCCAGCAGACCCAGAGCCATACTCCTACACCACTCCCCTGCAGTCCCCCTCACAGGGAGCATTATTGAGATGGGCAATGGATGTGGTTGGAATGTGCTCCATTCCAGCTACTCTCTTGCTGGCAATTACCCTCTTTGTCTATAGACAGAATAAGACAGATGGGCCACCAGACAGTTCTAATCTAAATCATAGCTTTGAACCAGGCCCAGAATTCAGGAGCCATGCCTAGTTCTGTTTAGCCCATTTCATCTCACCATACCAAAGAATCTGAACCCTTATGAAGTTTGACCAATCACTGTTTTGTGAGTCATTATTCTTTAATTCACATCTATAACTTCCATGCTCCACACAAACTGATCTCTCCCAATGGTTACTAGCATAGTTTTGCTTCATTTTGGGGTTCAAATATGAATATATCCAGTAGTCAAAGTATAATCTGATGGGCCCTGGGACCCTCCTAATCTCGCCCCCCCCCACACCAATTCCCTGACTCTCCCATTCACCCCCTTCTTAGCTGGTTGGAACTGTTCCCTGGCCAGGCCGCTCCCACCCTGAGTATACATCTGAGCATGCTCAGGGTGAGAAATCTGAAAACTCCCCTAGCCTGGCAGCAGCCCCTGAGCCAGGGCAGAGCAGAACATACATTCCATCCAATTTTTCTCTTTTGGGGGGCCCTGGAACTCGAGCTCCTCAAATTTGTGGGCCCTCAAACTGCACTCCAGGATGTTCCAGCTTACTTTAATTCCAGAATATATCAGAAAATGGGATTATGGTAGTGTAAATAAAATTAAACCAAGAATCCTAAAATTGCCATTTCTCTGGTATTACAACACAAGCAGCAATTCAGTCCTCTTCAGTATCTAAATATAACAGATTTAAATACATTATTTCCTTGAAAATGAAACTTTATATTTTAGCACTTTCCTCTTTCAGTGATAGTTACACCCGAGTTGATTTAATCTGAGTTTGATCCAAAAGTTGCATGCCTCCTCATCAGATATCAATGCAAAAAGTCAACTTTAGGTGCAGATTTTAAGGCCCCACCTTTAAAACCTTAGTTATACTGAAATGTTACTACCATTAATATAAGTTTTCTTGCAGAAAACAGCTTACAGGAGCTGGCCCTTATAGGCATGCAGCATTCTTCCAAAAATGACCATATTTTTGGAGTTGAATATAACCCCCACACAATATGTCATTTAATGCTCATTCAATAATTTTCTTTATGCGTGTTTACATAAGGACTGATATGGAGCGGCCATCTGGTGCAATAAGCCAGGAGAAGTGAAACAGTGGTACCCAAAATGATAAAGTATAATTTTTTTGGCATAGTTCTAGTAACACTGCAACATGACTGAATACAATTTTCACTGTTTTAAATTAATTTCAACAACTTAATTGGGTGTTTATTAGTAAAAACTACCAAATGTATTAAAAGATATTTTATTAAAACATTTTATTGGGTTTGCATGAGTAAGTCTTTTCGCTAGAAATAATTTCTGTTTAGCATGCATCAAAAATGGCAAATATGAACATTTTGCAATATGGCAACATGAAATGTTTTCAAATTATATATTTTTAATTTTAATTAAAATAGTTTTCTATATTTTCCAATGAAATTTGCTGACTAGATCCATCTCACTCTGAAGATTACATACCAGTAACAGTAGATTATGCAGCCATAGTTTGTACTTCACAGTGGGTAGATATGTCAGCAGAAATATATAAGAATCCCTAAGGCAATGTCCACACTCAGAGTGTTAACTCAAATTGATTAAATTCAAACTAATCAATTTGAACTAATAATTATTAGTTTGAATTCAGTTAATTCAAATTGACATTGCCATGCTAGAAAATCCAATTTGAACTAGCATGTCCATGGACTGGATTTGCTAATTTAAATTGGAGGAGGGGCACCATGGGAGGTGTGGCAACATGGCCCCCAAGAAGGGTCATGCCACCACCAAATCCCCTCCTGGGCTCCAGCCTTCTGAGCCCGACACAGGGAAAAACATCCCCTGCCCAGCTCCAGGCATGGTGCAGCTAGAGCTGGGCAGGGGATGCTTTTCCCCATGCCAGGCTCAGAAGGCTAGAGCCTGGCAGGGGATGTTTTCCCCTGGCCATGAAGGGGGAGAAGGGATTCCCCCTGCCCGGCTCCAGCAGGGCTGCCCCACTCAGGGAAGGAACCCCCATGCGCAGCTGGAGCCCTGCTGGTGATGATCCCTTCCCCTCATGCAGTCAGTGGGTCTCCAGCTGCATGCAGGTGTTCCTTCCTGCGTGTGGCCAGTGGGGCTCCAGCCACGTGTGGGGGTTCTTTCCCATGCGTTGGCCAGTGCAGCTCCAGCTGCATGTGGGGATCCCATCCCAATACTGGCTGGCGGGGCTGGAGCTGAGCCCCAGAGTGTGGCTCCAGTCCCACGCAGGGATCTCTTTCCCATGCAGGGAGCAGGTCTAGAGCCCCACATTGGGGTCCCTTCCCCACACAGGGAGCGCAGGTCCAGCCCTGTGCAGGATCCGTGTTCCCAGCTAAGAGACAAGCACCCGAATGCCCCCCCACCAGATCTGGCGGGGGGGGGGTGGAGGCACCTTTGGGGCTTCTGGCCCCAGGAGCTGGAGGGCTGGTCTTCCTTCAAGGGTGCCATGCACCCTGGGAAGGAAGGTCAACTCAAAATGACTTTGAACTGACATGGCCACACTGGGTCAATTCGAATTAATAGGTTTGAATTGATCACGACTTCAAAGTCAAACGAGGTTTGACCACTTCGAAGTCAGCTTTCGTCAATTTGAACTGAGAAGTTCCTCATTTTGAACTGATGAAAGTGAGTGTGGCCATGCACTTAATTGAATTCTTATTGATTGTCATCAATTCAAATTCAATTCTAAGTGTAGACATCAGGGGTGTCGCTGGCGCTGGGCACCTGGGGCATGTGCCCAGAATCCCAGCGCCAGTGCCCCGGGTCTGGCACCCTCCCCCCCCGGTCTTTGGCCCAATCGGGCTGGAGATCCAGGGCCCAGCTGCCTGTGGCCAGGGGGCAGGGCCTGGGGCCGTGCCCCAGATCCCTCCCCGGGGCAGTGATGCCCCTGGTAGACATACCCTAAGGCAGTGGTTCTCAAGCTTTTGCAGGTTGTAGCAAAGTGAAACCCAGGCCCAAGCTCTTGCACTCCCCCTGCTGGTCAGGGAAGGGCACGGACCCGGTGTGGGCCAGGAACCAAAGGGGCTGGGCTGGAGGAAGGGAGGACTATTTAAGGGAGCAGACTGAGCAGCCACAGGGGAGAAGGTGTACCAGGCTGAAGGTGGAGCTCTCTGACCAGGCAGAGCGAGGGGGTAACCAGAACCTCGACGACCCCACTTACCCTGCCCAAGGCGAGGACTTGGAGGAGTTACCTTCGGCTGAGGAACCACCTGAGGGAGGAGGCGAGCAAGGTCCACAGGACCTGGATGAGCTGCCCTCTGCAGAGGATGTGGTGGACCCGGGGCTGACCAATGCCTGTGACCTGGAGGAACTACTGCTGGCTGAAGGTACAGAGGGAGGTCCGGATCCACCTGCAGCAAAGGCTGAAGGCCTGGTGGGCCTACCGTGGGGAAGGTACCCAGGGGTTTGGTAGGGAGGAAGTAGCCCAGGGGAGGGGCATGGACTAGCCCTGTACAAGCCAGTGTGTTTTGGCAGGCGCACCACTGGCTCTTGATGGCCTGTGGCCACCCAATAGGGCCCTGGGCTGAGACGCAGTGGAGTGGGCGGGCCTGCGTCTCCCTCCCCCTCATCCCTCACAACTGTGAACCCCCAACACTGAACCTTACCCTGTGAACACTGACTGCGCCAGGGACTTTATAACTGTGCTTGCCCAGTGGAGGGCTGAAGCCTAGTGTGCCTTATCTGCCTCGCCCTGCTGGGCTCAAAGGCGGGGACTTGGGGTGCTGGATGCGCCCAGCAGCCGAGACCACAGATGGCTGCCCCTAGATAGCCAGAACAGCTGCCTGATAGGCGACCCAACTTACAGAGGTCATGACATATTTGGTGGAAAACTGCAACCTTACAGTACACACCAGGCCCCTCACCCCTAGCCAAATCCAGTCATCCCCCAGCTCTCTGCAACACAGTTGCCACTGTATGGTGATACAGTAATGTGCACTGACACCGTGGTTGAGGACCACTGCTCTAAGGTGATGCTGCTTCATTTGTAAGGTTTTGTACAAACAATTTAGCATCTTATTTTCCTGGTTGAATATTTTAATCTGTAACTGTCTCCGCATGCAGTACTAGCCTTTGAAATATTCTAGTAACTAGTCTTTTAATTCAATGACATTTATGCACAAGTCAGTATTAGTTTTAGAGATGACAAAACTCAGCTTTATGCTGGGCTTCAATCAAAGTGCTCTCTAAACACCAATGGCAATTTTGATATTAACATATAGATCTATTTTAGCACAAATCTGTAAACTTGTATAAAATGAAAAAGGGTAGTAGTAGTGATGGTAATGCCAACAATATAGAATAGAGAATTTTACAGTATTTGAAGTCATGAAGGAGGTAAGATCCTTCAAGCTTCCACAGAAGAAAAATGGAGACTCTCCATGAACTTTAAAAAAAATTGTGATGGCAAGAAAATCCAAAGAAAGTAAAAATGGTAAAAGCCACCAGTGCTGAATAGAATTCTGTGACACTGGCACCAAAAATCAGATGAGTTTTCTAATTCAGTGATGTACTATGACTACTCCATTATTTGGAGTGCTTTCAAAAATACAAAAGTCAGCCAAATTTGGCATTTTAGGATTGTATTATATCAGAGTTCTATTAAATGTATTTTCAGTGCATTAAAATATATTGAAAATAGACTGAATCTGATGATCATGTTTACCTACTACTACAGCCTCCAGTGCAGCACATATTCCAGCAAATCGTCCTGTGCACCGTTTACTTGAGGGGAAAAAAATGCAAAACCAATAAACTTCATCTAATAGATACATATTGAGAGAGCAATGAAGCTAAGGGACGAAGGCGCTTGAAAGAGGAGATGATGACATATTGCTCAGAATATCTATGGAAGACTCGAGTGCTAAGAATACAGTTTGTCTCTCAGCACGTCTTTCTTCCCACTTGAGTAAAACAAATCTTAAAGTAAAACCATCTGGTTACACTGCATCAATACAGTCATCCTATGTCACTGTATTTTATCAGCTGATTGAAAAGACAATGATTTTATGTACAGCAAGAAGGCTCCTCTCCCACGCAAGCTGCTGTAAAGACATAAAGACCTCCTCAGATGTAGAAACTGCAAGCAAATTACAGGCAAGATTAGAAAACTACTATGGTTATGCAATTTCAATGCATTCATCTGTGATAATACTTGATGCTATCCAAATTGCTGGTAATTTGAAGCAGAAACTTAAGTCATCCAAATGTTTTGTGGATGTCCTTCTGGCAAGTCAGTCTGATGAACAGCTTTCAAACAAACAATGGATTTTGTATAAAGCCACTTCAATCCTTTGGTGTGAAATAGCCACACAGAAACCTCAAAATATTATCCAAAGTCTATGGTTTATAAAGGTTGCTACTTAAATGCCTCAGCTGCTGCAATTCAACTGGCAATGAATACCATACTTCAGAATATGTTCAAAGTAGGTGCCGCTGGATTGCAGAGTGAATAACATCTAATAGTTCCGTATTTATCACACTGCTGCACATAAACCTTGCTGCACAGCCACCCCATGAGTTTGGATTTTGCAATTTAATTGACATACTACATCTCCATGGATTCTACAACAGCTGTGATGAGCTGTGGTGGCTCATCTCTAGCCCTGCAAAATCTGAAGTAGAAAGACTCCAGGGAGATGAGTTCATTTCAAATAGAATCGTACCACATCATGCTGGCAGAAATCTCATCTATGAAGGAGATGATAAACAGACATCAAAACAGAGATCACAGATGGAAAGAATATCTTCCATTCAATGGCTAAAGTGGAGTTTCAAAAACTGTCTGCAGTCCAATATCACAACAAATATCACTGAAGTCTGGGAAAGAAAAGTCACTTACTCTCCCTAGGCAGTTAAAGCTGCTTACGAAGTGTACAGCTCTTGAGCAACCTAGAACGCATTTATAACTGACTCACCATGAAAAAGTACTTAAGAAGAATAAAACTATTGTCACCTACAAATGAACAGGATACAGAGACCCGAATTGCTTGCATCTCAATCTAGATAACAGAAAAGAACAAATCACTGACCAACTCCCAGCACATGTTTTGAAGAGCATGTCAAAAAGAGCATGGTGGCTAACAAACATTTGAACATTTAACAAATAGGGAAACCAGATATTGGATCACCATGGCAGCATGGATAGAAAACAGGTATGATAAATTACTTCACATATTGTTTAAGAGCCAAACGGTATCAAAGTTTGTGCCTGAACCAGTATAATGTTGCTATACAATATGCCAAGGCAATGAAGACTGTAGTAACCCATACATTCTTGACAGATCATAATGAAGAATAAGATGATGAAAATGATGTTGACTAGAAATGTCATGAACACTATTAAACGTGTATAGGTAACATTGAAATGTATTATTAGATATTATTTTACTCTTTATATATTGAATGATACATATAGAATCATTAAAAACTAATGAAATATTTCAAAACGGTCATATTAACATGTTAATGTTATCATCATTCATCCCCATTTCTATGGTAACTGCACTATTTAACAGCTTAACACCATATTTCATCCTAAAGCAGAAATAATAAGCTTTAAAATTATGTATGGTGTGTGTGTGTGTGTATGTAGAGAGAATACACTAAGTAGACCAAATGGGTGGTGTGTCTCACTTGCTATGAATCCCTAGTAAGGACTAGTTTTGTCCATTTCCCCCTTCCCTAGTAATAATGCATTTTAGATGGATGGACAAAAATAGCAGGATGGGTAAAAAAGCTCGGGTGCATGCTGTGTGGACTCTGCCACCATTAAAAGTGAAGTTAACAGGACAAGAAAACATGATTAGTGACATTTACTATTAAAGATTCTATCTCCTCCTGAAGCTGAACAGAAAACATGGCTAATAACTGAAGAAGCTATTGAATAACTGAAGAATAACTGTTTTTGACAACCGATCTAAAGGACTTTTTACATGTAAAGTTGTGTTATGAATTGTACAGATCACTAGATTTTTATTTTAATTTTTATTAGATCTTTCATTTTGTATGGTAGGTAACCAGTATAGGAAAAGAAAAGTTCATGCTGCATTATTTGCAATGTTCTATTCCTAAAGTAAAAAAGACTCAGGAATCATCTCTTCAGAAAAAAAAAACTGTCACTGAGATATTAGACTTAATTAATTAATTCATAAAGATATTCCAGCTAGTGTAGATATTTAGGGTAAACTTTACCCTTGTGCAGAGGATCAGCACAAGTCCTATGCTCTGCTTAAATTCTGCTATAATCCTAAAAATAGATCTTAAGTAGTACATAGGCTTTGTCCTGATTCTCTGCACAGGGCATATTTCACCTTTAATGAGTACTGTTAATAAATCGGTTTCCCCATGATCTGCTCGAATTTATAAGCAGCAGTCAACGTGACCCAGCTCATGTCTATTTTCGTACTACTGTTGCTGTAGTGCCTGTTTATATATTGGGAAGCTGATTCAATCTCAAATGGCTGGAGCACATCACCAGTGCTGCCAACTCTTTTTAATCATGAATGCTGCAATATTTGATGTTCTTAGTAATCTACTCAACTGAGACACTTCGCTTTCATTTTTTAAAGTAAGGGGCCTATTCTTCATGGGTGTGAAATAAATTGAAAATATGACCCAAATGCACCCTAAAAGCTCAAAAAAAAAAATAAAGGCACTGAATAAAGAACAGCCACAGCTGACTTTTTTCTTTATCTCAATTTTGTGGGACCTGACTCATATTCTGAACACTTGATGTTGACAATATTGCATTACAAAAGTATTTTCATGAGGGGTAGCCGTGTTAGTCTGTGTATAGCAAGAGTACTGTGGCACCTTATAGACTAACAGATTTCTTCGAGCATAAGCTTTCATGGGCTACAACACATACATCTGATGAAGTGGGCTGTAGCCCATGAAAGCTTATGCTCAAAGAAATCTGTTAGTCTATAAGGTGCCACAGGACTCTCACTGCTTATGCATCACAGCAGTGTTACCTATCCATTGAACACGCCTTATTTATAATCAGCAGTGGGACTTTCAACATATGCAAGGACTCACACTTCACGTTTGAACATAGACATCATCTCTTTATATTCTAAATTAACTTTTTCTGTAAAGTATAAATTATTTGTTATTGTTTTGCAGATTGCCAGCTTCTCTGAAGATATTTTGTCCTCTAAAGCTGCCCTAAACTGGAAGCTACAGATTTGTAGCCACTTCCAGCTATTCTTGGTGAATTTAATGATCCTTTGGGACTGTTACAAGCTGGCCTATTTTAAATATCCCTCAAGCTGCACAATTACAGTCATATTTGTCCATTCTCTTTTCAGAAATAAGGACATTCATTTGGATGTAGAAAGACAGAGGGATCACTTCTTCATCCTCAAAAAAAATCCTAAAGGAAGGAGTGGGCCAGCTAGCCAACCCCTGAAATGCCCCAGAGTATGGAGATCAGTGTGGTGGCCTCTGAAGAAGAAATGGAGAGCAGACTGATATCCCAAAAAGACAACTGAAGCTGACGGCAGTAGGAAATGAGAAGAGGTTGCTTATTTTGTAAAGATGATGTCAGGAAGCCTAAAAATTATTCCAGCCCTTCCCAGAAGTTTCTGATTCTCTTGAAGTTTCAGTATTATGTGGAAAGTTTACAAGGCTTTTATGTAAGGTTTACACATGATGCATGTAACACTCAATCACATATTACATTGTGTGTAACTGTGCTGGGCTGCTTCTAAAACAAAATCGACTGTCATGTGAACAGGTATAATTAGCAAATTCTATACACTTCATCTCCATGGCAAGACCATGGAGAGATTATTATAATCATACTAAACTGACATCTTGAAAAATAAAGTTAATGTATGAAACCACCACTATACAAGGACCTCGGTACATTTAAATCTTGAGATGTCCTCTACTATCACCATCTTTATGTACTTTATTGGCATAAAGAAACCAAACACTGAACAAACAAATTACAAACATCCCTCAAATAACACATTTACCTCCCTATTGGCTTTTGAGCTCAAGACAAATAATTGCTTCCCTATACACAAAGCAAAGCAATTTGATAATCTAATAGTGAGCATTTCAACTCTAAGCTCCTGTTACTGTTTCCTTTTACCGAATAATGAAAACACTAAACCCTATGCACTTTGTGTACATTTTGTATTTAAATAACTGTCTTCTCATACCTTCTTCTCTCAAAAATAGTCTAAAGCTTTTTGGTCTTAAGCTACCAAATAAAGCTCCTTTCAAATTTATGGCAGCAGCAAGTGACACCCAGTGTTGTAAACTCTGCAGACATCATCCAACTCGATTAGTCTTTTATACAAGCAATTTACTGGCCATGGGGATTGCTGTAGCTCCGTGGTAAGAAAGAATAACCCTAATCTAAAAGCATGAATACCTTCATATGAAAACAATTGAAAATAAATGGTTTAAACTGGGATTTTACATATTTAATTATTGAAATATGCCAGAAAAGGAAGGAAGGAAGTATCTGCACAAATGTTGCAAGCTATAAAACTAATGCTCATTCTTCTACCATTGCTCTGGTCTCAAGTCCTATTGCACTCACTTGGTGACAGAAGATTGTTGAAGCTGAAGTCCCTACTGTCCATCACTGACAATGAAAAGAACATTTCTTCTTGAACTGGGCTTCAGTTTCCATGGAGCAATGACAGGAAAAAGTATTGCAGCACTTTAGCATGGAAAAGTTTATTCTCCCTAAATTTTTTTCATTTGAGATCAATCTATTAAAATAATATTATATAATGTAAGCTAGTAATGTTCATAACACGATAGGTAAGCACAAATTTGATTTAAAAGGAATAGAAAACATCTCAGATTTGTGTTGGTACAAAATTACAAGTAAATCAGAGCAAATTCTAACAGAAATTACACTACACTCATATAGCACGTTAGGGCTAGACTTTAGTGGCAGCTCGGTGTTGGAGGAAAGTTTGAAGTCTACTGTCCCAAGGAAAACCTGAGTCAGCAGCCAGCTTCCCAGAATTCCCTTGTTGCACAGCAGAGTAAACACAGTCTGTGGCACTCCCTTAAAGGGTGCAATATCCTACCTAAAGTGCTCTCTGGCGTGAGGGAGGGGTTTCATTTCCAGCAAAGTACTCCTGCAAGGAAAACAGCCTCTGCACTCCAACCACAGGAGCTACAGTTTAGGTTATTTCTTCTAAGAGCTGTGCAAGGACTGAAGTATCTTACTCCGTCTCAGACTACTACATGCAACACAATGCAAGGCACTGCAAAAACCTGGTCCACAGTTAGCTGCTTAACTGTGCATGTACAAGGAGTTTTATGCTATTTGTACTTGCAGTAACAAGCCTGTGTATTGTATCAACCCTCTTTAATTTAAAAGGTGACCTAAACCTTCTTAAAAAATGAGTAGATGTAAATTATGAGCCTTTCTCTGTGGCATGTGGGATTATATCTGTCATTTTCCCCTCTAACTTCCCCCTCCCCTCAAATGCATTGGTCTCTCCTTTACCCAGTGAGGGTCTGGTGTGTTTCCTTCTGAAACAGATCAGCTCTGTTCTTGTCCCTTAAGAGCACCATAAAGCAAAAGGCCTGGATGCACTACCAGCCTCTCGGGCTCATGTAACAGGATATACTTCATTAACGAAATCCCAGTGTTTCCAAGGATGACATGGGCTTGCAAAATCCATGTGTAATATGCAAGATTTGTTTAACTAAATAATCTTTGTTTAATCAAATTATTCAAGCTCTGCAGTACTGGTGTTGGCATACTACAATTATTTTTAATGCAATTTGTATTCCAGGGAGATGCTTAAGAAAACAAATGCATTTGCACACTATAAGTATTATTATTAATTATCATCAAGGAGAAAAGAAGATAAGGACTATTACTTATTAATGTAAAGAAGTGTGATTTAAGTTTAGAGAAGTTATACGATGCCAGTTAAATGGAAGGAAAAATAGTCTGAGAGGAAGAGAATGAGCCAGAAATAGGAAGCAATATTTCACACATACGTACCTGTACAGCTGCTGTCTTTAAAAAAAAAATACAAGGAAGTTATTTGGCTCAGTAACTAGAATGAAGGTTACATACTGAGGAAGAGAAGATTACATTCAAGGGTCACTGATTTGATGGATTTCCTTTTAGAGGCTTGAAAAATTTAAAGTCTCTGTCACCAGATGAGACCTTCGTTTTCTGTGTTTCTTTATCAGAGTAAGGGGTTTGTTTTTTCCTCAAGTTTCCTTCCAAGTGTTCAACAGCATGTTTTGGAGTCACAGTCCCTCCACACCCCCATCCCCACTCAGCTACTATTCTGAAGATTTCAAACTGTAACCACAAGGTAAAGGAAAAATAAATATCCACAAGTGTACCTGAAAATAAAACAAAAGTGTAAGCTGAGTAATGAAGCACAGTCAGTGGGGAGAAACTCAAGTACATGCATTGCAACTGCATGCAAAAAAAAGTGTAGTAAGATGTTACATTCCTATTTATGTCTTCATTTATGGAAACTGGTTGGTAAATGTAGATATGCAACTGTACTCACATTTTCCTGCATAGATTACTAAGTATCCGTCTCTGAAGATTTTTCACTGCAAATCATGTGAGCCAGGTTTTAGAAAAGTAATTAGTATTAACTTATCAAAGAAACTTTAAAAAAAACCCAATATCTAAATACAGGAAATACAGAACAGTCTTAACACTAAAGGAACATGAAAATCCTCAGCTACGAAATATTCTTAACATTTTTCTTCAGGGGCTGGTATTCAGTTGCACTTGCTGTCTATGGAGGAAAATATATACATTTTACATCTCATCTGAACAAATTCATCTTCTAAACTTAAAATAAGCAATTCATCCTTATCATCTATGAGTCTAGAGTGATACTCACCTCCTCTTGATGAGTCTGTGCCATCTGAGATACAGAATATGAGGAATCTCCACAGTAGGGTATTCTTCCCTGCTAATGTTGGTAAACTGCCTTAAGATCCAAGTCATACAACAAATCCACCAGAATCAAGCATCTACACCTGTTCCCAAGATCTGAACTCTTCAGGGGTACTCAGTGGCAGAAAAATTAGACAACAGAGGCAGGAGCTTATTCAGGTTTTTCCATTTAAACATGAACTTTAGAATGGAAACTGATGTATTTGGATCTGATTTTCATTTTCATTAAGGCCAATTTACATTGCACTAGCAGAGTAAAGCAGTCTTAGAGGGAGCAAATTATACTTTCAGCCACCAAACATCCCCTTTACACGGCTAGAAATGCTATAATGTACATTTATGTAAACAAAAATTGCAGTCCTCACTATCTGAGTTTAACAAATTTCTCACTTTGACTAAGTCCTGTTCTAGAATAATAGAATTCATGGACTTCATTTTTTTCTTTAATCTATATCTTAAGCCACATCCAGTTTGGAGTTTTTCAGAGCACTGAAGTCTTCTTCATGTAGGAATCATTTATTTTTAAGAAATAAGTGACTGCTAAATAAGTGTGATGGAAAATTAAGAGATTCATCAGAAGGAGCAAATAGGGCCTTCACACATGAATTTCTGGGTGAAATTTTATGCCCTCTTTGTGACGCAGAAGGGCAGAGTCTTTGGTCATGATGGTTCTTTCTAGACTTCAAAACTATGATCTTGAGTAAGGTGGCAGAATGTGAACTGAAGAAAAAAAGATGCAGTGGAAAACACAAAGGAGGAATTAACTGAGTTATAATTTTAAGTGTTGCTTAATTCTTGAGGACACAATGGAAGAAGCAATAGTTAAACATCAGAAAAGGAATGCAAAATCAGTGTATAGAAGCAGCAAGGGATTTGGGTTACAATATGTGGCATTTCTATTTTAATCACATTCTAGTAAGAATGGCCATACTGGATCAGACCAATGCTTCATGCGGTCCAGTATCCTGTATACCAATAGTGGTCAGTACCAGATGTTTCAAAGAGAATGTGAAGAACAGGGCAATTATCAAGAGATCCATTTCCTGTTACCCAATCCCAGCTTCAGGCAGTTAGGGGTTTTAGAACACCTAGAGCAGTGGCTTTCAAACCTTTTTCCTCAGGACCAAGTTGAAAAAAATCATTTATGCCTGTGACCCAAACAATTACATCTTTGAGCAATGCATTCCAGTCTGTTGGTGGCAGCAGCAGTACTGGGTCCCAACCCTAAGTTTGAAAACCACTGACCTAGAGTATGGGTTTTCATCCTTTACCTCTTGACTCATAACCATGGCTAGACCAATCCTCCATGAACTTATTTAATTCTTGTTTTAAGCCAGTTATAGTTTTGGCCTTCAAAATATCCCCAGACAACGAGCTCCACAGGTTGAATATACATGATTTGAAGCAGCACTTCTTTTAGTTTCTTTTGCCCCTACTTCCTATTAATTTCATTGGTAACCTCTGGTCCTTGTGTTATGTAATTGGATCATGATAGACTCAGAGCATGGTACAGTGATAGTACTAACATCTGGCATGTGTGATTTATTCTTCATCTCATCTCTCCCCAGGAGCAGAATAATGTGAGAAATGGACTACTTTGTTTGGAAAGGGGGTGTTTTGTTTTCTTTTAGATTCTGGTCTGTGTTTATATTAAACAAGGTAAAAAAATTCATCTGACAAGCATGCCACTATTACATCTCTTATTGCTGTGGTGTTAGAGCTTTTATTTCCTGTTATGAGCCCATTGAATTTAATGGAAGTGTAAATAGCCCCTAAAGGTAAAAAAAAAAAGTTGTGTTTATATTACTATAAATGATAAACTAAGTAGAAGCCCCACTGTAATATTTCCTGCTTTATCTACTGAAGAAAAGTTCTCGTTCCTTTTTTCTTTAGTTAAAAAAAATTATGAACTAGTCTTCCCAAAAATAATTTGTCAAATTCTTTTGAAAGTTATGACTCATCTACTACTATTACACATACACTTAGACATAGAACAACTGAGTGGTGTAGAAAAATGCCACCCAAATCTGCTGATGGACTTTGCCCAAATGGAAGGACAGAATGCCAGGAGAGTTTTCAGATAATCTCAGACAGCTCTAGACTCTGTAGCCTTTTTTTTACCCATACAGCTGACAATTTATAGGATGACTCAGTATGTTCAGGTGCCTCAGTATTGTATCTCTACTGTGTACTGGAAAAACAGAAACGGGTCAGCTGGAGCTAGACTCAGGTGGAAGGGCCCTCAGGCCCCAGCCCCCACCAACAGCTTGACTGGTGTGGGGCCCCAGGCCAGGGGGGAGTCATGCACTGTGATGTAGCCGGGGGGGGGGGGGGCTGCACTGAGGGATAGCTTGAAGGTTAATTCATTCCTGGAAGGACCCAGAGAGAGACCTGATGAATCACCAGGATTTGCTTATGTGCAAGAGACTCCATGTTATTCCTGTAGCTTTGCATGAACAGCATGCAAAAGGCCAAGGGACATAAAAGTCAACTACACAACCACCATTGTGTCTTCAGACACCTTTCAGTCTATAGCCATCACCTACCTCTGGACCTACTCATCTACAGCTGAAGCTGTGAAACAAAGAACTGAGACCCATCCAGATATTGTATGTATACCAGAGGAATTATACAAGCACAAAAACTCCAAATTCTACTTAGCACCTGATTGTATATGACTTTCAGATCATTTTGTAAGTATGTGATTTGCTTGAGTCCTTGACAATTCTCTTATAGCTTCTTTCCTTTTATAAATAAACTTTTAGTTGTAGTTACTAAAGGACTGGCTGGCAGAATGGTATTTTGGGTAAAATCCAAAGTTATATTGATCTAGTAATATGGCTGATCCTTTGGGGTCAGGAGAATCCTTCTGGTAGTGAAACAGAATTTTAAGTAAATACCTTTTTATTAGACCCAATGGCTGATTAGGAACCAGTGGCTGAAATGCAGTAAAGGGGGCTGTTTATATTTTGTTGTAGCTTCTTGATCAATAGTTTGAAGAATCAGGAGCATTGTTTGTTTGCTGACTGGCGAGCCTAACTTTAGTGTCACCCATTAGTACTGAAAAAATTTGCTCTCATTTTGCAGCCTGCCCTGATCTTTGCATTTTCAGATGGCTATGCTATGCATGGCAGGGTCACAAAGGGATAGCCATCTCATTGCATGGATGCTTCTTGAAATTCCTTACAAGCTTTATTAGGGAATTTGGACTAACCAGGAGCCACAAAGGAAGTGCTCAGGTCTTCCTCTCAAGGTTGTACTTCCCTTGATTTTTTTTCTTCTTAACTCCACAGGTCCTATAGGATATGCATATAGTCTTATCATGGCTACTGTGTAGCCATCCCACAACGCTGGGCTCTTGTCTCTGCAGAACCTACTACAAGATTCAATATTTGGAATCTGAAACTAATTCAGACTGGAAATTTGGTATCTTTTTTAGCAGCCAGGGTAGTTAAACACTGGAATAACTTAGCTTGGAAATGTGGCAGATCTTCTACCACTTGAAATCTTTACATCTAGATTGCATATCTTTCAAAAAAGTATCTCTTGATTAAGCTTCAGACTATAGCCTATGGTAAAACAAGTCATGCTAGATTATCACCGTTGTCCTTCTGGTCTTAAAAGTTATGAACCTATAGATTTTGTGAACTTTGAAGTTACACAGGAAATGATTTCACTGCCTTCTTTTTAAAAATAAATAAAGAGTGTATATTGATGAGACAGTGTGGTGGGGGATGAGGATGCAGAGAAAGAGAGAGAAACAAAGGGAGTACAGACCTGAAAGAGGGCCCACTGATGCTGTGGCTGACCTACAAAAAGATTTTCCTACAGGGAATCCCATCTATTCATGACCAACATGTGGCAGAGCCATGGCACCTAGTGGTTTTCCTGTTATGGCTGGATTCAGATAGGCAAGGAGCTTGCCAACAGATCTGGGTCCACCCCAACTCACATCTAGCAGTGGCACCACAATTTCTCATAACACGTCCTACCTTCGGCAGCTCTTGAAGGCAAAAAAAAAGCACAGGACAAACTCTCTCCCAAAAACAAAATACACAACAATACCTTTGAAATTTGAAAGTTAACATACAGAAAAGAGTGGTATGGAAAATGTTAAAAAGCAAAGGGAATGGAAAAGTATTTTTCTTTAAATGCATGTGCTCAGTCCTCTAAATAAGGGGTGATAATGCATGGGTTTTGTATGACTGCTTGGCTGCAGTTTGAGGTAAATATGTTTTGAATGGTTTGGTCCTTAAACTGAGCCATATATTATAGGCTTCCTGAATCTTTTCAAAGTTTGTATATATGCTTTCAAAATGATGACATTTAAATTTCACCACCAGTGAATTAGTAGTGTGGAATTCAAGGCTCTTGTATGTCATTTGATCAATGTCAGAGAAACATGTAATACAGTATTCACTTCTTCCATCTGTATATCTGGGTTCATCCATGAGTAAACCAAATCACTGTAAATGTATTACTGGGGGGGGGGACTTGTTTTCAATTCTCACATCTTTGTAATTACAAGTTAGCTGGTTTACCACAAGGTCCTGGTCACAGGTAATACTGCAAAATACTATTTGAATTTTACATCTACAAATTTATGTGCATATTTCCCTATCCTCACTGGTTTCTGTTTACTATGGTTTATCCATGGGGAAAAAGCTATGCATCACTAACAATTGCTTCCTCAGTATTATCCATAGAGGTTACAACTTTCTGAGAGAGATTAGTTTATTTGTTCTTCCAAGACAAGATTTAAACAATATAAAGACAGAAGATATTTGTTTCTGTTCATGTACTCCAGGCACCAATCCTTAAATAGAAGTCACTAGTTTTTAACCAATCTTTAAAACATGGACAGGTGTTTTATGATTTTTAATCTGAAAATTGAATTTCATTAGTGAATGGGTAATAGGAATCAATCAGCTTAACTTGTATATAATTTTCTTAACTTTAGGGTTTCAGCTTACCAGATTTGTTTGGTTTGGGGTCAAACAAATCTTGATCTGAGGAGAAGAGAAGAAAGCAAACAAAAACAAAAACAAAAACCCAAAACACATTTTAGACCTATATTGAAGACTGGAAAGGGATTTACAAAAATCATTCCAAATTAGAACAAATCTCCATTAATAAAAATAAGTTCCATTTGTATGACACTGCTTATTAGCAGTAATGGAGAGAATGAAATATTTTAAGAGCCGGTGAAAACAGCTTCTAAACACACACTTCCTCTCAGCATCTTAAAATAGGAAGTAAGCGGTGAGGAACAAATTTGGAGAGTGAAAGAAGAAAGACCTCTGACTTACACATAAGGCAGGCCAATGGACACTCACTGACATGATATAACATGACTTATTTATTAAAATTTAATTACTGCAGTAAAAACGTTCTACCAGCACATCTGAAGTGCTGGATTTATTTCAATTAATCACTAATCTACTGTTAACTACTGCTGTGGGTACTGCAAATAATATAAACTTCAGAGAGCTGAAAATAGGCCCACAAAAAATCCAATCCAAAGCACATAAAATAAAACATGAGCTTCAGCACTGCAGCCCCCTATGGAAAGTAGGAACATGACCTTTTTTCATAACTGAGTATACTAGTTATTAAAACAAACAAGGAGTCTAGTAGCATTTTAAAGGACTAACAAATTTATCACATGAGCTTTCATAGGAGAAAATCCCACTTCATCAGATGCTTAAAGATGGAGTATAGATGAATGAGAGAAAAATAAATGCAGGGAAGTGTAAGTCATTGGGTCAGGTCAGATTGTCACAGCAAATCAATGCAGTTGTTTAGATTCAAACAGTGGAGCTGTTTAGATTCAAAACAGTGGATTAAACAGTGCAGATTCAAATAGCATATAGGAAGGAGGTGAGGGAAAAAGGAAAGCAAAATTAACTGTTGTAATGGGGGGAAAAAATCTTAGTTTCTTTGTAACCCTAAATCACCAGTGTCAAATCTGCGTGTGAATTCCAATTCTGCATTTTCTCCTTGAAGCTTTGCTATGTGGGCAAATATCTGCACAAAAGAAACCATCATAGGATCTAATCAAGCCAGCTATTCCATCAAGGGCTCATTCACTTGTTCATCTACCAATGTGATTTATGCCATCATGTGCCAGAAATGCCCCTCTGCCTTATACATTGGACAAACAGGACAGCCTCCATGCAAAAGAATAAATGGACAGAAATCTGACACCAGAAATAACATTAAAAAAAAATCAATAGGGGAAGACTTCAATCTTCCTGATTTCCCCATTAATCATCTCTTAGTAGCCATGCTCAGGCAAACAGATAACAAATCAAAGCTTCAATGAGAAACTACAGAACCGGAATTCATATGACAATTTGACACCATCAATTTAGGGTTAAATAAGGACTACATTTCTTTTCCCCATTACAACAGACAATTTTGCTTTCCTTTTCCCCTCACCTCCTTTTAATATGCTGTTCTCCACAGTTTAAATCTAAGCAACTGCATTGATTTTCTGTAACAATCTGACCTGATCCTATGACTTACACTTCCCTGCATTTATTTTTCTCCCAGTCTGTTAATTCCCTATCTTCAAGCATCTGACAAAGTGAGATTTGCTCCCATGAAAGCTCATGCAATAAATAAATTTGTTAGTCTTTAAAAATGCCACTAGATTCCTTGTTTATTTTGCTGAATGAGACTAACATGGCTACCCCTTTGGGTTATGGGATGGCTACATGGCAGCCATGATAAGACTATATGCATATCCTATAGGACCGATGGATTGGATTCTCCTCAGGAAATCCATGGTATCTCAAAAATAGGTAGGGATGTTGATAACATAGGGTCTGAGGAGGGAGTCCACATAGCCAGATATGCCTGCTGTAAGAGTGCCAATGCCTGAGATGATGTGGCATCCAGGGTTTCTTTTTTTATGGATTTTAGGTAGTAGATAGAATATTCCTGGCTGGAGTTCTGGTGGTGGTGTCTGCCTTTATTTGCTCCTGTGCTGCCTTAGATAGTTACTTGAGTAGGTGTTGTAATTCCTTACGGTATTCTTCATTGGGGTCAGAGAAAAGAGGTTTGTAGAATGTTGTGTTGGAGAGTTGTTTATAAGTCTCCTGGTCGTAATCCAATTTATCCATGATGACGACTGCACCTCATTTGTCAGCCTCCTTAATAATAATGTCAGAATTGATTCTGAGCTGTGGGTGGCATTGTGTTCCACATGGCTGAGGTTATGATGTAAGGGATGTTGTTCGTCCACAATTTTAGCCTTTTCATGGTGGCGAAAACAATCAATGTAGAAGTCTAGTCTGTTGTTCCGACCTTCTGGAGGAGTACACGAAGAATATTTCTTGTAGTGTTTGGACAACGGTACCTGTGTGTCACTGCACTGATCATTGGTGTTATGGAAAAATTCTTTGAGTCTTAGACAGTGAAAGTAGTCCTCCACATCACCCCAGAATTTTATCTTCTGTGTGGCAGTTGTGGGCCAGAAGGAAAGTCCCTGAGATAGTACAGATTCCTCCGTTGGAGTAAGTGTGTAGCTCGAAAGATAAACAATGTTGTTGGTTGGATTCAAGGTGTCACTCTTGTTGTCCTTAGTGGTGTATAGTAGTTTAGATAGTTTGGTGTCTTTTTTCTTCTGTAGGAAAAACAAGTGTGTGTTGTAGATGCTGTTTCTCCTTTTTGTGAAGTCTAGCCGTGCAGAAGAATGTGCTGTAGGTTGGATTTGTATGAGAGAATCCAGTGCTGAGATTTCATTTTTAATTTTCTTCTGTTTGCTGTACAGCATGCTGATCAGGTGGTTTCTAAGCTTCTGTGAGAGTGCATAGCATAATCTCTCACTGTAGTCTGTGTGATATGTCAATCATAAAGGATTTTTACCCTCAGTCCATTAGGTATGATACCCAGTTGTTTGCATTTGGAAAGGAAGATGATGTCTGTCTGAATCTGTGCAAGTTGTTTCATGAAGTTGATGGATTTCCACTTCAAACAGCTGTATTCAGTGCTTTGATTTCCTGATGAAAATCCAATCCATCGGTGAGCTTCCTGAAAACCCTATCCTGGCCACTATGGATGTAGAAGCTCTCTACACCAACATCCCACACAAAGGTGGATTACAAGCTATTAGACGAACCATCCCAGATGATGCCACAGCGCAGCTTGTGACTGAACTTTGTGACTTTGTGCTCACCCACAACCACTTCGGATTTGAGGACAATTTATACCTCCAAGTCAGTGACACTGCTATGGGTACCTGCATGGCCCCACAATATGCCAACATTTTAATGGGTGACTTAAAACAACGTTTCCTCAAGTCTCATCCCAAAGAGCCTCTCCTCTACTCACTCTATATTGATGACATCTTCATCAACTGGACCCATGGCAGGGATGTGCTTGCAGATTTCCACAGAGATTTCAACAGCTTCCATTCCACAATCAAATTGAGCCCCGAAGAGGAGATCCACTTTCTGGACAATACAGTACAAATTAGGGATAGACACATCAACACCACTCTGTACCAAAAACCTGCTGATGGGTATAGTTGTCTACATCCTTCAAACTTCCATCCTAAGCACACCACACAATCCATTGTCTACAGCCAAGCCCTAAGATATAACCACATTTGCTCTACAGAGACAGACATCTTCAGGATCTCTATCAAACTTTCTTAAAACTACAGTACCCACCTAGAGAAGTAAAGAAACAGATTGACAGAGCTAGATGGGTAGCCTGCAGTTAAATACTATAGGAAAGGCCCAAAAAAGAAAACAATAGAACTCTACTGGTCACCACATACAACCCTCAAGTCAGGCCTCTACAACAGATCATTAAGGACCTTCAGCTTATTTTAAAAGATGACCCTCACTCTCTCTAGCCTTGGGAGACAGACCTCTCCTCACCTACAGACAACCCCTGAACCTTTAACAGATACTCACCAGCAAGTACAGACCTAATAACAGAAACATTAAAGAAGGCACATATCCGGGCAACAAACCACACTGACAACTTTGTCCACATATCTGCACAAAAGACACCATCAGAGGACCTTATCCAGCCAGCTACTCCATGAAAGGGTCCTACACCTGTTCATCCACTAATGTGATTTATGCCATCATGTGCCAGAAATGCCCCCACACTTTATACATTGGACAAACAGGACAGTCCCTACACAGAAGAATAAATGCACACAAAACTGACACCAGAAATCACAACACACACACACAAAAAAAGTTGCTGAGCACTTTCATCTGCCTAATCACTCCATTGATGATTTGTTAATGATGGTCCTCAAGAAAATCAGTGGGACATCAAGACTTCAAAGAGAAACAGCTGAAATTCAACTAATATGCAGATTAGATTGTGTGAAAGCAGGGCTGAATCGTGACTATGGATTCTTCTCACATTATAACAGTAATTTGACTTCACCCTCCCTCTGTGTGCTGTTTCCTAGAGTTTGAATCCTTACAAATGCTCTGATTTGCTGTTGCAATATGACCTGATCCCATGTCTTACACTCCCCTCCATTTATTTTCACCCCATTCTGTAAGTTCCCCCTCTTCAAAGCACCTGAAGTGGGATAGTCTCCCACAAAAGCTCATGCTATAAATAAATCTGTTAGTCTTGAAGTGCCACAAGAGCCCTTGCTTTTTAGGAGTTATCCAGCTTATTCATCTAAATGTGAAACCTGCACTGAGAAGCCTCGTGTTTCATATGCTATACTTACAGCTAGAATCTAAACACCTTCTATAATTGGGAATCTATAGATCAAATTACTTTCCAGTAGCATCTTGATGCAATAACTCATTCCTGTAATATATATCTGTCTTTAACAAACACTACAGCATGGTGAAATTAAACTAAATTGAAGTATTGGAGAAGTGACCCTTGGCAGTTCTTAAGAATTTTGTATAAAAACTCTTTGCACACCTGGGGGGGGAGTGAAAATGAAAGCCAATTGTTCTAATAATCTTAAAAATGAAACTTGAATGATGTTTCTATTTTAAGACACAAATGAATAGAACTCCACAATAGCACTAACATTTGTGCTTCCAGAATAGATTAGGTACAAAATATTGATTGTGCCCACAGACCTATTCCTTTGGTCTAACTTTTGCAGTTACTCATTAACTCCTTGGAATACAAAGCTGACCCAGCACATTGAGCCCTAAGTCCTGAATTGTGCTCAGAGTTATGCCAGGAAACTCCCATGGTTCTCAATGCAAGTCATGAACATGAATTCAAGGGTCGAATTTTCTTGCAAGATATAACTTTGTTCTTTGGCATAGTAAACAAAAATTAGTTCTAGTGGGAATCAAATACGTTCTATAAAATGCATAAATATAGCATGGCAGAAGACAAAACATGTACTCAAATTATAGAAATAAAGTTTACACAAAGAAGCCCGTTCAGCATGTATTTATACTGAAATGTGGTTTTAGGATTCTAAGCATTAACTTTTCACCATTACCCATTGAATTCTAAACTAAGCTTTGAGATCTCCTAAAGGAGAATTTAGCTCTCTCTTGTTGACATTTATACTTCATTATTCTACACCTCATTTAGTGTTGATACACTGTTATAAGCCTTGGTGTTTTTAATCACATTTAATAACCATGTACACAGCTAACAAAGCAAAAGTGATAGAATTCCATATAGTATTTTATATAACATGCAATTTCACTCAAATGATGGTGGCAGATCTGATGACAATTAAGTAAATATTGGCAAAAAGCAGTCTTTCATCTGAATACAAATTGATACTGTACTTGTTCCCATCTGTCCAGCCAGGCAGTAGGAAAACTGATTGTTTTATTACAGTTTTGTTATTTAAAAAAAAAAAATTAAATTCAGCCCTGTAATGGATTTAGAAAAGATGATTTCCTGTTTATTTTAAGGAGAGGGAGAATAAGAGTGCTGAAATATTTAATGACACATAAAAGCAACATTTTTTTTCCTGAAAGACTAGAAAATGCATCCAAAGTCCCAGACTCTAGCTTTATATCTATATTATTCCTCTTAAATTCATTAAAGTTACTTGATTTGCATCCCCTCTCCCTCATTCTTTAGCTCCAAACTGCTTTGAGTAGAACCACTCCTCTACTCCCAATACATCCAGTTCCTCTCATCTATTGCCATCTTTAATCCTTTAAAATCTGTTCTCCTGCAACTACACCAAAATGGGTCTTAGCATTTATCTACCTTCTCCTGCTAACTCCAAGATTTCATTCTCATTATCCAGTTTCACTGATTCCTTCTCTACTGTAGGTCATCATTGCTCCTCTGTCCCAAGTGAACTTCAAGAATTGACCATTTCCTCCCAACCCCACCTAACTAACCAATAATACCTTCTCACGTTTCCCTTCAGTTGATTTTCTTTCCTTTCTGAGGATTGTCCCTTTGTCCATCCTATTTTCTCTCTCTACACTTCACATAACTGGTAAAATCTCACCACTGAATTTGGACATGTCAGTCTATCCATTTTGCTTCAGCAATGTGCCAAATAATAAATGGCTCATGACCAGCTTGTAAAAATCTGTTATAAAGTAGTTTCTTTCTCAGACGCCTGGTTACTGTTCAAAGCCTGATTTAAAAAATCCATGAGGAGGAAACACTGTGTGACTGGTTTTGGGGGTGAGAATCTCTCCCTAGCTGGGGGACAGAGTGCAATACCTACAACTAACCACACAACCACCACAAGTAGGGTTGAACTAGCAGCTCCATGTTACTACAGAATCATTGACCACAACCAGTAGTTAGAGAAGGTTCTTGGAGGCTCTTCCCCTTTCTCCTTTGCTGGCAGGTAACTTGGAGAGCAGTCCTCCCTCTCACATCAAAGGGTATGTCTACACTTAGAAGTAATTTCAAAATAACTTTTTCCTTTCCATGCATGCATTTTGGTATTTTGAATTAAGCATTTCTTTATTTTGAAATAACAAAGCACTATTTTGCAATAATAAAACCTGTTTTTATTTTGAAATAGAGCTTAAATCGAAACTATTATTTCAACACAAGACATTCTAAGCCATGGAATAGGCTTATTTTGAAATAATGGCCCTATTCTTTTGCCTGCCTTCCCCTATTTTGAATTAGAGAGTCTAGTGAAGACTCTCTACTTCGAAATAACAACTCCTACCTTATTTCGAATTAGAGAGTCTTCCCTGGACTCCTAACTCGAAATAACAAATTTGAAGTAATGCTAATTCAAAATAATTACTTTGAATTAAAATCAAAGTAGTTATTTCAAAATAACTATTTCAAATTAATTTTGTAAGTGTGGACATAGCCAAAGAGTGGCAGGGAAGTTTGCCTTCTGCTTTCAGCTGAGAATGGGAAACCATGCTTCTTTTCACTCCACCTTTAATCCCTAGCCAGAACTTCCTGCCTGCTATTAGATAGTAGTTCTCTACAACAAGACAAGGGATGAAGGCCTCCTGAAAGCCTTCTTCACCCATGTTCTTGCTTTCCCAAAGGAATAGACCTGGTTCTGCTGATTTACAGGTCTTCTGTAGTACTTATCTATGCCAAAGTGTATGAGGAGGATTCAGTGAGTAGGATGTGTTGTGGGGGAGGCAGAGTAAAGAACTTCTTTAGGGTAGATTTTAGAAACTGGTAATGAACCAGTTAACAATTATCCTTTCTTTGTTTAAGGAGAGTAGATAGAATACTGTACAAAAATGCTTTTGTTAATATATATAGAGAGAGGAAACTACATCTGCCATAGAAACCCTTCTTGATACAAAACAAGTAGGCACACAGAGGCAAAGCAAGCCTACTGCAAATGTCCTCCTGCCACTTACTGTTGTTACTGCACAGTATTTTAAGAAAAGAAAAGAAAAAGAAAAATCAACCAGGACAGCTCACAAAGCTTTATTCTTATCATCGATTTTCCTACAATAATCAGTAATATGGCCTTCATTCACACAGTAACAGATGCAGGAGCTACTCCCTGATTACAGTAAAACTGATTTCACAGGAAGGTAGTACTCTATAGGAGTACAAGTGCCAAAACTAATCCGTGATAAGCAACAGTCATGTATACTGAAGAAAATAATTGTTCTTCACTATTCTGTTTAATTGTTTAGTTTGTCTGAACACCAGAGGCCAAATTCAATCATCATGTAAGTGACGAAGCAACTCTATTCAATACAGCAAATCAGCAGAGGTATACTAGTACTGTACTTGGCCCTACCTGCCCACTTTTCAGATGGAATCAATGTTCCCTCTAAGCTGCATGGCCGCACGGCTCCCTGCTGCTACCCCTTGCAGGGGAACCAGTGCTGGCCGTGCATAGCCAGCAGCCAGAGTTCTTACCCGGCCAGGAGACTCTGTCTTCCAGCCAGCTGAGAGCTCCTCCAGAGCTGGGAGTTTTTAAAACTCCCTCCCAGAGAAGATCTGATGGAGCATGCTCAGAATGTCTCTGCCCCACGCAGCCGGGTAAGAGTGCAGGGAAAGGTTGGGCTGGCTGGGGAGGCTAGTGGAGGTGTGGGCGAGGGTAGGGGGGGGGCGGGGGGGGGGGGGGGGGGGGGGGGCCCGCTTACGGGGAGAGCTGGGGGAGGATTGGGCCCATGGGGGATGGCCCGCACAGGGAGCAACAGGAGCTGCTCAGCTGCCTCAGAGCCTTAGAGGGAACATTGGATGGAATATGTAAAAATAAAGGAACAGGCACTAAAGGGGTATGCTAGCTTAAGATAAATTATTCTTTCTATATTGCTTTCAAATATTATTTCCTTTAATCTCATTTTTACTTTCACTTTTGTTTGAGGGTCCCAAAAGTACAAGAAAGTGCTTTTACCACTTCAGCATCCACTGATGAATGGGTAGAACAGTATGGAAATTGTTTTGGAATCTATCCCCTTCTATGTTCTTCTTCCACCTCTCTGCTGGCTGTTTTTAGGCCTGCCTTATGGCCAGATAACTATAAAAAACAAAAACCCAAATGCTTTACTCTTATTTAATTCATCTTTGCCAAAATTATTTTGTCCTCCAACTGCTTTGTAGGATAAATGTAAGACCGGTTTCATCAAGTTTCATTCCAGCAACACTCATGCTTTTTACCACTTCAAAATGGGTTTATTTTTTTCCAGTTTCACTCACTAGTTTGCACCAGTGTTGTTTAGGAAAAATGGAATGAATGAAAATTCAGTTTTCATAGATTATCAACTTCCCTCAACTAGGACAAAGAAGGAGGCCTGTAGCACTTTAAAAACTAACAAAATTTATTTATTGCATGAGCTTTTGTGGGAGAAAATCCCACTTTGTCAAATGCTTTGAAGATGGGGAAATGTATAGAATAGACAAGTACAGGTAAATCCAGGACACATGAATACCCTTTCTGTTCATAGACTTTGAATCACTTTTTGCCTGGTCATACTGCTTCTATTTTTATTGTTAACCTTTGAAGTTTCCCATGGGTGAACCTCCTTTTGGTCTTCAGATTTCTATACTCATTTCCTTATTCCCCCTCCCCGATACTTTATTTTGTTTTGCTCTCTGTAGGACTTTCCATTTTACTGTATCCCTCAATACTATATCTGTACCCAAAATCTGCTTAAGGGGCTCGAGAAATATCCGCAAAGCCCTGTAAAAGGAGCAATTTGGATTTTGCCCCATTCAGAAAGTTTTCTTATTTTATCCAAACCAGTTCACCCATCTCTAATTAACATATCCCTTCCTATTTAATTTTCAGGTCAGAAAGAGAGAGATGGTTCACTCTTATTCCTTGATGCTGCTCTAAGGGAAACTATTAATGGATTTATTGCAGTGAGGTCTGAAGAAAAGCAGCACAGTGACAGATTTTGAAATCACTAATGCAATGTTCTATAATTTCTGTAAGGGCTAATTATGAAATGTGATTAAATGAATTGTTGATAAAGATGAAAGACAGAAGGGAACAGATTAGCTGCTACATTTTATTTTAACATTAAAAGTCTGGATTTCTGTACTGGCATCCGTAAAAAGATATTACCTACTGATTTAACTATCTTAACATGTTCCATCAGTTATTTCCTTAGTGACTTATCAAAAAAATTCAGTTTATAAGCATGTGTACATCAAATATAAGACTTATATCATCCAGGAAGCACTTGGCAAACAACCCCAGATATTCAAAGGAAAGAGATTTACTAGTATGAAACAATGCTAGGAGTTCATTAAAAGGAGAGACAAATAGTGAAGAGATAGTTATTCAAGACTATTGTACAAGTATCCTTACAAAATATAAGTACTCTGGGCCATACACAGAAGTCACATATACATCACCACCAGATAATCTTGTATGTGAAGCAAACCAAGAGCATTCAATTTTCCTGTATTTTCTGAATATACAGTGTTAGAATCCAAAAATTACTTCACAGACACTCTCTAAATTCAGTATTGAGGTTGACTTCTAGCCTTTGAAAACAAGAAGAAGTGCTCTTGAGGGGATAAGGTTTTCAAGACCAGTTAAACCCAGAGGCTTCATAAAAGCAAATCTTCGGAGTTGCAGTAATATTGAAAGCAAAATTGTTTTTAAATTTTCTGTACCTTAACATGTTAGAAAGGTAATAACACCATATTCTAACATTAATCTGTTTGACTTTGTAAAACTATTATGTAGGAATGGGATTTTTAAAAGTAACTAAAAGCCCAGACCTACAAAGGGCTTAAATATCGCATAGCTCAGATTTGCAGTGCCTAACTTTTAGGAAACCACAAATCCTGGGTTAGGCACCTCTGTTGCTATACAATACACAAGAAGAAGTAGGCACCTAAAGAACAGAATCCCCAAAATCCTGTGTACTAAGTAGGGACTTGCTTAAACTAATCAGTAGCAGATACCAATAAGATATGATTGTCCTAAGCCTCACCATTCTCAAAGATAGGCATCTAAGTTCAGGTCTATTTGGGTTCCAGCTCGGGCCCACAAGAACATCTAAAAGCCACTCTACCAGCCTAAGTGGAGGAGCTACATTTAAATCCAGGTGGGAGACAGAGAATCCACTGCTAACTTTCTCTCCTGTAGTAAGACTCCTAAGTCCTTTTACAGCAATGGTGCATGCCCAACAGCCCAGCTGATTTGTGTAGAGGTAGGAGTGCTCTGAGCATGCCTAGCAAGCCCCAGAGACAAGACACATCAGGCAATGCCTATCTGCCCCTGATTTGAAGATTACACTGGAGCTTGAATGTGAGACAAGCAGCAGTATGCCCAGATACCAAAACATAGATACTTTGATATCAGGGCAAAAAATTTTACAGCAAAAATATAAGTGCCTGAAGGTTTTAGGCACCTACAGGATTAAGCAGCAGCTGAGCAGGAACTTTGAGGATCTCAGATATACCTAACTTCCAGTCATAGGAGTATAAGTGTCTTTGTGGATCTTGGCTGAAGTGGCTTAATACTTGTGCTTTTGAATCTTTTAGTTGCTTTTGAAAATCTAACCCTATGGATTTTATAACTAATCTTTATTTCAAGTGTTCTGAATGTACTAGAAGATAGGAAAAGCTAGCTACTGATCCACAGCAAAAGACAGATAGAATTGCATGGGAGATGATCATGAGCAAAGGCATAGAGCTGGAAGATAAATTTGCATTCATGGTCATAACAAACAGAAAACTATATAGGAGTCCAACATATACGGTTCAGGCCTAGGAGCACTGCTGGCCTGGGAAAAGACCCAGGGCTCAGGAGCTGAGACTTGGGGCTCATGCACCACCACTGCAGCTGTCCAAAGACCTGGGGCTCGGGTGATGCCCCTATGCAGCTCCATAGACTTTGATGTTAGCTATATCTGTTTACACTATCTGAGGAGCTGGCCCACATAGTTCCAATTTACATACATAGAAAACAGAAAAACTCAACAACTACACCACCACTATATTTTTTCTGTAAGTTTTCTGCAACAGTTTCTCATAGTGAGTCTAGGCATTTTTCCTGTTTCTCAATGACTCTTCTCCTGAACTTCTTAAAACACCAGACCCCAGACAACAGATTGTCCTGCTAGCCAAACCTTCTGTAACTTGTTTCCTTTGAACAACACATATCTTGAACCAATATTATTCACCATCACTTTTCACTGTCAAAGATGGAGAACCATCCTTATAAAATATCCAACACCTTTCATTACACACAGAGCACTTATCATAAGGACAGACTCCACTTTCTGGAAGTCCCCTAGGAGTACAGGCCTTTTTGCTAGAATGTATCCAAAGCCAAGCTTCCAAATATACATATAAAACAAAACAAAAAGTGTAAAAGTTTTCTGTTAAAGAATCCAACTCCTAAGACATGCTGACTCTCCAATCAAGGCCAACATTTTGTTGCTTAATTATAAGACATTGTAATAACTCAAAAAGCAAATTTGTAGCTTTGATAAATTAATAAAAAATAAATATGTAGTCATATTTCTCACACAGACATATTTAATTTAACCTAAGGTGTAATTTTTTTCTGTAAAATAATGTAGACAAATCAAATATGAATGTCTCTGTGCATTACTCAATGCTTGTAATACTGCATATATAGACATTGCATGTGTGTGTAGCAGTACATCAGGACTTATTTTCGTTCTCTGAAATTGTTATAAAACCCACATGAATGTGTGCAAGCCATACATGTGTATGTTTAAATTCCTGCCTTTCTGTTTGTGGGTATTCATCCTTTTTGAACTTGATGGTCAGATATGCTTTGTGAGAGTGAGACTATCAATATTTTAGAGGACAATATTATATTAGGGTAGCAAACCTGGTAATGCCTTTCTGTTCGTAAAGAGTGTAAATATTTATATCAATGCCTGGCATTGATCTTATCAGAGCAACATATAAGAAAGAAGAGGAGGGGAGATCTGCATTACTGCAATACTTGCACAGCTTTAATACCGGTGCCTCAGAAAGTGGTTGACACCTTTTCTGTGTGTTTTATACAAAACAGATGCGTGTCTTACTGTAGAAAGCTACTGCCTCATGGTCATCAACACAGCTCACCTAAGAATTTCAGCTAGGAACCAATTCCCCTCCCCCCATACAAGGTACTTTCTTAGAAGTTTAAGACAGTTTAAACAAATCTGCAAAATCAAATAAATTAAAATTGTCAAGCTAGTTTGAAGGTGTATTTAGAGTGGTTTTAAAATTATTCAAGTTGGCTTGGATATATATTTAAGTGTTTTGGGAAGGAGCAGGAGTGACAGGCCAGGCTGGTGCTAGATGTGCTCCCGTTGCATGGATTATATTGCTTAGAGGTTTTTAAAACAAATCTGAGTGTGCACACACACCTGTGCATATTCATGCACGCAGACTGACCTCTCCCTTGAGGGCAAGAGATGTACTTCTACAGAGCACTTCAAGCATCTAATGAAGTGGGATTTTTCTCCACAGAAGTTCATGTGATAAATACTTTGTTAGTCTATAAAAAGTGCCACTAGATTGCTTGTCAATTTTAAAGTATTTTTCTCATTTTCCCTGAAGTTATAAGTATTTTTATTTTAATAAAATCTACTTGTACTTGTTTTAATTTCAAATAATTGTAGATATATTTATTGCAGGTACTTTCTATTTTGACATGTGTTTTCTCTCTTCAGACAGTTATAACAGAACCTATTAGAAAACTAATGCAATAGTTACTTCAGAGAGGTGTTCTTCTAGATAATGAGCATGTTCAGCATTTCCAGTGAGATCATAGCTAGGGACGTCACATCTAGCAACATCATCCACCTTTATCTCATCCCTTATCTCATCCAATAATCTCATTTTGACAGATGCTAGTGGCGTAGCATTACCATTAGGTTTGAGACAATGCATATAGAAGTCAATTCAGAATTCAATCCAGTCAAAAGAAAGCTTTGACTAAATACATCACTGAATTCCGAAAGGTAGAAATTTGTCATTTTAACAGAGAAGGGTTACTATTTTACAGCATATCATCTTTCATAGTGGCAAGTCAGTTTGTTACCTGCAAATAACTGCCTTTTGTTTTCCAGTAATAGAGGCTAAGATTTCTTTTATAAATAGTTTTTTTCTTTTAGAGAGTCCACAGCTTCTGCCAACAATCTAGCTATATATTTAGCTGTTTTAAGTATTGTGGCAGTCCCCATGGGTATCCAAGATTGTGAGATACCTCAGCACCACATGACTTTGGTGTAAGGCCTCTTTAGTGTATCCTACCTGAATCCATTGGCCTCCAGCAATATAAGTACCGCCTATCAGGTTTCACCGTCTGTGTACAAGTAGCAATAGGCCTACAACACTCTTCAGAGTATTGTCTTTATCCAATGAAAAGGATAAGGAGTGTTCCAGGTAGCCCCTGTAGCGTTCAGTCCATTAGCCAATGAACAGGCCCACTGTTCCTGAAGGAAAAAAACATCCACCAACTTGTAAGATTCATCTCAAGACCACTACTTTTCTTAACACCACATCATGTAGATATATTTATACTGAAAAGAATAAATGTATTATCAAGGGCTTCAAGTAATCATGAGAAAAAGTATCAGCAACAAAATGGTTACATACAAGAGAAAATCATAACACGCTTTCTAAAGACTCAAGTTAATGACATACTAATCTCCTGCATGAGAAATTTTATCTCACCCAAAGTTCTTGTCAGTGCCTGGCTGAGATCACTTTTTAGTGAGGTAAACCCTATTCTTCTACTGCTTCCCCTGGATATCTTTTCTGCCCGCCATGCCCCGCCCCCCCCCCAATGTACATGAGCAAATCTTTGAAAGGCACTTTCCAGAAAAGGGTTCTTCTCCTCCCTTTGCTTTTCTTTGCCTTGTAGCTTTTTAATCCTTCATTTGCATTCTGCTCAAGCTGTTAAGAAGCCTAGTGTGAATGACAATATTTGTTTATCTGTTCACATGTAAATTTAGTTAAACATCTTTTTTCTAACTGACAATCTGTTTTTCACTTTTGTTGGTGATCAGTACCTACAGACTTCAAGAATATAGTTTCTACACTTATACTACTGTTTAAATTGTATTGGAGCATACATTTTATGATTCTGATTACCAAAAAGTGACATATTACAAAAGGGGTAGCCATGTTAGTCTAGTTCACCAAAAGAAACAAGGAGTCCTGTGGATCTCTATCAAGCATTCTTAAAACTACAGTACTCACCTGTGGAACTGAAGACACAGTGACAGAGCCAGATGAGTACCCAGAAATCAACTACTACAGGAGAAGCCCAAGAAAGAAAAAGAAGAGAATGCCACTGGTCATCACCTGCAACCCCAAGTCAGACTTCCACTGCACATCATGAAGTATCTACAGCTCATTCCACAAGATGATCCCTCACTGTCTCAGGCCTTGCGAGACAAACCTCACCTCGCTTATAGGCAGCCCCCCACCTTAAGCAGCTTACTCAGCAGCAAGTGCAGACCAAACAACAGAAACGATAAAAGCAAGCACATATCCCTGCAACAAACAACATTACCAACTTTGCCCACATATCTGCACGAAAGACACCATCACAGAAGCTAATCAAACCAGCTATTCCATTAAGGACCCATTCACCTGTTCATCCTCCAATGTGATTTATGCATCACGTGCCAGCAATACCACCCCTCCCCCGCCCACCCTATATATTGGACAAACGGGAAAGTCTCTGTGCAAAAGAATAATTGGACACAAATCAAACATCAGAAATCACAACACTCTAAAGCCACTAGGGGAACATTTCAATCTCCCTGCTCACTCCACTGATAATTTTCTCAAACAAATAGATAGCAAAGCAAAGCTTCAAAGAAAAACTGCAGAACTGGAGTTCATGTGCAGATTTGAAACTGTTCCCTTAGGGTTAAATAGGGACTTTCAAATACGGACTTTTTTTTCTTATTACAAATTATTTGACCTCACCTTCCTCTATATGCTGCTCCCCAGTGTTTGAATCTAAACAACCTGCATTTCTTTTCCTCCCATTCTGTTAATACCCCATCTTCAAGCACTTAACGAAGCTGGATTTTTCTCCCACGAAAGCTCATGTGATAAATAGATGTCAGTCTTTGAAGTGCCACAGGGCTCCTTGTTTGTTTCAGAGTGATACAAGGTGTTTTTTTGTTCTGTTTTGTTTTTTGGTTGTTTTTTTCTTTAAGATATACTTTTTGGTGATCCACAATGTATGCACTAGACCTATGGGAGTCCTGTAACTCTTGTGCATTCCCTTGCTCTCACAAGGTTACTGTACCATAGGCATGTCTAATGCATGCATCACTGTAGTAGTTAGGCTATTCTCAGTTATACGTAGATGCAATCTGCAGTTGGATAAAATATACAGACATGTATCACATGAGGAGAAATTCTGAGAAATGGGGCTTAATTCAGAACATTTAAAAGATTTAGGAAAAAAGGTGAAATAATAATTTATCATGGACGTGGCAAACAGGGAGAATGTGGCAGCTGGAATAATAAACATTTGACAAAGTTAAATATTGGATCAATATAGCTAAGGTGCAAGAATATTGACCATAAAAGGAAATTGGTACATTAATAAAAAGAATACTGGCTAAAGGGCAATTCAACAAAAGTTTGTAATAAATTCACATTCATAGTCCTGGAACATATTACCATCAGGCAATCAGAAATGTCAATGCCAGATACGAATGTATGGAGGTTTTTTTCTATTAGTTTTATAAGTAATGTAAACTGTGCAGTGAACACAGATTTTTCATCTGTTGTTACGATGAAAGATGTATGAAAAATAGTGCAAGAAAGTACAAAAGGATGTCTATTTCGATGCCAAAGCTAGTTTTCTTTGGATGAGTTTCAGATGGATTACACATCTCAGGAAAAGGACTATATCACATCTTTGAAAGAGAAGGGATGATGAAAGAAATTTGGAAAGACATTCTTCTGTACAGCATAAATTGCTCTAATTTCACAAAAAGGAACAAAGCATGAAAAATGGCAGCTATGAGAGGACTGTACATAAGGTCTAATTATAGTTTTGCAGGTTTAGATAAGGGGAGTGAAATCTCATGCTTCGGTATGCAAACTGATCAGTTTAGGAAAGAATTTTCTACCTTTCCATACCTCATTGCCTAACCAGAAGGTGTTTTGGGATCAGTTTCCTCTCATGGGGAATTGACAACCCAATTTGTAGGCAAATAGTGGGATCCAGAATGGCTATTCTAAAATCAAAATTGGTATGTGTTAATCTAGATCAAAAGCCTCTAATATATCAATGAGGAGTAATAGTAATACTTTATTATTAATAATATCTATGACGTTAGCACCTAGAGGCCTCAGTCACCTTTGAGACACTGAGACCAGAAATTAAATTAGATGAGGGAGCAGTCACTGAAAGAGGTTTACAGTGAGCGGAGATTTGTTCTTGTAACAATATTGCGAGTAAACTGCAGAGGCCAACTTAAGGAGGCATCTACAATAGCCAAGGCAAGAAATATTTTGAACACATTTATCTCTTGATTTAAAAGTGCTGTACAAATATTAATATATTTAATCTCAACAGGTTTTTCACAACTTCAAGAGATAGAAAGGACAGTAAGAGGCCAATACATTTTCATCAGGAACACTTTAATTATATGTACATCAAAGAGGAATCTTATAAAAGTTGCAACATGAACAAATTTGTGAAGATGAATATAACATTTTAATATACACATGTAGGGACAAAAACAGGAAGGTTAAAGCACAAAATGATTTACACCTGTTCAGAGATGGCAATAAGAAGAGGTTCTATAGATACCTAAGAAACAAGAGAAAGAACGAAAATATAGGTTCACAGGGAAGGAGAGCTCATAACTGAAGACACCAAGAAGGCTGAGGTGTTCACAGTGGAGTTTACTTCAGTCTTGAATAAAAAAGTTCATTTTGAACAGATACTTTACACAATATTAACAACAGAGGGAATGAAACACAAGCCTGAATAGGAAAACACCAGGTTAAAAAATATTTAGATAGATTAGTTGTATACAAGTCAGCAGGACCTGATGAAACTCACTAGCTGAAGCAATCTCAGCATAGTTAGCTATTATCTTGAGAACTCCTGAAGACTGGATGAAGTCCCAGACAACTGGACTAGAGGAAAAATAGTACCCACTCTTTAAAAAAAAAAGGGACCAAAGAGGAGATGCAGAATTATAAGACAGTCGGCCTAACTTCAGGACCTGGAAAGAAACTGGAACAAATTGTGAATCATCAATTTGTAAGCACCTTAGAGTAGTAGTTACCAATTTTTTTCTGCCAATCACCTCTTTCATTTTTACACACAAGTTTCATGTTATTATCCTATTAGTTGAGTTATTTTTATTTAAATATATATGTAATTCAAATAAGACACTCAAAAGTACTGAAAAATAAACAGTCTGCAATTACTACAAGCTATTTATCACAATCATTAAATTGTACCAGAATACCCCTACCCATGAGAATGCCATTTTCAGAACAAAATGACTCACTGACACTGGGAAAGTGTCTCAATGCTGTTCCAGTGCATTCCAGCTCTGTCTCAAGAGACAGATTCAGGGTCAGATCAAGGGGCCTGGGGCTGCCCACTCTTGTGCTTCCTCCCACTCCTGCAGTGGCACCTAGTCTGGGGGTGGGGCAGTGCTCAGTTAAACCGGCATTGGGGCCTGGGCTGGCAGATCTGTCAGCCACATGAAGCAGACCAGCACTTGATGCTGGGGAGGGTCTCACCAAGGCCCAAAGACCAGCCCACTGCGGGGAAGGAGGGCCCAGCCAGTGCAGAGGGAGTCCCCAAGACTCAGCAGCCTTGAGGCCAGGGTGCAGGCACTGGGGGGGGGGGACACAGCACACCAGCCCACCCTGCATTGGATAGATGCCCAAGCCAGCAGGAGCCCAATATATTTTTGCTGGCTCGAGGAGGCGATACCCTTCAAACTCAGGGTCTGGGGCTGAAGCACCTAAATCCCCATTAATAATCTGGCCTTAGATAGATTCCCCACAAAATCCACAGTGGATCCCAAGAGGTCTAGGGACTCCATTCTGGAAACCACTGACCTAGAGGATAATAGAGTTATAAGTAATAGCCAACGTGGATTTATCAGGAAGTGATGCCAAACCACCCTAATTTCCTTCTTTGACAGAGGGATAGAGGGAATGGTAAACACATATGTCTTGATTTTAGTAAGGCTTTTGAAAGTCTCACACAATATTTTCATAAACAAACTAGGTAAAAGTAGTCTTGATGAAATTAGTATAAAATGGGTGCACAACTGGTTAGAAGACCATACTCAAAGAACAGATATCAGTGGTTTGCTGTCAAACTGTATTAAGTTCTGTTTAGTTGCACATTGTACCTACTGTATTTCAAAGTGAGCCATTAATGACTTGGATAATGGAGTGCTAACTATGCTTCCCAAATCTCAGGATAACACCACGCTGGGAGGGGTTGCAAGTACTTTGGAGGATAGGATTAGAATTCAGAATGACTTTCACAAACTGAAACTTGTTGGTTTCAATCCACAGTTCTCCAGTTAAAACAGATGTGAAATACTACACATAGAAAGGGGGAAAAAAAATCAAATGTACAAATATAAAATGGGAACAACAGACTAGTTAATGGTATTCCTAAAAAGAATTTGGCAGTTACAGTGAATATTGCTAATTGAATATGAGCTAACAATATGATGCAATTTTAAAACAGAAGGTAATTGTTCTGCCCTACTGCATGTTTAGTTTTGAAGGGAAAAAAAGACTGATATGGAGGCCTGATTACAGTTATCAAATATATAAAGGGCTATTATAAGGAGGTTGGTGATCAATTGTTTCCACATCCACTGAAGATAAGACAAGAAGTAATTGGCTTAATCTGCAGCAAAGGAGATTTAGGTTAGATATTTAAAAAGCTTTCTAACTCTAAGGATAGTTAGTTCCTGGAACAAGTTTCCAAGGGAGGTTGTGGAATCTTCATGATCTGAAGTTTTTCTAAGAACCAGTCAAACGCACAACTTATAGGGATGATCTAGGTCTATTTGCTCCTGCCTAAGCTTAAAAGGCTGAACTCAATGACCACTTGAGGTTCCTTCCAATCCTACAATTTCTATGATTCTGTTATGCAATTTGAACACATTTATCACTGTTAGTCTGTGGATTTCAAAATGTTGTACATGTATTAAGCCTCACAACAACTCAATGAAGTAGGTTATTCTCCCCTCCCTCCCACACACACTTTACCACTTAAGAAACAGAGGCACAGAAATTTTAAGTGGTTTGTGAGAAGCCACAAAAAATCTGTGCTAAAGCCCAAAGTCAGACCCTAATAACCAGATTAAGTCAGGAGCAGCATGTCTACCCCACAAATGATTGAGGATATTCTTTGTGTTAGAAACATAAGAGCTGTTCCTTAAGAGCACTCCTTGGAGCAAGCCATTTCATAAGCTCAAGGATTCACATGCCACGAATATTCCTGCCATGCAATATTTCAGTCAAGATGAGCACCAAATGACAAGTAAATTTAAAAAAGGTAAGAACATCTTACTTGAAGTCTTTTCCTTTCTAGTTGGCTTCCATGTTGTAGCTTGTAACACTGTCCAATAAAGTTTGTCCTGGGAAACTTTTTTCATTTGACTTGCAGTTGATGTTTTCTCCCTGGAATGCTCTTTTGTCTGTGTGGGGTTTTTTTGTTTGTTTGTTTGTTTGTTTTGTTTGTTTTTTTGAAACCAGCTGAGTTTTTCTTCTGCCAATGGACATAAACTTGTCTTCCTCTCTAATTTTCTGAGCTATATAATACTGTCCAGGTTGATCCTTAAATACACCTAAAAATTGCTCTTTGAGTTTTATAAAATGAATGTCTTTGCTTATGCCAAATATACTTATTTAAAGACTCAGTCAGGAGACATGCTGATTTTTGCTGTGTGCATCCAGCCTGCTCCTGTCTCCCCTAAAACAAAATAAAAAATAGTCTAACTTAGGCTATATGAAGTCCATCCTCTGTGCCAGATATCCCTTTTCTGTACTAAAGAATCCCAGTGCACTCACTTAAGAATCTTCTCTCTTAGCTAAAATTTAAGTGTCAGAGAGTTTAATACCCAGTCTAAAAACCATCCATAGTTCTTCTCACTAGTAACTCAAAAGACTCTTCTGCCTAGTATCCAGGGTATCCAGCCTAGAACATCATTTGTAACAATGTAGCACTTATACCATTTTTAGGAATTTCTGGCAAATTTACATATGATCCACGAGGTGTTAAATTCTGTCTATCAGAAACAGGCACACTGCATTTATTATTATTACTATTATTATTCAATGCTGACAGCATACCTAGTTTTTCTGCAAACACCCATAAAGATAGCTCTGTATCCCATGTTTATGTTAGCCTGGTTCTATATTAAAAATTATTTTCTTACAAAAATGTTTTTAAAAAGTTAGATATTTTACCATTTTGTACAGGAGTCACATTTTGAAAAGTTAATTACTTAAAATTATACAAAAGAAACAGGAGTTAAAATTATAAGTTCCAGAGGGGTAACCATGTTAGTCTGATAAAACAAAAACAATGAAAGTCCTGTGGCAAGTCCAAACTAAATAAGTCCAAATTTAGTCTGAACTAGCCTCAGGCTAGTTAGAAAAGTTAGTTAGCTAAAAAGTTAGTTCGAACTTACTATTTGAACTAAACTTTGCCTAGTTTGGACTCAGCAATTACTTAGTTCAAACTTGGCAAAGCGTCATGTAGATCTGGTCCAAATTAGTCCAGACTAAGCTTGCTTAGTCTGGACTAATTGGGCAGTGTAGACATAGCCTTAAAGACCAACAAATTTCTTTGGGCATAAGCTTTCATGGGCTGCAACCCACTTAGCCAGATGCAGCTGACAAAGTGGGCTGCAGCTCACAAAAGCTTATGCCTGAATCTTATGCATGAAAGCTTATGCCCCCAAAAATGTGTTAGTCTTTAAGGTGCCACAGGACCTTCATAGTTAAAATGATATGGGTGCCGACTAGCCTGTAGCTGTGGAACAGCAAACTCTTCCTCTTGGTAATCATACTGAGTATTAGAAACCTCTGCTTTGTGGCCTCATTTTATTAATTTATTTTGTGTTCTTTTGCTTTCATCTTTCCTTTTTAAGATTTATTCTCACAACCTTTTAATTTTTTTTCCACCTAAGATGTTATAATTTATCCTAACCTTGAAGTTGCTTCTTCGTTTGAAATGCCTCTGGTTGTGCTTTCTATTTTAGTCTCTTTTTATACGTAAAGTGTAACATTACTTATGCAGACTGGCACACTGACATGGTGCCAGTTTATTTTAAGATACCTAGGAACCATGAAAGTGAAAGTGAGAGCGCAAATGAGTGAGCAAGAGAGAGAGAGAGAGACTATGCTATTGCATTTATAGGCTTGTGAGTGTGTGTTTTATTGAACATAAGGTGTACTGATGGCTAGAATTAATCAAGTGTTAGATAAATCTAACTCCCCTCCATATTCAAGGATTCTGTCCCTGAAATTATTGTAATGCTTTGATTTCTGCATGCCTTTATCATAGAAATGTAAGACTGAAAGAGACCTTGATAGGTCATTAATCCAGTTCCCTGTTCCAAGGCAGGACTAAGCATTATCTAGACTGCTCCTGACAGGTGTTTGTCTAACCTGTTCTTAAAAACCTCCAATGACAGAGATTTCACAACCTGCCTAAGTAATTTGTTGCAGTTCTTTACTACCCCGGCAGTCATTTTCTCTACCTGCTGCACTAAAAGGTTGTCTCTAATGCTTTCCAAGACCTTGTTGAATAGTCTGTGCCTGCAGGGCCATCCCTAGGGGTGGTGCGGGGCCCTGGGTGAATTGCCCTCTGTGGACCCCCCACTCACCCCGCTGGCACTTGGGGGGGGGGCTGGCTGGGCCAGGGGAGGGGAAGTCCCCTGCACCAGCCATCCCATGCCGGGGACCAGGCGAACCAGCCAAAAGAGGGGCCTGGTTCAGTCCTGCCGTTCCTCCCCACTGGCCACGTGCACTGCTTTCAACTCTGTGCTGGACCAGTGGGGTCAAGGCAGGAGGCAGTGTGGCTGGGGCAGGGGAGCAGCGATACAGGCCCTGCACTGCCTCCCACCCCCTCCCCACTGCTCCAACACAGAGCCAAGAACAGTGCACGTGGCCAGGGAGGGGGACCAGCATTGCTAAACTGAGCCACCCTTTTGGCCGGCTCAGCCAATCCCCAGCATGGCAAGGACAGCGATGTGGGCCCCACACAGTCTGCCAAAGCATGAGGCCCTGGGCAACTGTCCCACTTGCCCTACCCTAGGGATGGACCTTCACTCCTGGTGTATTTTTTCCCCAATAGATGTTTGTTTAGTCAAGATCCCCATTACCACCTAATCCTGTGTTATGAGAAAATATTATTTAATCCAGGAAAATAAGCACAGTTAAAATACACTCAAATATGTAGAAAAATGCTTATGCCTCAGTGGTATGGAAGCCCAGTTGTCCTTGGCTGTTCCTACTCAATAAGAAGCATAAAATCCAGCTAAGCATGTCAGGCTGAGGTAAACTGTCACACCTTCCATGGCACACACCTTGTTCAACACAAAATGTCTCTGGATTGCTAATACGGCCTTTTTTCCCCCCACCAAGCTTCTTCTCAGAACATCATCCTGTACATATTGAGGCAATTCTGGCTGCTTCTCCTATTTCAGGTGCCCTGCAGATCTCTTAAAAAAACCCAGTGATTGATTATGCCTCCAACTTCTGGGTTTGACAAAACATTTAAGTGTTTGTTTCACAAGAGTAAACATAACAATAGTACTCACTGGACTAGGGAAATGTCTTTTACTGGATCAGCTTCTCATGGTAAGAAAGCTTATCTCACCAACAGAAGCTTGTCCAATAAAAGATCACCACCTCACCCACCTTGCTTCCCTAATATCCTGTGACTGACATGGCTACAACACTGGATGCAGCAGTGCTCAGTAACATTTTATTTCTTACTCCACGTGTGAAAATCTCAGCTTATAAGAGCTCAACAGTATTTCCTCTTGCTGATCACAGTCTAGCCCTGGTGACCCCCTTTCTGGTCCTTCTCCCTCTCTCCACAAGGGAATAACCATTCAAATTCACCACATTCCGCATACAACTTCCAGATGAGCAGTCTAAGTGGAACTTCCACCTAAGAATCCAAGTTTTGGTGTGCCTGTGTACACAGCTGGATCTGTTTTACTTTCATCATTGTATAAGCTACTGAATCATACAGTTATGCTCCAACACTTACCCTATAATGTCTCAAACCGTACAGTTTTAAGTTCACATAGTCCTTTCTCCACATAAGCCATGACATAAGTAGTGATTGTTCAAACCAAAGATCAACGTTATTGTTTTGTCTTAATTATCCTTTAAAAAACTTGACACAGACTTATGCCATTGGCTTACTACAAGAACTATTCGAACCTTCACCATAACTACTCTTCATCTTTCCTCCACTCATTGAGAAGAGTGATTTTATGGCAACAAATTAGCAATAGAGAGTGGAAGGGAAAGCTGAGTTCATGGAGAAGACAGAAGCTTACTTTTCAGTGGTTTTGACATAAATTGAAATGTCCCATCAAAGAAGTACAATAAAGTTCCTTGTGAACCACCATTTTCAACCACTTAGTGACAAGAAAGTTAACATAGTTATTTGCAGGATGCCCAAACAGAAATGGGGGGAAAGGACATTGTAGTTAAGGGGAAGTTGGTAGAAGGTCAAAAAATCCAGCACGTCACTCCTAAGTTACAATTAAATGCCATTTCCTGATAAATTGAAACAACTGGGTATCTTAACCTTTCAGATAACTGATATTTGGGGGGGGGGTTAAGTAGTTTTGGCAGACTCCTTTCTATTTTTGTCTCTGAGAGGAGATGAAAATAACCCGTAACAGACCATGCCCCTGTATTCACCTCTTGCCCTACAGTAATAATCTTCGTACAAAGTATGCTTTGTGAACTACCATTTAAAGACTCAATTTGTTACTCAATATTGTTCTGGTAAAATACATATGGCAATATTGTCAACTTTGATAAGATTTCACTATATGGTGGTGGTAACACATGTTCCAAATCACAGCTCTTCATGAACAAAATTCAGTAATCGGGCCTCTCTCAGACAAAAGAATGTTCTGTGGTTCCTTAAAGACTAAAATTTATTTGGGCATACGCTTTTGTGAGCTGCAACCCACTTCATCAAATGCAAGACATCTGCAAGGTGCATCTGATGAAATGAGGTTCTTTTGTTGTATACATACTAATACAGCTACCCCTCTGAAACAAAACAATGTTTGCTATGCCCAATTTCCATTTAAGCAATAAGCTAAGTTATCAAGGTGGAAAGGTAGACAAAGAAAACCCAAAATATGACACATCCTCTTCTGTGGACTCCGCTCCTGAATCTTAGCTGGAAATGTTTTCCAAGGGAAGGAATGACACTATATAAAAGGGGGATAAACAACCTAGCTCTCTCCTTCTAATTCCTTCTCTCTACTTCAGTTCACTGCACCAGAAGGAATAAAGGAAGCAGCCATTATACAGAAGTATGGTGAGTAACACTGTTGAGAACATGTGGTAAGAAAAAATCTTTGCAGTGATTTTATCATAGTTTGTTAAATTAGGCACTAGATGTATACCTTTATTTTTCTTGGAACCATTTCTGGATTTTTTGCCTCATGACTGGTATGAACGTTAAAACTTTCTCTTTGCAGTTCATAAACTGTTCTATTGTGTTTTATCTAAATCAGTGTGTTAGAATTGATCTGTTTGGAAAACTCCATTTCAGATAAAAGGATTTGTGTATCTCATTTCCATTAATAAATAGACTTCATATGACATTGTGTTTTCCAGGAGAGGGCTGTACAGTACACAAATGTACATTTCTGGAGAAAAATCTGGGACTAGGAATGTGCTAGGGTTACCCTAACATGTAATTCAGGCTGCTGAAAGCATGGGTGTGACTGGCAGGCTAGAGAGTGACTTACTTGTTGGAGACTGTGAACAGTGAAGGAGCGAAGGCAACAACAGCGAAGCAATATGAAGGACATTCCAGAAGTTGGGGTGACAGCTACTGACTAGTCTAGATTGTGTCCTAGTTATGTCACATATTCCTCTTATAGAAATGGAGGGTATTTGAAATGTTTTTTTCAATTTAATCATTTAGTTTTAATATCACATTTTTCAGGTACTATGCAATATTAAAAAAATAAGTATGTCACGATTTAAAAATTTATTTTCATCAACATACTAGTCTGGTGATTATAGATCGTCATTCTATTATTAAAAAATAAAACAAAACAGATATGTCTGTTTTAAAATGACCTGTTTTCCCCACCAACATTGCATTCAAATTCTCTTTTTATAGAAATGGTTTCTTTTGTTCTATTTTTTTTAAACCAGCAAAAGGAAAGAAAAGATTTTTAAATAGTAGGGTGTACAGCTTGAAGAGAATTAAGACAGTAATTGCAAAGAAAATGGATCATTGCCCCATGAAAAAGAATAGTCATTTAATATGATGAATTTTGATTTGATTATCCCAGAAAAGTAATGACTTGACATCATGGAAATAATCAGTGTTAATAGACTCTCATTTTTCATTATCAACAGGGGAAAAAGCATTTCTATTAGTATGTCAACCTAGGGGATGGGTCAGGAGTGGTTAGCTTTGGTTAATGTAAGCATCAACAAATTGCTTGGCTTTGAGGATTTCTGGAGCTTCTGTAACATGCACACTGGAAAATCTGAAGTATAAAATAAAGGAAGAAGTATTTTGGTGGCTGATAAAACACGAAAAAATAAAATACCAAATATAAACTTGCATTCTAGAAAACTGTACATCATCATCATCATAAAACAGTTTCATAGGTGATGTATTATTTTTCCATAAATGAAATTAAGTGTGATGCACATATATTGATCCCTCCTATTCTCCTGCCCATCCCCCTCAAGCACAAAACACACAATGGTTTATCGTTCAAAGTAGAAAACAAGGGCCAATCGTGAAATATTAAATCATCTTTGGTTAGAGACACAACAAGCTGCCCTCTTTGATTGGTTTGAGTTTGGTAAACAAGATCATCATTTCTAGATTATTCTATTCAGAAAAATGTTTGTTCAACTCTCATTTAAATTGCAGTTAATCCCACAATGGAATTGAAATCCATGAATTCTGCTAACTTATGAGTCTTACATTTGTAAATAAAACAGCAGATGTTAAAAATTATCTTTTGTTATGTCAGTATCGTACTTTCTTTCTTTCCCATAACTACTGATTTCTAGAACTGGGTAGATACCGCTAAAGGTTTTCCAACAGGAGACAAGAGTTTAAAGACTAGTTTGCTCCAGCTGTGCTTGTATTCCCTGTGCATTCTCTTTCCATGGACATTTGGGGGTTCAGTTTTTCCTCATATGACTACAGTATACAGTAGGTGGTATGTGGATTATTAGTTTGCCATTGGCCTTCTCACATATACTGAATTTTAAACTTGAAAGCATAAATAGGGGCACCAGGAGTGGTACATTACATACAGGCATGGAAACATTACTCGACAAAGAAGGGCAATGGTGTTACTTGTTAGAGTTGTGTTCTTGGATAAACAGAACATAGTATCCGGCCTCTGTGATTCAGCCCCACTCCACCCCCATCTCCTGTTTGAGCCAGTAACCAGGAACAATGAAAAGGCAGTGAGACACCTAACCTCCCTCTCCCCCTTTCCCTCTGTCACACAAACAAGGGTGATGCAATTAGGGCAATACCCTTAGCCTCATCTACATTGAAGATGTAAGCCATTAGCACACTGAATGGATAGCAGAAAACTTTATTTGCATCAAGGATGGAACAATAATTAGCACGCTGAATGGAGAACCAAGCTCCAAGGCAGGAACTGAACTGAATTCTGGGATTAGCAAAGCAGGAAAGTACTGCATGATGGGGGGATCTCTGTTTCTGAAGCTAAAGAGCCCATACCTGCACACACCCAGCTCAGCAGTTATCAAACCAGTTCTAGTCAATAGATACTTCACTGACATCCAAAAATACTGAATCTGCCTGAGTGCTCTGTGAGCTGCCATGAACAAATACTACCCATAGCCAGGACTGATCATTTCCTATTGTCCACCTAAACAAAACAACTCTGGTATACTCCCTTAAGTCCTTGTTTACCCAAAAACAACCCTAGTGTTCTGCCTTGAACCATTGTTTCTTCCCTACAACAAAACTCTGTCCAAATTCAAAAATTCTGTTCTGATGCCTGGATCCAAAACCTGCATCAGTTCTGCTGGGACTTCACCTTTTCCTTGCTGATCATGGTGCAGGCCCTCTCTGTCTCCAGCACTCCAGACCCTAAGCTGATCCTTTGGTCTGAACTGAATGGTGAGACACCCCACATCCCAATACACTCTTTTTTTGTCTTATTCCAAATATAACTCTCTACCTGATCTTTGTAATGAACTTGGACTAGATTTTCCCAATACAACAATTAAAACTGGGTAATATTGTAACCGTTTGAGTGTTCCTCTCTCTTTGTATGGTTATTAATATTTTAAATGTTTGGGTATTTTTCTTTCCTTTATAATTGTTACTAATAGTACCATAAGGTTTACGTACCTGGTAATAAGGTAACTTTTGTAATGAAGCTGGTTGCCAGACTGTCTCAAAACTTCATTTACTCTGTTGTGTTCTGGGCTTCCCTACATTGCTCTGCAACAACACTTTTTTTTGTTGTTGTTGTTGTTTGTTTGTTACCTAGCCAAAGATCCCTGTGATATCCAAAGATCCTGTAAGGTTTGCTCATTACTAGGGCTCTGAAATTAAGCACCAATCAAACTTGTAATATCTACACAGATTCTAAATATGCCTTTGGTGTTGTGTACGCCTTTAAACAAATATGGGCCAATAGAGGTTTTCTCACAGCTGCCGGTAAGCCGGTCAAGTATGGCTTGCAAATCCAGCACCTGCTCCAGGCATCCTTGCAGCCCTGCCAGGTTGCTATTGTCCACTGCAAAGCTCATACCACTGACCCGGGGTTGGTGGCCCGGGGCAATCAACAGGCTGATTTGGCAGCCAAGGCTGCAGCTCGTTTACCTCTGGCCCCACAACCGGCCCTTGCACTTTTGCCCTCCTTCCCCCGCCTTCCGCATCCTCAGTATAGCCCTAACGAAATCGCAGTAAAGCTCTCAAAGGGGGCAGTGTGGAAGGGAAAGTGGCTTCAGCAAGTCAATGGGAAAATAGTACTCCCCAGTCAAAAGGTAAAATCAATCATTCAAATTCTCCATGAGGACACTCATGCTGGTAAAAAAAAAAAGTTGGGGCACTTTGCCCACCAGTATTTTACAGGAAAAGGGTTTGTTAAGGCTTTAGATGCTGCTCAAGCACAATGTCCTATTTGTCAGCGTACCAATCCGGCATCTGTAGCTCAAAAGGCTGCCCAAGGAGCAGTCACTAGAGGGTCTCTCCCAGGCGGAAGATGGCAGGTGGACTTTGCCGAGCTACCCCACCAAAGGGGATATTGGTATTTCTTGGTTTTTGTTGACACCCTTACAGGTTGGCCCGAGGCCTTCCCTTCTCGTACCTGTACGGCTCAGAAAGTGGCAAAAGCTTTACTAAAAAATTATCCCCAGGTTTGGTATACCGTGGGAGGGAATTAAGTCAGATAATGGGGTTGCATTCGTTGCTAAAGTGGTGGGACAAGTTTCAGGTTCCTTGGGAATTCCCTGGAAATACCACTCCTCTTGGCATCCTCAGGTGAGCAAAATGGTTGAACGAATAAATAGAACTATCAAAACTACGCTCACTAAACTGGCTCAGGGAACTACCTTACCCTGGCATTGTTGCGAATTTGTGTTCTACCTCGAGGGGCCTCTAAAATCAGCCCCTTTAAGGGCCTGTAGGGCAGGCCATACCCCCTTGGTATGCAGAAGGCACCCGCTGGCACCGAAAAGGAAATTGGCCAGCAGGCACTGTCAGAATATGTACAGCATTTATCTGCTGCAGTTCGTTCTCTTCACAGAATTTTGCAGGAGGTAGCCCCTGGGCAGCTGACCCAGCCGGTTCATTCCTTCCAACTGGGCGATTGGGTCCTCCTAAAGAAGTGGCATAAAACCCCACTGGAACCTTGGTGGAAGGGCCCGCTCCAGGTGCTACTTACCACAAACCACCTCGCTGAAGCTGAATGGTGTGAAGGCGTGGGTGCACCACTCTCGGGTCAAAGCAGCAGCCCCTCCACAGAAGCCTGTGACTGGACGTATCATCATCCTGAGCTCTGTAGCCCCTTAAAAATCTATGCTTTTTATTCAAATGTTACAGAACTTGACTTATGTTACATAATTTTATTGTTCCCTTCTTTATTGAATTTTTCATCTTGTGTCTAATTGGATCTGTTTTTGTGTGGCCACCCAACATAACAATAAGGTTCTGGGAACTTCCCTGTTGTGTTATTCCCACCATTCTGCCTTTATATGCACTGTCTCTTCTCCTTCTATCACTTCACTTCAGTACCCAGCCATGCTTAGGGTATAATCATAATCTCTTTATTACCATGTCATATAAGGTGGTCCATGCTTATAATCAGAGTCACTGCTGGGTGTGCACATGAATGCCCATGGATGCCTAAACTGGTTTCCCTCTGGTCCCCATGCCCCTCAGTTCCAGTTCCTGGTAAATTTGGTTGTTTGGCTGGCTTCCAGAGTTGGCCTGGCTCCAGGGAATGGTTTCTGTTGCTGCCTTGGTGCTCTGTATCGCTCATGTTTCTTGTTGTTGCCTCCAGTGCCTGCTAGGCTGTCTGCAAATGTGCCATCCCTTTTTTCCCCGCCCTACTCTTCGTCGGCATATCTTAGTGCTTACACCCCAATCTCCTTCTCTTAATTAATTGAGCCACCAGTTAGTTTTCACGAGTGTCTCAAAAGGGGGGAGTCTGTAAGCTGATCTATGGTACTAAACTATATAAGCTGAAAGCTGACATATAGTGCTAAACCCTGTAAGCTGTAGCATGAAATCATTTCCTTTGGATAAAAACATCATGTTGTTTACCAGACAGGCACTAACGAAACCCCCCTTACTTCCCTTTTTCTGTAAACTCCCATAACTTCCCGTTTCCCTAAAAATCTGTTACCTCCCCACTCCCCTTAATTTCTTTTAGCCAATTATGTATCATTTCTTTGTCTGTAACCTTATATGGCTTATTACATATAACTGAATATAAGGCTAAACTCTTGCTGTAATCGGGGTCTCTCTGTCTTTATTCAGGGGACCCATTTGTGATCACAAATGCAATAAAGCAAATACCTTTTCACCCTTGGTGTGGTTATTGGCTCTGACGGCACCAAGACAATCCTGGTACCTGAATTCTGGTAACATGATCACCAGGGCATCATAGTTGGCTTTGCAGCAGGGTATGACCACATAGCTAACATCACAGTAATGGCAAGTTGGGCCAGCATCAGTGCCAAGCTAATTGCAATAACAGTGATGAGGACCTGAACTTCAGACCTCAGCAGGCGAGAAGCAATGGTGATTATGTCACAGAATTGAATCAGTTGGCTTCACATCAGAACAGGACCTACATGTGGAGGAAAGCTATATCTTGATGCTCCTGTCTCTGAGTCCAGTTGTGGTTTATGTCAGGAGAGGAGGATTTTGATGTGACTTAGAGATCTGGACCCCAGCAAGCTGAAGAACAGGAGCTGTGGGAATACCACACTGATTGGGGTCTGCTTATTTTATTACTCTGTGTGCGTGTGTGCATGCATGCGTGTTCATTGTTTCTTTAGTTTATTTTTCTCTTCACTCAAAAACACTAAGTACTCTGGTTTCTATGTTCCCAAAAGATTTTGAGCCATGAATGAATGAGGAAGAACCATCTTCAAAAAGTGACCAGGATAGTTATATTTTACTTTCTCAGAGCTAGGAATTCAGTTCTTGGTAGGGGTTTCTTCTATTTACATTAGGTAAGGACACAGCACTTGTTCCTTCCAATGGCACCTGACCAAAAGGAAACTATGTTTACCCTTCTGCCCAGTACCATCTCCCTACTCCCCCACTGCACATCCAAACACTCTAATTTATATAGAGTCATATAAAGAAGCCGTTTACAGACATATCACACAGAAAAGTGCAGAAAAGTAGTAGTTCTATAATTTTATCTTCTTACTTATTACAGAGCTAGCCACGAAAAGGTATCCCCATTATGGGTGAAGTGTGGAATATTTGCATCCTGAACTGAGCAAAAGTAAATAAATAAATAGTTCACGTAAATTGAGATGAAAGGTTATGAAACTAGTGAAATGATTCAAGCATTTTTTTAAAAAAATATAGAATCAGTTTGAATTTCTAAATCAAAAGACATGTCTAATTGGAAAATTAGACTTTTCAAATCAAAAGATTTGTTAAAGCTGACCCTTTCCTGCAAAATTGTGTTTTTGATGAACTGGCATTTTCTAACAGCAAAAAAAACCAGAATCTCTTGGCCAGCTTTACCTATTAGTATTTCTAATATTACTCCAACTTCACTTACTCTTCTTACTTAGCCACTACCAATACACAGTCCAAGTGTCTGAATTTAATCTGTACATATAGTAGGAATGTGGAAGTTGGCATACTAAAGCTGATCACTTACGTACATCATAGCTTTCTCTTGAAGTAGCCATTATATTATTAATTCCTTTATCTAGGGGTGTTGGGAAGTAGACATTTTTACAGACCTCACCTAATATTGATCTAAAAACGAGAGGCTGAATTACTTAATATCTGAATTTAGTGTAGGGGGGAAAGGGCTTTATTGGACTATTTTTCCATGATTACAATTAGATGATTTCATAAAAAAATTAAGGCCAGGAACAGGAAGTGAAGAAAAGAAAATAGCTTTTTTTCTTTAAGTAACCATGCCACGTAAAATGGAGTTTCTGCTACACATATAAAATGTGACAGTGCAAAATAGGATCAATACAGATAAATATAATAGATTCATCACATTTGTTGGTTCATCTTCTGCCATGAAATACAATGTAATTTGTTTATATTCTTAAAGACTAACTAGTGGAATGATATCAGCTTGCTATGTGACATCTTTATTTTGTCCACAAGAATTTGATGGACATGAGCAGTATGTAATTCTTAGGGGATTACCCAGCTGTGCAATATGCATTAGACAAAACTTCCAAAGGTAATGAAACCAAGGCTAATGTGGTAATAGTGGTGCATTAAAACTTGGGCAGAGCTAATCGTGCATGTTCATGTGAGTCAGTCTTCTGATAAAACTCATTAAGAATGCACATTAAAGAAATTGGCAATTACATTACCTTTTGGTCACGTCTACTTTCTAACAACATTGTTAGTATTGTAAGAATTCTGTTTAGTGAGCTCATTGCATGGGTGTATTGACCGTAACTCAGTGCAGCAATTAGAAGATCTCTAGAAAGTTTTCAAATGATTCAAATTCAAAGTTACTTAATAGGGAGCAGTATTCGATCAAATTCTCACTCCCACTTCTCCTCTCTTTTAGATGTGACAGGCCAAACACTGGTATATTGAATGAATGCTTAATTCTGACTTGAAATCTATGCAAGTTCCTGCCAGGTAACAGTTTGCAAAAGGTGCAGAGGAAAGTAACAGTCTCAACAGCAGCAGCAACACTTAAAAGAAGTGTTAGTCTTTTTTTCAGACAGACACTAGAACATATGGACAGCATGAGTCTCTTGACATTATCAGGGAGTTATAGAAGCACCATCAAGACAGCAGCAGCAATCTGAATCTGTATCAGAAGATGGAAACTTGTAATCTTATAAATCTGGGATGCCAAGGAAGAGACTCATTTACTGAGAAATCAGCTATGGCCAGATTTGAAATTCAGTAGCACAGAGGTAGTTCACAAAATAAATAGTATTTCAAATATTCCCTCAGGTCTCTCTCTTCCTGATTCTCTATCAGTATTCTTTTGAGTTGAAAGCAACTTCACATCTCAAGTTTAACTGCAGTTAGAAATTTTTGAGAGAAAGAAAGTACTTTTTGAAAGGAAAAAAAAAGATGGGAAAAAGAAAGAGCTGCAGCATAGTCTACTGCAGTGTGCACACAGGGCACCATAAGGAGGCCACCATAATTTAGGCTCCTGGGGCTCGCTACAGCTCTGTCTTATGGCAGCATGTAGAGTAAATACACTGCTCGCTTCCCTAGAATGGGTATAAACAGCCATGAAGAGGGTGGGCCCTTAAACAAGTAGAGTAAAAACACACCAGAACCTTAAAGGTTTGTAACCTACACAGCACTTTACTTATCCAAGCCTGGCCTCCCAAGTCTACCGTTATTTTTAGGTGCATCCTGCTTCAGCAAGGACAGACTTCAGCAGCAGGAAGCTGCCAAAACCTTTGTAAACTGCTCCCTTCTCCCAAGACCTTTCACTGAAGACTGTAGCTGCGTTTTCCACATACTACCACCAGTGTAGACAAAGTTTTAGTTACACCATAGGCTGCTCAACCCACCTTCAACTTTTCCTCACTATGTTACAAGATCTTCATTGCACGCAGAGGCATCACTGGCCCAGGCCCCGCCCCCAGCCAGCAGACCCCACCCCCTGGCCAGGGACAGGGCCAGAAGCCACCAAGCTGCCATGGGAGGCCAGACCCCGGATCCCCTGCCGTGGCTGCAGGCGGCTAGGCCCTGGATCCCGGGATGGGGCCACCACGGCTGCTGGTGGCTGGGCCCCAGATCTCCGGCCCAATTGGGGCCGGAGATCCGGGGCACCGGCCCTGGGATTCAGGGGATGTGCCCCGGGTGCCCAGCACCAGCAATGCCTCTGATTGCATGTGTGTGCTTTATTACAGATTGCAGTTAAGGTTCCACATTCTGATTTAGTATCATTTTACCTCACTTCACACTTCAATACTTGACTGTATTGAAAATGTATTGTACTACAGGAGATGTAAAACAGTGGGAATCAGGCATAAAGAGGTTCAGTGACATGGCTGGAGATATTCCAGTCTTGGGTGTGACTTGCTAAAAACTTCCAGAACATTTTAGCAATCATTCAAGGTGATAGGCACAAGGTTATTTAGCTACAAGGTTAACATGCATAACTCGTGAAGTGTGTATTGACTAAGAAAGCCCTTTAGGATCTTTGTCAGCACTTTTTCCATTTGTACTCAATAAGAATTTTGTTTAAATGGTCAGAGTAAGATAACGGCCTAGATCCTCAGGTGATATACAAACGTGGAGCTTCCATTAACATTAGCTGAGGATGGATTCATTAAGTTCTTAACTATTAAATTTACTTGATTTGAAGTGCTTGAGTTTTGTAAATGATATCAGAAGTAACTACACTGTTTTCAATTAACAATCATAGCCAGTTTTTGGAACTAAGATTTGTAATCATTAAATAAATTTAAAAAACATGTTTCCTTTTATGTACAGCATGCCAGGGAGATATGGAAAACTAATATTTACATTACTCATCTGTCTTGTTCTCTGGCACTCCCTGTAATGGAGACAACTGGAAGCTGGTCTCCTTATTTGGACTTACAGTCTTTTGGGAACTGGTAACAGCCATTTCATGGAAGGTGTTGCTTTTACTAAGTAGTTAAATTAAATAAATGTGCCCATATTAAGGACAATTTTATATCTAAAATTTATTCTGTATCTATTTCAAGCAAGGTAAATCAGATGATTTTTTTTCATAGAGGCAAAGATTTTAATTCTTTCATGTAGATGATTATAGGCAAACCAAGCATGAGCAGGATTAATGGGCATGGGAAGCTATCTTCTAGCAGAATCGAGATACTCTACTAGGTAACATGGAAGATATGCCTATGTTCTGTCCCAGTCCTAAGTCTTATTCTAGTATTTGTTCTGAATGTCCCTCTAAATAAATAAGTTCTAAGTTCTTCCAGATCTGCATTTTGTGCCTCCATCTATGTTTCTAGGCCTTTGAAGTACTCTTATTCAATATAACAGTCTTTGAGCTATTAAGTACAATTGATTACCCTATATCCAGAAGCATTGTCACTTTCTTCGGGATTCACTAAAAACCAAGATAAACAACACATAATGAAACCCATAGCTGTGTACATGAGAGATGTTTTTTTAAATGAATCCCTCCTTGTTAATGTAGGAGTTTGTATATTTACATCATAACTATAACAGCCATGGAAGCATAAGTTATCATTTTCCTTGCTGAGATTTATATCATATCTATTTATTTTCAACCATGTTAATACTTTCCTGAAACTCCAATCTGTTCAGCTGATTAAAAGCAAAAAGTGTCTTCTGGGAATAATCATAAGTCAACAGCAAGAATATAGCTGAAATATTCTTTCTACTCAAGCTTACATCATTAGTGTATATTTTATACAATGATACATTAAGGTACTTTCTTATCAAATACATCAAAAGGGATCTGCAGAATAGCAATGAAAGCTTTTCTATAGTGATCCCTCAGTGAACCTAAATCTTGACCTGGGCTGACCATGTCTACAGCTGAGGATAATGAAATTTAGACCATGGCTTGATCAAGCACAAACAACTAAAATTGTCATGTGGGACTGATTAGTGAGTTATGCTAATGTTTTTGTGGGAGAGGCACATAACCGCTAGGAACTGGATGAGACCCCCCCCCCCCAACCACTGGACAGCCATTAGCTGGAACAGCTTTCAAGCACTAATGCCAACCTGAGACTAGTGGTGTTATATTTAATGTTATATCAAAAGTCATTTCACCAGTCCCTGGGCTACACACAGCCCTTGAACCTTTTTTGTGTTCTATTTTTATAAAGGTTTTGGTTTTATGTTTTAGTAAATGCATAAAAGTATTACATTAAAAACCAAGAACCTGAATTTGTAGTATATTAGTTATATAGTGGCATATTTTGCTTAGAATCCTTTGCTATTTACCCCCCAAACCTAAGGTTATTTTTCTTTTTTTGTTTGTTTGTTTGCTTGTTTTTTTGGATTTATTTGTTTTGTTTGTTTGGTTTTGTTTTCCCCTCAAAATATAAACATGTCCATGTATGTTCTACCTTTTCTATCCTTTTTCAGGCCTTAAATCAGCAAAGTACTTAGACATCCACAAAGTTGACTTCCGCAGGACTTAAGCATGTACTTACTTTTAAGCTTATTCTTGAAGCACTGTCTTGAATCTGACCTGAAACTCAGAGTTACACTTTCCTTCTTATATGGTCATTTAACAAGTTTCATTTATTCTTTTCTTGTTCCTAAACAGCCCTATGATATAGTGTGGTCAAGATGCAGCACACCATGTTCTGTGTTGACTCATAACCACGGATAACAGCAAACCCATGATGAATGAGCTATTCTGACTTTCCTAAAGGAACTACTTCAAAATCCATCCCTTCATTTACTAAGTTCTCCACAGCCTGTCCTGTTTCTTTCCAGCCCCCTTTCTCATATCCAGCCTTCTTCCCTGTCCAGTGTCCAGGAAGAGGAGTGGTGACCTCAGTCACTTGAACCACCTTTCCAGACAGACAGGTAGAGCTACATGGTGGAGGATCCCTTCCATGTACACATCAGAGGGCTACAACCTGACCAAACATGCTATCATACCTTTTATTCAAGAAAACAAATAGCTGATTTGAATAGGTGAGGTGCTCAAGAACTCAACATGAACTGAACTGGTGATATGAGTTAGATACAAATGTTATTGAACACAATTGATTTCCAACAAAATATGGCTATTAGGATTGTTAGCCATCTTTGTTGTTCATTGTTCACATAAATGATGAACCAATGGGATTATAAAGTACATAAATTGCCTGGCAGTTGGATTATTGTACAGCATTTAATTATTTCCTCCCTTCAACCTCTCAAAAGCGAAATACAATTGCTGCAGTGCTTCCAGCAAAGAAAATAGGTTGATTAATTAACTGTACTTTGTGAATGTGAGGAAAGACAGAGAGCACATAGAAAAAAATATCATACCCAGAGACCTTAATTTGTGCTTTGTCAGTTACCCCCAATCTTTATATGCATAAAATTACATTTACTGTGACAACTGTCCCCTTATCAAATAGACAGCATCATTATGTGAAGCTGTGTCCTTTTTGCACCTGCCATAATTTTTGAGAGGCAAATGATGTCATATAGACACTTATATCTATGGATTTTACTTACAAATCCAGGGAGTTAGAAATGTAAATAATATTAAATTGCATCCTATAGTACTGAAGATGCACAGAGGATGATGGCTTGAGGATCATAATATCTGGGTGGAATTGATAGAGGACCATGAAATTAGGGAGTGAAAATTGATGTCTACTGGTCAAAGTTTTACCACATAAAGGAACTATGATTTATGGACAAGTATTGACATATCTTGATAGGGAATTTTACACAAACTCCTCTTGACTCCAGTGGTTGCAATGAACAACAGCATGATTATGCTATGATTCCTCCAAACAACCATTTTCTCTGTTAGGGTGTAGTCCGTTCAATGGAGTGTCTCATGGACAATACTTTAACTCATCATAGAAGGAATCATCTCTACGGCAAAAGAAGCAATTGCTGATACAGAAAGATAATAGACTAACTCTTAAATCATAATTTGTGATTAGGATGCCTCTATTTTAGGGTGCCCAATCCGAGACATTTTAGAAGGGCATGAGTTTCAGAGAGCGGATTCTTGACACTTCAGAAAGTCAGGCTCCATTAAAGACTTTGGCATCCAGGAACTGAAGCACCCAAAATCACTAGTAATTTTTAAGAAATTAAGACAATGTTAGGTAATAATAAGAGTTAGAGTGTGGCATTTAGCCATATCAGAGACAAGGAGTCTTGTGAAGCTACACTGCCAGGAAGGAGTATCAGGAAAATTGTGCAACTGCAGAGCAAAGGCTGGACAATGGTCCCATCCCTTTACCACCCGATTTTGGCATCTAGGCACCCCTAGGGATCAGGAATAAGTAGTCTTGTTCTCTCCTGATTGTATGCAACACGAAGACTGCTATTATGGGAGGCTCTTCATCTGTCCTACGTCTCCTGTAATGCAATTAACATCTGAAAACAAGGAAGAGTGTCAGCACCATCTGACCAGCCACCTTTCTATGGATCACCAGCAAGTGCACTGTGGACCACTGGTAGTGCAGTTAAGGGACCATTCAACCCACAGGAATTTATCTTTGAGTTCATTTACTCATTGTATCAAATTATCATACATAAATTTGAAAAAAAAGTTATTTATCCTAAATTACACACAGCTTTAATTACTACAGTGTGCTATAAAACTCCAACAATGCTATTAACATCTGTTACATTTTTCTGTATATTGACAACAAAAAAATAAACCACCAAAACCAAAATGAGTCCGTTTGATTACTATATTTCCACATGTACACAGAGCAGCAGACTAAATCTTTGTGTGGTAAAAGTGAATGTGTTGCTGTCTTGTGTTATGTGATGCAGCATAACCTGATCAGATGTTATGAGTCACAGCATTTAAATGATTGCTCTTCTAAAACACACACACAAACACACATGGATTATTGCAGGGGTTAAAAGGCCTGAAACCCTGGACCATGGCCAAAAGAGGGGGCCCCAGGCTCCAGCCCCTAAAACTCCTGTGATAATCTACATGCTCTCTCTCAGTGCCAGCAGAACTTGGGGGAGGGAGTACTTCTAACCTGCTGGCACTGAGGAGGGGCAGAGCCCTAGAATCAGAGGCTGAGCTCTGCACTCCTGCTCCATGCTTGGGACAGGAGGTCTGACCCAGTGGGCAGGATGGGGTGGGCCAGCACCTATCCAATGCACCCTGCGGACAGGGCCACGTGGTGCACAGCATGGCCTCCATTCTGGTGCAGCCTTCCAGGGCCCATGGCACTGGGGGGGGGAGGTGGCACTGCTGCATGCCAGCTCTCCCCGCTGGGGAAAGACTGACCGAAGTGGGTCCAGGGCCAGAATGCCCTCTGGCCCCAGCACCCCACCCCCCAGCAACAGACTGCCTGCAGGCCACCACACTGGGGGGCAGAGACCCTGTGTTAGGGATGTGGGGCCCCAAGTGGGAGGGCTGGAGTAGGTAGCCTGGGGCCCTGAGGACAGTTAATCTGGCTCTGCGTGCATGCACACACACCCAAACACGCACACAGAAAGCATTGTGAGAACTAAACTGCTAAGTCTATCCCTGCTTTCATGCTAGAATTCTTGTCCTGAAGTATGTGAAGAATTTCAAATTATACAGGAGTTTAATTCACATATCCCTTTATAGAATCCTAGATTATATAGTGAGAAATAACCTCGTCTATAGGAGTCTGACCTCCTCGATAGGACAGACCATAGCACTTCAGGAATTAATTCCTGTTTTTGAACCAGAAAACCATCAACGTCTTAACTTACAAATTTCCAGTGATCGAGAAGCATCATTTGAAGCAATGATTTGTAAAGAGTCTTCTAAATTGGCCATGTTTTGGGATTCTGTTTCTCCATTTGTTTTACATACATCATGGTCCTGATTCTGATCTCAATTAGACAGGCATAATTCAGAATAACAATTGAAATACAGAGTTACATTAATGTAAAATAGTCTAAAATGAGACCACAAGCAGGATGAGAAACTAACTTTTTCTCACACCTACAAACACCAACCTGAAATATAATGTATTGTGCTCTATCCATGTTTTTAAATCGATCTAATCCAAAGCTCACTACAAGATGTGGCCTTCAATGAGCTTTAAAAAGTGGACCCTGGTCCAAAGTATTTAACTATTATAGCACTCAGTATTTCAACACCTAACTGATTTAGATTTAAAAGACTAAATCTTTTCTGAGAAGGAGAGGCAGACTCCTAAATTAGTTAAGCATTACAACCCCAAGCTCAATGTCTAAATACTGTGGGGGGCAGGGGAACACACCACTGATCCGAGGTCATTACTGAGGTGCTACAACCTCTTATACAAGCTCAAATGGGCCTTCACCTGTCTTCATAACTATCCAGATTTTATCTGTTTTAGAGTAAAGGAAGCCTGCCTAGGATGCATTCAACATAGAAAATAAGTTGTGAATTATGAAGCTGAAGATTCTTTTAACTTTGCAATCCAATTGCTTCTGGTGCTACAATTACTTTAAGCCCTGGTCTTCTGTTCCTTTAGCATCCAAAACTCTTGCTGAGAGTTTGGGTACTTACTAGTAACTTCTAGCTACTAATACAGGGTAAAATTTTGGCCCCACTAAAGCCAACAGGAGTTTTGCCCAGTAGTACTAGTAATGAGTCTGAGTCACTAGTATATACAGTGTGGCCATCCCTGATAATATCACTTCTACACAATGAAAATCGGTGTGCTAGGGGTATTTTGTATTAAACTTTAAAAATGTACCTTTTGTCACATTTTGGAGCATGTTCAAAAACTAAATAGTCAGTCAGTGATGGCAAGATAAGTTGACTGTAGTCAATGTAAATAAAGGATGAGTTCCAGAAGTGCATGTGCATGTACACATGCACACCCCATCATACAAAAAACAGTGACTTCACACTGTGCCCAAACGGTCAACCTAAATAAGCAGAATAGCGATAATCTAGCAAATTTCCCCTAATTCATCCCCTTTGATAAATACAAATCCAGCAATCAAGATATGGTCTCATTTGACACAGCAAGTATGCAAAGATCTCATGTGATCCAATATTATTCATTCTTAGCTTCTAAAATATCACTGAATTCCCCCATATTTGCATTTATATAAATGTTTACAATGATCTTTATAAGTCTCTGAATACTTAGAAAATGTGTCATTTACTCTGAATGGTCTCTTCAAAAGACACAGTGGTTCCAGCACATGAAGCCAGCTACTTGAATGTTGTTTGGAAAGAATTTTAATATCTACAGAACAAATTATTGAAGTTGCTATCCATTTTTTGAGGGATACTCACACTTAGTGTATTCCACCAAAATCATGCAGGAAAATAAGTTTGGATGTCCTTATTGTTTCACTAGCTGTATTTTCTTTTTAAAAACAATCTGAATGGCATTTTATAATCTCTGCCTGAGTGGACAATGCCAAATTTTATGCTGCTATCACATTTAAATTTCTTTGCATCTCGAATAGTGCTGATAATTCTCACTGTTTTAGTGAGGCTGCTAACCCACGTACATGGTGAAGAATTTTGGTCTGTAAACATTTTAATGTGGCCTCTCTAGCAGATTCATAAAATGTTTATATGACCCAACCGCTTTTATGAAAATATTGCATTTTTTCCCATTTCAATTTTAAAGCTATTCAAACTAGTTGTTGGACATGCCCAATTTAGTATAGCACTGTAAGATGTAGATATTAAATGTGAACTACAAGTAATTTTGGAAAAGAACAGAAATAGAGAGGTGAATTCAGAAAAAGAATAGATGCATTATTCAGCAAACATTGCCCCATCTGCTTAAACTTCCCTTTACAAGAGTAAAGGCAAAATGATCTATTTCTTGCACCTGAGAAAAGGTCAAGAAGTTAACATTTTGAAAGAATTTCTATATGGAATATACATAATGCCTGTCTGGAAGGGAAAAAAAATCATTCTACTTTCTATTAAAATATACAGATTATCCCATAATGCAGAATAGGGAATTATAGAAATGTTTTGCTAATCTGGGGATATTTTAGACCACATAATTAAAATTATGATATAGATGTTGTCTACTTCATAAGGAAATGTAAAGACTCATTACGTAATCCTATGGTCTGCTAAATTAATCCTTGCCAAAAAAACCAAACACTGATCAATAGTAAAGATTGACATCTCATTAGAAGACCGATTATAAAACACATAAGAGAGAAATTTAAATATGCCCCTCCTGTTCCACCCTTGAGGTGCACCCACCATACTGACGGAATGCCTGAGCCAAACAAGAAAGAGAAAAAAACAATTCAGGATGATATGTTCAGCAAGATCTTGTAAGTCAGTGCTGTATCAGATCATAAACAGGAGGCCTTGGAGATTAGAACTGAAGACAAGTACTTTCTCCATTAGAATGAAGAAAGGAAACAAAAGAAAGGCCCAATAGTTAGAGAGGGAGATGCATCAAGACATTACATGGGGCCTTTCCATCTGCACCATCTGTTTGCTGCAGACTCTTGTGGGGACATAGTTTTAACAATTCCAGGCTTGCCTTCCCCTTACAGTCCATAGAGAGCACCCATATAGAACATCCCTTCCCTCTCCCCCAACAGTCCCCATGGCATCAAGGACCACATCCCTGTTCTTAACACACCACAACTGGGGACACCAAAGACACTCACAGCTTTACATACTGTGAGCACCATGGTTCATATATGCCACTAAAATGGACATGAGCATTGTTTCCTCTTCCTTAAGCTCTTATTCCTTAAATTAAGGTTTTAATGTATTTCCTTTCTGAGGTTTTTTTTTTTTAAAAAAAAGTTTGCTTTTCAACTATATCACCTGGAAATAATGAATCTTTATTAGTTCCAGCCTATGCTGTAGCTTAGTCAGTGAGATGATAAAGACCCACTTTTTTATGACTGTGTATTTTGTCACAAACAAACAGTTTCATGGTCATATTGTACCACCATCAAAAGTAATAAGCGCAGCATCAGTGTTATATTGATAGGTGTGCACTAAGCATCAGACGATTCCTAACGGGCCCCCAAACTTCAGGACCAAGTAGATCAGAGCCCACCATACTACAGTATTGTTAATGACTGTTAAACTGCTCTTTCAATCCACTATTCTCCTCCCATTTAGCACTGAGCCCTTCTGCAAGCCCTGTACATGACTTTTCAAACTCAGGAAACAGCTTGCTCTACCTCCACCCTGGTGGAAACTCCCCCCACCCCCCAACCTTCCTTCCTTTGTCTCACACTTTACATGGGACACAGCAAATATAATCACTGGGACACCTTTTCCTCATTGAGATCCAATCTTGTATGCAAACGCCAGCTCCTTTTCAAGATACCTAAAGCAAAGTTCAACTCCCATTCTGCACCTTCAGAGCCAGTAGTTGAATCTCTCCTTGATGCTGTTGAGATGGCTAGTATACAGCTTCATAATCCAGGGGCGCATGTGGCAGGCTAGTGCCCCCAGGGTCACTATAGACCAGACATGGCCAAACTGCAGCTCACGAGCCGCATGCAGCTCTTTAAAGAAAAATTGCGGCTCCCGGGAGAGCGCAGGAGGGAAGGACGGCATGGCGGGAGCCAGGGACGAGAAATCTGCAGTGGCCGGGGACAGCAGAGAGGTGGCGGCAGGGTGAGAGCTGGCAGTGGAGGAGCAGCCTGCTCAGAGCCAGGGGAGGGGCAGTCCTGGGAGAGCGGGAAGGGAAAAAGCAGCCTGGTCAGAGCGGGGCAGGAAGGGGAGGAGCAAGGCAGCACTGTGAGAGCCCCACCTGCAGAAAAAAGCAGCCTGGTAAGAGCTGGAGGGGAGGGGCAGCATTGTCAGAGCCAGCAGGGACAGGCAACCTCCTCAGTTAGGTGTAAAGACATGCCCTCGGAGCAAGTAACTGCCAGATTCCACAGTTTACCCCCACAATATTAATTCTACCCTCCTTGTCTGTGTGTATAATGATACAGTCTTTAATTATATCACTGAATGATTTTTTAAATACTTTTCTTTTTTGATATTGTTTTCTGGGTAACTATTTTTAAAACTGGCAATATAAATTGATCAAGAACAAGTCTACAATGAACTACAGATAAGTGATGATAATTAGCAATTTAAACCTGAACAGCAATTGTAAATTAACTTTCTTTTTTTAAAAAAAAAATCACCTGGCATTTCCAGATATTGTAATATAATGCAAAATTATTTCTCTTGTATTTCTATTTTGAGAATTAAATAAGAATCATCAGAAATGACTGAAAATTGACACAAGTGTTACATCCAAAACCACTGACTACTGTCAAAAGGTTATTAAAAGAACCCTTCTATTTAAAGAATGTTACAAGTACTTATTATGGATCATGGTTCATTTTGAGCATGCAAAATGATTCAGACTTAGGACAGACCACCACTGCTGAAAAGTGGCTTTAGAAAAAAATTCCTTAAATCCATTGAACAAGTGGGCCTGAGACATCAGTATGTCATCTGTTTGCAGAAGGAACTCCTAATACATTTATAAGAAAATTTTAATTAGTATAATAACTAACTCAATTACCAAGATAATTTACATTCACTGCAAAGTTCAATAGCAGCACTATATTTCTACTGATTAAATAGCATTCAACATGTATTAATTCTTTTTTGTTGTATAGTCAAAATCTATTTATATTTCAGTGCAGTCTTCATGAATGACTCTGTGGGTATCTGAGCCCATTAGACAAGAGTAACTGTTGTGAAGGGCTGAGGATGGAAAATTGTGTTTGTAAACTTTCTGAAAAAAAATCTCTCATCAATAAAGATTTTATTTTGTATTATAAAAACCAAATATTGATATTTAGAATTTATACAGGGCCTGACCCCAAACTGAATAAACTCAATGGGATTTTTTCCACAGTATCTTCTGTGTATGGACTCCAAAGCACTCACTGAAACAGGCTCTGATCTTGCACCTTCTGTCCCCCTAAATTCTTGTTGATCTTTTGTGATTCTGAACAGTTGAAAAAAGTGTCCCTGTTTGCATCTCTTCACAGGATTAAGATGAGAGCCGTATTTTCCCTTACTATTACTCTCATTTTAAAATTAATTGTGTCTGAGTCCTCAGACCTTTTGTCTTCACTGTCCATGAGTATTTTAGTGAACAAGTTTACTGGCAGAAATATTGGCAGGGAAGTGGGGGCATGGTAGGTGCCACGATGGGGTGGGAGGCAGAAATATTGCCTGGTTGGGGAGAGCAGAGAAGCAGCAGCGTGGTAAGAGACAGCACAGAAGCGGCAACAGGGAGTGGGAGAGAGAAGCATGACATGGTCAGAGAAGCTATTAGCATGTTTAGATTTTCTCATAGGCCCTAATACAGCTTACTCGTTGTTAAAATAAAATCATGTTTTACAAGTCCTAAACATGATGTGAAATATTAAGAAATGAAAATACAAAGGAGAAAAGTATAAAACTGAATATAGATTACTTTCAATTTTTGGCACCACTTATTACTGTGAAGCATCATGTTCCACAATGAAATGCAAAACATTGTGCAATACTTAGAGATCAGCATTTGAGAGAGCTTTTACCTGCTGCATTGATAAGTTAGTGCCCAGATTTAAAAAAAAACCAAAACTTGCCACAAGTCTGCAGTGTTCTACATCTAGCAACAGCTAAATTTTTACTGTGTAGGCCTAGTTTCATGGTAATCTTAAATAATTATTAGAATCTGCCATTAGTGGATCAATATTTGCCCTATTTTTATGATAAAGTGCTCAATGAATTTTAAGCTTAGTAATTTTGGAGTAGGTAAAAATATGTGGTTATATGCCTCAGTGTAGCTCTCGAAGTTTAATAATCAACTTGTACAGCTCTTGAGTTCCGTAAGTTTGGCCACCCCTGCTATAGACATTTCAACAGTCACTGTAGCAATCCAACATCAGAGAAGAAACAAAAAATCCCTTCCTGCAGTTTTCTGAACAGTCCTGTTTTCTTAAAGATGTGAGTATTGTGGCCTTTTCCTGACTAGCCAACAGTGATCTCAGTGAAACATCCCCAGTGATTCCCCAATCTTTGTATAATCATAGAAGAGTAGCCATTTCTGTTAAGGTAGTGTGTGGCATGGTGGGTTGGTGCCAAAAGAGGGATACATCCCCCAGGTGCTATCTATTGCCCCACTAGAACTCAGGAATCCCATTGCTAAAGTCTATCCACTATGTCCTACACGTCACCTAGAGTCACTCTTGTGTAGCAGATGATTTATGGTCCTGTGCACCTGCATGACAATAGCCGCCCCCCCCCCCAATGGACATCTCACTGGCCCAGCTACAGCTTGCTGCCAAAGCAGCCACAGTACTGCCACTGCTTTTTTCTCCATTGTCAGTGCAGGTCTCATTTGGTGTCCCAGTGCTGGAAGGTTGGAATGAGCCTGGCACACAGATTGGGTCAGGGCATTGGGTCAGGCTATGGGAGACTTAGGTTCAAGGCCCTATTCTAAATCATTGTCCCTCTCACCAGACTCTGTTCACAGCATCCAGACAGGGATGCTAGATGATGATTAATAGAAAGGAAAACCATAAAAATACTTTTGCTGGAAAGTTACAGTGCAACACGACTTTTATTGTCAGACTCCAGAATGACAAGACATAGCATTCAAAAGACAGAAAGGAGGTAGCTCATTAAGGCAGAAAGGAACAACTCACCCCACCTGATTATAGGATGTTTTTCCACCTACAGTGACTGCTGCTAAATCATGCAGTTATTCACAGAGCCTCCTAGTCTGCAAGGAGGACTAGGAACCATCCTTCACCCTTCTTCCCTTCCCACATACACACAGCGATAGCCTGCAATTCTAACAGACTGCACTACACAGGCTATTCTAGGGTTTCTCTTTCTACCACAAAAGATTTACAAAGATTTTGGTATTGTTCTGATGAGTAACAAAAGCATCCATTTTCCCACTTCTCGAAACATAATTCCTTTGTTCTGCACCAACCTTACTTGTGAGAGATTAGCTTATTACTCCACCAGAGCAAGCATATGCCCATCTATCAGAGCTGGGACTTTATTCCCATCTGCCACACAGATAAACCCAAAAAAGAGTGGACAACAGCTACAGTTTTGAAAAACTTCTCTCACTCAGGCATGACTACGCACAATAAGAATATAATGCAAACCAAAAATGTAATTATAGCAATGTGTCAGGGTTTTTACATGCTATCCTTACTGATTTGCCTTTTAGCCTAAAAGGTAAGGATTTGGATATTTGCAAGTGAGCTATGCACAAAATCCCAACAATGGGCAAAACAGATTGCAGTAGGGCCAGAATTTTACACTCTCTCCCCAAAGATTCTACGCTCCATACACAGGTAATGAAAGTTCTATAAATTACTGGGAGTGATATAAGGAGAGAAATAACTACACTACCTTAGTATACCACAGGTACTGGTCACTGGACACTAGCAAATATTTACCCTATTAATTGCACATCTTTTTATTTGCTTATTTTCATCGCAGTTTTGTTTTCATACTGGTAAAAATATGGAGTAGAAATACTTTAAAACCATGAGTAGACATTCATATTTATCCACATTTTCTGTCACTCAGACTGTTTTATGCTTGAGTACACCATGAGACACTACTCACTGATTTATGCACGTAATTTGCACCAACCATATAAAGGAGGTAGTAATTAATTTTTTACTTTTTTAAAAAAAGTTCATATATAGAAATTTTTGTCAGGTCCTAAGTATAACCTCATTAAGTTAAATGTAACAAAAAAAAAACCATGAAACTATTTCATAGAAGAAATAGCAAAGAAAGAAAATACAACAACAGCATAAACACCCTCTTCATTCATATTATAGAAAATTACATATAATTGTGAGGGCTGCTGGTTATGCAGATAGTTTATCTTACATGTTTTCAGATTAGTAACACTGGACAAATATTAGAACAAATGTGAAAGCAATTCAATGTTTTGTCTGTGTTACAGTGAAAGAAGGGGTGTAGAAACTACAAAAGCCTATTATGGTTAGTTCTAAACAGCAGTAGTAATTTTGATTTCACTGTTACTTGAACTAATGAACAGTTATTTTATTTGTAATTGCATTATTTAAATATGCAATATAAAAACAACCCCTTCTGTGAACCTATTTTAATATTGGAGGAAGTTGTCTTATGTTAGTGTGCTAATATTTCAGCTGAAAAAATCTCCCGTTTAGCAAATCAATATTTTTGTTTTCACTGAATTACAATGGAGACTCTTTGCCAACAATTTCAGAGTATCACCAATACGGGCCATACAGCCAAATTCTGCTGATTTACTGTAATGTAGCTTTAATACGCTAGGGCTATGTCCACACATCACATCATTATTTCGAAATAAGCTATTTCAAAATGAGTTATTTCGAAATAAAGTCCTTATTTTGAAATAAGTTCATTCGAATCTTTCGAAACAGCTGTTATTTCGAAATGGTTATTTCAAAATAAGGCCGTTTGGACATGTTTCGAAAGACCACGTCCAAACAGTGTTATTTTGAAATAACCATTTCAAAATAACAGCCTTTTTGAAATGAATGGGGTTTAAGCTGTTTTGAAATGACGGTTCTTATTTCGAAATGACAGAGCCTGCCATTTCGAAATAAGAAAACGTCATGTGGACATTCCGTTTTTTATTTCGAAACAACCAGTGTTGTTTCAAAATAAAAGACTCATGTGGACATATCCTAGATCTACTTCAGGGTAAGTAAGGGCCAAATTTTGCCCTAGAGCTCTTGTCAAAGGCCTGTCAATCTCACCTGTGGACCTAGATCAAATCAAATCAAATCATAGGGCTGGAAGGGACCTTGTGAGATCATTGAGTCCAACCCCCTGGGAATTGAACCCAGGACCTTCTGCATGTTAAGCAGAGGTGTTAGCCACTACACTATGTGATAATTATGGCCCAAAAACTTGTTAAAGCTGATACAAGTGCCTTGATCATCTTGTCTTTTGGGGGAAATTAGTTTTCTTACATTCACTCTGTGATCAAAAGACCTCAAAGGAGTTGCTTCAAATTTATATTGGTGTTGCCAAGATGAAACACTGGCCACTATCTGTGCTTTCATCTGATGATATTTCTTTAGATGTACAGCAAGAAATCAGCTCAACCCTTCAAGAAAATTATTCATCCTGAATTCAACAGAAAACTGCGCAACCCTCCTATTTTAATTTTTAAAACTTCATCTACATTTTAAAATAAGAAAAAAATCCTGTCTTTTCCATTGTCAGATTTTAAATCAGACAGTTCATTGGAAGATCAGATTTAGAGGTTAAAATGCGTACTATGAATTGTATCCTACTATAGCTTTCAGAATTATGAAGGCTAAAGTGTAGTAGTGCCATAAAGAACGTATGGATGTTAGATGCCACCATTCAAAATGAAAGATTGTCATCTATTCTCTATGTTTCACTGTTAGATCCACTGACTTATGGCAGAGGGGTAATCATAAGTTTCATGATAGGTACATTGATTGTGTGTTCTTCTAAAGATCATTTCCATAAGCTGCATAGCTGGGAAGTAGAAGAGAATGCACAATAATCATGAAGGGCAGGGCTGTAACTACAGTGTAGACACACTGGAGCAGCTCCATTAAAAGTCATGTTCCTCAGTGCTCGGCCCAGGAGCCAGCCATTGTAAGGGGCACGTTCTGATCAGAACGTGCTCCAGGCGCCAAATTCTTTAGTTACAGCTCTGATGAATGGGCCTAACTGAAAGACAGAGGTTCAACCACCAGGGAAAAATGTGAAGAGCATTAAGTATATAACTCATATTTTGATGGGCCTGAATAGCTAATTGTTAAGCTAACTGAAATTAACTGCATAGAAAGAACAAAAAGGGTTGTCTTTAGGTAGGCAAGGAAGGTTATGAACTTGTACCCAAGTCACTTCCTTAATTTTCCACCTAGAAACAGAGTGCATGAATATATGTCAAAGGGGAAAGTAGCTAACAGTCAATAATTATGAAAAAGAGCAAATACAGATTTCATGTTTGGTGGCTATACAGAAGTCTGTTTCAAGACCCCTAGCAAAGGCCCTCACACTTTTTGTTTGGGAAGGGACATGCACATATGGTCACCTCCAGCAAGTGCTACAGAATAGCCACCATCCTGTACTAGAATCTTGTAGTGATGCAAGAATCTACTTCTGCCAAAGAACTGGACCAAGTTAAGCTACAGCCAGTATGCTGGGACCCCTTAATTTAAAGATACAAAGTTAGCCCCTATGTTGCAATAAAGGGAACAATAACCCACCAGAAAAATCAAATACCGTACAAAGGAAACTGGCATGCATTTTCTCCCTCTTCTACAAACATGGCCAATACAGGAAGCTATTCCCATCTCCCTAGACAGGCCATCCAATAGAAGAAAATGTGAAAGATTTTCAGCGACACCAAGCTTGAAGTCTACAACCCCAAAGATGGATCTCCCCACAAGTGTTAAGCTAAGAGTTCCAGACACCTATTACAGCAACCTTATTCCATCTGAAGAGCAGTGTCACAAGTCAAACATCCCAAGAAACAAATGCTACATTAACGCTTGGAGCTGGGGCTGTGAATCCCAGTTTAAGTGGGCACACTCATGCTAGTTCTTATCAAGCCAGCCCACTAAAAATAGCACAGTTGTGAAACAAACAAGGAGTCCTGTGGCACTTAAAAACTAACAAATCTATATATTTTGCTGAGCTTTCCTTGTTTGTTTTACTGAACTAGATTAACACAGCTGCCCTTTGGAACTCAACATAGCCTAGGCAGTCAGTGGTCCTGGGGCAATCTTGTAGTTGGGATGCTGAAGGCAGAAACCATGCATGCAGCAGTACCCCCAGCACTCCTAGTTCCAGCACTTATGACAGCAGCATAGATTAGCTGCCCTGAGTATGGACCCAGCAAAAGGTCTGAGAGGGTTGCAATCAAAGCAGTTAGCCCATGCTGCAGCTTACCATTGCCATGCTACTATTTTTAGTATGCTCTCTTGATGACAGCTAGCACAAACAGGTCTATTCAAGATGGGAATCTCTCTCCAGCTCCAGGTGTATGCATACCCAGTGAGGAAAGAACTCTTGTTATTCTTGTGTGGTATATGGGTGGTGCCCCAAATGTTCAACCTCCATCTGTGTTTGTGTGTGTTTCATAGCACCTTTAAGTATTGCCCTAAGTAGACACTGAAACCCTAATCTGTCATCTAATAAGCAAGAAATTCTTCCAGGTTAAAAAGGAGTGTTTATTCTAGAATGGCCTGTGTGTAAATTTAAGTGTGAAATATCTGTGTTTTTCACCCAGCCGCCTGTCAGAAAGTGTGTTACAGCTAGTCCTCACTTAGTGACCTACTCGTTTAGTGACCCCTCAGAGTTATGACCGGCTCTCTGATGAGTTGGTATTATGGCGATGTACGAGAACTCACATCAACTCTCTCAGATTACCTATATTTACAGTATACTATGCAAACTAAGTTCAGTACATTAGAGCTTAAAACATTTAAAATATATATTAAAAATGTTATAAATGATGCAAAGGTGACATTAAAACTATCTACCGATAGTTGAAAAACCCACTACCAGTAAAGTACATTATGCCTGAAATACCGGTAAGGGCTGCTCCTCGTTTAGTGACCAATTCGTTTATCAACTGGGTTTCAGGAACGGAACCCGGTCACTAAGTGAGGACTACCTGTATTTTGTGAAAAGGGGAGGGAGGAAAGTAAATTTAGTGAAATTATAATCCATTTCCTTAGCAAGATTTAGGGAAAGTGCATAGCAGTAAGTAAAGAAACTCTGTACTTGCTTAAGGGAAAAATCGGGAAATTATCTGTCTGAAAAAAACGAACAAACAAACAAAGTCTCCCTTAGCTGAGAGTCAAAAGTACAGAAAACCCGTTTCCCTTTAATGTTCCAGTGAAGGGTTAACAAGCATCTTTTAGCTCAACTTTCATGTTGTATTAATCTTTCTGTCCACAGGTACTTATAACCCTCTATCAGCATACTATCTGAGCATCCAGCTGTAAGTATTTATTATGCATATGTTTATGAGAGGAAGAATAAAAAAAAATGGTCATTGTGCAAGTGCTTTGAAAAACTGGAAAAAGATAAGTCAGCCCAGCCTTCAGCTGTCAGAAAATACGATCCTCTCAGATGCATATGCTCTGAGCATGACTACTCAGGGCAATTTGCTAAGGAACCAGATGTTCCACTACACGTGTATCTTTTGTGAATTATCATCTTGATCCTGGAATTGCTGTCAGATAGAAAAAAGTTTTAAATCATTTTTTCAATTTGCTTCTGTGATATTAATTATTACTATTAATTTTTACAGCTCTTAAAAGTGTGCTATTGTAATTAACCTTCTTTTAATATTGTAGACCACAGCACGAGAAAGATTTTTCTCCTGGAAATTCATGTAACTTAACATCCCTATGCCAAGTGCAGTAAATGCTTACATAGAAAACTGATATCAAGATTTTTGCTCAGCTTACCTTGGGAAAATAAGAGGAGCAGAAAAAGCCATCTTAACTAGCTCTCCACACATGAGCAATAAGTTTTCAGAGCATCTATTTGAGAACCTGTAGCTTATTATATTTGTTGCACTTTTTTTTTTTAGTTGGGGTACAGTATGAAATGTTAAAAATTGTGTTTGAACTAAAAGATTTCCCTGGACTTTACACTGTTTACAGAAGACTTGCACAAGTACTTATGGTATCATACGGGTTACATTTCTCAGGCTAATTAAGTTACTGTTGCATTAACTATTGCTGTGTTTGGGACAAAATGTCAAAAGGTAATTGTATTTATTTTACTCACATTTGGCACATGCAATGAATTTTGCATAGAAAAACTACTTTAAAATCTGTCCTTAAAATTTTTATAAACTAAGCTTTAAATTGAACATCCCCTTAAGATGACAGAGGACAACTCATATCTTAGTACTGCTGGTTGACATTCAGAAGGAAACTTTTGTGGTATAGACAAGTATTGTAATGAAAAAGTGTCTTTTGCAGAATTGGAACCTGTCATGAGGATGGATAAACACATCAACCTGGCTGATGGGCTGTCCACGGGCTGGCTGTTTGACACCAATGGATAAAACCATTACATTACCCTGAACATTTTAAGAATATACTTTAAAATTTACTGCATCTCACTAAAGCTTCAGAAGCATCCATCCTTTTACATGCATTCAAATGCTGTGTTGCATTTCTTGTGTCTTAGACTATTACAACAGATATAGCAATTGCCTGCAGAATCACTGAAAAAAACTTACTGAATCAAGTTTAAGCATCTTTGGAGTCAATTGTATTAAAAATGCAAAGCTTATGAATTACTGTAGAATTTATGTAACATCTGCAAGGTGAGATGTGACAAACATAAACCCTGGCCAGTGTTAAGAGCTCTGAAGGAGTATTTGAAACAGTATGCCAGACAAGAAGGAAATTTTAGGACAAAGTTAAATGGTGTCTCAGGAAATGTTCAGTGCAACATCAGTGCAAATGTACCATTTCCAGTGATGCTAAAACTCTGCCTTTTGAAGTTATTCCCTGAGAAGGGGTTCTTTGTCTGCATGTAACAGGTGATTACCAGACAAAATAAGAGGTGTGAGCTGCATGAAGGAAAAACGGTGGGTTGCTTACCTGTAACCGTCCTTCTTCGAGATGGGTTGCTCGGATTCGTTCAGTAATAGGTGTATCCATGCTGCAGCGCACGATTGGTCAGAAACTTTTTGCCTTAGCCTGTCAGGAGAGGGCTGGTAGCCACCACCACCCTTGCCACCCCATGGCTATTGTATGGAGCCACCGCTTGGCCCCCCCTCAGTCCCTGAAAGTCGCCACCTCCAGTTGCGAGGATGGTGGGAGGGTTGTGAGTAAATCCGAGCAGCCCAAGTCAAAGGACGCTTACCAGTAAGTAACCCACCATTCTTCTTTGAGCACTGCTCGGATATATTCAGTAATAGGTGACTACTAGCTGTGCTCAAAGATGGTGGTTGGAGTTGGCCCTGTCTGCCTCCAGCACTGCTTTTCCTACATAGGGTAGCCGGCCTCAAGCCACAGAGGTCCCCCGGAGGGACCTAAGGTGTCAGCCTTGGAACCGAGGACGAGGTAAAGAGGAACCTGAGCCAGGGAATCTGACCCCAGTGGAGAATAGAAGGCCTACTAAGAAGAGCCTTGTACATGGGGTTTCTGAGAAAAAAGGGCCTTCAACACTGAGACCCTTCTAGCCAAGGTAAATGGCTGTTAAGATCCAGCTCCCAGGCAAGGACTGATAGAGAACAAGTCCTGCTGCGATGGAGTGCTTGCTGATCCACGAAAGGCAGTAAGGCCTAATGTCCCTGGCGCGAGACTTCTAATGGACGTGCCTATGAGGCTGCAGTCTGGAAAGAAACTCAGCCTAAGGATCTGAGCAGTTGGTATTAAGGAACTGCTGAGGAAGAAAAGTCCAGTATTTTGGCACTAGCGTCAACTGGTTTGCAAGGGTTATGGGAAAAAGGGTAGCAGATCTTGGAGCTGTCTGTCTACTAACTGCGCACTGAATTCTGCAAGATGCAAGGAAGAGGGAAAAGGGGAAACGGAGGGAAAAAAAACCCCACCCTTTCCTCTAGACAGGTCAAAAGGGGCATCGGGAAAATGGGCAGGGACTACTGCCAAATAGGATGCGATGCTCACAGAGCCGACTTAGAATGCCATAAAGAAACAAGACTGCTCATCTCCAGTTGTAAAGATGGCGTGACCAGCCATGTCCAGGGCAAGCTACAGAATTATTAAGGTGCCACCTGTGGCCAAGGTGTCTTCAATGAAGACATCGTAACCTTCCCAGTCTTCTCACGGAACGGAACTGTTAAGCATTTCAAGGCATGACACCAATCTAAAAGAGAGCATCTAGCAACCAATGCCTGATGATCAAAGATTCGCCAAAGGCATCGAGACAAGAGAACTCGGCCATGGGGAAGAAACCTTTCTCCGCAGCCTGTAGCTTCTGTACTACTACATCTATTTGCAGCACTCATGACATGGGGGCCATAGAGCTGTGTACCTAACAGAGGCACACCCAGCTTCATAATGGATAGAACCTGGGAATCCCAGTACCAGGGATGCAAAGAGACAGAGAGAGAGAGAGAGAGAGAGAGAGAGAGAGAGAGATCTCAAGGATGTAGTGGATGGGAGGGGAAAGACTCCTTCCAGCTAAATTGGTCTGGGGTGTGTCATCATGATGAGGTGTAGCTCCAGTTACCCCCTTTGACCTATTTCTCTCTCTCTGCTTCTTCCCCTTCTTTCTCTTTCTGTCTTTTTCTTCTTAAAGGAGTGGTAGATGACCAATGGTGAGGATCATCTGGTTTGCCCAGATCTGAGGTCAACACTTGGAATTTGAGGGATAGGGCTGACAACATGTTCCCACCGTCCTTGTGGGATCCCGTCACTGCCTGGCACTAAAACCTTGAGCATGCCAAGAGCTAACCCTGCTGGAGAAAGCCTGGGAAGGCAGAAACTTTGTTTAATAAGACTCCTGGCTAATGTGCGGGAACTACTGGGAAGAATAACTGCAGTAATGCTGGTGTCATGAGGGCAGGTGCTCTGATTGGAGAGGATGCCCGCTGATGAGGAGGGTCTGGAAAAGGAGTAGGAAAAACTCATCTAGACCATTGTTCTTATTGAATATTATCACTGGCCTGAGGGTCAGAATCGAGGCTCAATGGCCTGAGTTGGACAGAAATTTCATCCCTCCTGAGGGGAAGGGGGGATGGCCAGTCCCTAGGGCACCCTAACAATGGGTAGTCTACTGGAAAACACCCGCCTGCTGTGCAGGCTCTTGAAGCCACTTAAGGCAATATTTACAATGAATATTTATAAACAAGCCTCTGGATGGCATGAGGGGGAGCCAATCACCAGAGTTGGACAAGGGTTCATCCTGTAAGAGGAGAGCAAGAGACAGATGGTCCTGGATTTATCTGGCCCAACGTGTAGAAAGGGGGACGGGCCAGGGTAGTGGGGCCATGCTGTCCAATTTGCGGGTAGCTACTGGGAGTGTCCCCATCCACCCTAGAGTACTCATTGAGTGGCCTTAGGTCACTTCCTATCCCCTTGTAGCAACCAAAATCTTTCTGTGTGCTAAGGAACAAAGCTCTGGGTCGTAGGATCCCGGGGTATCTGGGACTACCCAGTAAAAGCCTGTGGTCCATCAGGAGGTTCGGGCTAGGATATTGGGGAAGCAGACCTCCTTTTCACTATAAACAAGAGATCCCTTTTTAACTTGGGAAGGGAAAAGCATGGGGTTCAGGCCAGAGACACTCTCAAGAAGAGATACTCACAAGCGTGTTTGCCCCGAGCTGGAGATAGGCTACTAGGGGTTGAGGCTGAGGAAAGGAGGTAATAACCCCTAATGGTCTCTGATCTGGGTGTGAAAGGTCAGGTCTAAGATATCAGGCATCTAACCACCTGATGCTGCTGGTCTGAGCTGGTGCCCAGGCAGGGTGACAGCAGGTTACCCTGTCCCGAAGACCCGGAGCGCGGACCGTTTGAGAAAGATAAGGGGTAGGGCCTGAGACCTGCTGGACAGCAACTGGTGAATTGTGGGTCATATTGTGGGTCACCAAGGTTCCATAGCTGTGGGACCGAAAGGCAGGAACAGAGAACACCTTCATCAGCTGTAGGAAGGCATGAGGGTTCAGAGCCCAGATAGGGATAATACCGTTCTGGATCTGTGAGGTCAGGGCACACGGGATCAGGAGGTGTGGCCCTCAAGGCTGAGCGAGCATATGCTCAGCTAAGTCATGACAGAGATACCCGAGGAAGTGCTATGACAGGCACAACACTGTTCCACCCAAAATTTATGGAAGTCACCCTGGTCTCTGCCCCTTGTACCACAGAGGAGCAGAGAAGCATCGAGTGTGACAGCAGATGGGGGCTTCCCTCCCCAATGGGGGAAAAAACCCCAATGAAGATTCATTGGTGGCACCTCAAGGAGAGGAACATTTGGTATATGATTTACACCAATTACTCTGGGTAACAGGAGGGAGTGTGTTGGGACCCGGGGTAGTACGTGGTCCCTGTCTAAAGGAGAGACCAACGATTGACAGCCAGAATGAGAGATTCCAACCTCTGGTGGAGGGCAGAGTTCCTCCACGCAGGGAGGGGTATGGGCCTGGGATGAGATAAACTCCAAGAGTGGAACCAGGCCGAAGGGCTTAGAGCGCCATGACAGCGATTCAGCCAAGAAGGGCAAATCAGGGTGACTTAAAGCTCCTACTGAGCAGAAGGATGTTCAGGGCTCACGAAGGGATGAGGCCCAAGTACTTGACCTCCCCCCTGGGGGTCTTGGTTGCTGGCGATAACAGCCTTGATCTCTGCCAGGAAAAGGACCTCCCCATTGATGGGGAGGTCAAAGATGACCTGTTGGGTGGCCAAGGGTGTCCCCAGCTCCCTAAGCCACACCGCACGGTGGAGGATCATGGCCAAGACCATTGTGTGGGAGGCCGTGTCTATTGCATCCCAAGCCAAAAGGAGATGATCTTGGGATGCTATTCCGCCTTCCTCCAGGAAGGCGTCATAATCTTCCCTAGCCTCCTGTGGGAGTAGGTGTCTAAATTTATTCATTGACTCCCACACATCCATCATGTACCTGCCCACCAGAGCTTGGCTGGTGGCCACACGCAACTGGAAGGTGGAAAAGGAGTATACTTTCCACCCCAGAAAGTCTGCTTCCCTCGCAACCCTCGAGACGGGGAGGGGATCACGGGGAACTTAACCTGGGCCTAGCACTGCTTCCACCACACCCTGAGATGGTACCGGGTGGTGGATAAGGGAAGGGAACTCTGATATTTTAGGCCTGCCATGTCTGATACTAGGGAAATAGAGCCTGGGCTTCACCATCATGACAATGCGAGGTCCCACACGCTAGGATGGAGTGAGACCATGACAGGGTCGCTGGATGAGACCACCGGTCCAAATAGTGTGTCAGTGGGCCCTTCGGGGGATTGAGCTTCAATCCCTGTATGGGCAACAACACGGCATGGAAGATCAAAGTGCACCGTGAGGTCTCCTGTGTAGGAGGATGGCACGGGGTTTAAGGTTCTGGCTGGTGCCAGGGGCTCCAGTGCCACCAAAAGCTCCGTGGCATCGCGAGAGGTCGACATGGTCTCCTGCGGGGACCACTCATGGGACCGATACCTAAATGGTGCCAATGCCGAGAGCCTAGGATGGGGCTGTTTAGACCCCCTTGAGGCACCCTCCTCTGGATTTGAAGAAGGGGAAATTCCTTGGGACCGTGATGACGGTGCCAGCGACAGCGAAATGATATGGTGCCACGGAAAAGGCTCAACGGTACCATGGCTTTGGTGTGTGGGGGGTTCCAGTGTCGGAGAACTCGGGACCGAGACTGGAGAGGGTCTTTGGTGCCCTTTGCAGGGCCAGGCCCTGGAAGCAAATGCTGGCTTGCCCTTCCTTTTGGGAAGTACCTGAGAGGGAGGCGTAGGCAATACGAGGAGTGCCGTCATTGCCTCAAATGCCTCCGGTGTAGCAGGGAGCAGCACTGATTCCTCACAGTCCCCTGGTGACCCCCAAGACAGGGACCGGGACTGGTACCAGCAGTACCAGTACCAGTACCCGGTACCGGTACTAAGCCAGTCTTTTGGCATCCTCTCAGTGAGCAGTGCCAGGAGGGCACCAGTGCTGAAGAGGCACACGGTGCCACAGGAGACCCCAAAGCCTTGGGGGTGGGCTGCCATGCTTGCCCTGAGGCTAATGCATGGCGCCTTTGCTCCCTGTCTCTTATTGTCCTGGGTTTAAAGGACAGAGAGATGGAGCAGGAGGTGACCAGGTGGGCTTCGCCCAGGTACCAAAGGCACTTTGTGTGGGGGTCATCCCACAGGAAGGCCACAGGCAGCGCAAGGTTTAAACCCTGGCATGGCAGGTGGCAGAGGAGAGCAGTGTTGCTGCTCCGGCAGATGCTCAGAGGAGGAAGCGATCTTCCGTGGAACAACGTCCACAAAGAGGTTTTCCCAATTGAGCTGCTGGCTCATAAACAAGGAAGACAGGCTGCTTGCATTATCTCAGGGAGCGGGCTGTTCCATGAACTGTCACTGACGTGGACAAAATGGGACTGAGGAGGGGCCGGCCGGTGGCCACGTATATAGTCACAGGGTGGTGTTTGTGGGGGGGTGGCCGCCAGTTCTCTCCTGACAGGCTAGGGCAAAAAGTTTCTGACCAATCATGTGCTGTGGCACGGATACACCTATTACTGAATGTATCCAAGCAGCACTCAAAGAAGAACTGAATTATTCATGAGTAAAAACTTGTGGATTTTTTAACCACAGAAAAACACTTTTTGTTGTTTGACCAACTGACTCCTTGCAGAGTCCTTGCTGAAATGTGGAGACAGATCTCTGATAAGTTTGTCAGTATACATATAAGTTCTTCTATCATTTTTAACATATTTTTGTTGTAATGCATTCACCTGAACAATAAACATGCCTTTTAGGAAGAGGGCTGTGCGGTAATTTATAGCTGGGGGCAGTCACACTTTATGGCTTTCAGACAGAGAACACAGGTGCATGAGCACACAAAGCTCTCGGCTGTTTAGACAGCGTGGAGTGCCAGAAAATTCAGAGACAAGGCAGGAAGCTATGCAGCTGTGGAAAAAATACTGATCAGTATGAGACAGATTTAGGTCTCCATCCAAGAGAGGTGATGGCAGAGGAAACCAGGAGCCTAGATTCAGGGCTTTTACTAGGTCATGGGGCAGGAATACAAGTGCATTTGACCTGATCTATAACAACTACATCAGACAGAACTTCATTCTGGGAACAGTCAATAAAATGGCATATAAAAGGAGCTAGCACCATTCAGAGTGGTCCATGTAGTAAAGCAGGCTGTGTAGGGGGTGTAGAATACCCCAGAGCACCATATTTGGGGCAGGGAGACACAACAGAAAATCATTTATTTAAAAAGTCCATTACTTTTCAAGAATATTGTGACCTGCTGCCAAGTGGTAGCAAAAGTCCAAGGCCTTTCAGGTCAGCTTCCCAAGAGAAGAGATGGCCGTGGGAAGAATTTTTATAGTGTGGGGATGCTGATAGCCATTGAATCAAACTACTAAACCCCGGGTATAATGGTAACCACTTCAAGCCAAGATGTGTGGCAGCACACCCTGTGCCCCTAGCACAGCACCAACGGGAAGAGAAATCTCAGATAGATTCTGGATTAATCCAGTCTAACTATAACAGGGGTCGCAAACTCAAACCACCATGAGGGCCACATGAGTACTAGTACAGGGCTGCATGAAGACTAGTACATTAGCCCGAGGGCCGCACCACTGAAACCTTTTCATACAACGACATTGCAAATATTGGTAATGATAGCGTCATTGCAGGTGCAGGAAATAGCTTTAGGGGGCTGCATGCAGCCCATAGGCCATGCGTTTGAGACCCCTGAACTATAACTTATATTTACACAAATACACTTCCATGCTCAGACAAGGGGCCACAAAAGAGCATGCAGACAATCTTTTCTTTTAGGAATCTCAGCCAAACGCTAATGCCTGATCCCCGTGTAGTGACTTGATCTCAAGAATTTACTGTGTTCTCTGATTAAACACTCCTACTGCTTGCACCACTCCATCTGCTCAGAAGCTTTCATAACAATATTAAAAAACCCCAACACATCTTTTTGTGACTGAACATTTGCTCACACATTAGCAAAAAATCCTGGCAACCTACAAGTGATGATGCCACTTGGCAGAACATAGGATATAGAACTAGCAGAGATCTCCTGGGTAAATCAATTCCAGTCCACTGCTAATCACAGACAATCCCATCATATAACTCCATCCATAAATTTATCAAAGTCCATTTGAAAGCTACTTAAGTGGCTTGCCCCTACTACTCCAACTAGAATGTTGTTCCAAAACCTCCCTCCTCTACCGAGTAGCAGCTTTCTAATTTCCAGACTATATTTATTCATGGCCAGTTTACACTTATTTTTCTTGTGCCAACATTGTCCTTTAGTTTAAATAGCTCTGCAGCCTCCCTAGTGTTTACCCCCTAATTTATTTATTGAGAGCAATCATATCATCTGTCAGACTTTATTTTGCTAGGCATAAAAGCCAAGCTCTTTTAGTCTTCTCCCATAAGATATGCCCTCCATTCCTCTGTTCATCCTAGCAGCCCTTCTCTGTACCTCTTCTATTTTCAGTCAATCATTCTTGAGCATGTGACCAAAATAGTAAACAGTATTCCAGATGCAGTTTTGTTAGTCCCATGCAAAAATGAATTAACAGTTCTCTCTGTGTGTTGGAAGTAGAGTCCTAGGGTGATATTAGGGGAGTTTTTTTGCTTTGTAATGCCCCATCATATCAGTGGTTCATAGTCATCCTGTAATCAACTAATATGCCCAGGCATTTCTCCACCAGTCCAACTAACTACCCAGCACATAGAGAGAGTAACAAAAACAGTACTTAAGTACCTAACCTTGTACTTTGTACTATTAAACATCATTTAACTTCTCTTATTTCAGTCCTCAAGGTCATCCAATTCTTCTTGCAGAATAATCTGATCCTCTTCTGTACTGATGATGCCTCCCAACTTATTAATTAGCATCCTTCTTTTTTTGCTAAGGTCGTTAATGAAGATATTTAATAAAATAGGCTCCAAGACCATATCTTGAGGAACGGTCCAATAGTTCTCCTTTGAGCACAGCCCGTTGTCTCTTTCAGGCCACTTCCTTACCTAATATACAAGTCTTGTACTAGAGCAGATGTTCTCTAATTTTCTTATGGTACCTTTGCAAATACGTTACTGAGGTCCAGATCAATTATGTCCACCCTTTTCCCTCCTCTGTTGATCTGTTTCCATAAAAGGCTGTGTTTTTCTTTGACTAGCAGGGGACAGATATGTATCCACTGATAACATCTATGTATGGGAGAAAAAGAGGGCATAGATGTGACATCTCACTGGATGACAGCTGCAGAGTGGTTGCCACAATTAGTGTCCTACTCATCAATACCCAGTTAGGAGGGGAGGCATTCTCTCCCCCTAGCCCCTTCAAAACCCCATGCACAAAACTGGTTTTGGTTTGGCTCTGTGTAGTTAATCAGGATTAGGCCTTGATAAATGAGTCTGTTCATTTACTGGTCAGTACAACTGATGTTCTGAGGGTGAATTTGCTGCTGTGTTTGACAAGAGGGAAATCGGGCATCCAGGAAGGGAAGATTCTACAGTAGTGAGGATAGTTAGAGACTTTGAAGACAGTGGTGAAGGCATCCATTCCTTGTGGTACCTGGTGGTGACTGAGCAGGGGAGTTCAGGACTGCCTTTCTTCAGTGGGGTATAACTTGGCTTAAGTAGTAATAAAAACAGAGCATATAGCACAAGAAAATGAACACACGTGTAAATAAGTTACACCAGACCAGACTGTGACAAAATTTCCTTCAACAGGGAAACTGCTGTAAGGACCCCAGAACTGAGTTTGGATTTGATGGCACTCAAGTCTGATGGGTATTTCAGTTGCAGCTAACCCAGAACTAGAGAACAGCCCCTCTCTCCCCCAAGCTTCTTTTCCTCTGCAATATGGAACCAAAATCCCTGAGGCAGATTTGAGCTGAAGATTCTAATTCAAATCCAGGGGGAAGCAGAAAAAGTTGAAGTTCTGATCCACATCTAGTTATAACTAATCACTGCATTCTTCTTAGAAATAAAATTTCATACTGAAATAGACATTGAGAAACCTAGGTTGATTAAAGTCTCCCACAGAGTAGTATCCTGTACCTTAACGTGTCTAAGATCAGCAACTTGATTCAGCCTTACATAGTATAACATGATAGTTATGTGCCTGATAACCAGATTCTTGATAACCTGGGATTCTTTATATGCCTGATAACCTGAGATTTTTTTAGATGTCTGCTGGAATATTAAGATATCACTCAAAACAGACTCTATAGATACTCTTAATGATAAGCTCATAACACTGGTCTAAAAGATTTAAAAAAAAAAGATTTCATTACCTATAGGAAGACTGAAGTTTGGCATTTATTATCATCCATATTTTCGTGGGTAATTTCCCTTTAGCCATGGGTAGAAGCGAGTAGCAATTACCAACTGAGCATATCTCCATTAAAGCTCTGCAGAACTGTCATAAAGGCAATGACAGGAAGGCTGACCTCATAGCTGAGTCAAGAAGTGCCAGCTAAGGGCATCTGCTAAATTGGAATCAGCAGTCTCAGACATGTATTTCAAGCTTCTCAGGACACTCAGATTTTGTCTGAGCCAGAGAAAGGTCAGCCTCCTAGCTGATAGTTATTGACAGATACTCATTTAGGTTCAAGATAATAGCTTTGAAAGTAAAATCACAAAGCTATTTTGGATGATTGCTTAGAGCCTTGGCAGATAAATTGCAGATGCCCTTAGCTTGCATTTGTTGGCATTTTTATGAAGTCTGACTCTGTCACTTTCCCTTATGATGCCTTGAATATTGTTACCTATTATTCATTATAGTTTTGTTTTGAAAAGTTTAAATGCTAAACAACAAAATGCAATACCCTAAAGAGCAAACATTCAGAACACACTCTAAGCAATTGAGAAAATGCTCTGATAATTAAACGTAGCTGGTGCAGATTTTCAGTGGTCACCTATTTCTTGATTAAATCCAGGAGCAGTTGCCTGCAACATGACTTTAGAAGAAAAAAAGCTAATGAAGAGATTATACAATAGCTGCTTAGCAAAACTACATCTAGTTTAAGTGGCTTGTTCTTAAAAATAAGGCTGTAGCAGTGCAACCTTAGTAACTCTACAACACTAAGCAATCACCCAAAGCAGCAACCTGTTTACCAAAGATGCTTCTTCAGGAGTACACTTCAGTTCATTTGATAGCTACAGGGCTGAAAAGAAGTGGTGCCTCAGCAGAAAGATTTTGTCTGGGAAAAGAGATCAAAAACATTGGGATCCAAAGGTACAGCACTGAACGGCAGGGAGTAGATATGTAGCACAAAAAAAGATCTGACTATTACCAAGTACTCCACCCTCAAATTTAGAAAATGACTATCAATAACAAAAATGTTAGTATGACATTCAAACAATATGTGATCAAATTTTCTCTAATGCCATTATTGACCTGATGAGAAACTTTGTGAAATGAAGTGAAAAAATAGAGCCCAAATCAAAAATCTCATTGGAGCAGAACTTCATTAAACTTTACAGAGCTCTTTCCTCATTTGAGTATTTAATAATACATACTATTAGCTAGCTTTATGAAAATTAAACTGTATGAAAGGATAGGGAGTTTCAAGGAGGATAAAAAGATTCCTGGATGCTTTAGACAGAAAACATTCATGGGTATCTCCCATGGCAAAATGAAACAAAGCACTGGCCTATACTGCTACAAGATTTCAGCAGCTATTGAAGGGAGATACACAAACTACTTAAAATACCTTGCGCATCTCTGTCTGGTTGCCTACCTCTTCCCTCTGACTCTGGGCTGGTCCTGTCAGAGTTATCTTCCAATGCTGGCTTCCTGATCAGAGACTTGGTCAGTCAATCAGGGAGATCAGTCTGATAGAGACAAATTCACCTCCATTAGTGATGACAAGCCTAAGTAATGGAAGCTTTGGTTATTCATAGATTTTAAGGCCAGAAGGCACCATTCTGATTCTCTGGTCTGACCTCTGCACAACGCAGTACATAAAATTTTACCACATGATTGCTGCTTCAAGTTCATACTCTCTGACTCTCTTGGACCATCTCTTTCAGAAAGACATTCAATTCTTATTTAAAGATTTAGAGGAGAATCTACCATATTCCTAGGTAAAATACTCCAGTGGTTAATTCCTGACATTAACAAATGCTCATCTTCTTTCTACCCTGAATCTGTCTAACTTTAATACCAAGTCATTTGATCTTGATAAGCTTTTTCTACAATAAAGAGCCATCTACTCTTACAAATCTTCTCATGTAAGTACTTAACCATAATCAAATCACTACATAATTTTCTCTTAAGGAAAAGGATTCTGTTCAGCTTACCTTTACTTCAGTTTTTTTTTTATCAGAATACAGGTTTTCCTGACAGCAAATTATTTTTGTAACTTTTCTCAACTTTTTTTCCAGCTGTGAATAGGTTTTAAAATGTGGACATCTGAACAAGACAAAGTAGTTCAAGAATGACTTTTGCCACTTTAGTGAGGTATCTCCTTATTTCCATTCAATATTTCTCTGTTTATACAATTGAGATATTATTTGATCTCTTAACCCCAACCATTTTGTATCTTATTAGCAAAACTTTGCCAGCAATGTTTTTATGTTTTCTTCCAGGTTATTAATAGAGACAGTCTATAGTGTTAGGTCAAGAACAGACCTCTGTTCTAGTAATCCATTAGAAACACACCTGTTGGAGATTCCCCATTTATAATCATGTTTAAAACTCACTGAACTGATTTTCTGCTACATTAACCGAGTATCATGCACAAGTTCCTGAGAAAATTCACAGATTTTGCAAGACTCTTCTTCTTCCAGATGCTAAAACATTCATACACAATCAGACCATCTTTAGTTGGTAAAAGTAATAGTGCTGATATAATGTAACTTAAGACTTCTGTAACACATTTGACTAGAAGCATGCATTTTGATTACAAACACAGAAGTCAAAAGGATAGACACTAAATGGATTAAAATTCAGCTACCATTAGGTATGAAAAATGTAATTATAAAAAGGGAATTTATAGGTGTTTCTCTAATGGGGTCCCAAAGGGATCAGTCCATAGCTCAGTTCTATTTACCACTTTTTAAATCAATGAACTAGAGGCAGGAAAAAGTCATGGCTGATGAAGTTTACATATGACACAAAGATTAGGCAAGATAACAGGTCACTGAGCAATCTGGATTGCTCTGTAAACTTTGCAAAAGCAGACAATATGCATTTAAACTGACAGATGAACATGTTTACATCCAGGAACAAAATGTAGGTCATACTTATCGCATTGGAGATGTATCTTTGAAAAGCAGTGATTGTGAAACAAGAAATCATGCTGAACATAAGGTGTCAGTGCAACAGTGTGTTCAGAAGTGCTAATACAATGCATAGATGTATAAATAAAGGAATATCAAATTATGTCTATACTACAAAAATGTGTCAATATATCTTATGTCAGCTTTCCACCACTGGTAGCTGACTTCCACACTGCCATCCTTGGGTTGATGGAGTGCATCCTAACCACTTCCACCAGTCTAAGGGACTGGACGGGGGTGCTGGACAACCTCTAAGCTTCTGCAGAGCACCCACTGGCTCCCAGTTGCTTCTCCCTACTACAGATCCCAGCCAGGGTGCATGGACTTTTCCATTCCAAGGCAGCAGCCACCTGCACCCTTGGGCATCTTGCCCAGCCCCAGTTCCCAGGCAAGCCTTTGTGTCTCTGTCACAATCATTGCTTTTCAAGAATACAGTCCCAATCCTGTAAGTATGACCTACTTTTCATTCCTAGATGTAAACATGTTCCCTGATATAAAAAAATTTCAAGCCTTTGAGTTATATAAAAATAAATACATATGTGCATGCACACACACAAACATGTATATATGCACAAGAGTGCATTCCACAACACCACACTTTCTCCCTGAGGAAGTAGAGGGAGTATGTGATCTCACAATGTCATGGAGCGCTGTGTTACATACCAAGCACTCTGCAATGCCGTGAGAGTGTAGGCCCTAGTATTTCAATTTATGGTACGAATGGCCCACTTGAAATAACTTGAAGCTGACTTGCATAAGTCCCTGGTGTTGTAGTGGTAAATTTGAAATGTTTCAGAAATACGTGTGGCACAATTCAGTTGAGTTCCGGTCATTTCCTGATGTTTCAGTTAGTTCTGTTAAGAAGGGATTTGATGAGGTGCATTAGAGAGAGCAGATCTGAGTGCATAACTACTGGAACTAGGGGTGTTGCCATACCACTGGGCTTGAAGTGGTTTCTATTATATACATGGTTTACAGTTTGGTTCCCCTACTACAAAAATTGTTCCAGGACCCCCCACCTAGGGGCACAAAAGGTTCTCATAACCAAGAATAGTCTTTTGAAGCAGGCATTCTAGTTGATCTATTATCACATGCTTAAGCACTTACTCTGAGGATCTGATCTATATGTTAAGTGTAGAAATAATGCAAGAACATGAAGTTATCTTTGTTAGGCATAACTTCTGTGGATAGTTTATCAATCAGTTCCTTGATGATGCAGCTTTGGAATGAGCATTACAGGCACATACACAAGCTGAAGGGAAGTTAGCCCATTCTTCTATAAAATGTTTCATAGACCTTCTGTAAGTTTTCTCTGTATAAAATTATTTGAAATGGTTTCTCCCTAGCTTTATGACTTTTTTGCCTTATGTCAGTTATAGGAAGTGTGTGAATAACCAGCCAGAAGTGAAATTTCTCAAAACAACTGCCTCTGGGCATTTCTGATTAGTAATTCGTTCAATCTACAACCAATACCAACAGAGTGCTGCCTAATTGTGCCCAAATATGGTATAATCCTCCAGTCTGAATCCTTTGTTGCTTAAAATATAACTTCCAGCTGTATAAAATGTATCCCCAAATTCTAGTACATAAGCCAAAGTGCAAAAAATGATGCCTATAGTTTATCAGTTCGTCAAAACTGACACATTCCTATTTATTTTAAGAGAAAATAAAGTGTCAGTACTACCAAAGACATTCTTTTCACTGTAACACTAAACATCGGAAAGTCAGATATAGTATTTTGAGACATTAACAGGAAGACAGGTAAAATTCATGCAAAATCCTCTCCTCTTGTAATGCACCTCCTTCTTCACAGCACGCCACTCTTTGGAAGCACTACGCCCTGATTCAGAAGTGAGTTGCTCCAGCTTTACACCAATGCAAAATCTTTCATTGAAATTGTACTAGTGTAAAGCAGGAACAATGCAGCGGTGAATAGGTTCATAACATTGCCTGAAGTACATGCAACATACGTCAAATGAATGTAGCTGTTAAAATCAGTTTTATAGATGGGAAGAAAGCATTCAAGCCAGTTGAGATGAGTCAGATTTTACATGGAGATGCAGGTTGACTACAAAACTGACACGGAGCTAAAATTTACAGCACACTAATCCTAAAGGGTATTTTCCATGCCGTATGTGTACACTTTAACCAGTGACTTCAGTGTCGGATTTTATTTTTCACTCATCTATTATTCAGAAAGCAATTATATGTATTGAGATTTCTATGATTAACACTGCCCTCTACCTGAAAATCTAAAAACTTCCTCAAAATGGTCAATTCTACATAGTTAAGGTTGCGCTGAAACAGACTTAAAATTGAGCGTAAACTCCTTCCCCTCCTCCTTCCCCCCACGCCCACCTGTCCTTCCTCTGTGATACTTCACACGCAGGAAGTTTATACATATTTCAAAAAATTGTGTTGTTTTTGTTTGGTCTTGTGCAATATATGTTTGTAAGTGTTTGAAATTGGTCTCTGGCCAAAGTTGTCAGCATTTCTGATATTTCATTGTTCATATGCATCTTTAAAACAACCTTGTGCATCAAAATGAAAGCTGCTAAAGAGTATATGTGCCTGTAATGCTCATTCCAAAGCTGGACCTGATACAGTGAAAGTTTTTATAAAAAAAAGTAGGACAGAGTCAATTGTTACCATCACTCTCTATAACTAGAAGTTTATCTGTCAGCAGATATGAGGCTGTGTAGTTTCTTACTTCCAAGAAATTCACTAAAAATTATCCTTTTTTAAATGGCTACTCTCTGTCTTCCCATTGAAATTAAGGCCACAGGCTATCCTCACTTATGATCATCACCATTTCCCAACAGCCTGTACAGAAGTATATTTAGACTGTCCTCAACAAGGATAGGCACCATCTCTTATTGTCCCACTAGGAGTGAAATCAGTGAAGATGACAGTTTGTTATGCTGTCACAAGGCAAAGAGGAGTGCTCGGGGGAATCAGGTAAATGCATTAGGACCAGGAATGCTGGAATATTCATAGGAAAGGGAAATAAACTGGGTCACGGTGAGTGAATGGAAGATACAAGGGAAACTGGTGAAGGGTAGGGGGAAATAAACTACAGAAGGTTAACTCCGCTCATTTTACTGTACCAAAAATCCACAGCTCAGCTGTGAGAGGGTAAAATTTTGAAGTAGGTGTATGGAAGGGAAAGCTATAGTAACATGGATGTTTAGAAAAATTAGCGCTGGAAGGCTGGTGGCCCAACAGAGCCGCATTAAGGTTGCAACATTCCTGTGGACCCTTCTAATGCCATGCCACCCTTACCAGCACGCACAGGAGCTGACAGCTTGCAACACCACATAAGCTGATGACCCCCTAAGAGTCTCCAGTTGAGAACTGAACATTTTTATGAATCCCTCTATTAACAATATAGCACAGCTGTCTTAGTTTTTGTGAGTTAGATACTCAAGACAGTTATTCATGGTTCTTGCAACTTTCAAGAACATTGTAAATAAAATGCTTGGGTCTGAGTGTTCACTGGAGTCCTATCCCAATATCCAAGTTGATGTCACATAAGCTGAGAAAATGGGACAGGAATTTAGCAGGGCTATGAGGAACACACGAGGCACCAAAATGTTTGTACTACCCATTGCAGTCATTTTATCACTCCTTCCATCCCATGGTCATGCACGGACTGCAACTAAAATGTCTGCATGCATTCAAGCATATCACATTTCCACATGACAAGGAGATGCAAACCTCATTTCTCCAATTGATAAAAGTACCATAATAGAAGTGTTTCAGTGCTAGTAATTCAATATGCACTATTTCCAAACTCACTCAGCCATTGTCCAACCCATTCACATAATCACAGAGACCCACTCATGCATGGAAATGCTCAGTGAATGACTCATTCATTCACTGTTTCACTTCCTTAGTCCTTTTGATGTATTAGGCATTCAAGTATTTGGTCCCTTATTTACTTGTCTCTATCCATTTTTGACAGCACATGTCTTTTCATACCAATGTCTTTCACTGTTTTACAGATGTCATTCAATTTCAATATGAGATAGCAATGGAAGGCACATAGTGTTACCAGCTCCTAGCTGATCCTTTCAAAGAGCACCTAAAAATATAATTATAATTAGAAATAAAAACAGATGTTTTGTCATGTCAGGATATTTTTAACACACACCAAGGGTTCTCTTAGGCCTATGAGTTAGAACAGGATTTCACCTACCTACCTTACTGCTGAACTGATGCATGTGAAGTTCTGGAACAGTCTCAATCCCCAAAGCACTGAAAGCATTAACTTCATTCTGACATAAAAAGATTGCAAGATATTTCCAAGTACTGGGTCAAAATTCCTATGGGTAGGGCTATTTAGGGAGGGCAATTTAATGTAGGGATAGGAAGTAGGACATGCCCACTAGAGGTGATACCATGGCAAGGAGGGAGAAACTGAGTTTGGAAGACTATTTCAATCCCAAACAATCTAATTAATTCAACAATATGCAGATTTATATGTCTGTCAAATTTTCAACCACACTGGAAAAATATAAGTGAGTGCCCACACATGCAGATGGTACTGGGGAGAGACAAGGTATGTAGTGTCTATGAACTCAGGATGCAGGGGAGGAATAGCTCTCTACAGGGGAGATATAAAAGGATCTGTAAGGAGTGTGGGAATCTGATAAGGTAGGAAGTGATTAAGTTAATTAAACAGTGGCACCAGAGGGTTGGGAGATCCCGGATAGGGAGTGGACTGGAACAGACAATGAAGTTGGAATACAATGGAGGAAACAGAAGTAGAATGGGGAACTGACAGTTTGATCACACTTTATTCCCAACTAGTGAGCAGAATGGTGAGAACACAGGAAACTTGGGAGGGAAGTTGGCCAAAATCCAGATGGCTGTAGAGGCTGGCAGATGGCTTAGATATCTAAAGAAATGTAAAAATGTAAACTATGTATTTACTAAGTTCCAAAGGGGCAGCCATGTTAGTTTAGTTCCATAAAACAAACAAGGAGTCCTGTGGCACTTAAGCTATGTCTACATCAGAAAGCTTAGTCTGAACTTCTTTAGTCTGAACTAAGCAGTTCCTGGTTAGTTCGAACTAACTGCGGTTTTTAGTTTGAACTAGCCGTGCTTTTTAGTTTGAACTAAAAAGTTAGTTCAAACTAAAAAGTTAGTTCAAACTAAAAAGTGTGGTTAGTTTGAATCAACTGCTTAGGTCAAACTTTTTAAGTTCAACCTAAAGTGTCTACATCATGCTAGTTCAAACTAAGCACTAAGTCTGAATTCACCACTCGAACTAGGCAAAGCCTAGTGTAGTGTAGTGGAATGAGGCAAGGCACAGTGTAAATACTAACTAAATTAGTCTGGACTAAGCTTGCTTAGTCTGGATTAATTGGCTAGTATAGACATAGCCTTAAAGACTAACAAATTTAGTTATTGCTTGGGCCCATGCAATAAATAAATTGGTTAGTCTTTAAGTGCCACAGGACTCCTTGTTTGCTTTACACATTTACTGTGCAACTGATCCTCATTACAGTGTGACGAGTTTGGGTCATATAAATGCACACCTCTTTGAACTACAAAATCCTGCAAGATCATTGCTTCTAGGCTTTATTTCCTTTTACATTGTTCATGTTTATTTTCCTATTTAACCCCAGCTGTAAACAAAAGCTTCATCTATCTTGATGGAACTTTGTGAACAACCCCTTTCCTGTCCTCCTTGCTGGCAACCCCACATTCAGTTCTTTGATCCCATTGCAGCATCCCATGATTATTTCGTTTGGTATGATATGTAAAAAGTACAAGTTGCAGCTTTTTCACTGAAAGTCTGTTAATTAAAACTGAGCATGCAGTGTTTTATTTAGGCTTGTTTTGGTCTATTCTATACATCTTACGGGGCTCACTCACAGGTGAATGAATTTGCTCATCATTAGTTCACATCAAGAAAGTAATCAGGACAAAGCTTTAATCTATCTTCTTTCTGTGTGATAATGGATCATCTTATTTTGATTTGGTTTTCTTGTTACAGTAATAATGTGACTACAGAAACACATTTAAATATAAATTGCAAGCAATGTGAAATGCATTTAGAAAATGGTGGTGAACAAAATGCAAGCCTAGCTAGCTTAGCCGATTAAAGATCTTAATATTTCATGTGAGAGTGTACAGAACTCTGCTGGAGAAATAGAGGGCATGTCATTACTACTGTTACTGCATATCTGGAGTAGAGAAAGCAATCAAAACATTAACAGCTATATTGCAGAGCTAGAGATATTTAGTACCCACAGGTATCCTTCAAGATGGTGAAGTGCTTAAAACACCTATAGACATAGTCTTATATAATGCCACATTGGTAGTTAGAACTATTTCCTAAGATTTACACAGTAGCTCAAAGTTCACCATATAGTGCTTAAGTCAAAGCCTGCTGAGTTCAAGAGCATTGACTTTAGCAGGTTTTCAATCAGATCCTAAGATCACAAGCAAGTAAAGACTGTAATCCAAGCTTAACTGGAGGCCTCCATTGCACTAACTACAAGTTAAGTTAGACTTCTTACTTTGTCGATGTGTATCTTTTATTTGTTTACATCTAACATAACTAGCTATGTTTCTCCCTCTGCAGAGCTCTCCTTAAACACACTTCTACAATGACACTTGTAAAAGTGTCATCTTTCTTTAATCATAACCTTATCTTTAAAGGCAGAAGTATGTACCTTCCAGATTCATGCTTCACTGACCTGAGAAGTCACAATCATGGCATTGTCAGTTTCACCCCTTTTTCTTCTCACCACTCATCTCCTTTCCTCATGTGTCTGTCACTGTCTGTAGCTTAAATATAAAATCTTCAGTCTCCTCCTTGCACCCAGATGCTTACACCTACAAAGAGTACCACTAGTCAACAAGGTTCTGACCAGATGTGTGCTGCTGGGCTTACAGCATCAAGGCCTAAGGCCTGACCTACAGGTAGTATGCTAGTGCATTGGGGTGTATCCATTGGGATGGGGGGGCAGTTTTGAAGGTTTGTTTTTTCTTCTTTTAAAGCTTTAAAGAAAATTATAGCAGTTCAATTCCTAGTGTGAGCAGTTCTACTGGTATAAAGTTATCTTATTCTGACGTAGCTTATTTTCCTTTGCCTAATGAATAAGGTAGGCTGGTTAAAACCTTATACCAATAGGACTGCATTGCCATTATACTGGTACTGCTATGTGGTACAATTTGTGTGCTTAGTCAAGGCAGTAGACTATAAATTTCTCAGGACAAGGACATTGTCTGATGTCCTTTACAAATGTATGATATTGAATAAATCAATACATTTGTATTTAGCAGATTTTAAAGGGACTGTTGAGTAAGCAACGTGAAGATTAAACCGTTTAATAAAATATAAACATAGGAGCCTGGGTTTTGCACAAAAAGTTATCTTGACATTTCTGAAGTTTCCAGATCAGGCACTCTATAGAGTGATAAATCAACATCGTCCTAGATACCAGACTTCATGACCCCAGTTGTGTACATTTGTACATACATGCGTGTTAAAAATCATCAGCTTTACTGTAGCTTTTATCCTCAGCCCTGCACTGGAAGCAATACAAAGCTGAACCTTCCCTGTGGATGCACTAGTAGTATAATACTACCCTGGAGTCCTTACTGTACAAAGGCTCTTTGCCCATTGCACAAAATGCAATGTCCGCTGCCAGATGTGGCTAGCTAACTACAGATGGTACAGTTTTAGGAATGAAGGTGGGGGCAAGGCAAGGACATACTCCTGCCTCAGTTTTTATGACTTCTGCTCTTTGAGGTGATTAGATCCCAGGACACGCTAGCAGGGACCTGTTTCTTTACCAATTTTGACTAATGAGATTGTAACTGTTTCCAGTCTCCTTACAGGGGCACAAGAACGGGGAAGTCCCCTCTGTGCACCCACCCAGGAGCCAGCTGTGATCTGATCCCAAACGTGAAAGTCTATATAAAACATTATATAGTAGTAACCAATGTTTATTTTTCAGTAAGTAACACCAGGTTATATAAACTGGCAATGAAAGCCTAGCTGCTACCAGCTCTCCAATCAGTTTTGCAATATCTGTGTGGGAGAGATATTCTGAAACCCAATGGAAATGACAAAGCTGCTTGATATTTGAATATAAAGCTGATGAAGTTTCCCATGGCTGATGATCTAAGCTTCCATTAGTACTATGCAATCATTCACAGATCAAGTTTCAAAGTCTCCAGTTCTCACTTCCCAGAGCTACAACCCTACCAAGCCTCCCTTTGTCTATCTTAATCCTTTCCATGGGACAGATTTCACAGGACAGATCTTAGAGACCAGATACATTTGCACTTGATATTAGTCAGAGGGAGGATGAGGGCAAAGTTGGCTTGACACCATCTTTAAGACTCATTTCTTCCCCCAGTCCTACAGTGGCTCCCTGAAGCAACCAGGGTTCATCTGAGCACAGATACCCCAAAGTGCCAGCTCTAGTTCATCCAAAAGATACCTCCTACTCTCGGGGACCTTCCAATAACTAGTTAATCCAGCTTTAGGGTAGTTGTATACCAAATGACCTATGCAGATTGCCCTAATTCACTAGATGATCTGACCCCATATAATTAGAAGGATAAGCTTTTTTTCCTAACATCTTCATAGGTGTGCAAAATATTGCTGACAAACTTGTCTTGTTTTTAGAGAAAGAACTGGTGAAACTGTCTGTCATAAAAAAAAGATGAGCAGATACTAATAAGTGTTTAACAGAAACAATACCAAACAAATTTGAATCCACAGCTTTTTTTAATGGAATTCTGTCACATTATTTGCCAACCCCCATGGAATCTTTAGCAAGAACCGGAGGTGTTTTATGACCTCTGATATCACATGAAGTCTTCTGAATTTAACAGAAACAGAATGAAACTATGTTACAGCAGTATATGTTTTCAAGGAGACCTTTTTTTTTCTTTATGTACAGCATTCTACAATGCATTAGGTCCACTGTAAGACCTTTTGGTTCTTGTGATGCATCAAGTATACTACTTGCTACTGAAGATAGTGTTTCAGATTTGATGGATCCCTAGCCTGATACAGTACAGCAGTCTGTAAATAGGTTTGGATGAATACACAAATAGTAAAAGTTCCAATATGCAAATTTGCTATCAGAATATCCCAATTGTCTTCCTAATGTGCTTTTAGACTCATGTATAAATCAGCAGTTAAAGTTGTCAATATTATACATAAAGTCAGTTGCTAGCATAAAAGAAGCTAAAATAATCCAGATTTAAGTGTAATTTAAAACAAATTCATTAAAATAATGTACCATCTTAAGAACAGTGATGGAAGACTACAGAACACTGATGCTTTGCTAAGGAACTAATTATTTTTAAAGTTCCACTTAAAAGCTAACAAATTTCTTTATTGCGTGAGCTTTCGTGAGAGAAAATTCCACTTCAACAGATGCTTTGGAACTATTTTACAGATGTCATTTATCTTTGTCACTGTGACCACCAGGTATCTATTCTGATGCTTGTAACAATGTGACTGACTGACAACTGATTTGCACATTATCCTTGACCTATAATACTGAAGTTTCATATATTCTTGTTTCAATGACTGTTCACTGGAAATAGCTCATATTCTAACATCAGTTCTCTTCAAATTCTTATTCCTCCCTCCACCTACACACACACCCACAAAAAATGGTATCTGAGCATCAGTCTTTCTTATGGGATTTCATAAATTCCAATGGCCTTTAAAATATAAAGTGGAAATCTCACCTTTGACTACCAGGGGGTGGAAATAACACCCTTCCCCTCCCCTCACTGACCCAACCTTATGGTAATTGTAATTTCCATCATAGGCTACTAAAAGATCTGTAAAAGGCAGGATCCCACCACACTGCACTCTTTGTTACAATAGCCCTTACAAGGCAAGTTCACCACCACCTGAGTTTTTATTTCTCTCCTTCCTCTCATTTGGTGTCTGGGGAGATCTCATCTCCCTGAGATTCAGCTTGTCAGCTGACTACAGTTAAAACAGACATGCAGAGTCTTCTTAATTGATTAAGCATAAGCTAATTAACCAATTATCTCACCAATCTGGCTCATGCAGAGACACTTAAAAAATGCAGAGAGCAGTGAGTCAGCCTCAGGCTACTCACATACTGTCAAAAGATCATACAAAAGACAAGGCAGGTGAAGTAATCTCTGTTAGGAGACCTTGTTCTGTTGATGACAGACAAAACGTTGAGCTTCCTGAGGAAGTGCTCTGTATAAGCTCAAAACAGAACTTAGTCTAAAAAAAAAAAAAACAACAAGGAGTTGTGTGGCACTTTAAGACTAACATTACATTACCCATTGTGTCTAAAATATCCTGGGACCAACCTAGTGGCACCATCACTACATACAGGGTCATAAGTCAGCTTCTGACATGTTCTTCCTTGAAGTGAATCTGTTACATGAACTCCTGTGCAGTGCATTTATGAAGCCACTGAGGGAAATAATTCAAGGCCCTTATTTTGATCTGTAAAGGCTCTTGGGTGTAGCTACCCAAGAAACCGCATCTCTTCTCATACGTTGCTCTTAGTTGGTATCAACTCAAGGACTCATGCTAGTAATTTTAAGATTTAAATGTCAAACTAATGGCAGCTCTACTGGGTTAAAAGTTAGGAGACAGTCCCTTGTCCCTCTTTCTCCACCAAACTCCCTAAAATAGTACAGGCACTTAACTTTGAAGATGAGAATTCTCAGCAGAGTGAGGCTCTGCAGCCCAGATTTAGGAATTTCTTTCTGGGAGAGGGGTGGGAATTGGTGCATATTCTTTTCAGCACCCTCCTTTGACTAATTTATGCAAGAAGCCATCTTGCATGCTGGCATTCAGACATTCCCTTTTGTGACACCTCTCTCCCCTAATTCATTATATAGGGAATTTCCAAAGGGATAGCTGTCTTAGTCTAGTCCAGCGAAAAAAAACCAAGGAGTCATTTGGCACTTAAAGACTAACAGATTTATTTTTCCCATGAGCTTTCATGTGAGAAAATCCCACTTTGTCAGATGCTTCAAAGATGGGTGAATTTACAGAATGGAATGAAAATGAATGCAGGGGGGTGTAAAACATAGGATCAAGTCATACAGTAACAGCAAATCAGAGCAATTGTTGGGTTCAAACCCTGGGAAGCCTGAAGTCAAGTTACCACTTGTAATGGGAAAAAAAACCCATAGTCTTGATTCAATCCCCCTTTCACAGAATTTAATTTGCATATTAATTCAAGTTCAGCTGTTTCTCTTTGAAGTCTTGATGTCCCAGTCACATCTCTGATGATGGTCATTAAATCATTTATTGAGTGATTAGAAAGGTGAAAGTCCTCAGCAACTGGTTTTTTTATTTTGTGATTTCTGATATCAGCTCTATGTTCATTTTTTCTTTTGCATAGGGATTGTCCTGTTTGTCCAGTGTATAAGGTGTTGGGGCATTTCTGGCACATGATGGCACAGATCACATTAGTAGATGAGTAGGTAAATGAGCCTTTGATGGAGTAGCAGGCTTGATTAGGACCTTTGATGGTGTCTATTGTGCAGATATGCGGGCAGACTTGGCAGCGTGATTTGTTGCACGGGTGTGTGCCTGCTTAATGTTTCTGTTGTTAGATCTATAGTTGCTGGTGAGTATCTGTTTAAGATTGGGTGGCTGTCTGTAAGCAAGGAGGGGTCTGTCTCCCAATGCTTGAGAGAGTGAGGGATCATCTTTTAGAATAGGCTGTAGGTCCCTAATGATCTGTTGCAGAGGTCTGACTTGGGGGTTGTATGTGGTGACTAGTGGTGTTCTATTGTTTTCTTTCTTGGGCCTCTCCTGTAGTAGATGACTTCAGGGAACCCATCTAGCTCTCTCAGTTTGTTTTCTTACTTCCCCAGGTTGGTACTGTAGTTTCAAGAATGCTTTATAGAGATCCTCAAGATGTCTGTCTGTGTCTGAGGGATCAGAGCAGATGCGGTTATATCTTAGGGCTAGCCTGAAAACAATGGATCGTGTGGTGTGTTTAGGATGGAAGCTCGAGGAATGTAGGTAACTATACTGATCAGTAGGTGTTTGGTACAGGGTGGTGTTGATGTGTCTATCCCTGATTTGTACTGTAGTATCGAGAAAGTGGATCTCCTGTGTGGGAGTGTTCCAGGCTCAATTTGATTGTGGAGTGGAAATTGTTGAAATCTCTATGGAAATCTTCAAGAGCATCCCTGCCATGGGTCCAGATGATGAAAACGTCACTGAAAAGCTACTGATCGGTATAGTTACCTACATCCCTCGAGCTTCCATCCTAAACACACCACACGATCCATTGTCTACAGCCAAGCCCTAAGATATAACCGCATCTGCTCTGATCCCTCAGACACAGACAGACATCTTGAGGATCTCTATAAAGCATTCTTGAAACTACAGTACCAACCTGGGGAAGTAAGAAAACAAACTGAGAGAGCTAGATGGGTTCCCTGAAGTCATCTACTACAGGAGAGGCCCAAGAAAGAAAACAATAGAACACCACTAGTCACCACATACAACCCCCAAGTCAGACCTCTGCAACAGATCATTAGGGACCTACAGCCTATTCTAAAAGATGATCCCTCACTCTCTCAAGCATTGGGAGACAGACCCCTCCTTGCTTACAGACAGCCACCCAATCTTAAACAGATACTCACCAGCAACTATAGATCTAACAACAGAAACATTAAGCAGGCACACACCCGTGCAACAAATCACGCTGCCAAGTCTGCCCGCATATCTGCACAATAGACACCATCAAAGGTCCTAATCAAGCCTGCTACTCCATCAAAGGCTCATTTACCTACTCATCTACTAATGTGATCTGTGCCATCATGTGCCAGAAATGCCCCAACACCTTATACACTGGACAAACAGGACAATCCCTATGCAAAAGAAAAAATGAACATAGAGCTGATATCAGAAATCACAAAACAAAAAAACCAGTTGCTGAGGACTTTCACCTTTCTAATCACTCAATAAATGATTTAATGACCATCATCAGAGATGTGACTGGGACATCAAGACTTCAAAGAGAAACAGCTGAACTTGAATTAATATGCAAATTAAATTCTGTGAAAGCAGGATTGAATCGAGACTATGGGTTCTTTTCCCATTACAAGTGGTAACTTGACTTCAGGCTTCCCAGGGTTTGAACCCAACAACTGCTCTGATTTGCTGTTACTGTATGACCTGATCCTATGTTTTACACCCCCTTGCATTTATTTTCATTCCATTCTGTAAGTTCACCCATCTTCGAAGCATCTGACGCTCATGCGAAAAATAAATCTGTTAGTCTTTAAGTGCCACATGACTCATTACATAGGGAGCCTACATAAAGCTTTATGAATCCTAGTGATTTTCTAACTGTGTTCAAATTAGGTTAGGGGAGGATGACCACCATGTTTCTTTGTAAATTTAGCCCTCTGTAATACAGCACTACCATAAGACTAAATTCCAGAGTCAGGTTACAGGAGTCACTTCTCATCGCCTGCATAAACTTGTATGTAATTGATAATCCACAAACTCTTTCTTTTGAGAGACATCAAGACATTTTGTTACAGTGGAATTCTACCTGTGCTATTGAGATCAGAATATGGCTCATAGTATTTAAAGAAAAAAGTTAGAAAAAAATGCATTTAAAAGAGTAGCTATTACTAGAGTATTTGATTCCATACTTGATAGCATTACTTAAAAATTAAAATGGAGTTTCTCTACAGAATTAGTGTTTCCTTTAGATTCCTGCATTCTCTATTCACTTAAACAAACAGGGAGTCCTTTGGCATTTTTACAGACTAAGAAATTCATTTATCGCATGAGCTTTCCTGGGAGATGCTTTGAAGATGGGGAACTTACAGAATGGGAGGAAAATAAATCCAGGGAAGTTTAAAGTCATAGGAGCAGGTCACAATGTAACAGTAAATCCATTCAGTTAGTTTTCCTAAATTTCCGATCCAGTTGGTTTTCCCAATCAATTTATTTATTGTTGATGCTCTTTGAATCTGTTTCCTTTTCCCAGAAGTCCTTCCTCCTATATTTCACTTGAATGACTTTCCTACTTCAAAGGAAACCTGAATGGAATATAGAGTGGGCAACAATCATTAGGCTTTGATCAGACACTGTAAAAATTGTAGCAGAGTCAATCATCCTTTATTTCTCTTTTTGTAACATTAATTCTAGATGTTTCTAATATTTTTTTTCCAAGGACTTAGTTGCAGAGGACCTTATTTTAAATATGAAAAGTTACATCTTTATATAAACTCCAGAGCTGGCATAGCTTATATTTCTTTTTTTAAACAGGTATTGTTGCCTGATCCTCTGCCAGACACTAAGTCAATTTATAGTACTTCCTGCTTCCATCCTCAAAGATAGGTTTGTGTTTTCTGTACTGTCATCAAAGTTCAACAAATTGATCAGAGAAAATGTATTATACTGGCTACTTCTGCTTAGCCAGCTGCATTTCATAGATTCCAAAGCCTGAAGGGACCATTGTGATCATCTAGTCTGAGCTCTTCTGTAACTAAGGGCCTAGTACTTCTCAAAGATAATTTATTTTTAGTTAGCACATATCTTTTAGAAACAACATACAATCTTTTCTTCCCTGGATTATTGAAAATTTAACTATTTCCATCTTATAATGGATCAAATAGCATTGCTAGGATTCTTTTATGTTCCCAATATGCTTAAAGAAAAACCCTCCTTATTGTCCTTAACTCTGCAGGCCATAGATTTCTCCCTCTTTTGCATGAGGTATTAGTCAGATGTGTTTTAAATATTCTTGAATGATGAAAAATGTTAAGACCAAATACAGCATACTATGGATTTCTCATCTCAAATTGCTTCTCTGTTGAATATTCTTTATGTGTTCTATTATGCACAGAACTACCACTGGTAACAACGGTGGGTTACTTACCAGTAACCATCCTTCTTTGAGATGGGCTGCTCGGATTCATTCAGAAATAGGTATCTCCGTGCCGGAGTGCCGGATTGGTCGGAATTTTTTGCTCTAGCCTGTCAGAAGAGGGCCTGTGGCTATATAGGTGGCCGCCGCCCGGCCCCTCCCCAGTTCTTAAGAGTCGCCAACTCCAAGTGCGGGGATGGGGGAAGGGCTCTGAATGAAACCGAGCAGCCCATCTCGAAGAAGGACGGTTACTGGTAAGTAACCCACTAGTGGGCTGGCAGTGACGGTCATTAGTACTGAGAAAAGCCCGAGGGGATGGGAGTCTCTTCCCTCTGTTTGATATTGTAGGGCACCTATGGGATGAAGGGTCAAGCTGGAGACTTAAACAGGAGGTTGGTGTTCACCCGGGCCCTGTGGCCATGACACGCCCAGCAGAGGGTTTCAGGTATGTTAATCTGGTGCAGTCAGTATCCCACGGGGAGATGGGGCAGCCAGGGTGGGAGGGAGGAATCTGGGGAAGATGCAGCGAGCTAGTTCAAGAAGGTATTGGGACGTTGGCAACAATGGTTGATATCCCAACAGGCACAGTCATAACGAGATGACAGGACCTGCTTGGGGCCCTGGTGACTGGTCCATGCTATGGAAGTAAAAGAGAAGCCCGGGTAGTGTCATAACAAAACCCACTGGGGGAAAATGTCGAAAAGTGAATCCTTACTTGCCAAGGGGGTAGTAGTACTACTATCTACACCCTTCCCTTCTCCTCTGTTTACAGTTTCCTCAACAGGGAAGCAGCCTTAGGGATGCTATGGTGAGGGGTTTGGATGTGATGGGCTGTGGGTTGGTAATGGTTCATAAGTCCAGTAGGTCCAGTTGCTAGTACCTGTGGCCTAAGAATTCACATGCTCTGGCCAGCTGGTCTCACCCTGCCAGGGGGGAGGAGAGGGGAGACCAATGTGGGAGAGGGACCGAACCCAATTAAGACTGCATTTGGGTGCCTGTTGGGACTGATGCTCCCTCCAGGAACGAGCCCAGGGAAAGTATGGAGGAGGCAGTCTCCTTCACAGTGGCAGGGCAGTGGGATGCCGCCTGTTGGGGTGCATCCTGCCCTCTCCTCTGTCTATCTCAAGTGTCCTCCACAGCTATGGTAGTGAAGGAATAGGTCCTAGTGGAAGGTAGGCTCTAACAAGAGTGAGCCCATTCCCAAATACCCATATAATGAGAGTAACTTCAGGTTCGTGAAGAGTGAGCATTAGAGTCAAACTTTGTCATGACAGTTAGGGCAGGGTATGCCTTCTAAGACGCACCTACTGAGCGCTCTGGGTCTTACAGGAGGGAGGAAAATGTACCCACTAGACTCTTGAACTGGGGTCTCCTACACCTAAGCCAGGAGACTCACGGTACTAAGGCTGTACCCATGGAAAGCTGCTACATGAGAGACACCAATGGACGAACACCCTGGTGGGCAAAGATTGGTGCTGGAGGAGCAACTGTCTGTGAAGACAGTTCCCAAACCGTCGCCAGGGAAGATGGGCTGTAATCATGGGCGTATTGAAAAGTGGAAGGATGAGCCTTCCTACATACGACCAAGCAGCAAAGGGGAAGTCTAGTTGGTTTTGCAACTTATATCCGGATATTGCCTCTGGATTTTGGGCCCGAGGGGCTTCTGACTGGAATGTAACAGAAACAGTCCCTTCAAGGATAGGGAGGAAGATATCTTGGGCCCCTTTCATGAGGGGCAAGAACCCATATACCTGCTTGGGGCCTGGGTACATGCTGCTAGTGGCGATCAAAATCCCAGGTTGGGAGAATTCCAGAGGAGTGGGTCTACCACTAGCTTGCTTAACCTCCTTCCCTGTGTATATTTTGGAGGATGGTAGAAGAATGGGCAGCAGCCCCGTTCTACTGCTACTCTCAGCTTTAAGTTGAGGTAGAAGATTTGAAGGTTCATACCGCACCATGACCGTGAGAGAGTTAGCCACGGCTATGTCCAGTTGCTAGGGCCCGGCATTTATGTCTGGTACACAGGAGGCAGGGCGAATTATCTTACCCATGTGGTCAGGGAGGGTTCCAACTGTGACCGTATGCTCACTATCTCAATGAGGGTCGATTGGAGACCATGGCTGAACACCAGTGAGAGAGCGGTAGGGATGAGTGTGGGGCAAGCCCGTTCATCTTGTTGTCAGGGCGTGGAACCAATAGTAGGGGTTCTTGCCTCACAGGTTTGGTAGACAACGGAGGGTGACGCACTCTCTGATCTTGGGAGTGTGTTCTAAGAGTGCCGTATGTTCCACCTCCAGTTAGAGGGTCACCGTGGAGGAATGGGAAAGGGAAAGGGGGGGGGCCCTTCCCTTAACAGAGTGAATGCAATCATGGTAGCCTCTTTGAGCTAGGGCCGGTGGCCATCAATTGCCTGCCTGGGTTTAGATGGCAGGCTTCCATGGTGCCCTCCACTGAGGGAAAGGAATTTGAGCAATGAGGGGCCAGCCCCCACAAGGCCTTGGTACCGACCCTGTCCTACCCAGAGGGAGGTTGTGTCATGTGTGAATCGCCCAGCCTCACCAGGGAGGGGGTGAGGGAGGGAGAGAAAGGTTAGTTGTCGTTTCAGAGGGGAGAGTCCCCCACTGGAAGTCAAGCACCCGCCATGGCATAGCGGGCACCAGATGTTGTCTACTAGGCCCCCAAGGGGGCATGGCAGCAATCTGGGTGGTTACAACCCAATTGATGACCAGGGTTGAGAGCTCTCCCGGAGTCGTCCTGGGGGTCCCCCAGTGGGGTTCAAACTGAAGTTATGGTGGTGAGGACAATTCCTCACCAGCAACAGTTAAGGGGGGGAAGAATGGGTAAACAAGGCTTACCACCACCCTTATGGGGCTGGAGGGTGTGGAAGTGGCCCCACTTGCAGGAGACCAAAATATTTCAGCTCTCCCCTGGGGTAATGGGCAGTGCTCATGATAGACGAGGTCTCCCCAGGGAAGAGTGCATCTCCCCTGAACGGCAAGTTGAAGGCAACCTACTGTGAGGCTGGAGGGACTCTGGCTTCCCGCAGCCAGGCTGCATGGCGCAGGGTTATGGCACAGGCCATAGTTTGGGCTGCCGTATCCACAGCATCCCAGGATGAACGGAGAAGGTCTTGGGAGGCTATTTTAGCCTCCTCCAGGAAAGCTTCGTACTTGTCCCTCTCCTCCAGTGGGAGTAGGTGTCTAAATTTATGGAGTGACTCCCACACGTCCAACATGAATCAACTAATGAGGGCCTGATTGTTCACGACCCTCAGTTGGAAAGCTGAGGAGGAGTAAACTTTGTGGCCTAGTAAGTCGAGTTCCTAACATCCCTTGATTTTGGGAGGGGTTTGGGAGGGACCTGCCCCAACCCTAAGGCCGCCTCCACCACCGCACAAGGAGGGAGTGGATGGTGGGTAAGTGAGGGGAATTCAGGCCCCGGGATAAGACCAGCCATATCCAAAACCAGGGAGATGGAACCCAGATTCTGTCAGCAGGAGGAGGCCAAGTCCTGAACGCTGGGGTGGAGGGGCATGGTAACTGGTGCCGCTGATGAAAAGAGTGACCCAAAAAAGAATGTCCAAGGGTGACTCGGAGGACTGAACCTCCATGCCCATGTGGGCAGAGACACAGTACAGGAGGTTGAAGTGCACCGACAAATCACTGGTATAGGAAGACAGTACCAGGTTCAGTGTTCTCACCGGTACCGAGGGGGCCAGTGCTGGCAAGGTTTGAGAGATGTCTTGTGCGGATCAATCCCAGGGGTGGTATTGGAAGGGTGACAGTACCGAGAGTCGGCACTGAGGCCATTTGGAGCCCCTTGAAGCCCCTTCCCCCGGGCTAGAACAGAGGGAAACTTCTCGGGATTCCTGAGGAGACACCGGAGATGGGGGGTGGTATGGTGCCATGGGGATGGCTCCATGATACCAGGACTCCCAGGGGGCTCTGGCGTTCAGAGCCCCGGGGTCAGCGATGGAGAAAGCGAATGGTACCGCATGTGTGGCATCCAGGCCTTTGAAAGGAAGGCCAGCTTCCCCCTTCTGGGTGGTGCTGGAGAAGGGGGCCTAGGCAACAGGAGGAGCACCCTCACTGCTTCCACTGCCTCCGAGGTAGATGGGGTCAGCACCAAGGCTGACTGGTCCCGGGGAGAGCCCCATACCGAGGGGGTGGGGCATCTTCGGCGCTTCGGCACTGAGCTGGTCCTGCAGCGCTGATTGGCGTGTGGTGCTGCAGGAGGCCCCTGGCATGTGGTGCTGCAGGAGGCAAACTGGCATGTGGTGCTGCAGGAGGCCCCGAAGCCTCAGGGGAGGAATGCTGGGCCTGCTGAGAGGCCCGGGCATGACGCCTCTTCTCTCTGTCCTTGATGGCCCTGGTTTTACAGGACAGGCAGAGGGAGCACACAGTGACCTCAAGGCTTTCGTCGAGGCACCAGAAGCACTTCTCGTGGGGGTCATTCCACAGGAAGGCCTTGCTGCACTTGGCACAGGGTTTAAACCCCGGCATGGCAGACAGCACTGGAGTGCGATGTTCCAGCCCAGAAAGAGAACTTCTTCGGGGGGACCAAGTCCACAAATAAGTTCTCTCAGTTGGGCGAGAGGCTTATTCATGATCGAGGACAGGCTGCTTGCAAAGCAAGGGGCAGGCAGTTCTACCACCGACACTGAGGTGGAAGAAATGAAACTGGAGAGGGGCCGAGCGGCGGCGACCTATATAGCCACAGGGTGGTGCGAGGGGCTGTGGCTGCCTGCCCTCTTCTGACAGGCTAGAGCAAAAAGTTCCAACCAATCCAGCGCTGCAGCATGGAGACACCTATTTCTGAATGTATCCGAGCAGCTCTCGAATAAGAATGGGTGTTCCAGATAAAATGAGAAGAATGTGCAACAGAAGTCTGCAGTGCAAATGAAAGTGAAGAGCTTCACCTATAGGTTGGTAGGTCTTTATTCAACAGCAGCACGTTACATGTGCATATACCTAAAATATCATGACATAAAAGTCAAAACTTTATATAATTGTCCCTTGCATTTCTATAGCCCTGCTGTTTAATTTTTGTTATTTCTGAAGATCCACTTCATTTGAAATATTTAGCCAAATAGAAAACAAATTGTCTACTATTTCAAACCATCTCTCAGGATGTGCTTCTTTTTAACTTCCTCCATGATTTGCTCTTTGGGTGCCTAAAAATCTTGAAACACAAGTGAAGACTAGAAATAAAAGCTTCTACAAACATGTCCTAAACATCGGTTTCTATCTTTTTTCCTTGAGATGTACATCACATCTTATGATGAAGCATTGTAAAGAATAGATAAGAACTAAGGAAACACACAAGTCATAGAATCATAAGGTTGGCAGGGACCTCGTGAGTTCATCTAGTTCAGGGGTGGCCAAACTTATGGAACTCAAGAGCCACACAAATCAATTATTAAACCTTAAACCTCAGCTACACTGAGGCATACAACAATAAATTTTTGCCTAGTAAAAAATTACTAAGCTTAAAATTCATTGCACACTTTAATTTTATTGTAAAAACAGGGCAAATATTAATCCTACTAACGTCAGATTCTAATAATTACTTGAGGTTACCATGAAAGCTAGGCCTATACAGTAAAAACTTAGCTGTCGCTAGATGTAGAGCACTGCAGGCTTCTGGCAAGCTTTTAAAATCTAAGTAGTAACTTGTCAATGCAGTAGCTAAAAGCTCTCTCAGATGCTCATCTCTAAGTATTGCACAATGTTTTGAATTTCATTGTGGAACACAATGCTTCACAGCAATAAGTTGTGCCAAAAATTGAAAGTAATCTACATTCAGTTTTAAACTTTTCTCCTTTGTATTTTCATTTCTTAATATTTCACATAATATTTAGGACTTGTAAAACATGACTTTATTTTAACAACAAGTAAGCTGTATTAGGGCCTATGAGAAAATCTAAACATGCAGTGGATTCTCCAACCATGCAGCACTTCCCTCTCCTACCCCCATTGCTGCTTCCCTGCTGTCTCTTACCACGCTGCTCCTTCTCTGCTCTCCCCAACAATGCCGCACTTCTGCCCCCTCAACCCTGACCCCGACCATGATGCCCCCTCCCTGCCTGCTGAAAAATGCTGCCCTTCCCTGCCGGCTGGACCATGCTGCCCTTCCCAGCGGCAGCCTTAGGCAATTGGGGGCCCTAGGCGAAGGCCCAATGTGGGGCCCCCTAAAGGGACCACTATTCGCTCCCACTGCTATCCTCCCCCGGTCCCAGTCCCCCCTGTACTCCTAACCATCCCACACCATCCTCCAGGACTCCCTGTTTGTTTTGCTGAATCGAACTAACATGTCTATCCCTTTGGACCTCATAAATTATTCTTGGGTACGATATTTTTAAAGATCTTCCCATCATGAAGCTTGTAAGTTGATCATCTTTCACTTAATATAAATGAGCTAATGCTAAACTACGAAGTTAAAATAAACATTTTAATTTTTTTTAAAGTATGAGCATTAATTAATAATAAAAAGTGGTAACAATGTTGGCTCAAAAATAAATACCACGTTTAAAATTTTGGCAGTCAAATCTTACAAATTTTTCATATAGGCTTAGGTTTATGTGAACTAGACATTTAATACAAATAAGTATAATAAATAAATAAATAAAAATGTTTCTAGTGTGTAACTATAAATGAAAAACACCAAATTTCAATGAAATTCTCTCAAGTACTCAAGTTTATAAGATTCTGGCCCCTTCAAGAATATTAAATAGTAAGTACAGAAGAAGCTAAAAAAATTACTCATCAGACATACAGCACAGACATCACACACAGCTGTAATTACTGCCTAAGGGCAGCACTGTATTTATATGTAGCAGCCTATATGGACCTACCTGGTAACCTGAGCTAACCAAAGCCAAAGTAAAAATTGTCACAAAGTCAAAGGAAAAGGCAAAAGAACAGATAAAAAAAGAAAAGGAAAAGGCAATATTTCACAAAATTAAAAAATAGCAGAAGAAATGGCCACACTGAGGAAATAAAAGCTGAGGCCAGTAGAAAAGTTCCAGCTATTGCGCAGTCTATTGCTTGCTCCTGCTTTTTTAGCATGTCAGTGTGAAGATGATGGGCAGATAATGGTAAAATCTGCATTTCAGCCGAAGCACAGATCCTAATGACAGCTTGCCTTGATGAGCCAAGAGTGAAAATTGCTTAGGCTTCCAGCCCTACTGGCTCTCCTAAATCGGAACAATTTCTATATTTTTCTGTATTTTCATTTCTGTCCACCAAATTGAGGAGGGGGCCACTTATTCCTTGGGCCCTAGGCGGCTGCCTGCTTCGCCTACCCCTAATGCTGCCACTGCGCTGCCCTTTTCTGCTGGCTGGACCCTGCTGCCCTTCCCTGCAGGGCTCTGCTCTGACTGTGCCGCCTTTCCCTGCAGGGCTATCATCGGGCTGTCACTTGCCTGCAGTTCCTGACCACGCAGCCCTTCCCTGCCAGCTCTCACCATCCTCCGCGTCCCTGCCAGCTCTTACCACGCCCCCGCCTCTCTGCTGTCCCGGAGCATTGCTCACTTCTCACCATGCTGCCCTTCCCTGCCATGCTCTTTGGGGAGCCGCAGTTTTTCTTTGAAAAGCCGCATGTCTAGTCCAACCCCTTGCCAAAAGCAGGATCACACTCACAAAATCATCCCAGCCAGGGTATTGTCTACCCAGACCTTAAATATCTCCAAAAATAGAGATTCCACCACCTCCCTCAGCAACCCATTCCAATGCTTCACCACTTTCCTAGTGAGAAAACTTTTCCTAATATCCAACCTTAACCTCCCAAGCTGTAACTTGAAACCATTGCTCCTTGTTCTATCGTCTGTTACTACTGAGGACAGCCTAGCTCCCTCCGCTCAGGAGCACTCCTTCAAGTAGTTGAAGGTTGCTATCAAATCTCCCCTCAGGCTTCTCTTCTGCAGATTAAAAAAGCCTAATTCCTTCAGTCTCTCCTCATAAATCATGTGCCTCAGCCACCTAATCATTATTGTTGCTCTCCACTAGACTCTTTCTAATGTGTCCACATCTTTTTGGTAATTGAGAGCCCAAAACTGGACACAGTATTCCAGATGCAGCCACACCAGTGCTGAGTAGAGGGGAACAATCACATCCCTTGATCTGCTGGCAACGCTCCTACTGATACAGCCCAATATGCCATTAGCCTTTCTGGCTAAAAGAGCATGCTGTTGACTCATATCCAGCTTCTCATCCACCATAATTCCAATGTCCTTTTCTACAGTACTGTTGCACAGCCGATCAGTCCCCAGCATATAGCAGTGCATGGGGTTTTTCCATTCTGAAGTGCAGGACTTTGCACTTGTCCTTGTTGAACCTCATGAGGTTTCTTTTGTCCCACTTCTCCAATTTGTCTAAGCCTCCTTGAATCCTGTCCCTGCCCTCCAGTGTATCCACAATTCCCCACACCCCCAGGCTGGTGTCATCCATAAACTTACTGAGTGTGCAATCTATCACATCATCAAGATTGTTAATGAAAATGTTGAATAGAACAGGGCCTGGGGTACTCCATTTGCTACTGGTTGCCAACTAGACATTGAGCCATTGATTTCTACCCGCTGAATCCGTTGGTCTAGCTAGTTTTCTATTCACCTGACAGTCCACTCATCCAACCCATACTTCCTTAATTTTCCAACACGAATGATGTGGGAAACTGTATCAAAAGCTTTGCTAAAGTTGAAGTATATAACATCACCAGCTATTCCTGCATCCACAAATCCAGTCATCTCATCCAAGAAGTCAATCTAAAGATCTGTAAATCTTTAGGCTTACAAAAGAACTCAAAAACTTCACAACCAAAAATGACAGTTTGGATTCAGTGATTACACAGTGGGCTGTGATTTAAACACTTGACCGTAATATTTATGAGTGCAGCTAATAGCAAGCACATAGCAACGAGCACTCATCAAACCTTAAACCTACAGTCCAGATCTGTCAAGGCCTGCAGTGATTAAAGTAGAATTCTTTGAAGTTAGTAGTTGCTACTGTGAGAGGAAAACATAAGATGACTGAATACTTTGTGACATAAGGATAGGGAAAAACTTAAAAGCTTTTCCAACATTTACATTTGCTTGTTGTTCCTTTTGGTCAGCAAAGATCTTTTATTAAAAGTAAGACATTTTGAACCTTTAGTATCAGTGAGTTTTCAAATTAGAATGCTAGAGGTGCAACAAAAATGGTATTTCATTACCTGCATACAGATTAAACCCAGAACATGATTTTTTTTCCTTTTGACAGAAGTACAAGTTCACCTTAAATGTTATTAATTGGGAACATTTTGCTCACTAGACCTCACACTGAAAAGATGGGTCTGCTTACTAAATGTATTACTTTGTGTGGACAAAGTGATTCCATAAAGATACTTTAAAATAAAACTCAAACCTCCAAATTCAAGGTTCTATTGAAGTTAGTGTAAATTATGACAAGTTTCAAAGGGGCAGCCATGTTAGTCTAGTTCAGCAAAAAAAAAAAAAAAATGTCCTGTGGCACTTTAAGACTAACAGATTTATTTTTCCACATGAGCTTTCATGGGAGAAAATCCCACTTCATCAGATGCTTTAAAGATGGGGGAACTTACAGAATGGAATGAACAATAAATGTAAGGGAGTGTAAAACATAGGATCATGTCATACTGTAACAGCAAATCAGAGCAGTTGTTAGGTTCAAACCCTGGGAAGCCTGAAGTCAAATTATCTTTTGTAATGGGAAAAGAACCCATAGTCTCGATATAATCCTGCTTTCACACAATCTAATTTGCATATTAATTCCAGTTCAGTTGTTTCTCTTTGAAGTCTTGATGTCCCACTGACGTCCCTGAGTACGGTCATTAACAAATGATTTATAGAGTGATTAGAAAGATGGAAGTGCTCAGCAACTGGTTTTTCCGTTTTGTGGTTTTTGATGTCAGTTTGTGGTCATTTATTCTTTTGCGCAGGGATCGTCCTGTTTGTCCAGTATATAAGGTGTTGGGGCATTTCTGGCACATGATGGCATAGGTCACATTAGTATGCATTCTCTTCCCATTACTACACATAATTCGACTTCAGGCTTCCCAAGGTCTGAACATTAACAACTGCTCTGATTTGCTGTTACTTTATGACCTGATCCCATGTTTTACACTCCCTTGCATTAATTGTTCATTCCATTTTGTAAGTTCCCCCATCTTTGAAGCATCTGACGAAGTAGGATTTTCTCCCACAAAAGCTCATGCGAAAAATAAATCTGTTAGTCTTTAAGTGCCACACGGCTCCTTGTTTTTTTCTATGTAAATTATCTCAGCTTATACTAGAGTTCATATGAAATAAAAGCATCCAAAAAAATTGTTTATTCCACAAGGTGGAAAGGGGTCTTCTACATAAGTTGTATACAGCAAATAAAAAGCAAAATGAGATATTAGCCAGTCGTGTCTTACAAAAGAAATACTATGGCTCACAAAAGAAAAGAAAAGAAAAAGAAAAAGAAAAAAGCAAAAAAGCCACACACATTTGACAGTGTACTGATACATTTTCAAAAACTGAAGCCTGCTAAGAAAGTGTCTGACCTGCGTTTTGCAGATGAGCGTGAATATTCCCTCTGGTCTTCAAACCTGTAAGTCTACAAAGTAGCATCTATATACCCTTTAATACTTTTAGGAAGTCTTTAAGACCATAAAAGGCCTCTATGCACAAAGTGAGAACCCCCAGACAAGGCTCTGGCAAGAACTCTGACATGTCAAGGCAAGCATTGCTTCAAATGAAGCAACCTTTCTACATAATGTGAGGACACAGATAAGAGGAGACTGTATGAGGACAAGCAATAGGCAGAAATGACAACTTTATAATGGTAGGGGTGGGTAAGAATCTAATGAAAGTGGACACTTCAATAAGTCGTAAATTAGAAACAACTGAGGAAGTGATCTCCTTATTTTCACTGCCACTTGTATTAACTAAAAACAACCAGACAGCTGAGTTAAAGGAGCTTGTTATTAGTCCCACTTAGAGCCATACAGCATATCTGTCTTCTTCCAGGCACCTAAGCAAAAAGAAAGATCCTCTCCACTTCCCTTTCTAATCCAGTTTCAAAGAAGAGTAGATCAAAGCCCATTAAAGAATTTTTACACATTCTTCTGAAGTAAGCCACTTTCAGAAACGCAAATTGCCTTCCTGGATAGGACAAGTGATTCAGTAAGACAATTCATAAATTTCTCTATGGTCAGCTTTCACGGAACAAGGAGAGTATTTTATGTTATGCTTTAGGAAGCCTTCTTGGAACATAATAAGCACGAGAGTAGCTTGTTCTGTTACATACTTTGGTTTGGTTTCATCATTAATTTACCTTAAACAGCCACTTTATTGCCTAGTATACACTTCTGCTGTGAGCATTATATCCTAAATTAGATCTTCAGTTTGGGATTAATCTTCAAGTGCTTTCTAAACAACAGTTTATTATATGATTTGTGTATCCATTCAGATTATTTGATATATTAAATCTCATAATTGAATGTTTATTTAAAAATTTAAATAAGGATTTTCATCATGACAGCTAACTCACAAGCATTTAAAAAACCACATACATGCTTCAATGACTAGTATGATCAAACATATAATTTAAACTTCAACTAACAATGAATTAAATGAAACTGACTACCCTGAAGAAGCCTACAATATATAATTTATGCATTAAATCTGCATTGTTCTCATTGGCTATGTCTACACACAGTTTTGTTATTTCGAAAGAAGCTATTTCAAAATAACTTATTTCGAAAGAACCTGTTATTTCGAAATAACTTGTTTCGAAATAACAAAACTGTGTCCTCGAAATAAGGGAGCGAAATAGCAGGTCCACAGTGTGGACCTGCTATTTCGCTTCCTCTGGGGGGCTGCAGGCACCGCGCCTCACCTGGCGGGTGCCCGCAGCCCCCTGCAGGCACCCACCAGGAGCGGGCAGCGGGGCACTGCGCCCCAGGGGCTTTAACGCCCCTGTGCCCCCCAAGCTGGCGGAGCGGCTCCGGCGCGCGGCTGCAGCCACGGGGAGCCGGGTCCCGCCAGCCCCTCCGGCCCCGGGCTCAGCGGGGGCAGTGGTTGCGAGCCCCGCAGCTCCCCCGCCACCAGCTCGGGGGTCCTGCAGCCCCGGGGGAGGTGGCCACAGCCCAGGCGGCTCACCCCGCGCCCTGCAGCCACCTCCCC